>OY294045.1:20581508-20734008 GCA_958510825.1 Brachypterus glaber
GATGAAAAGAAGAAAAAAATCACCACCTGAGCAAAATTCGGCGTCTAAATTTAAAAATTTAAAATGACAAATTTAATTTTGCAGTCATTCTTTAATTTAAATAGTATTGGTGTATTCTTGGAGTCAATAAAATTAAATCTGATCTTTAATTTATAAAATGCAAAATTGCGATTGCATTGTGGTGGCCGATATTTGCAAAATTACTTTTTCGTAATAGAATAGAACTAAATTAGGCATATATAAAAAGCTTATTTGTTCATTTTTTATAAGTCTAGTAGTTTGTAATCTACAGCAGTACAAAAACAGCCCAAAAACATGGAGTAAATAATTACTTATGAATGTTCCTGCAAGGGTTTGCTATTGAGTTATAAATACTATTTTTTGCACGACTGACAACTATATTTACACAATACTTAAATTAAAATATGTATTCAAAACCAACTAATCCATTTTTGTAATTTCTTTTAAAATCAAGATATCCATGAATCGCAAAATGAGATGTTTGCGTTTGGTCATAAGACGCAAAAATAAACAAACAAAATTTTTATAATTATTGCAGATGCAAAATTTTACTTTGTTGGGTGTTTTTGGTAAAACGTCAAATATTTGGTTATTTTTATACAATTATTTTTGCTTTTAAATTATTATTTAATACTTAATATTAAATATCGCAAAATTAGATTTTTCTTATACATTTTTAAGGAATCGACCCAAAAATAAAAAAAAAGTTTGAGTTTTCGGGTTTATAATGTCTTGAACGTCGACAAATGTGAAAAAATGGGTGTCAAAAAAATGTCGGTCTATCTGTCTGTATGTAATCCTTATAACTTTTGAACGTAACGTCCGATTTGAAAAAATTCTTTCAGGACCTTTTCTATTTGCGTCACATCAAATATAGTTAACATAAGCTTAGGGCAAGGGGGCAGAATGGCTAAAAACTATAATTTTTAGTGGTATCTTACTTATTATTTATAGTAGGGCAACTTTTTTTATCGCTCAATTTTACAAATGGATTTGAAATCAAGGTGAAAAATAGTGTTATATTGTGGAGGATCGGCAATTCGATTAAGTCTGATTCATCCTGAAGAAATGTTAAGTCATTATCTCCCAAATATTAATCTTTGGGATTTCACTGTGAGTGGTTTGGATTAAAACTTTATTTTACTCATTTGTTAGATCAAAACTAGAATATGGATCAATTATTTGGTATCCGTATTATAATCATCATCATAGAGTCGGTTTATCAAATTTTTAAATTTTAAAATAAATGGGGTATACCCCCCAAGAGGCGCTGATTTATCAGTATTGATGTCCAGGTTTAAAATAAAATATCTACACACACGCAGAAAAACTATAGATTGCAGTGATTACTTATCTCAGATTCAGTTTTTAATACCTAGGTTGTCAACACGGCAACCTCACCCATTTTTTGTTCCACGAGCAAGTACAAATTTATTAAATAAATCACTAATATATGTTATGTGCATTACCTTTAATAGTGTTTTATTTTTTTGTGATATAATGTTTTATTATTAATTTAATAAGTTATTTTTTTTGTGTTTGATATGAAGGTTCTGTAGGTTTTGTACTGTTGGGCAATAAACGATATTATTATTATTATTATTATTATTATTATTATTATTATTATTATTATTATTATTATTATTATTATTATTAATTAATAATTGTCCAGACCGTCCGCTACAAGCGTCCATGTTCCATTTCTTTCGTCAATTTTGTTCATCTAGATTTTCCTGGGGAACTATGTGTGTTCATGCAAAAAACGCTTATCGCCAAAAATAACGTTTAATACGTTATGAAAGTTGTACTCTTCAATTCTTGAATAATTGCATGAATAATTTACATTTATTGTAGGAAATGAAAAATAAATATAAACAAAGTAGTTCATTAAATCACTAAATAGCATTTATAATTAAAGCATTTTAATATACAGTGAGATCATAAAGTCACCTCACATCTTAACTTTTGAACTAGTGGAAATATCGACTTCAAATCTAAACAGATAAATAAAACTAACTTTATTTTTGAATATATCCGATACTTGTAACTTTTAAAATATGGGATTTTTTTTAAAACGAAATGATACATCATTTTAAAGCTCATAATATTCCTCATTTGATTATAATTATTAAAAAAATAGTTGAAAATGGGAATTTTCTTTTCTTTAAAAAAAAATTAAAAAATTATTAAATTCATGGGCAGAAACATAAATTATACTAATTTTAAATGATATAAATAAAAAATGAAAAAATCTCAAAAACACTTTTTTTCGCAAAAATAAAAATTGAAAAGTATATAAATTAAAAAATATATCATCAAATAAAGCATTAAATTTTCTTTAAAATAATTCCCACCCCTACCCCCTGTCCACATTTTAGAAGGTAAAAATATCAAGTTTATGCCAAAATATATTCTCTAAGCTGTCTTATTTACGTGTTCAGATGTTAAAGTAGATATATTGACTTATTTAAAAGTTAAGAGGGGATGGAAGGTAGCTTTTGGACCGCACTGTATATATTATTATAATAATAATTATTTATTAAGGCATTGCTATTAACAGAGTCCGGTAATAAATAAATAAATAAAAAAGACTTTATAAAAACTATTACTTATGGCGAAGTCTAGCTAAGCTACCCTTAGTCAACTATAAATGTAGAAAATTAATAATATAATTTATATAATTTTAATTTCCCTAACCTAAAATATCTTAACCTAACCTAATATTTAGATTGTAGATATTACCTAAACACACATACACACACACACACATACACACACACACACATTATAAAGTTAACTATATATTGAAAAATAATAGGATTTAATTACTAAGCATACGTTGCTTTAATTTAATTTAAAATTGATCGTATTTTAGGGATTTGAGTGAGTCTGGTAGACTATTGTATAGTAAAATGGAGATAAAAGTAAATCAGCGTTTAAATAATGCTTTTTTAAAACTAGGCATATTTAACTTATATTTATATCTTGTGTCAAGCGAATGTATTTGGTCCCTAGCTATAAATTTTTTAGCGAGAATTAAGAACTACATTCAGGTTCGTACTCGACATAATTCTTTGAGCACTCGCATGGTATCCATGCCAGTGTATTTGAGATATAGTTTAACGCACGGATCTGTGGATACGGGAAATATGTTTGGAATGTGTGTGCAAGTGGGAGGCCCGTTGTAGGCACGCACGCCTTATAACGCTCTTGACGGAAAGAAGATAGCGCGAATGATTCCTCTCCCTTTCGTCGGAGACTTTCTTTCATGCAGAGAACTATATGCATATTAATAAAGCCTAACCATTTCCTTTTTACATTAGTACACTTTTTTGTTATTTTGATATACAAATTAGTGCTGTATTAGTAAAAATGTTACGTAACACTTAAATAATTAAAACTTAAAATGTTTATTCAGTGTCGGACTGGGATTTTTTTACCCCTGCCAAAACTTTTTATGACTAAAAAAAAAGGTCCTCACCTCCAATTTTTTTTAACCCCCCTGCCAAAACTTTTGATGAAGAAAAAAAGGTCCTAACCTCCGAGGACGACTAAAAAAAAGGTCCTCACCTTTTTTCCCCTGCCAAAATTTTTATTATTACCCGGTGGGGCCCCAACGTAGGGGAGTGAGATTTTTCTCACTATCTCACCTGTCCGATACTGTGTTTTTTGGATAATGTTTTAAACAATGATCTAGGCCTAAAGAGACGGATTCCTTTCAAGTTTTATTTCACACGGCGAGGTTAACAGTTCACTAAATCCTCTAAACAAAAACCATAGCCAATAACCGGTGTTCGGTTAACCGGTTGCAGAAATTACATCAGACCGGTTTTAGGTTAAAACGAGGAATCAATAACCGCTTAAAATCCGGTTTAAACCATAAAGCAAAATTTCCTTTCAATTTTTTTACGTTTTGTAAAAAAAAATGTTACGTAACAAATAGGGGGGTGGGGGGTCTCAAAAATGTTACGCCGCGTTACATGGAGGGGGTGGGGGTCAAAAATGGGCAAATTTTGCGTTACGTAGTACTTGAACGTTCCCAAACGAGGTATCGATAAGTAAGTAAAAAACTGTGATGAGCAAAACTACTATACTAATATTTTGATGGTTATTTATAATGAAACGCACTAACCTACTAAAATTACTTTTAGACTATTTAGTTTATCCTGTACTTTAAAGATATTCACTTAGTAATGTTGGGCATTAAATAAATACCTAAATAAACAAAAACTATTATATGATGCGTAGAATTTTTCATATTGTAAAATTTTATTTTAGTATACTCAGTCTGTATGCTCTGATTTTTAAAGGATGCGTGAATAACCTTGGATGTTCTATTTTTAAATTTCGACCCTCTTTTAAGTAATATACTTGAGGAAATAAACACAACTTCTCAAAGTCTTCTCCACAATTTTTTTAATTATTATTATATTTGGCTTTGGCTACATGTTTCGTCCCTAATTAAAGTGGGACATCTTCAGGCCGTATAGGTTCTATAAATATTGAAAGAAAGATATCATAGTAAAAATAAATAGATAAAACTTAAAATTAATACAAAAATTTTTTTAGGTTATGTTCACCTACCTAAAGAAACTGTCTAGAAATGTAACATCTATTGTAGATTATAGAAAAACGTTCACAAAACAATACTAGACGTCATTAACATTAATAAATAACAATTAAATACCATTTTTTTAAACAAATTATTACATTTTTCTGTCAAATATCATACTGTCAAATTAAATCGGATTACCTAAATTTATAGAAAACTACCTTACCCACGTAAATTCAACCAACCGTACTAAGGCAAAACTACGTAAGGGTGTTAGGTCAGAGCTAGGTTTCGGGTAACAAGCAGTCAAAAAGGAATGTACACTCAAATTTAATTTGGTCGTTAATACAAGTGAAATTAGGGTCTTTTGTGTGTTTGTTAATTTCTAACATCTCGAGAACGTCCATTCTTTTTCCTTTGCTAGCTGAATGTATGAGTTTTAAGCCACTCTCTGCCACAAATTGGTGGTTGAACTCTAAAATATGATTTGCAAAGGTTGAGTTTGTGTTGAAAATACCTTTATCCCAGTTGTTTATAATATACCGTTCATGTTCACGAAGCCTGACCCTGACCTTACGACCCGTTTGTCCCAAATATATAGCTGAACAAGTGTCACATTTTAAGGAATAGATACCCGACTTTTCTAGCCAGGGGATGGGATTGTTAACATTAAAAAGGAGATTTCTAACTTTAGAGAGTGTTTTAAAAGAAATAGTTATACCTTCTCTTCTAAAGATCCTTGCTATTCTCTCGGAAATTGTACCAAAATAAGTCAAAGATCTATAGCAGGGGAGGGGTGTTTGGTCGGGAGGTAAGGTAAATTGAAAGGTGATGCTCTTTAAAAGAAATTTATAAAATATTTTATTTATCAAATGAATAGGGAAACCATTGTTCACCGCTATTTGTTTGATCGTGTTTAGTTCCTTGGTAAAATTTTCTTGAGACAGAGGGACTGAAAAGAGTCTATGGAAAAAACAATTAAAACTGGCCAATTTTTGGTGAATAGGGTGATTCGAAGAAAAGGGTATGACTCCATCTGAAGTAGTAGGTTTTCTATAGATTTCAAAATTAAGTTTTTTGTCTAAAGATCTACTAATTTTAAGGTCTAAAAAGGGAATAGAGCAATTTTTCTCTATTTCCATTGTGAATTTAATTTTTGGATGTAAAGCATTGAGAAAACTTAAAAAAGCGTTTATGTCATCGGTTGAACCTTTAAAAATCGAAAAAACATAATCCACATATCGTCTCCATATGATAATATGGTTATTAAAAAGAGGTGAAGATGAAATTATTTCTTCTAAATGTGTCATAAAAACCTCTGACAGAAACGGGGAAAGATTACAACCCATGGCTAATCCATAAAGTTGTTCAAAAACCCACCCATTAAACATAAAAAATTTTTGGTTTAATACTGTGCCCAATAGAAAACACAAATCTACAATAACGTTGGTTGGTAAAGAAGAGTTAGAAAACAAGAGTTTCTGTACTAAATCTATGCATTCTTCTGATGGGATGCTGGGGAACAAGTTTACCACGTCAAATGAAACTAAAAAGGAACCGGGGGGACATTCAATGTTTTTTATTTCATCTGTGAGATTCTTAGTATTTTTTATTGAATAGGGGTTTTAAAACGTGTTTGTTCTCGTAGAACAGTATTGAGCCATTTCGCTAATATTGATGCTGGAGAATTTGTAAAGGACACTACTGGACGAATAGGGCAATTTTCTTTATGAATTTTGGGAAGTCCATACATAGGGGGCGTTCTTGGGTTCATAGGGTAGAGATCACTTTTTTTAGATGAAAAATACTTCAATGTAGCTGCACAAGCATCAAGGGAGCACTTTAATTCAGAAAAAAAGGCTTCAGTAGGGTTCCCATCAATAAATTGGGAAAAATCGGGTGAAGATAAAAAGTCTAAAACTTTTTGTCTATAAGAATTTTCTTCTAAAATAACTAAGCAGTTGCCTTTATCCGCTTTAATAAAAACTAATTTATTTTCTTTTATTTTCTTTTTAACTGAGTTTAAAGCTGCTAGTGAGAATATTTATGTTGGCTGAACTTACCGTTTTTCAAAATATCTGCCACTTTTGACCTTGTATTGTTCAAGTTTTGAATATTAGTAGTTTTTAAGATTATTTCTGTATCTACAGCTAAAGTTTCTAAACATTTGTTATTTATATTTTTCACAAAATTTATTGATGGGAACCCTACTGAAGCCTTTTTTTCTGAATTAAAGTGTTCCCTTGATGCTTGTGCAGCTACATTGAAGTATTTTTCATCTAAAAAAAGTGATCTCTACCCTATGAACCCAAGAACGCCCCCTATGTATGGACTTCCCAAAATTCATAAAGAAAATTGCCCTATTCGTCCAGTAGTGTCCTTTACAAATTCTCCAGCATCAATATTAGCGAAATGGCTCAATACTGTTCTACGAGAACAAACACGTTTTAAAAACCCCTATTCAATATAAAATACTAAGAATCTCACAGATGAAATAAAAAACATTGAATGTCCCCCCGGTTCCTTTTTAGTTTCATTTGACGTGGTAAACTTGTTCCCCAGCATCCCATCAGAAGAATGCATAGATTTAGTCCGGAAACTCTTGTTTTCTAACTCTTCTTTACCAACCAACGTTATTGTAGATTTGTGTTTTCTATTGAGCACAGTATTAAACCAAAATTTTTTTATGTTTAATGGGTGGGTTTTTGAACAACTTTATGGATTAGCCATGTGTTGTAATCTTTCCCCGTTTCTGTCAGAGGTTTTTATGGCACATTTAGAAGAAATAATTTCATCTTCACCTCTTTTTAATAACCATATTATCATATGGAGACGATATGTGGATGATGTTTTTTCGATTTTTAAAGGTTCAACCGATGACATAAACGCTTTTTTAAGTTTTCTCAATGCTTTACATCCAAAAATTAAATTCACAATGGAAATAGAGAAAAATTGCTCTATTCCCTTTTTAGACCTTAAAATTAGTACATCTTTAGACAAAAAACTTAATTTTGAAATCTATAGAAAACCTACTACTTCAGATGGAGTCATACCCTTTTCTTCGAATCACCCTATTCACCAAAAATTGGCCAGTTTTAATTGAATGAAAAATATTGTGTGAAACTATTTAAAGACTTATACTTTTCGGTTTTAATATTTACACTGAGAGAAATGTGGACAATAAATTGGGCTTTGAAAATTATGGTGAACAGTTGGAATTTCAAACATAGAATGTTTTAATTTAGAAGTATTTAATGGAAAACTAATATATAATGGAAATTAGAATTTAAGGGCTTTGCATAGAAGTAGGACTTAGAAGTAAGAATTGATCTTTCATGTTCTTGAAGAATTTATTCACATTTATTTAATATATTATTCTTAAGTTAAGAAGCAATCGTTTAATCTGTTTCCAAAGCACCATCTCACTAGAATACCAGCTCCCGAATAAAGTGATACGTGGTTAAGTATATTCTCCGCTCGGGTATACTTTAAATACTATAGAAGATTGGATGGCCAACCTAACTGAGTAAGTTATAATAAAATTATAATTAACCGCTCGGCTATAACCGAATTATATATCAATTCACATTCATGAGAGAATTTTCCACTTTATAACATTAGTAGAAAAATATTTATTAGTAAAAAACCACTTTATATCAACTAAAATAATAATATTTTTCCCAGGATTTTGTTAAAAAAAAGGAAAAACAATTTTTTATGCATAGGAACTTACTTATAGTATTTAATTATTGGAATACTAAAATTTATTAGTATGAAATATTAAACTTATTAGGTTTATTTATGGCAGAAAATTAAATAAAGTCATAAATTCCAGAAATGAAATAAAATATTTGCAGCTAAAAATTATTTCATTTTTTAATGTCCGATTTAATATGTTTGTCTGCAAATATTGGAAACAACATTTTATATTCTACCGATAAATTAATTTTTATTTAAATATGTATAGATGTTGCCTCAATATAATGTATGTTAATTTCTATACTCGAAGACTATATGAGGCGTATACTATACGCCGTATAGTGCAAGAGTGGTCTATCTCACATTAAATTTCTCCGATTTTTTAATCTTTGATCTAGGACGCATTATTTTTTTAAAATTTTTCTGTTAGGGTTTTTAGACTCAACTAACATTAAGGTAATGTATGACAAACAAATTTATTTTACTTTCTTTACTTTCTTAGAGAAAAAAATTGGTGGGTCACATTTGCACTATACATTGTGTTCATTTTGGGCCACTATTGTATAACGAACGAGATCTGACCTTCAATAACAATTTTTTTTTGATGAGATCTAACCTCACATTTTACTTTGAAATTTTAATTATTTTTACATTTGAAAGAAATGTTCTTTATTTAACAGAATAGTCAAAATACCAATAATTATGCTCTGGAATAGTTAAATAAACGTTTTCTTACTGTTCTTTAAAAATAAAGAATAACTAATGCGTAAACATTGTTTAAGTACCTAAATGGATTTTAGTTCCTATGATCTCAAAGTTTAAAGTTTGAAGATAAAACAAATTTTGGATTTTTTAAGAATCTTTCTAAAAATATCTTTATAAATCCTTGGTAAAACTTGCCTTGTTAGCTTTTTGAAGAATAAAATTGACATTTTTAATGATGCAGTTGGCTTTTTCAACATCCCCAATAATATAACCCAGCGTACACTACTATCAACCCATTAGGGAACATTCAAGTATCACGTAACGCTCTAGGGGGGGAGGGCGAATTTGTTTAAAACGTTTCGCTGCGTTTTAAGGGGAAGATGGGGCCAAATGTCATATAACATTAAAAAATTATATATAGCCTATACCTGTGGGCCACACTTGCACTAATAAAAGCGATAATTTTAATAATGCAATAGTGCTTCAAATGCTTGTATCGTGCCAAAAAGAAAACCCTCTGTTATTAGGGTGGTATGTAATGAAAGATATAAATGTCCTTATTACATTTATAAAAAAAAAACGCAAATCTCAAAAAAAAAACATATGGGCCACTATTGAACTATACGGCTCATATTGACAATCGAATATTATTAAAGTAATGAATTTTTTCGATACCACTGTTAAAAAATTACCTTAATTAATTACTTCCAATACATTTACGGAAAAAGTACCACAATTTTTTTAGAGTGGCTTATCACTATATTTACATAATTATTGTTATAGTTTTATAACTTATAGCTACTTATCTTTAAATATATTAGAACATGTTTATTTTTATTAATTGCAATTAGGTAATTGGGTAAACAATCAATATTCAAGGTTTTTTTTTATCGTTTAAAGTAACATTTCCAGTAAACGCTAAAAAGTGAAAAAGTTTGTATTTTATATGTTCGTTTGTGTTATAAAGTTTTAATTTTTTTAAATTCTTTATCTTATGTAAAACATATTGGTAAGTAGATATATAGTTTATATGATAGTATAAATAAAAAAATTAATTAATGGGGTTAAGTGGTAGAGCAGGGGATGTAACTGACTTTGGATATGGATCTGTATGACAGGTTTATATTGCTTGTGAACCTTTTAATATTTATTTATACATTTTATAGTCTCTTGAATCCATCCGAACTTCGCCCTTTGGTATGTTTACAGGAGATTTAATAGAAAAATTCTAATAATTCTTTGGACCGAAGCTTCGTTAGAGCTTATTTCCGGACGAACCATTATAGGAACTTTTTTTCATAGTTTTTGGTGTAGAATCGTAAATGAGGTATCTCTGTTTGAAACACCCTGTATAACTAAAGATTACAGTTGTTAAATTTGATTGAACACTTGAAAATTAGTTGTTCAACTAGTGTTTAATTTGTAACAAAATATACAAACAAAGCAGAAAATTAATTATAAATTTTAATTAACTAGCGTCCGTAGTTCATAACTTTGTAAATTATGTTAATGTAACAGTAAATACTTGGTCTACTAGTAAATTCTATGAATATGTCAAATTTCAATAATTTTCAACTTTAACGAGGTAGCTGTTCGAAATATTGACGTTTTAATTGAAATTCAGGCAAATTGTTAACTTGTTTACAAGTTTCAATTTCCATAAACTACAAATTTGAAATTACAATTAATCAGAAAAATGGGTTATAAACAAAATGGTTACATAGGTCTGCAAAGTAAAATTATTACGGGTGCACCGGTATATATAAAATATAGTAATATGTAACCATGGTTATATATTACAATATTTTTTGAATTTTCGAATTTAGAATGCAATAAAAGGCATAGAAAAAGTAACAAAAAGTGAATGTTAAAAAAATATCGATCTGTCGGTTTTAAATCTTTTGAACGGAATATCCAATTTATAAAATTTAGACACTTTGTAATTTGTGTCACGTGAAATATGGTAAACATTGGCTTAGGGTAAAAAGAGCAAATAGAGAAAACTAATATTTTTGGCCATAACCCTCCTAATATTTATCACAGGATAAAAATTCTTTCAGTTAAAAAGCATATTAAATTTACTATAAAACATTTTTAATCATCACCCTTCCAGAAAGGGTATTAGTTTCAGCATTTTTTGATAATGTTTTTAATTCTTATACTTTTTAACTTTTGAAATTGAAACTATAACCCTGTTCTGCACTCAAAAATTTGCCGGAACCATTTTAGTTAATTCTAGACCTATTGGATGAGCTGTTTTCGGAACCTTGCCTCATTGTTCTCGATCAGTTCTTTTTTTTGAGATATAGCCAGGGGGTGCTAGGGGATGCTCAGCACTCCCTGGCATGATTTTGAGCAACCCCTGGCGAAATAAGCTCTAAGTACCCCCAAATCAGAAGCTACCCTACATTAAAAAATAATACTGGGACAAATGTAAATTGAGGGTTAAAGGGAAACTGGTCAGTAAATTGTTTACTTGGGAAAATTGGAAAGGTTGGGAATTTTTCAGAGGTGAGGACCTTTTTTTTAGTTTCAGAATATTTTGATAATATTTTTAATTCTTTTGGTTTTTACTTCTGAAATTAAAACTATAATCAGCGGACCCTGGAATAAATGTGAGTCATAAATACAGGATCGCATGCGCATCAATATGGATATATATTTGAAATTATTTTATCCTTATAATAATAATTATAATTATTACTAACTAATGTATGCAATATTATTTGTAACACCTTATTCTAGTTTTGAAAAACCCTAACTTTGAGAATTAAAGAATTATTTATATTAAATAATAATTTAACAACACTTTTTTTATTCACTATTTGTTTCCACTCAAAAAATAGTATTTTGTTTTACTAAGAAAAAAAACACTTTTCCTCCGAGTGAAACATTTTTTCTTCAAGCATCCTATATATATTTGTTTTTAAATATTAATTTTTGAATTTAATTTACTCAGTAATAAAGTGTGTTTTTTTTATTAAAATAGGCCAATAAAACCCTTTCGAAATAAACTTAAACCTTTCTTAGCTCATTTTAAATTTGTTTTATAGGCTAAATCGTACACTTTTCGCGATTTCGATGACAACTTGTCTAATGCACCATTTGCAATTTTGGAGAGATTTGCGGGTGTATAAACCATATATCTTCTTCAATCATTTTAAATCAATTTCACACAAGGTTCTGGCACAGAATCTCGAGTCAACCACCTGTTTACATAATAAACAAACAAGTTTGAAGTATGGCTGTCATCAAAGTGAAAGAGTGCTGCCGCCAGTGGTGGTTTTGCTAACTAACTTTTTTTTTACGGCGTACAACAATGAACTCACTTTTTTGTAAAAAAATAGATCATTTCTAACTAGTGTTTTCAGTTATAAAATATGAACATTTTATTACGCTTGAAGAAAAAGTATATTAATAAAATTAAATAAATTCTATTTCAGGAAAAATCCACTATCCAAATATGGCAGTGAAATAATTTATTATCCAACACCTTCACAGAGACACTTGTTTTGAGCACTATTTTAAATGTCAAAAGTGAGTTTTTTTCCACTAGTGACTAAAAAATTTTTCACCCACTCTTTTACATACAGCTTTTGATCTCACCCAAAATTAGTTACATACCCTATTAATTAAGTATTATAACTATTATATAAATAGAAGCACGTTAACTAAACCATAAAAATTAAAGAAAACCCCTAATTATTCTTTAGTTTTTGAATAAAATACTGTTTTTATTAAAAATTCTGTCATCACCGCGTCCATTTTGATGTTGGTAAGAAATGTAAAACTAGCAATTGTTTGTTTTTAATAGGCATACTTAGGCTATGGCTACCTATTATTTTAGTATTAAGAAAACTTAATCTTAATATTTTTGACATAATTTTTCGCAAAATTATGGATTTTTACCTATTATTTTAGTATTAAGAAAACTTAATCTTAATATTTTTGACATAATTTTTCGCAAAATTATGGATTTTTATTTAAAAATAAAAGGTGTTGGATAAAATTAAATTCTCAACTCGTGTATTAAGTGATTTTATCCACTTAATACACTGGTTAAGAAAATAACTATTTATTTTTTCAACAATAATTGTTTCCTTGTATATCGTTAACAATCGCGATTACACAATATATAAAGCTAAGGCAATTTGTATAACTACTGTACTAACTATCGACGTTTCCTGCCATATGAAAAACAATTTACGTACAGCAAACCCAAGTATAGTTTATACCGGGTGTCCCAACTCTATTTACCCAGCGATTTTTTTGTAAACTAAAAGAGATAATTAAGTTCTGAGAAAACCATATTAAATAAGACATCTTAAACTATCTTTTAGCATATATTTGATACTTTCAGCTCTTGAAATGTGGGCAGGGGGCATAGAGGGACATTTTTTTTAAATATGAAAGGGGATCGTGTGATGCATTGTTTTAAAGCTTATAAAATTTTTCATTTAACTATATATTTTTTATTTGTTTTTAAACATTTTTTTTTTTTTTGGTTTAAAATAGGGTTCACAATGGGTATTTTTGTCAAAATTTCTCTAAAAATCAAACAGTTTTTTAAAAACTACTAATTTCATAATGAAAAAACGTAAATTATACTTTTAAACTAATTTTATTTGACATAAATAAAAATTACCAAAAAAAAAAACTTAAAAAATCACATTTTTTAGCACAAAAAAATTAAAAAATTTAAACCTTAAAAAACATGTTTAAAAAATAAAAAAATATATAGTCTAATAGAGAATTTTATTTGCTTTAAAATGATATATCACACAACCCCCCTTTTTGGTTAAAAAAATTCCCCCCCATGCCCCCTGCTCACATTTTAAGAGCTGAAAGTATCATATATATGTTAAAAGATAGTTTAAGTTGTCTAATTTAAGATGGTTTTCGGAGAACTTGATTATCTCTCTTAGTTTTCGAGAAAATCGCCGAGTAAATAGAGTTGGGACACCCGGTATATAAACGATTAGCGCCTACTAATAATATTTACATGACCACTCACTCCAAAAAGGAAAAATAAAAAAAAAATGAAAATTTAAAAAAAAAATTTAAAAAAGTTTAACGCCCAATAAATTTTTGCGCTTACTCGCTGTGAATAGACAGGTAATGGATAAAAAATTGCGCTTAAAAATTAACTCACTATTTCTGTAAATAACGTTTTCTTTTTTTGTTCCAGATAAAATGCTTCTAGTATGGACTACCCTATTAGTCCAACTTATACACTGTTTCGGTCTCCAAACAAATAGCTGCGGTTTCAACTCGATGTGCTCATGTTCTTCGGACCAAAATGACCTTAGCGCTAGGACAATCCATAGCGTTAGTTGCTTGTCAGTGCCGTTTTACAAGTTTCCAAGTAAGTGGAGTTAAAATTGTATGCACTTCCCCTAATTAGGATCAAAATTCCTCTGCTAGTATTTAATTTAACCACAATAGGAATTTGTTACCGTATTAAATACTTAACTATTTTGTATGTTCTTACTTACGTCGACGAACGTAGATATGGTGAGTTAGGTATACCCTTCTAAAAATAACTAGATGAAAAAGTAAACTAAAGTAAAAATAAAATTTTCAGAACTGTCTATAAAATAAATGAAATTCACTTTTCCACCATGGTATATTCAGTAGGGTGGATAAAAAAAAACGAATATTTTTTATTTACTTTATACTCGGTTGCTAGACACCTAGAAAATTCTCACCAAATATGAACTCTTAATTTTGATAAAAAGGTTCTCCGCTTTACAATTTTCCATTTTTTCCTCAGTATTAGAAACAAAAATTCATATCTCTTTGACAACTGTTCGTTAAAAAGTATCCCCCCTACAAAAAAGGTCTCTTACAATTTTTTCGTAAACCTCACCGTTTAAAAGATATCAAAGGTTAAAGTTTGAATATTATAAGAGACATTTCTGTTTGGCTTTTGAATTTTATAACTCGCTTACAAAAAATTGTTATGAATTGCGCAATTTATAGTTTTGTAGGAAATTAACTGCTCTACAAAAATGGTCTCTTATGATTTGTCGATTAAATTAAGCGTTTAAAAGATACTCAAATTTGTATAAATTTTCGTGAAACTCATAAATTAAGTTGAAATTTTTCGAATTATTCATCAAAAACTATTAAAATTAGTATGCGTTGAAGTTGGATGATGAATATCTTTTAAACGCTAAATTTAATCGACAAATCATAAGAGACCATTTTTGTAGAGCAGTTAATTTCCTACAAAACTGTGGATTGCGCAATTCATAACAATTTTTTGTAAGCGAGTTATAAAATTCATAAGCAAAACAGAAATGTCTCTTAAAATAATCAAACTTTAACCTTTGATACCTTTTAAACGGTGAGGTTTACAAAAAAATTGCAAGAGACCTTTTTTGTAAAGCGTTCGATTTTCTACAAAAATATGAGGAGAGATACTTTTTAACCAACAGTTGTCAAAGAGATATGAATTTTTGTTTCTAATACTGAGGAAAAAATAGAAAATTGTAAAGCTGAGAACCTTTTTATCAAAATTAAGAGCTCATATTTGGTAAAAAAAATAGTCGGTTTTTTTGACCCACCCTAATGTTCAGGGTGTATCAGAACTCATAAAATTTTAAATCTCAATTTATACAGACATGTAGATTTAAGCTAAATTTTTTGTTGTCAATTTATATAAATTAATTTAAATGTGTTTTTAAATATTTTTAAATGTGTTTTTAAATGTTTTTAAATGTTTTTAACTTTTTTTTAATAATCTAGGATTAAGTATTTTTATTATAATTATTAACTGTTTACTAGTAGTATAATACTACATAAATTATTGACGAGTGTAAAAATTTTTAAATTTGTTAACACAATAAACTTTACTTTACTTTACTTTACTTTACTATGTACAAAATTTTAAGTTAAAAATATTTTATTTCGACCAATCCCAGAAGCTGTTACAATAATTTATAAAAGGGAGTAAATTGCCCAATTTGTTTCTATAAAAACATACCAGCACCTAAAGGTATGCAAGATTTGCATTTCAATGTGAAATTGAAATTTTTCATAACCAACAAATTTACTCACTTTTTTAGGTAATCCTAATACCTTCTGGGATTGGTCAAAACAAAACGTTTTTTACTCAAAAAAATTTATACATAAACCAAGACCCAAATTCGCTTAATTTTTTTACATTGCTGTGTAAATTCAAATGATACACCCTCTATAAAATGTTTTATCCTACAAAGAATTTTTTTAATACATAAATAAAAAAACAATTTTAATTTACTTTATATATATATATATTTTTTTTTTTTGAAAGAAAGTATTATGTCGGACATATAAAATTAAAACAATATAAAAAAAAGCAGCTGAGCCTTTTTTCCTAAAATATTGTGAATAATTTATATTTCTGAAGTTCCGGCTAAATATTTTTAATGACAATAGTAGTATTTCACACAGAGAAAAAATATTCTCATCATGTATAGTAGTAGTATTTGTAATATTTAATATAAACATATATGTGGCTTGGTTCTCAAAGTGCGGATGTCACTTTGTATTGACAACGTTTTCAAGTCAACTCTTATGTAATATTTTGAAAACGCTGCTATTGACAACGTAACATCCGCCATTTGAGTACCAAGTCACAGATATGTTTTTAAAATATATATATTTTTTATTATTGCCTTTAAGATAGCTTCAGAATGCTGTGTAATGGAAGCACTTTTTTTAATAATGTATTTTTTTCTTCTTAATTTTTTTTTTTTTTTACTTCAATTATTACTTGTTTTCTAAATCAGTATTATGGTCTGTTTTATCAAGAAAGATAGTAAACTAAAAATCGCACAGTGAATATTTTTACAACAGGTTTGAATAGTATGTGTTTGTGTATTGAATATAGTTATGTTTTATAAAATAAACTACGCAGTATATTCGCACATCCAATATTCGAATCTGATTCGAAAATATTCACTGTGCGATTTTTAATTTACTATCTTGCTTTATGAAACAGACCATAGTACCATTTTTCGTTATTTTTAGTATTTTAAATACTCTAGTATTTTAAATATATATAAATATATAATACCCTCATTTATTTAAGTATTTTTAAAAATTAATACAAGACTTAAAACAAGCACTTACGTGAAGTCCAAACCTTTTTCTAAGTAAGTTACGTATTTAAGTTCAACCAAGCAAAATATTTTATTTAAGTACACAACATGCTTGCGGATATACAAACTTTTGGAGTCACTTGACCTGAATATTACGTACTTGTTTTTAGTAATCATTTCTCTGTGTATAAGTAAAGGCTATGCCATCATATTTTTTTATTAATCTTGGCCGAGAAAATATTTTCTTGGAAGAAATTTTCAGGAAGATAAATATTGTAACTTTTTAATTGCAAATAATTTTTAACTTATTTTTAAGGCTGTGTAAAAGCAACAAGAAACAACTAAACTGTTGGTTTAAAATTGTTAGCGATAATCAAGAAACTGGAACAAACTTAAAGTAGTATAGAGATTTAAATGTGTTAACTTTTAAAATTTGTACTTATAGTTCCTGTAAAGATACGTCGCTTGCCAAACAACTTTATACCACGATATTTCAAGAACGCTTTGATCGAGGGGCTGACCGCGTCTGAAATTTGTATAAAAAATTTCCTTTTTGCAAAGTTCCTCAAGGTTCCTCTGAGTTCCTTCGGAGTTACTCGAAGTTTCTCCGGAGTTCCTCGGAGTTCCTCCAGAGTTCCTCCAGAGTTCTTCCGAGTTCTCCGAGTTCTTCGGAGTTCCTCCGAGTTCTTCGGAGTTCCTCCGAGTTCTTCAGAGTTCCTCCGAGTTCTTCGGAATTCCTCCGAGTTCTTCGGAGTTCCTCCGAGTTCTTCGGAGTTCCTCCGTGTTCTTCGGAGTTTCTCCGAGTTCATTGGAAGTTCCTCCGAGTTCCTCCTGTGTTCCTTAAGAGTTCCTCTCTGGAAGAGGTAATTTTTGGCAAATAAGCCGTAGAAATTACCGCTATACAAGCACTACTGCCAATAAGGCGAAAAGATTTGTCCCTGACGGTTTCAACCAAAACTTGGCTCCCCTTCAAAACAAAAACTGGCGCCCCAAAATTCAAGAAAAAAAACTTTGTCCCTGACAGTTTCTACCAAACTTGGCGCCCCTTCAAAACAAAAATTTGCGCCCCTAAATTACCTTCAAGAAAAATAGCTTTGTTCCTCCTGACGGTTTCTACCAAACTTGGCGCCCTTCAAAATTCAAAAAAAAAAAAGGCCCAAAATTTCTTTTCAGAAAAAAGCTTTGTCCCTGATGGTTTCTACCAAACATGGCGCCCCTGCAAAAAAAAAACTTGCGCCCATAGGTAGGATGTTTTCATAAGGTGTTTGTAACGGCTCATCTAGTTTGAAAATAAAAACGTTAATCCGCATGGGTAATAAATAATTGTTTCTAACCGCATCTGAAATTTATACAAAAGAGTTCCTTTTTATAAAGAGTTCCTCAGAGTTCCTTCGGAGTTTCTCCGGAGTTCCTCGGAGTTCCTCCAGAGTTGTTCAGAGTTCCTCGGAGTTCCTCCGGAGTTCCTCCAGAGTTCCTCAGAGTTCCTCCTGAGTTCCTTTGGCTTGTATAAAAGATTTCCTCGCGGTCAGCCCCTCGGCTTAGACATAGATACATGAAATTTGAAACAAACTGTTTCTACTACTTAAAATATCTTTGTTCCAAATTTTAAGTCTCTGGGTCAAAGCGTTTTTGAAATAGTTTTGACGTAGTGTAAAGTTGTTTTGCAAGCGACATGGATCTTTATACGAACTATAAATCATTCCTCTCAATGTAAAATAAATAAGATATTTGTAGAGATTTTCCATGTAAAGTAAAGCAAATACCTCCTGTAGTGTTTAGTATTAGATTCTCGACAGGAAAAGTCTATTCTTTCGTTGAAATGAAACATCGACAAAAGAGAGGAAATGAATTTTTCCAGTAGGAAAAACATGAGTGCTATTTCATGCTCCCTTTCTTGAGGATTAGTGGCGAAGGAACGAGCCCATGTACGGGTTGCGGGATATATCCCGTGCATGTTCTCAGTGTTTGTAATGCCCGCAGATTGGATGTTTGCGGTTCAGTATAACTGATGAATTTCAATGTGACTATATGAAGAGTTTATGCGAATTAGATGAATATACTTATATGTAAAATATAATAAAATAAAAGACATTCAATATTTGTCAATAGCCCAGTCAACGAACATCATGTCGGGTCAATCGATAAAACCAGCGAAGTTTGGGGTTTTAGGAGTTTTTTTATTTAAAGTTAACCATCTGCCATCTTTAAAAAAACGAGGTCGTTTTGGCAGATTTTTTCAAATCACTCCGTTTATATTAGATTTACTTTATAGAAGAAGAATTAAAAGGAAAGGTTATTAAATTACAACCAAAATGGTTCCTCGTGAATTTTTCAAGGTACTATGGTTACTGAGTTTTGCGATTTGCAGTTTTTTCTCACTCTTAACTTCCGGTTAGTTAATATGATGCGTAGAATTTTTCATATTGTAGAATTTTATTTTAATATACACAGTCTATAATGAACTTTGAAAAATATTGTGTAAAAATATTTAAAGACATACGTACCGGTTTTAATATTTACACTGAGAAAAATATGAACAATAAATTGGGCTTTGAAAATTATGGTGAAAAGTTGGAACTTCAAACATAGAATGTTTTAATTTAGAAGTATTTAATGGAAAACTACTATATAATGGAAATTAGAATTTAGAAGTAATAATTGATCTTTCATGTTCTTAAAGAATTTATTCACATTTATTTAATATATTATTCTTAAGTTAAAAAGCAATTGTTTAAATCTGTTTCCAAAGCACCATCTCACTAGAACTTAAGCTCCCGAATAAAGTGATACGTGGTTAAGTATATTCTCCGCTCGGGTATACTTTAAATATGATAGAAGATTGGATGACCAACCTAACTAACTAAGTTAACAAATAAAAGTTATAATTAACCGCTCGGCTATAACCGAATTATATACCACTTCACAACATTAGTGATAGAATTTTCCACTATATATCATTAATAGTTAACTGTTTCCAGAGCTAGAACAAAAACTAATTTGATGAAGACAATCGTCATAACTTGTTAAATAATAATAAATTTCTAACCTAATAAGAAAATAAAAAATTAGCAACTCGAGAGATGCTGTTTGGCCGAGGCGCAGCCTAGGCCAAATTAGCATCTCGAGAGTTGGAAATGTAACTTTTTATGTGATTAGAACAGAATTTTATTCACAAGCATAAATAAATAACATATCACTTCGTAAAACTCACCATTTTAAATGATCTTGTACAGAAATTTTGCAGATTTCTAACGTCACTATAAATTTCAACCAAATAATAATTTAAATAAGTGGTTGGTTGTTATTTTTTATTATGAGTCTCGGTATGAACCATATAATATATAAATAAATATTATTTCTTATTCTTTTTCGTAGAAATAAATAAAAATGATAGGTTATTTATTCGCAAACTTAAACTGTTTACAGATAAGGCGACAAGGTAGCCTTAAACAAAGGTAAAAATGGAAAGTCAAACCACCCCGGATTTTTTGATTTTAGGTTGTTTTTGGGACATTTCCAAACATTTCTTGACAAAAATTGAAATCGCTCAAGAAACCGTTTTTAAATACAGTCAGTCAGAGTTTTTCTTGGGGGAGCTGAGCCAGGAACATCCACAGGATTTTTCTTACGGTGGACTTTTTACTGTTTAGATTTTTAACAGAATCAACAAAAAGTTTTTGTCAAGTAACAAACAAGGGTTTACCAGATATTTTTGCCATATTGGTAAGCAATTTAGCGCAGCAGTCAATTTTGAGTAGTATAATGAAACAAATTAAAATACATTTTAAGAGTTTAGAGTTTTTCCTGATAAGAAAATTGTTTTATAAAACTTCAAATGGGTAGAGGAAACCTCTTAAAATAGAACTAATCATGTATAACGCCGCAGGCGAAAATTTTTAGAAATATTGATGCTTCACATTTTCCAGTTTTATGGATCATATTATTTTATAAAATCTACTAACAAAAATCCAAACATTAGCGCAGGCGAATTTTTTTTGAAAATGCAACTCCTGCTAAAGCAGTCGTTGCATTTTCGTCATTGGGATTAATATTCGTAAAATTTATGTAAAAAAACACCGCTACCTAACCTAGTATCACTTATGATATTACCCCTGATAATTTTTAACTTTTTTAATACTATTTTTTAACCCAAGTTGAATGTCATATATCAAGAAAATCCTGGTTTCAACTGGTAAAAGTTACGACTCTGTTTTATATACTTTATAGCTTCATTTGCTCAATTGTTTAGCCAATGGTTGAACTGTTTTGTGACGTGTTCACAAGTTAATTACCATGCGCTTGTATTTTTTTATTTATGGGTCCACTAATATCGTCTATGCCGGATGATTTTGTTCAAAAATGTAGGCAATAAAAGGTGACTCGAACCCCGTTATGGCGTTTCATAAAAACATTGAATGTTTAAGGGGTTTGTTAATAGTATACAAAAAAGTCATATCAAAAATAATGTGTGTTTGCTACGTTTGATTTAATTTTCATCGGGCAATCAAATTTTTTAATTTATCAGGTAGCAGTAAGGGTTAGCAGGTCAGATCTGGCAGATACACTTTTTCCATAAGGGTAACAGTTGTTACCTACAGTTTAACGAAAAATCTGAACCGGGTTTATTTTATTGTGTTGTAGACTTTTATTCCCTTGTTTAGATGCATTTACAGACAGCATCATTACAGAGGCACAGCATCATCTTTTGAAGACTCATCTAAGGATCATTTTTGCATCTAGTAAGGTGGGTGAGCCCATTATTGACATGTTCCTAATATTGCCACCCCCTCTTAAACTTGTTAGTTCGTCCTATTATAGACGGCACTGCCAGTATATCTGTTATATCGAAAAGATGCAGATGCAAGACCAATAGCGTAATAAGGTAGACACAAACATGCACTTTCTTGGCCCATATTGTGTTTTAATAAAGAAGCGTATTTTTTTGAGATTATTGTCTAATTAGCTCTGTTCCTAATATTGCCATGTGAAGTGGTTGACAACAAAAAAATGAAAAAATCGAAAAACAACAAGAAAAGAAAGCGACGAAGAAATCAGAGAGTTCTGAATCTTGGTTCTGCTTCTTATTCAAAGAGAATTGCCAGGTAAATATGAGATTGTAATCGATACGTACATAAAGAGTAAAATTGTTATTTAAGTGCTAAAATTATACCGAAAAACAGCTGAAATTGTTACTGTGCCACAATATTTTTTTATTAGTTTGTTAACTTTTTGTAAGTTTGTGATTTTCTAGTATTGCCAGTACTCTGGCAATATTTGGGACATGGGTTCCCAATATTGTCAGTATACAATCTTTTTTAAAAAGCAATAATAATTTTTTTTTAAAAATGCGTCAAGATGACAATTTTGAGCTTCAAGGTGCGTGGAATATAAGATGTTTTGCAATTATACCTGAAAAACCCAAATATCAGTATAAAAATTTTCAAAACATGAAAGTGAAAAAAATATATGAAAACATAGAAAAGTTACTGTTGGCTTATTAATAAATAATTATTTCGTTCGAAGAAGAAATAGTCCAATAGCGTTTAACAGTTATTGTTCCAATTGTAATTTTATATTTAACTTTAATAAAAACTAATTTGAAGCTTTAAAAATTAAAAATTAGATTATTATTTACTTACCGCCTCCCGATCGGTGAGTAATTTACTTACTGATCAGAAACTTGTAAACATGACCTACTGCTGTCATAATTAGGCTAGTAAAAACGTCAAATTACCTGATCGTGCAAAATAGTTATTTATAGTACAAGGGCGAAAAGTTAAATTTTTCGATTGGGGTAGGTTTTTAGAAGCCGAGGGCCGGCCCATAGGGCCCGAGGGTAATGAACCTACGAACTCAAAAGAGCTTAGCAGGGTAAGCAGGTAAAAAGTGCCCCAGCCCGATTTGAACTGAGTATTTGTGCAAAAGTTATCTCCCATAGAGGTCAGTTAATTCCCAGATTTTCAGCCCCCAACGACCCCCAGGGGGGTCAGAATTAATTTTTTTAGTTCGACATGAATCATTTTTTTCTCCGGTCCTGCTGATCCGATTGACTAAAAATTTGGAACACATAATAAGGACTATAGGGATAGTCTACAAAAAAAATATTGTCGATTTTCGACTATTCTAACCTATAAAAAAAATCACTTGTATTTTTTGAAGGGCCGAAAAGGCCCATTTTTGGCCGAACACACCCGCCATTTTTTTTATGTTATGTATTCGTATTCGATCTAAAACATATCAAAAATTTATTTTTTTTCATGTGGTAGAACAGTGTCAAAAAAAATAAAAACTGCGTCAGGTACGCATTTGTAGTAGTATAGAATTAAGAATATTATTTGGAATAATCGAATTTTTATTTAATATAAATAGGTCCAAAAATAAATTTTGAATATAAATAACAAAAAATGTTTATTCTAAGAAACCAAGCAAAATTAAAATCATAGTCAATTGAGGATCATAAAAATTAAAGTGTAAAGTATATACAGGGTGTATTTGAAATAGCGTAGGAAATTTTAACAGGTGATTCTACATGATAAAATATGACAAAAAGTTCCTATAAATATATGTCTAAGAATGCGTCATAAGGGAGCTACGCCCCTTTGAAATTGGCTAAAAAAATCGGTTTTTATTTAATAACTCAGGAACCCTTTGAGATATATCAACGAGGTTTTGCACGTCAACTAATCCTACTAAGGCCCGTTTTGATGTGTTATTTTCATGTACTTATTTCAACCAGGGGTGTGCGAAACAGGGGGGGACTTATCAGTTTTTTGTCCCAAACTTTTTTCTGTGTAACTTTTTTGCAATTTTAATTTTGAAATATGATTCCTCAGGTCAAAATACATAAAAAAGGTACTCTTGTTGTAATACTGTAGGATTAACCGTTTTCGAGAAAAATTCATTTCAAGGTGAAATTCCACGGTTCGAGGACGAAAAATTAAATACTAAAATGTTGAAAACCAAAATTTTAATGATGCAGGGCGAATTTACATTAAAAACTAAGAAAAAACCTCATATACAGGTACTTCCAAAAATCAATCCTAATGGAGCTATGGTCTCCTAAATATGCACCATTTTTAAAGGGCTATGGTAGCTTTAAAAGAGTTTTTTCGACCTACATGTATGGAAACTTTTTTTCTTAGTTTTTGATGTAGAATAACATTGCATCATTAAAATTTTGGCTTTCGACATTTTAGTATTTAATTTTTCGTCCTCGAACCGTGAAATTTCACCTTCAAATGAACTTTTCCCGAAAACGGTTAATCCTACAGTATTACAACGAGAGTACCTTTTTATATATTTTGACCTGAGGAATCATATTTGAAAAATAGAATTGCAAAAAAGTTACACAGAAAAAAGTTTGGGACAAAAAACTGATAAGGCCCCCCCGTTTCGCACACCCCTGGTTTAAATAAGTACGTGAAAATGACATACAAAGATGGGCCTTATTAGGATTAATTCACGTGCAAAACCTCGTTAATATATCTCAAAGGGTTCCTGAGTTATTAAATAAAAATCGATTTTTTTAGCCAATTTCAAAGGGGCGTAGCTCCCTTATGACGCATTCTTAAACATATATTTATAGGAACTTTTTGTCATATTTTATCATGTAGAATCACCTGTTAAAATTTCCTACACTATTTTAAATACACCCTGTATATACTTTACACTTTCATTTTTATGATCGTCAATTGACTATGATTCTAATTTTGCTTGGTTTCTTAGAATAAACATTTTTTGTTATTTATTTTCAAATTTATTTTTGGACCTATTTATATTAAATAAAAATTCGATTATTCCAAATAATATTCTTAATTCTATAATACTACAAATGCGTACCTGACGCAGTTTTTATTTTTTTTGACACTGTTCTACCACATGAAAAAAATTAAATTTTTGATATGTTTTAGATCGAATACGAATACATAACATAAAAAAATGGCGGGTGTGTTCGGCCAAAAATGGGCCTTTTCGGCCCTACAAAAAATACAAGTGATTTTTTTTATAGGTTAGAATAGTCGCAAATCGACAATATTTCTTTTGTAGACTATCCCTATAGTCCTTATTATGTGTTCCAAATTTGAAGTCAATCGGATCAGCAGGACCGGAGAAAAAAATGATTCATGTCGAACTAAAAAAATTAATTCTGACCCCCCTGGGGGTCGTTGGGGGCTGAAAATCTGGGAATTAACTGACCTCTATGGGAGCTAACTTTTGCACAAATACTCAGCTCAAATCGGGCTGGGGCACTTTTTACCTGCTTACCCTGCTAAGCTCTTTAACTTTTTGCCCGTATATTATACAATATTTTTTATTCGATTGTTACTAATTATGATAAATTATTAATATATACTTAATTTTAAAGTGCAAAAAATATTTCTTTTTACTGTCTTATTACTTATCTAGTTATCCATGACAAATTGCTGTCCAATCAAATCGCTACAAAAACAATTGAATCGTTTCTTTTGCTTGCGGTTTCATTTTCAATTTAAAAAAGCTATAGTTATTTCTGTTAAAATGTGTCTGTTTTGAAAATAATACTTGTGAAACCGTTCTATGAATATTATAAATATTGAAAGTGATTTTACAATTGAAATTTTGTGTTTTTAATTTATTTTAGTGGGTTAATACAGTTGACATATATTTTGAGGTTGTTATGGAATTTTTTTTATTTTATATGATATGATTATAATAACTGTATCTGGTCAAAAAGAACAGGTAGTTTAAGATCAAAAGTGACCAAAAGGTAATATTTCTTTATAAATATTACAGTAAAGGTAAAGCATCTTCTTTTAAAAAGCCTAAAAATAACAAGTTTTAGTTAGCGGGCGAAAATAACTTTTTTGCCCTAGGGCAACAAAGTTCAACTTTTCGCCCGTAAAACATGAACAAAAAGTGTCGCTTTTAGAATCAATCGAATAAAAAATATATTTTTATATTTTCTTTCAAAACATTTGTAATTTTAATTGTAACCCCTTAATTAGAAAACGAAGTTCAGTTTTCTATTTTCTGCATTGTCAAAACAAAATATATATTTTCATTTCGATTCTTTGTAGCTAGTAATTACAAAGCATAAATACAAAATGGCAATAACCATGTTTATTTTAGACTACTACAAAGTGGTTATTAAAAAAATATGCATTATCTATCCGAAAGGAAATGTTTCTGACAGATACAAGTTACGGTTCGCTCTCTTTTACTTGCTGCAGTAAAACTAATAACTACCATTTATTTTATACTAGCCGTGGTGCCCGTTATCATTAAACTATTCACAGCTTTCGAGCTGGAAGAGAATTATACGATGGTTTTTTAATTTTCAAAATCCTAAAAAATTACCCGTCCGTCCTTCCGTCCGTCGATATGATTTTTTTAGGAAAATTTCACTTCTGCTAGGGGAAGAACCCAACGAAAATTTCGTTGAATGTTATTTATTAATACATATTTTTTATTTATATCGCCACCATTGGTATTTAATACTTTACTTGTGATATTAAATACTACAATATGTGTATTTTATACAATATGTTGCCAAACTAACATAGAGAGCGTTCTGGATCTCCACGCAACATGTGTTTATTAATACTGTAACATTTGGTAAATTATATCACCGTTATAGTTTGGTATACTTTAAGTTGTAGTTGTTGTGTTATTGATCTAGTTTAAATTATGCTACAGTATTTAGTAAAATAACAATCGGTAAATAATACCCAAATTTTGATTAGTAATAATACAGAGGGAAATAAACAAAGGATCGATTATTTTGTCAGTGTGTTATTGTGTGTAGTTGCAATCTTTATATTATTACTAATCAAAATTTTGGTATTATTTACCGATTGTTAATTTTTCTAAATACTAAATGTACTTTAAACTAGATCAGTAATACAACTTGACAACAGCTCAAAGTATACCATACTATAAGTGTAATATGCTTTACCAAATGTTACAGTAATTTTTACTATAACATGCTAGTGTTAATAAATACATATTGCGTGGGAATCCAAATGTACCAGCACTTTGCTATGTGGTGGCAACATATTGTATATAATACACACATTCTAGTATTTATTATCACAAGTAAAGTATTAAATACCAATATGGTGGCGATATAAATAACATATATGTATTTACAAATAAAATTTAGTATTAAAATTACAATGACATTTTCTGTGTGTATTGTTTTTGAAAAAATCCATTTGAAAATAAAAAAATTTATAGGGGGCGCAAATTTTTAGAAGTTTTTAAATAATATGAAATTGATTTTGAAAAAAAAACGTTAAAAGTATCCCACGCTTACGGTACCAAATACATTAAACACTTTTTTTCATAAATGGTCATATTTTATTTAAACAAGACAATTTAAATACCACACGGAAAAAAAATTATAGCTAGGAGCGCTATAACACACATACCAAGCAAATTATAATGGCTTATTATATAAATACAAGGCTTTCTCTTACAATTATGGCAGTCAGTGTAAAAATTTATATGAAATACTTTAATTGTTTAGTGAATAATAAAATATAACAAATAGTATGGCATTTATAGCTTAAATAGATTTAATTATTGTCCGTGCTAATAATTTTTATAATATAATAAAATTTCTGTAAATTTATAATAGTGCCTGTAATAAATATAATCGTGTCTGTAATATATATAATCGTTTCCAATTTATTTTTAACATTATTAGTTATTGTGTCCCTTATAATCTATAGCTTAAATCACTATAATTTGCCACTGTTACCAAATATCTTATAATGTATAGCGCAGAGCCCACTAATTTCTTTCCGTGCAGTTTTTTAAAAGAAATAGTAAAGCTAAAATTATATTTTTGTAAAATTTTAAATTTTGCCCAATTTTAGAAATCATATTTTTACAATTTAAATTAAATTTTAATCTGAAAATTACACTCTAATTTTACCTTTATTTTTTTGAGTGTATAATTTAGTATAATTAAGTAATAATTATTCTGCATGTTATAATAACATTAATATTTCTCAGTAACTTTTTTTATTTTATCGCTAAATATAACACTTATTATGCTTATCAATTTTTTAATAACCTGGTTAAAAAGAATTTATGAAGTGCGATATTACATTTATTATAAACATGAATATAAAAACGTAAAACGGTTTTTAGAAATGTAATAAAAGTGAAATTAAACATGATTTTCACCAAAGAAATTAAATTTATTTCATAAAATTTTAATATATATAAAATCTTCTTTCAAGAATAATAAAAAGAAAATTAAAAATTCAAAAATATATTTTCTCCAACGTTTCGAGACTTTTTGTGGCCTCTTCTTCTCGGAGATAAAAATTAAAAAATAAAAATTATAGACATTTGATATTATGACAAAGTCTCGAAACGTTGGAGAAAATATATTTTTGAATTTTTAATTTAATTTTTTATTGTTCTTGGAAGAAGATTTTATATATAATTTATACATAAAGAACGAGAAAAAAAAATGTAGAAAAAATAAAATTTTATTTTCTTTTTCTACGTTTGAATTTAGAATGTTATTAAATAGCGAGAAAATAATATTATTATTATTATTATTAAATGGATTTTTTTTATTCAAGAATTTATTCTTACCCCTTGTTATTACGTAAAGCTTAATTGGTTTAAAGAAACTCTATATCTTATGATATTTTGTATGTTACTAGAAATGTGTTAAATAGTAATTATATACCAAGGCAAAGAAGACATTTTTTATAGCCGAGCGTATTAAATCCCGAGCTGCGTAGCAGCAAAGGATTTAAGAGTGCGAGGCTATAATAGTCTTCTCTAGCTTGGTGTATATATTAGTTTGTTCAGAAATCATATTTCTTGAAAGCTTTATAAAAATCAAGTAGCCTTAATCAATGACATTTGCTCAAATAAACACTTTGAACTGACGTTTAAAAATTTAGTTTTTTTATTTTTTTTTTCATAATAATTGGCTAATTATTGATTGTATTAATTGGTAATAATTATAATTAATTATATTTAATAAATAGACTTATTTAAAGCTATTTTCTTCGGTTTAATTAGTAAAAATTGCACAAAGAACTAAAACATCCAAAGTGAAAGAAATCAATTGTTTATAAAATTTACTCCTGCTAGGAGAGAAATAGTTATTTATGGTACTAGTGGGTAAAGTAAGATATTGCCCATGAGAAAATTCACCTGCGAGGCGTCAGCCAAGCAGGTTAATTTTCGAGAGGGCAATATCGGTTTACCCATGAGTGCCATACAAGGTTTTATATAAGCTTAGGAATTCATATTTTTATTAAAAATTTTAATGACATTTAGAAGAAAATAATTTGACAAGTGACAGTTGAGTGGGTAAAATAAATAATTATCCACTCAATAAAGTAAAAGCCACGCGGAGGTTATTATTGAGTTTATCTATTTAAAATAAACCTGGTAATTGTCTTATTATCTGTATGTATTGGATAAAAATTATTATTGCTATAGGTGAAGAAAATTGATTTCACAGTCTGAAAACATGATAAATAATGGTATGTTTTAAAGCTAGTAGTGAAAAAATATATTTACATAGTTGCATTTTATATTTGTAAATAATAGTATCAAATATTTAATGTAGTGAATTTTATATCCAAAAATAAAAAATGTAAACTGTACTAAAATTTAAGTAGTTTTCCCAATAGTTATAATGTAAGATAAGTATATTTTATAACTTCAGAAGTTTATATTTTTTGAATGGAAATTAAACCACTCATGCATGGCCGTGTTTGATTTGATTATTTCTTTTAAAAGTTCATTAATTTAATAGTGTGACCATTTTGATTACTTTATAGACTCCCCCCAATAGTGCGTAGAATAAGCGGAAAAACATTTCAAATTTAGATAGCCCTACCCAACTTTCAAGAATTCATAGTAGCTTCCGGTGGATTTTTGATGAAAAATGTATCTAAAAGACACCCTAAAAAATTGATTTATACGAGAATAAAAGTTTGTAATATCGGCTTTTAAGGCAATCATTTAGCTTTAATATAAGACCAAAATTAACACAGTATCCCTAAAAGGTAATTTAGATAGGTAATTACTTCTAAGTCTAAAGACTTTATTGTCAAACACTGACATGGTAAAATTGCTATTGCTATGGCTATGGTAACTTTATACGCGCGAGATAAAATAATAAAATTAATTTAAAAAAGTGTATTTTATTCCAAATGAAATACAATAGGCAGTTTTGAATGTATAACTTATTTGTCCTAAAAATAAGCTAACACAATTTTACTGTTTTTAGGATCATAAATTAAGTTAGTGTCGCTATACTAAAACGATGCTCTTGCTTTCTCAAGATTTAAAAAGTAAGTAAAACGATTTTAACCCTAGGATGCCGCGCCCTAAAAAATATACACATTTACATACCTTGAGCCTGGGAGGCCCGAGTATAAAAATTAACGGTTTAATTGGGGCGCCGGACTTTATAGCAAAAAAACAACCGCGAAGACCATTACCCCGCAGTTCATTACCGCGCAGTCCATTACCGCGACAAGCCATTGCCGCGCATATCCTTAACCGCGAAGACCATTACCGCGCAGTTCTTTACCGCGAACGGTCTCTACCGCGTATGACTTTTACAGCAAAAATCTTTATACATTATTTTTATTTTATGTAAGGGTATTTCCGTGGGATTGATGGCAGTTTGGTTTGGTTAGTTTTGGTTTTGGTTTAGATTTTTATTGATAAAGTGGTACGTTTACTAAATGTACCCATATATCCGTGTTTGGGTTTTTTATGTGTGTTTTTTTTTTTAATTTTTATCGACTAATTTGTATAAATCGCTGATTAATAATCAGTTTAGCACGAATCGTCATGTTGATCGAAATAATGAAAAGTGCTAGGGGCGAAGGCATCGCTATATATAAACATTTCATATACAGGAAAGAAAAGACTGTTAAAAATAAAAAAAAAATTAAGTGCGTAAATCAGGCCTATTCACACGTACCATTGATATTGAGATTTGTGGCAATATTGACGAAAATTGCAAGGTCATGTATTAAAACTGCATGGGATTGTAATTTTTGTCAATATTGAATAGATTTCAATGGTACATGTGAATAGGCCTGAATAACGACGTGTTTGTTGCAAGGGGCGTTTGCATACTTCGGACGGACATGTTTTAATGGAAACCAGTAATGGCCACAACCCTGACCCAGTAGCTATATCAGTTAGAACTGTTTGATTGTTTTCTGCAAAATAATTATTATTTTTTATTTAATCAAAAAAAAAAAAAAATAATTATGCGCGGCATTGATTTTCGCGGTAAAGTCCATGAGCGATATTGAAGGGGTTATTTTCTTCGCGGTAATGTATCTCGCGGTAAAGTCTATGAGCGGTAAAGTCGTAATGGACTGCGCTGTAAAGACCCCTACCCTAAGGTGATGCAAAAAAATTCAAAATGATATTTTTAGGGGGGCCCAAAGCTTAAATTATTCTATTTGGTGTAGAAAGAAACTAGATAAAATTTTATTAAAAAATTTTAAAATTTAGAGGTGGCTCAAAAAGCTCAAAGTTTAGAACGTTCCACGTCCTTACAGTTAGTGCATTATACCTATAAACCTGTAACCGATCTGCTTCAAATTCATATTATAGTTAGTACTACTCTATAGTACCACATTACAATATTGTAATTAAAAAAAAAAAAATTCAACTGTTTCTAGTAGAGATCGTGATTCATGATTCGTGCACCAAATTGCACGCCGCGAGCTATTTATTTATCGTATGGCACAATTAATACTAAAAATAATAATAAAAAATTATAAGATAACGCGAGCTTATTTTTCAACATGTCGTAATTTCATATTTTTTAAGCTATTTTATTGATTAAAAAAGTTTTATAAAATTTAAAATTATTTCTTTTTAGTGCATTTAAAAGTTTTTTAAAATTCTTATTATTTGACCTATTTTTATGAATATTTAAAATAGCCTACACTAGCAACAAACGACAAATTTTTAATTTTTTTTTTTTTTTGGAAGGGAATAATAATTTAAGATTTTTATTTTTTTAGTTAGTTACAACACATATCTATATTTTAAAAATTAGTGGTAATTATAATATATATTTCCTATAAATAAAAGAGTCTGAAATCCTTCAAAAACAACGAAAAACGACTAAAAATAGCATATTTAAGACTCAATTTTGCCCCAATAGCTTAAGTGTGTGAGAAATAAATACCATAACTAATTAGTTCTAAGTGTGCTTTTTAAAAGTAAAAAATATAATTTGGTCAATGCAAAACATACACCGTTTTTAAAACCTTTTAAAAAATCAACTATTCAAATTTATCCCTTAAAAGAGGATTTTTCGAAATTACTTCCAATATCAATTACAGTAAACAGGGCATTAAAAATGACAAATATCAACCTTATTAAGTTGTAAATAAGTAAGGGTAATTATATTTGTCATATCTGGATAAATTTAGGTTTTTGGGAAATCATTTTACGCGACCTTTAAGGCTAAAAAACCCTTGGTAATTTGTAGTTCGATCTGATTACATATTGTCCAAAAATACATATTTTTGGTCATTTGATCTTACAAGTCAGGCATAAAAACCGACAGATAATTTTTTAAGCAGAAATTTATTTTTTTGCATTTAAAATTCACAATAAAAAAATCCAATAAAAAATATTCAGAAAAAAACTATTATTTTTTTGATAAACCAAGACTCTCTTAGCAATTATCTGTCATGGTACGGGGAAAGCATTATTATTATTATTGTTAATATATTATGTATATGACATATATTTATAAAAAACATTAATATACTAAAATTGTTTTATTTTTTTTTGCAGTCATTGGGTTTCCTATGCTAGAAATATATATTTTTTAACATATTCTCCCACTTTTAACCGTTTTGAGCCACCTCTAAATATTAATATTTTTGGATAAAATTTTACGTAGTTTCTTTCTAAACCAAATAAAGTAATTTGAGCTTTGGGCCCCCAAAAAAATCCAAAAAATAAAAAAATGTGCAATTTTTTGCATCACCCTACCCTACCCGTTTAACAGGTATCATATAAAATTAAACTATTATATTTATGTTAACGTAAAAAATAATTTTTGAAATTGTTCTTACTGTTACTGAGATACAGCTTTAACTACTCAATTCTCACCTACATATTATTTTAAGATAATTTGGAACTAATTACAAAAAACATGTCCAAACCACCCTAAATATAAGTTAAAAAATAAACAAAAAAATAGGTTTATTTATATCTGACCTATTTTTATCAATATTTTAAATTTTTGATATATTTGTTCAAAGGTTATATAATTTTAAATGCTTCATTAGATTTTAATTGTGAAAGTAAAATATATCATTTTTAACTGTTAAAACATTATTTGCTTTTAAAATTTTTATTATGCCTTTGATGATTTATTTTAATGGTTTATGAAAGGGGCAAGATAAACTTTTTTTTAAATTATATAGGTAACGTATGTGTGAAAATGAACCAGGTGACTCACTGATAAAAACTTGGGTAACTCTCATTTGTACAATAATAATATACAGTAGGTACATTTCTAAAGGTGGATAAATTTAAAAAAAATTAACATAAACTAATTGCCCTTATTAATGCTAGTATTCATGCATAACCTCATCGCTCTAGCTTAATTGGTGCCAAAGTTATTAATTAAAAACCTTATTTTGAGTACAATTTTAAAGGGCCGTATCTCCCTTAGGGCTTATGAACTATTTTTTATGTTTTTTAATGTAGAATAACTTCTTAAATTTTGACTTGCCAGTTACTGATCACCCTGTATAGTACTATTAATAAGAATAATTTTGCATAAACAAACTTTAGTCTTTATATTTTATGTTCTCCATAAAAAATTTCCACAGCATATGTTGTGCAAATTGTTTGTATATAATATATTATTTGTATTATTAATTTGTTCTATTTTGCGACTCTTATAAGTTCATAATCACACGCATTTTGCGTGTTCTTATAGGCCCATAAGAGGTCTCTACTTTTTTTTCTGTTGGGTTGGCAACATACAAAAGCCTATCTCTTGACGTTTTGCGTGCAAATGTCAATGTCGATTTAAAGTTTAATTTTTTACAAAATTTTGTGTTTGGGTTATTTTTTACCGTGTTAAAATTGTGGACTGGTTAATTGCAGTGAAAAAAGAAGAGATGACTATAAAATATATCAAAATATCATCTGTTCTTAGAATTTTAAACATAGTGTAAACTGTAATGCCAACCCAAAACAAAAATCCCTAAATAAGTCATCAATTTAAATGTAAGTTTTTTAAATGTTAGAGCAAAATAGAAAAAATTGTATAAAGCACTCGTTTCATAACACGTTTTTAGAGCACTAGTACTTTAGAAAACTCGCCGCAAGCGGCTCGTTTTCTAAACTTGTACTCGTGCGCTAAAAACGTATGTTATGAAACTAGTACTTTAATATACTATTAGTAGTAATAAATATAAACTTATAAACAATTATCCCGTACTTTTTGTATGCTTCCAACGCAGTCCTAAAGCTCTCTCATAGCTAAAGCACATTAACATGTTATTTTATGTATTTTATTTTTGGGATAGGGATTTGAATAATTTTAATATGACTGATTTGGGGAATTTAATATATTTATATTGGTAATAATGACAATGACAATTTAAAATTTTCCATTTGTTTTTTTTTTTTTTCATTGCAAATTTATAATAGTTTTAAGTATATTTTTATAGTTATTTTGACTAAAAATGGACGAAAAAGAGTTAACATTTACTCCAGTGTAAAAAGGATTCTTAAATGCCTTTATCCTGTAAGCTGAACACATTCACTTCTAGTGTTTGGGACTTACCTGTGAGTAACTTGAACATAACTGACATAAAATCAAACACAGCCCAAAAACACAAAACATACATATTTATTAATATATTATAAGGATTTTAGCTGTTATTTAGATCAGTTAATATGTACAGTTAAATACAGAAACCAGTATTGTAATAATAATATACAGTAGGTACATTTCTAAAGGTGGATAAATTTAAAAAAAAATTAACATAAACTAATTGCCCCTATTAATGCTAGTATACATGCATAACCTCATCGCTCTAGCTTAATTGGTGTCAAAGTTATTAATTAAAAACCTTATTTTTAGTACAATTTTAAAGGGCCGTATCTCCCTTAGGGCTTATGAACTATTTTTTATGTTTTTTAATGTAGAATAACTTCTTAAATTTTGACTTGCCAGTTACTGATCACCCTGTATAGTACTATTAATAAGAATAATTTTGCATAAACAAACTTTAGTCTTTATATTTTATGTTCTCCATAAAAAATTTCCATAGCATAATATGTTGTGCAAATTGTTTGTATATAATATATTATTTGTATTATTAATTTGTTCTATTTTGCGACTCTTATAAGTTCATAATCACACGCATTTTGCGTGTTCTTATAGGCCCATAAGAGGTCTCTACTTTTTTTTCTGTTGGGTTGGCAACATACAAAAGCCTATCTCTTGACGTTTTGCGTGCAAATGTCAATGTCGATTTAAAGTTTAATTTTTTACAAAATTTTGTGTTTGAGATATTTTTTACCGTGTTAAAATTGTGGACTGGTTAATTGCAGTGAAAAAAGAAGAGATGACTATAAAATATATCAAAATATCATCTGTTCTTAGAATTTTAAACATAGTGTAAACTGTAATGCCAACCCAAAACAAAAATCCCTAAATAAGTCATCAATTTAAATGTAAGTTTTTTAAATGCAAAAATTGTATAAAGCACTCGTTTCATAACACGTTTTTAGAGCACGAGTACAAGTTTAGAAAACGAGCCGCTTGCGGCGACTATGTTATGAAACTAGTACTTTAATATACTATTAGTAGTAATAAATATAAACTTATAAACAATTATCCCGTACTTTTTGTATGCTTCCAACGCAGTCCTAAAGCTCTCTCATAGCTAAAGCACATTAACATGTTATTTTATGTATTTTATTTTTGGGATAGGGATTTGAATAATTTTAATATGACTGATTTGGGGAATTTAATATATTTATATTGGTAACAATGACAATGACAATTTAAAATTTTCCATTTGTTTTTTTTTTTTTTTCATTGCAAATTTATAATAGTTTTAAGTATATTTTTATAGTTATTTTGACTAAAAATGGACGAAAAAGAGTTAACATTTACTCCAGTGTAAAAAGGATTCTTAAATGCCTTTATCCTGTTAGCTGAACACATTCACTTCTAGTGTTTGGGACTTACCTGTGAGTAACTTGAACATAACTGACATAAAATCAAACACAGCCCAAAAACACAAAACATACATATTTATTAATATATTATAAGGATTTTAGCTGTTATTTAGATCAGTTAATATGTACAGTTAAATACAGAAACCAGTATTTTTAAAAATCTCTTTAGTTGTTCTTGTTACCAACTTATGAACGAAAAAAATCCCCAAAACGATTTTACGATTAATAAAAAAGTTACTAAAACTGTTTTATATTTAAGCTTATTGTAACACACAAACCAAAACTACAAAAACGTAATTATGAAACGCAAATAGATAAATATTTTGAAAATATTTACTGGAGTAAAAGAATCACCGTGTATATATTTAGTGAAGAATAACAAAATTATAAATTGCTTAAAGTAATTTTGATAGCTTTAAGCTATTTGCGTTAAACGTTTTAAAATTATAAGATGGTAATAGTAATTTTACACAATGTAATCCTACCTATAAAGTGGAAAATTAAGAAAACTTTAAGTAAAGTGAGTATTTAATAGGTCAGAAACCGGAAAAGACGTTCATATCAAGTCAATTATCTGAAATGAATGTGAGGTTTCATTTTCCACATAGCCAGCCATAAAATTTAGAGTAACTAATTGTACGTACAGTTTAGAAATATTGTATGTCTATACTTATGTAACGATTCACTCACTGCAGTAATGAGAAGAATCCAGCGCATGCGCACTGATTTTCTTATTTTTGTTTTGTATGCTAAAGCTAAATTATGTAGCCTAATATAATCCTATTTGATTCTTAATATATATCGCCTTCTAAATTCTGAAATATCGTATGTGAAAAATGCCTCCCATTAAAAAAAAAACACCAAACCAGCAAACTACCAAACCAAACCATTATTAACGTAAACCAACGCCTCCCATTAAAAAAAAAAAAACACCAAACCAGCAAACTACCAAACCAAACCATTGTTAACGTAAACCAACGCCTCCCATTAAAAAAAAACACCATACCAGCAAACTACCAAACCAAACCATTGTTAACGTAAACCAACGCCCCCATTAAAAAAATCAAACAGAAATTCGTGAGTATTTTAACAATCTTTTGCTTTTAGGCAGATGTAGTTTTATGAAATAGTTTAATAGGTCCACAAAAATGAACTATATTTTCGCACTGATTTCTGGTTATTACTAAAACTTACTGTCTTGAATATAATTAGGTGCGGAAAATCCAGTTTTTTTTTTGTTAGAATATATAGCAAAAGATTGTTAAAATACTCACGAATTTCTGTTTGATTTTTTTTAATGGGGGCGTTGGTTTACGTTAACAATGGTTTGGTTTGGTAGTTTGCTGGTTTGGTGTTTTTTTTTTAATGTGAGGCGTTGGTTAACGTTAATAATGTTTGGTTTGGTAGTTTGCTGGTTTGGTGTTTTTTTTTTAATGGGAGGCATTTTTCAGATACGATATTTTAGAATTTAGAAGGCGATATATTTTAAGAATCAAATAGGATTATATTTAGGCTAAATAATTTAGCTTTAGCTAATTAAAAAACTGTTAGCTCGCAAAGAAAAAAGTAGATATTTTTGTAAAATTCTTCAAAAGAATGTTACATAACCTTAAAATAATTTTTGGCATAAGTCAAAACAAAAATAAGAAAATTAGTGCGCATGCGCTGGATTCTTTTCATTACTGCGGTGAGTGAATCGTCTTATGTGTGTTTACATAACCTAACTTTCTGTTTATATTATAGGCAATGACTTTTAAATACTTTCTTCTATAATACTGCTTTGTACGATTGCGAAATTTGCACATGTCCTAGCATTGATAAATAAAATATGACTAGAATATGAGAACAGTCAAACAAAGTCCTTTTGAGGACTCTGTATTAAAATATCAAGACTACTGTAAAATTTAAAGTAAGGCTATAAGATTAGCTTTAATGGTAAATTAGCATTCTACTTCATTAAAAATATACCTATTAAAATAATCCAAAAGTTTATTACCATTTATTATATTATTTTCTGCAGTAACTATAACGATTTATAGGGTTTTAAAATTAGAAACAATAAAAATAAAATAGGCGTTATAAAACATGTACACATAATAAAAATATGAAAATTTATACCTTACGCAATATAAATTTATGTTAAGGAGTTAAAAGGCTATAAATCCTAAATATTATTAACTATCATCGAAATTTATAGTTTTCCCTCACACTACAATGAATTTATATCTACTTAGTTTTAAACCCAAGTACAACGCCTTTATTTCGAATTTATTAATAAATTATGACATACAGCCTGTTCCAGAACTCGCGTACCGAAATTTAAGAGGTGATTCTACATCCAAAAATATGAAAAAAAGTTTCTATAAAGGTTGGTCCGGAAATGAGTATTGTACACCAAAACACCTAAATTTAATATTAAAGGAGTAATAGCCTTTTAAAAAGTAACGTTTTTGGTGGCACAAAATGTTACTTCCTCTTAATTGCATTTTTTTTGATAACGGTTGCTCCTACAGTGTTACACTATATGATATTTTATATGTATTTTTACTCTAGAAATCTATATTTTTTACAACAAATCCAAAAAACATACACATAGAAAAGTTTGGGGCAAAAATGTTTTAAGCCTCATATATTTTGTCCGTCTGGGCACGCCTCTGGATAAATTAAAAAAATAAATTAACATAAACTTATTGCCCTTATTAATACTAGTATACATGCAAAAGCTCGCCGCACTAGCTTAAACGGTACCCGAGTTATTAATTAAAAACCTTATTTTTATTACAATTTTAAAGGGCCCTAGATCCCTTAGGGCTCATTTCCGGACCAACCTTTATAGGAACTTTTTTTATATTTTTGGATCTAGAATCACCTCTTAAATTTTGGCATGCCAGTTATGGATCACCCTGTATAATAATGCAAAATTTAATTAACGGCTTAATAGATAATTATTTCTTATTATATTGGTATGTATTATAATACAAACCAATCAGAATTAAGGATGTTTTAAAAACGGATTAATAATAGACGTTTAACAGTTTCTAAACCGAAGTAGCTTTTGCTAAAATTATACAATGGTTAACTCCTTCGAGACCATAACCGTATATTCGACAAAAAAAAGTCCCTAGTGGTTCGGACTTTAATTTTAGAACTGGTCCTGAAAAGATTAAAAGAAATTACATTTTGCTAAAATTTAACTTTTTTAATAACTATTATTTGTTTAGAATATAACCCTGACAAAAATTTAGTAAAAAAAAATATTCTTCAATTTTGGCCATTTTTACCCCCCCCCCCCCAAATAACGCGGCGTAACATTTTAGTTTTCCATCTCTATTTTTTGTTTAGAGGATTTAGTGAACGCCGTGTGCAATAAAATTTGCAACAAATCCGTAACTTAGGCCTAGATCATTGTTAAAAACTTGATCCAATAAACATTATATAAGTTTATAAATACTTAAGTGTTACGTAACATTTTTAGTGACGAAAAATTTCTAAAAAAAAAAATATTTTTAAAAATAATAGTTTTTTATTTTTAAAAAAAGTTTAACCCCTTATAACTTTTTTGTTTTTTTGGGGAGATTACTTTTAAAAACAATAGAGATCTTCCCCTCATAGAGCTTTATTTTTCCTGAAAATTTTAAGTGAATCGGATTATTTGTTCTTGAGTTATTGTGTCTACAAAAAAGTGACTTCGGAAGGATGAACAGACGGCCAGACGGACATGAAGCACCTTTGTATCCAAGATTTTTTTGTCTAGGACGTTTTTTGGCGATTTTGGAAAATTCGAAACTACCGTATACTATTTTTCTTTTACGTTTTTATTTTCGTTTATTTTTTGACATCTAAAACACTCAAATATAACAAAGTAAAGGACTTTTGAAACGCTTGGTATGATTGCATTACGAAAACACAAAGTTATCGCATTAAGCGTATATAAATTATAATTCTCGCTTATAAATGACCCCAAAGTATAGAGTGGTAGAGATTAAGTGCATAGCGAATGTATGCAAAAAGCTTTCTCTAGTCTATACTAGTGTTGATTTAAATTTTATCCACAAATTTACAAGAGAAAATTGATAATTTCAGACAGTTTTTCTTAATTGTTAAAGGCGGATTTTAAGATTATTCATTAATTATTACATTAATAATTAATTTTATAATAACAGTAATAACACTAGGCAACACGGTTTCTTGCCCCGATTGGAGTCATATGTTTTTTAACTATTTTTGGGTCGCTGAAACCGAAAAATATTTCTATTACCTAAGTTTTCTGAGAAAAATAAGATATAAATGTTAAAAAGCATTATTTTATCCCTCTTTTGTTCTAAAATCATGGGAGACAAAAATATTTCAAGGAAAAATTTGGATTCGGCGACTCAATATTAGTTAAAAAATACCCAACTTAAAATATAGAAACTTTAAATTCATAGGTATACTAAATAGGGATATTATGAAAAAAAAATATTAAAAAAAATGGATAATGTGACAAAACTAAGTAGGGGTGGAGGATAAGAAGCAGGCTGCATAAGGGGACAAGCTTATCGCCACGTACTCATGCTAAAAATTGTCAAAAATCATTACTAGGGTGTCAAAAATGAACTAAAAAAATGTTACGTATTATGGTTCTTATGTAATAAAGTAACATTTTTATGATGTAGAAACATTAAAAAAAACAAAAAAAAATACACAATATTTTGTTTTATAAATTATTCTTAAATTGGCATAATTGCATGTACTAAAATTTAAAAAATAAGACGTGCTGAATCTTTTTTAAGGTCAAATTTGGATTCTGCGCCTTTAAATTGATAAGAAAAATATATTTTTTGGGCTCGGGAAAAAAGTTTACTCTGTGTACTTTAATTTTATATCTTTTTCATTTATTTACTTTTTAGGAACAAACTATGCAAAATAAAAAAATATTTGTATAAATATTTTTGTAGAGAATTTTATAATCTACAAATTAATTTCTATAAAGTTTTAAAAAAAATTTGATAGTTTTGCCATATACCGGTAGAGAAGACATTTTTCATAGCCGAGCGTATTAAATCCCGAGCTGCGTAGCAGCAAGGGATTTAAGAGTGCGAGGCTATAATAATCTTCTCTACCGTAGTTTATATATTAGTTTTTTTACTACTAGCACTATTTAACTATTTTAATTCAAATAATAAAATAAATTATGAACAAAAGTTATATTGCTTGAAATTTTCATAAAAATCAAGTAGCCTTGATCAATGTCATTTGCTCAAATAAATACTTTGAACTGACGTTTAAAAATGTAGTTTTTTTTAAATTGTTTTCATAAAATTTAGCAAATTATTGATTGTATTAATTGCCAATAATTATAATTAATTATATTTAATAAATAAAAAGTTATTTAAAGCTATTTTCTTGGGTTTAATTAGTAAAAATTGCACAAAAAACTGTAACATCTAAAGTGACAGAAATCAGTTGTTTATAAAATTTACTCTTACTAGGGGAGAAAAAATTATTATTGCTATTATTATTATTATAGGTGAAGAAAATTAATTTCACAGTCTGAAAACATGATAAATAATGGTATGTTCTAAAACTAGTAGTGAAAAAAATAAGTTTTTTCTTTTTTGCGTCTCTTATAAGATCATAATAACACGCATTTTGCGTGTTCTTATAGGCCCATAAGAGGTCTCTACTTTTTTTGCTTTTGGGTTGGCAACAGACAAAAGTCTATCTTTTGACGTTTGCCGTGCAATTGTAAACGTCGGTTTAAAAGAAAAAGAGAAGAAATGACTATAAAATATATCAAAATAATATTCGTTCTTAGAATTTTAAACATGGCGAAAACTGTAATGCCAATTCGAACAAAAATCCCTAAATCAGTCATCAATTTAAATGTAAGTTTTTTAAAATTTTAGAGCAAACTAGAAAAAATTGTATAAAGCACTCGTTTCGTAACACGTTTTTAGCTTTAAATTCAAAGTACAACAATGTCAATTTTTGACAGTACTATTTATTATTGTATTTGAGGAGTGCAAGTTTTCTCTGAAAACACTAACACGATTTGTAACTATTAAACTATAAACTATTAAACAGAACATGTAATTTTTTAATTTGATTTTAACTTTAAATTTAGTTAACTTTGAAATATGCAAAATTATTCATGTCTTAGTAATGTTCTTAGAAAAAGTCTGAAACAATTTATTATGTAATTATTAACCAATTTGGAGCGCTTCGAAACTAGGCAAATAATTTTTTTCAATAAAACAATTTTTTAATGTCCCGTAGTGCTATTAAATTACATTTTTTTTTCTTAAAAGACTGATATGTACTAATATCATTGTATTTTAATTAAAATTTTTGGCAAAAAATAATTAACGTTTATTAAAAAATTACATGTTCTGTCAAAAATTGACAAATGATACATGATTGTACTCAGAATTTAATTCTGACAATTCTATTCAAAAATTAAAAGTTGATATCATTTCCGGCGAAACCAGAAGTGAAACAAAAATATATATCCGCCATTTTATAGCCAATTCAAATTATATAAATAAATAAAATAAAAAAAAAGTTTTGTTTTAATCAAATAGGGCAGTAAAGTGTTACCTCACTTCCTCTGGGACTGGCCCCTTTAAGGTCATTCGAAGACCATTTTTGTAGTGTTTTGTTTGACGTCTATAGTCTTAGTTCATGAGATATCAATATTATTATATACAGGGTGATCATTAACTGCCATACCAATTCAATAGGTGATTCTGCATCCAAAAATATCAAAAAAAGTTCCCATAAAGGTTGGTTCGCAAGTGAGCCCTAAGGGGGCTACGGCTTTTTAAAATTGTAATAAATATAAGGTTTTTAATTAATAACTCTGGTACCCTTTAAGCTAGAGCGACGAGCTTTTGCACGTATACTTGTATTAATAAGGGCAATAAGTTTGTTAATTTATTTTTTTGAATTTATCCAGAGGCATCCCTAGACGGAAAAATGTATCAGGCTTAACACATTTTTGCCCCAAACTTATTTATGCGTACTTTTTTTGGATTTTTTGTAAAAAATATGGATTTATTGAGTAAAAATACATAAAAAATGTCATATAGTGTAACACTGTGGACGCAACCGTTTAAAAAAATGCATTTAAGTGGAAGTAACATTTTGTGCCCCCAAAACCGTTACTTTTTAAAACGCTATTACTGCTTTAATATTAAATTTAGTTGTTTTGGTGAAACATACTTTTGGGCTCAGTTTCAAACGAAGAATTACCCTGCAGCATTAAAATTTTATTGATGCTTTTTTTTGTTCCCCATTCAATATGCCATCTTCGAAGAGCCGTAGCTCCCTTAGGGCTCATTTCCGCTCTAACCTTTATAGAAACTTTTTTTTCATATTTTTGGATGTAGAATCACTTCTCAAATTTTGACATGGCAGTTACTGATTATCCTGTTTAAATAAAACTTCTTCCAAAATATTTAATATCATCAAACTTTATCAATGTATTGTAAGTTAGAAGTATTAAATTTTGTTCATAGTAAAACTGACATTTTATGACTATTTTGTTATTTTATGATATATGTACCATAAAATGTATCACTTCATTATATCTAGGGATATAGGTTCTCTGGTATATATATATATATATATATATATATATATATATATATATATATATATATATATATATATATATATATTTGTTGGTTTATAAAAAATATATATATATATTTGTTGGTTTATTATTCCTAACTTAAAACACTTTTCTGTAATAAACGTTTATGAAGCAGACATTTCAAAAAATTTGTTAAATAAAAAAAAATAACGTTTCTTTAGATCAGAAAATTTTTAATATCTGCTCTGAAAGGAAGTGCTCTCTACTATTATTCCTCTAAACCCGTCCCTGAATATAAGATATAGATAAAACAATCATAATAGAGTCAAGTTATAAAGAAGCAAAAAAAACATAAATAAAAATTCTGCTCACACTTTATGACTGAATATTTTACAGTTTCAAGTGAAAGAACTGATTATGTATGTACTAAGGCCACAAAAGGGCCAAAAATTAATAAAATTTATTTGGAAATATACCAAAAAGTCACTAGCTGTAAAAAGGAATTCGGAACACAAAACTAATTTCTCTTTATTCTTCAATACACTATAAGAAAGGTTCCGAAATTAATGTTAAAATGTGTAAAATTGTGTAAAGTTTACGAAAAATTGTGTTAAAAATACACATTTATAAATTTTTTACACGATTCCCTGTCAATTCAAGTCTATAGGGACCTAAACGTTTTTCTAACTGTGTATCAGTTACTACAAATTGTTATGCAATGTGACAGTTTTTACTTTTTGAAAACAATTATTTTATAGCCAGTAAACAATAAGTGAAGTTCAAGATATACTTCTCAGAATTTTAAAAGTATATTAATTTATCAAACTTCTTAAATTTTCCCAACAAAATTAATTTAAAAGACCTTTTAATATTTTTTTTTCTATTTGATTACGTAATAGGTTTGTAGTTATGCCTCGCAGGCAATCATTTTGAAAACATCTCAGAACATAAAAAACTATTTTTTTATAAAATTTTCCTATGTAACAGAATGTTTTCCCATGGAACCGACTGCCTGACCCAGAAGGAGGCATAACACAAAAATAGTACAAACAATTTTTTTTGGCAAATTTGGATTCAGCGTGAACAATTAAGCAAGAAAATTTTAAAAACAGCTGGCGCGCAAACGAACGTTTTTTTTAACCTAGTGTAAAATACAATGTTCTTTTCTGGTAAAAGTAAACGTACCTATTTCATTTTGCTTTATTTTTAAAGTTATTTTTTGTGAGTTTAATGTAATTCTTTCTTTGTGCATATAAATGATTCATCTTAAAAGTAGAGATTTTCATATTGTGCTTTAAAATGCATTACACAAATTATATTCTAGGATTTTTAACGAAAATATTGTTTTAGTATATTATGAACAGAAATCTACATTTAATGCGGTAATACTACTAAAAACTTTAATACAAAGTAACATTTGTAGAAGTTAACTTACACTATGTAGGCAATTAGGATCCCTGGAATAACAATAACAATAATTGTTAACTTAATAATAACTTAATTACACTAGACAACACGGTTTCTTGTCCTGATTGGAGTCATATGCTTTTTAAATAATTTTGGATCGCTGAGACCGAATCTGGCCTCAGAATATTTCTATTACCTAAGCTTTCTGAGAAAAATGAGATAATATTGGTAAAAAATCATTATTTCAGCCCTGTTTTGTTCTAAAATCATGGGAGATAAAAATATTCCGAGGACAAATTTAGATTCGGCGACTCAATATTAGTTAAAAAATACCCAACTTAGAATATAGAAACTTTAAATTCATAGTTAGAGTAAATAGGGATAATATGGAAAAAAATATTTAATAAAATGGATCCTGTGAAAAAACTAAGTAGGGGTGGAGGGTAAAGAGAAGGGTCAATAAGGGGACAAGCTTATCGCCACGTACCCGTACTAAAAATCATCAATAATCATCACTAAAAAATGTTATGTTATATAACGACAAAAAATAGCTAAAAGTTTGTTTTTTAAATTATTTTTAAATTTGCATAATTGCCTGTACTAAAATTTAAAAAATAAGACGTGCTGAATTTTTTTAAGGTTGAATTCGAATTCTGCGCCTTTTAAAAATTTTAAAAATTGATAAAAAATAATTATTTTTTGGGCTCGGGAAAAAGTTTATACTGTGTACTTTAATTTTATTTCTTTTTCATTTATTTACCTTTTACGAACAAACTAAGAAAAATAATAAAATATTTGTATAAATATTTTTGTAGAGAATTTTATAATCTACAAATTAAGTCCTATAAAATTTTTATACAGATTTGATAGTTTTGCCACAAATGAGCAATTTTTTTTCCCGTACTTACTCTGAGAATAGGTCCTCGGCATATAGATTTTTGAATTCCTCGTAATTTTTTTAATATACCCTAAAATTTTCAAAATCCTACGATTTTTTTTAGATTTTGTAAAAAAAACGTTACTATTTCCTGGACTTATTTCTCAAAAATGTTAGGTGCTCGAATTATTCAAAGGCCGGATTCGGATTCTACGCCCTCAAATTAGTAAGAAATATTTACTTTCCGATCGGGACAAAAAAAAAGTTGCGGTTTGTTGCCTGGTGTTATCATTAACTTAACCTTTTTTTTTTTCTAATTTAGATATTTTAACCTACTGTTATACGAAATTAAAACCTGCTATGCAAGGCATACATAGTATTTTTAGATACATATTTATCAAAACTATTTTCTTAGAATAGTGTATTCTATAACCTATACGATAAAAAATAATTCCTGTCGAGTTATTATTGTTTTTTTTTAATTTTTTTCTTTATTAACAGTTTTTTATCATTTCTTTTGCACTCTTTTAAACATGTTTTTCTCATTTAGCCCAAAACTCTCATTTAAAACGATATCCTTCTTTGTGTAACTTATTTCAAAATAAAAGTAAGAATAGTGAAATATTTTGAAACAAAAAAAATATTTTATCCCTCATTTTTACTTTTATTCTCTTTTTTTTTGGTAACCATCTTATATATATATATTATATATAAAATGTGTCTAAAAATTCTGTTTCAGATATACAGGGTGTATTTGAAATAGCGTAGGAAATTTTAACAGGTGATTCTACATGATAAAATATGACAAAAATTTCCTATAAACATATGTCTAAAAATGCGTCATAAGGGAGCTACTCCCCTTTGAAAGTGGCTAAAAAAATCGGTTTTTATTTAATAACTCAGGGACCCTTTAAGATATATTAACGAGGTTTTGCACGTGAAGTAATCCTAATAAGGCCCATCTTTGTATGTCATTTTCACGTACTTATTTAAACCAGGAATGTGCGAAACGGGGGGCCTTATCAGTTTTTTGTCCCAAACTTTTTTCTGTGTAACTTTTTTGCAATTTTATTTTTGAAATAAGATTCCTCAGGTCAAAATACATAAAAAAGGTACTCTTGTTGTAATACTGTAGGATTAACCGTTTTCGAGAAAAGTTCATTTGAAGGTGAATTTTCACGGTTCGAGGACGAAAAATTAAATACGAAAATGTCGAAAACCAAAATTTTAATGATGCAATGTTATTCCACATCAAAAACTAAGAAAAAAAGTTTCCATACATGTAGGTCGAAAAAACGCTTTTAAAGCTACCATAGCCCTTTAAAAATGGTGCATATTTAGGAGACCATAGCTCCATTAGGATTTATTTTTGGAAGTACTTGTATATGAGGTTTTTTTCTTAGTTTTTAATGTACATTCGCCCTGCATCATTAAAATTTTGGTTTTCAACATTTTAGTATTTAATTTTTCGTCCTCGAACCGTGGAATTTCACCTTCAAATGAATTTTTCTCGAAAACGGTTAATCCTACAGTATTACAAGAGTACCTTTTTTATGTATTTTGACCTGAGGAATCATATTTCAAAAATAAAATTGCAAAAAAGTTACACAGAAAAAAGTTTGGGACAAAAAACTGATAAGCCCCCCCCCCCCCCCGTTTCGGACACCCCTGGTAGAAATAAGTACATGAAAATAACACATAAAAACGGGCCTTGGTAGGATTAGTTGACGTGCAAATCCTCGTTGATATATCTCAAAGGGTTCCTGAGTTATTAAAAAAAAAACGATTTTTTAGCCACTTTCAAAGGGGCGTAGCTCCCTTATGACGCATTTTTGGACATATATTTATAGGAACTTTTTGTCATATTTTATCATGTAGAATCACGTGTTAAAATTTCCTACGCTATTTCAAATACACCGTGTATGGGGTGTCCCAAATTTTACTTCCCGGCGAATATCTCCGTTATTTTAAAAGATAGAAACTTAATTAAAAAAACATATTAAATGAGATCAAAAGTACTTTTAAATCGCATACCAAAACGCACCCATTATTAACTCACTCCAAACTTTTTTTTTTTCAAATAGCACCTGCATAGTTTTTTAAGTGACTGGAAGCACTGTAAATTCTATATTTAACGGTTTATTCCACTTTGTGTTTATTTTTTTTTATTTTAAGCTACTTCTCCTTAAGGTAAAAAGTGTGATACACCGTTAAATTAAAAATTTACAGTGCTTTTAAAATCACTAAAATAAAACTATTGCTATTTGAAAAAAAAAGTTTAGGGTGGTTCCAAGGGGGTGAGTTAATAAGGGGTATGTTTTGGTGTGAGATTTAAAAGTACTTTTGATCCCATTTAATATGTTTTTTTAATTAAGTTTCTATCCTTTAAAATAATGGAGATATTGGCCGGGATGTAAAATTTGAGACTGCGGCCTCTTAAAAAATAACAGTTTTTAAAGGACCGTAACTCCCTTAAAAGCGATTTTTTGGATATTTGTGTATGGGAACTTTTTTTCATAGTTGTTGATGTAGAATCGCCCTGCGATATTGATATTTTTAGTTCCTATTTTTGATGCTTAGAACGTGAAATTGACTTTTTGACGAAAACGGTTGGCCCTACATAAAGAGTACCTTCTTTATGTATTTTTAATCAAAGATTAATACTCTTATCTGCGATAAAAAACTTTTGCACTGATCCGGATATTTATTCGTCTTTATTATTATACAGTGCGGTCCAAAAGTCCCTCCCCTTTTAACTTTTGAACGAGTTGAGATATCGACTTCAAATTTAGAACTCTTAAATAAGACAACTTAAACTATCTTTAAGCATATATTTGATATTTTCAGCTCTTAAAATGTGGGCATGGGGGACATTTTTTTCAATGGAAAGCGGGGTCGTGTGATACATCATTTTAAAGCTTCTAAAATTCTCTATTTAAACTTACATTTTTAATTTTTTTAAAAATGTTTTTTAAGGTTTTGATTTTTCAATTTTTTGTGCTAAAACATTCGATTTTTTAAGTTTTTTTTTTAATAATTTTTATTTATGTCAACTAAAATTAGTTTAAAAGTATAATTAACATTTTTTATGATGAAATTAGTCATTTTTAAAAAATTATTTGTTTTTTTTAGAGGAATTTTGACATTAATTCCCATTTTCAACCCCATTTTAAACCCTTTTTTTTTAATTTAAAAATATGCAAATAAATGGAGAATTTTATAAGCTTTAAATTGATGTATTACACGATCCCCCTTTCCATTTAAAAAAATGTGCCCTCATGCCCCCCCACCCACATTTTAAGAGCTGAAAGTATTAAATATATGCTAAAAGATAGTTTAAGTTTTCTTATTTAAAAGTTTCAAATTTGAAGTGGATATCTCAACTGGTTCAAAAGTTAAGAGGGGGGGATGACTTTTGGACCGCTCTGTATAATAAGTAGCTATCTAAAAAAATATATTGGTCTTCAGGTCTCCACTTTCAGAAATATATTAGTTTAAATTTCCGCTTTTTAGAATTTTTTTACTGTAAATTTGAGTCCATTTTTAATCAATTTTGAAAAATAATTTTAAAAAACCTTTTAGACGTATTTTGCAGACAATGGTCTTTGTTTTAAATTTGTATCCTATTTACAACCGAAGAATATATCGTAACATGCTAAAAACGCACGCAAAATTTGCCGTGCACCGCAACCTTAAAATGGGCACGACCAAAATTTTTTTTTTTAAATAATCCATGACCGGTTTTAAAGTATACATATGTAAGGTAAGTTAGCACATAAAAAATAAATCAATTTAGTCAAGCGCCCAGTGCTCGACGGATCTGGCTGGACTGAGTTAGTAGACATTTTTCTTTAAACAAAAAATTTAATTTGAACAAAGTAAATTTGAGACACATTTATCATATGCAAGCCTTTTCGTTATAAATGAAAGAAATTTATTGACTAGAATGGTTATTATTAGACTGGCGCTATATCTAAATATTAAAAAAAAAAACAATATTATATATATGTTAATTTCTTTGGCTAAGTACACACGTTTAATAAAAGGGTTCACGGTTCGCAAAAAAGGTCAAATAAAATAAAAAATTGTCCAAGAACTTTGAAAATAAAATTTGATTCCTGGCCCTTTCCTTAAATAGCAAAAGCAAAAATTAAAAAATTTCAACGACAAAATTTTTTTTGTCGCACTTTTTTGTTTTGAGTATTATAAAATAGATATACGCTGATTTATAATTTTCCCAATTCGCCAATATTTGCTACAGTTTACTTTTTTCTGCTTAAACTTTTTACCTGTAACTCAAAAATTAAATTTTAAATAATATCTAACAAATAGGACCCCCTTGGGGGGCCTTAAAGAGGCCCAAAGCCTAAATATTTAAATTTTCCTGGGTTTATCTTGTATGCTCTATTTATATACCAATATAAGCTATTCTAGTAGTATATTAAATTTTTTTTTTAAATAGGGGGGTTTGGGGGGTCTCGAGCCAATTTTCAGATTTTTTTTTTTAGAATTTTATGTACAAAAAATATTATAATATTATAAATATTTTCTAGATATTGTAAAAGAGTGTTTAAAATGTCGGTTTGGGGGTTAATTATTATATAATATATAATATATATTATTATATATTATATATTATTATTATTATATATTAATATAAAAAAGATATATAATAATAATATTATTATGTACGCGTACGTGCCAAATTTGGTTTATATTTCTCCTAAAAGTTGTTAAAGAAGTCTCTTATAAGAGACTTACTATATCTAATAATTATACATACATAATTATGTACATAATTTTTCTATAATACATTATGCCTAAAATTTTGAAATCTCTACTTTCGGCTTAAAGAAAAGATATCAGACGATCGGAAGAAAAAGAAAAAACATTTTAAAACTTTACAAATCAATTTTTTTTAAGGTTTGAAGGGATTTTTTAATTCCAGAGGAAAGGCAATAAATTAAAAGCAAAGTAAAGTAATAAGTTGAAATTATATTTTGTATTAAACAAAATTGAAATATAAAAGTACAGAAAAAATAAAAGCAAAAATATTTTATTTTCTAAAGCTGGGTAAATAAAGATAATAAAAATTTAACGCAAACTATATAATAAACTATAACATTAAAAAAATAATAATCAATATTTAATAGTAATTATATATGAGAGTTGTTATAAAAAATTTAAAAATTCAATAATATTGTACATAATTATGTATGTATAATTATTAGGTATAGTAAGTCTCTTATAAGAGACTTCTTTAACAATTTTCAGGAGAAATATAAACCAAATTTGGCACGTACGCGTACATAATAATATTATTGTTATATATCTTTTTTATATTAATATATATATATATATATATTTTAAATTTAGGCTTTCGTCCTCTTTAAGGCCCCCCAAGGGGGTCCTATTTGTAAGATATTATTTAAAATTTAATTTTTGAGTTACAGGTAAAAAGTTTAAGCAGAAAAAAGTAAACTGTAACAAATATTGGTGAATTAGGAAAATTATAAATCAGCGTGTATCTATTTTATAATACTCAAAACAAAAAATTATTATTATTGAAATTTTTTAATTTTTGCTTTTCCTATTTAAGGAAAGGGCCAGGAATAAAATTTTATTTTCAAAGTTCTTGGGCAATTTTATTTGACCTTTTTTGCGATCCGTGGGTTATGTATGGAGTATTATTTCTTTTTGTGTGTAATAAAAAAATTTATTTTTCTTAAGTACTTTCGCTTTTATTGAAAAGCATTATCAAAGGACAATTTTGAATTTTATGAACTGGTGCTCTTAAAATGGACATTCTTAAATATTATAAACATACGTATCACGTTTCTACATTTAATTAGGACATTCTTTTTTTCTTCTAGTCCTTTCATATTTTGTGTTTATGTATTAAAATTAAATGTGTCATAAAAAAATAATTAATTTGTGGTTTAAAGTTTTTAGCACTAAAGTATTGAAAGTATGGGCCGCGCGGGGAACGAAACATAAGGGGGTGGACCAATTATAATAGTTGCGGGTAAGGAAGCGTAAAGCGGGAGGTTGCTTTAAGCATGAGTCACTATCACGTTTAAACGAATTAGCTTATACCTACCGGTTTGGTTTTTCCCGAAATAACTTTAACTTTAAATTTTAGAGGTCACCTTGAGTCTTCTTCAATTTTCTATTACACACAAAAATAGGATTCCTTGAGCCAAGGACACATGTCTCTCGATATGTTTAAAGCCATATTCTCTTATTTGAAAACTAGTATTTCTTAAAATCAAAGTCACTGTACTTGAATGAAGAGCATGAGTTTTTGAATGAAGATCCACGATCTTCTCATTCAAGGACATTGACTTTAGTTCAAAGAAATGCTAGACTTGCAACAAGAAAATATGGCTTTAAACATATCGAAAGTCACGTGTTCTTATGTTAAGGAATCCTTTTTTTCTGTACACTCAAAAAAAAAAAGAATTCCTTAAACCAAGGACAAGTGTATTTTTTATGTTTAAAGCCATGTTTTCTTATTTCAAGTCTAGCATTTCTTAAAACCAAAGTCAATTTCCTTGAATGAAGGGCGCGAATTATCATTCAAAAACCAGTGGTCTTCATCCAAGGACATTGACTCTGGTTCAATGAAATGCTAGGTTTGAAGGTTTGAAACTAGAAATATGACTTTGAATATATCGAAAGACACTTGTCCTTGGTTCAAGGAATCCTTTTCTTCTGTGTAAAATTAAACAATCAGTTTTAGCAGCGGCATTAACTTCTTCTTAAAACAGCCCTTAACTTTATATAACACTTGTAGTTAGCGTTCTAGCTCCTTATAAGGACCACTCTCATATTTATATTGAATAAGGTAGCAATTTTCAATTTTATATTTCCAATTTTCGTTTGCAGAGCACCGAGATATATGAAATTTATTGAAATATTTCCGTTCCATGCAAACCCGTTCATTTTATCTGTTATAATGTACTCGCATGTACTCTAAATAAAATAATATGTACCCAGAAAAAAAGGATTCTTTGAATCAAAATCAATGTCCTTGAACGAAGAGCGCAGATCTTCATTCAAAAACCCGTACTCTTCATTCAAGGACTGACTTTGGTTCAAGAAAGCCTTTTTTCTGTATATTAATTTGGTATTTTACTTGATAGTCTGTATTTTACATAATTAAAACGCGTACATTCAAAAAGCTTTTTTTTTTAAATTACTCCCTTCCTTTCCCTCACATTACACTGCAATGCTTTAATTAGTATGGGAATAGGGACAAATATCGTAACTACTTTTTTTTACTTATTGGTTTATTTTAAACTTTTACTATACAGGGTGTCCAGAAATAACGTTTGGAAACTTCGGGATCCAATTTCTGGGGTGAAAAAAATTAAAAAAAAATGTAAATGAGTCCGAAAATGCTTATTTACGGATCTACAGCCCTCCAATGTTGGGGCCCTACAGAAGGTTTTTATTTATTATCTCAGGAACCCTTTGAGATATAGCAACGAGGTTTTGCACGTAAACTAATCTTAATAAGACAAATCTTCGTATGTTATTTTTATGTACTTATTTTAACCAGGGGTATGCGAAACGGGGGGGCCTTTTCAGTTTTTTGTGCCAAACTTTTAGGTAATTTTATTATTGAAACATGATTCCTCGGTTCAAAATACATAAAAAATGTCCTCTTGTATAATACTGTAGGACTAACCGGTTTCGAGAAAAAATAATTTGAAATTTCACGGTTCGAGGACGAAAAATTAAATACTAAAATGCTGAAAACCAAAATTTTAATGATTCAGGGTTATTTTATATGAAAAACTAAGAAAAAAGTTTTTGTACATGTAGGTCGAAAATCGCTTTTAAAGTTACTGTGGCCTTTTAAAAATTTTACATTTTTAGGAGACCATATTATTAGCATTGGTCAATGTTATTAGGATTGATTTTTGGAAGTACCCTCTATATGAGGTTTTTTTTAATTTTTTTATGTATATTCCCCTTCATCATTGAAATTTTGGTTTTCAACATTTTAGTATTTAATTTTTCGTTCTCGAACCTTCAAAATATTTTTTCTCGAAAACGGTTAATCGTACACTATTACAACAAAAGTAACTTTTTTATGTATTTTTACCTGAGGAATCATATTCCAAAAATAAAATTAGAATTACACAGAAAAAAGTTGGGAACAATAAACTGATAAGGCCCCCCCGTTTCGCACACCGCTGGTTAAAATAAGTACATGAAAATAACATACGAAGATGAGCCTTATTAAGATTAGTTCCTGAGATAATAAATAAAAACCTTCTTTAGGGCCCCAACATTAAAGGGCTGTAGTTCCGTCAATAAGCATTTTCGGACCCATGTCCATGGAAACATTTTTTCTTATTTTTGTCTGAGGAATTGGCACCCGAAGTTTCCAAATGTTATTTTAGGACACCCCGTATATACATTGTATACAAATTTACATACAGGGTGATCAATAACTGGCATGCCAAAATTTAAGAGGTGATTCTGCATTCAAAAATATCAAAAAAAGTTCCTATAAAGGTTTAAAATTGTAATAAAAAATGGGTTTTTAATTAATAACTCTGGTGCCCTTTAAGCTAGAGCGACGAGCTTTTACATGTATACTAGCATTTTTTTGAATTTATCCAGAGGCATCCCTAGACGGAAAAATGTATTAGGCTTAACACATTTTTGCCCCAAACTTTTTTTATGTATATTTTTTTGAATATTTTGTAAAAAATATGGATTCCTTGAGTAAAAATATATAAAAAATGTTATATAGTGTAACACTGTAGGAGCAACCGTTTTCAAAAAAATGCAATTAAGAGGAAGTAACATTTTGTGCCACCAAAAAAGGCTATTACTCCTTTAATATTAATCCTTTAATATTAAATTTAGGTGTTTTGGTGAGGAATACTTTTTTGCTCCGTTTTAAATAAAGAATCACCCTGCAGCATTAACATTTTACTGATGCTTTTTTTGTTCCCCATTCAATATGTCATCTTCGAAGGGCCGTAGCTCCCTTAGGGCTCATTCCCGGTCCAACCTTTATAGAAACTTTATTTCATATTTTTAGATGTAGAATCACCTCTAAAATTTTGCCATGGCAGTTACTGATCCCCCTGTATAATAAATTAGTATAAAAATAGGCTTTAACTAACATATTAAAATTTTAACTGCCACGTATATATACGGATATATCCGATATCGATGATCTAGCGTATAAAGGTGCTAATTACATAAGGTTTCCCTATATACTTAGCACCTTTGTACGCTAGACCATCAATATATTCATGCTTTTTTACGTGGGAGTTAATGTGTTAATAATGTACAATCTTGAAATACTATGTGTTATTTTAATATAATAAAAACTAGTTTCAAATTGAAAAGAGTGTAAAAATAAATGATAGTTTATCTATAAATCTTATTTCAAACAAAAGTAATTCATATTAATAAATACAGCCTCTCCAGCACTTACTGAGTAACAATTTACTATAAATCACGTTAAATGTCCGTTCAATTTAAAAATTGATACAAGAATTTAGTTTGTTTCTTTAGGATTTCGTTTGGACTTTTTGGAAAAATATGGCTAGACGGATAAAACAAGTTTCTTGATTCAAGAGTCCGTAAATTATTTCTTATCAAATTATATTATTGTCCTTTGATTTTACAATTAATGAAAAACTACCGGAACTAAAGTTTATTTTTTAAGGTATAGTTATTTTAAATTTGCCGCTAAATACTCCACACAGACCGATTTAAATTGAATCATGTGGCTTGTTTTGAATGTCAACATAACCAAAATTTATAATTTTTGTTAACTTACTTTGTTTTTATGATGTTTTGATGTAAAAAAAGGGAATTGATAAAGCTGTTGCTAAAAACACTTTTGTATTCCTGTAGATATAAAATTTGCTTATAAAATCGCTTTTATTCCAATAATATAGAGGAATAAACCATTGTTTCGTTCTCGTTAACGTTTTACGGTTATGTAAATTGGGCCTAGTCATTTCGCTTACGACGCATGCGTATCTTACGTTGCTATGGTAATTTCGAGATTGTTTACAAGCGGGAAGGTTTAAAATAACTATACCTTAAAAAAATAAACCTTAGAACTGCAAATAAATACCCTAGTAAAAACCACTAATAACTTTTATGGAATAGTGACGTTTCGTTATGTATTAACACAAAAAAGGTATATAATTTAAAATAAAAATAGCTACTCTAGGATATTAAAAAAAAACTTTTTTTAAGCCCTCCAATGGGGGGCCCCCAAGTCGTGAAAAATGCCATAACAAAATTGTGTGCCTAATTTTAGCTCGAACATACGAAATTTATTTATACAGGGTTATATAAATAAAAAAAAAGATTACTAGTTGTTTTTTTTTAACAAGATTTTGTGTCAAAATTTATCTTAAAAAATAAAATTATTCCCTTCCACCTAATTTAAAAACTGGAAAAAATAAAATTATTAATTTTTTAATTTTCAAATGAAGTAGGTAAATGCCAAATTTTGTTTTTTTTTTCAAGATGAAAATTGTCATAGGTTTGTATTTAGGTATTTGTCATGAAATAGTAAAAAATATATTTTTTTATTTTTATATGAAGTGCGCCCGACCCTAATTAATTTTTTTTGGGCTTAAATTTGGTATAGATCTTTGTTACTTGTATTTTTACAACAATGGGGAGGCTTAAGGGGTCTTTCCACCTTAGAAATTATAAAAATAACCTTTTTTTTTAAAAAAATTTATATAGAAAGAAAAAAGATATCATTGTAAAATTTTGTAGGTATGTTTATTTATATTCAAAAAAATACAAATAAAATTTCTTTAGATTTTTAAGGTGCCATTTTTGTCCAGAAAATTTTTTGGAAACAAACAACTGTGGCCACATGTGGTCGCCATAATTCCGGCCGTCTGGATAGACTGAAAAAAAAAACAAAACGGGATATTACTCAGTATTGAAGTCGCTATATCCCGTACAATAAGAATTTTCAATTTTCAAACAAAAACGTCCACTATTTTCTTATTTTTTGGCCAAAAATTTTTGTTCTAGTACGGGCTATAGTGACTTCAATACTGAATAATATTCCGTTTTGTTTTTTTTTTTCAGTCTATCCAGACCCCGGCCGTTTTTTTATGTTATTTTTGAAAAAAAAAGTTTTCTGGCCAAAAAATGGCACTTTAAAAATCTAAAATCATTTTTTTTTGTATTCTTTGAATATAAATAAATATACCTACAAAATTTCACAATGATATCTTTTTTCTTTCTATAAAAAATTAAAAAAAAAAAGATTATTTATAATTTCTAAGGTAGAAAGACCCCTTAAAGAAAAAAAGTGTTTTTTAAATGCCCTACAACTACAATGTGCAAATAAAATTGTTTTTCCCCGATTTTAATATCAAATGAAATAATCTTTCCTTTGCTAATATTTCCCGATTATTGATTTCATAATAGGATGATTTATGTTCTTACTGTCCTAGTACGACTATAAATTTTCATTTATTTGGTGTGAAATAGTATCACTCTATCTAGCGGCAGCTTCGGGCTGCCTTTTAGCCCTTTGTTGATGTCAGTGGCGTTCAATGGAAACAGCAAAACTCATCGAAAGCTGAACGCTATGTTAGTTTCGATTGACAGATCTCGCTGAACCATTCCATATCAACGGTTTGAGATGATTAGTTTTGATTGATTTTATAAAAGGTATTTTTGGACTTTTTTTTGCTAAATTAATGGAGGGCCCCTAGCATAAGCCAGAAGCTTATTTGGGGCTCTCCATGACTCTGTATGATGCTAAAATAAATATTTAAGAAAATTTTCTAACCTCAAATGTTGGTTGTGACAAGTGACAGATATTAGCCGTTCAGTAGTTTGATAGCAAAACTTATCATTTGATGAATTTTGATTAGTTTCGCTGTTTGGGGCTCTCCATGACTCTGTATGATGCTAAAATAAATAAATAAAGAAAATTTTCTAACTTCAAATGTTGGTTGTGACAAGTGACAGATATTAGCCGTTCAGTAGTTTGCTAGCAAAACTTATCATTTGATGAATTTTGATTAGTTTCGCTGTTTCAATTGAACGCAGCCAATTTTACCATGCATGTCACAACAAACGAAACAGAATGTTTTATTTGTTCAGAATGTTGTCAAAAAGCTACCGCTAAATAGAGTGACTCTAGTGTGAAACAATTACAATTCGATATTACCTTTATGAAAAATGGATTCTTCAACTTTAACGTTATAATATATATTCTGACAGTATAATATATCAAAGATTTTCTGGACCATAAAGAAAATGCCTACATATTACACTATTTGAATTACATTCATATATGAGATGTTGAGAAATCCAGTTTAATCAAACCTCTCGACCGAACGATATTATTACTTTAGACAGGCATGCGGTGGTTGTCTTTTTTTGTTTATTGTTTTTGGAACTAATAAATATATGCCAAGAACTTAGTATAAAAAATTATGTTTGTTACAGATTTTTAAATTTTTTTACCAAAAATTTCCCCAAATGCATTTTGTATTTTTTGTGGCAACCATTAAATAGAAAAAATCACATTTGTTGCAATTTTTCCATTTTTTTTACAAAAAATCTACATTTCCAATGCATATTTTTATCTTTCTACATACAGAATGGCAAAAAAACCTTTTTAAACCATTAGGTATAACGTTTTTATTCTTTGACGGATTTTAATAAAAAATTTACTGGACAAGGTCAAATGATGTAGAATTTGACAAGCAGTACAATATTATACAAGCCTTTTTGAGTAAAAATGTTTTGATTGGTTATTGAATGTTAATAATGTCAATGAAACTCGACTCGACTCGTTCGTGAGTTATAAAAGGTGGTACCTTTCTTTCGAAATAACTTCTTTAAAATACATATTTTTTATTCCTAGCCGATTAAACATAGGTATTTTAGGGTATTTACATTTTTACATTTCCATTTTTGATTAACCTCGTACTATTCTACTTAATTAAGCATCCCCTAAGTCCAGGACTTGTGTGGGCTAGTAGTAGACGAAACCACCGGCTTTAATTGTCTTTCGGTCCAATGTATAGGGAGTGTCCGCTTCACTTACGCCTTCGCCAAATTTCAATTATTAATTAACTGAAAAATGCAAATCGGCGCCGGTGAGAAGCGAACTCACGCTATTTTGGGTAGTAAACTCGTCAAGTACGACGCGGTAGTCCCCTACACCAATCCTCCCATATTTTAATAAAGAAAAGGTTTTGATTTTATGCTAGCTACTTAATACTCTAATAAATTTTAAAAGCCGTATGGTATTTGGAATTTAACCCTAAATGAAAAAATAAGACTAATATTAATGGATGAGAATTTACTTTGTTTCCTTTTAAAATAGCCACCCTTTTTTGCCAAATAAATGTGTTTACTTTCTTTAAATTTAATACAGTTTTTCCTTAGAGGGCAATATTTTATCCCTTGTCGGTTGTACTTACTTAAGGGCACCCTTAAAAGCTAATAGTAAAAATAAATCAAAAATAGTAAATACAATCATATAACCAAAATTATCATAGTTAAAAAGACCCTTTTCAAGAGAGAAAAGGTTTTGATTATACGCTACTCAATTCCCTAATACCAATAATTTTTAAAAGCTCTGCGGTATTTGGGCTTCAACCCTAAACGGAAAAAAAGGGTAAGATTGATGGATGAGGATTTACGAATGTGAGTAATGGCTTTAACAGCAGTGGCTGTAATTAATTACATTAAGATGTGATTATTTCATTACCATATTTTTCAAAAAACATTTAACGGATTAGCATAGGGATAAAAATCTTAAACGTAAATTCTTTTTTGCTTTTGTTGTAATTATAAAACAGTTATAATTGTAAGATAATATTATATCTATAATACAGACTCTAATAATAGAGACTCTATTTAATTTATTTGCTTTTAACTTTACAACAGCAAACTTTCAAATATTGTTTCTTTAAGTGCATTTTTTGTTAAATTAACACTCGAATTAACAATATACATCATGCCATGCCAAAATTTAAAAGGTGATTCTGCATCCAAAATTATCAAAAAAAGTTCCTATTAAGGTTGGTCCGCAAATGAGCCCTAAGGGAGCTACGGCTCTTTAAAATTGTAATAAAAAAAGTTTTTTAACTATTAACTCTGGTACCCTTTAAGCTAGGGTGATCAATAACTGCCATGCCAAAATTTGAAAGGTAATTCTGCGTCCAAAAATATCAAAAAAAGTTCCTATTAAGATTGGTCCGCAAATGAGCCCTAAGGGAGCTACGACTCTTTAAAGTTGTAATAAAAATAAGTTTTTTAACTATTAACTCTGGTACCCTTTAAGCTAGAGTGACGAGCTTTTGCATGTATACTAGTAATTATAAGGGCAATAAGTTTATGTTAATTTATTTTTTTGAATTTATCCAGAGGCGTCCCTAGGTGGAAAAATGTATTAGGTTTAACACATTTTTGCCCCAAACTTTTGATGTGTACTTTTTAAAATATGGATTTGAGTAAAAATACATCAAAAATGTCACAGTGTAATACTGTAGGAGCAACCGTTTTCAAAAAAAATGCAATTAAGAGGAAGTAACAATTTGTGCCACCAAAACCGTTACTTTTTAAAAAGCTATTACTCCTTTAATATTAAATTTAGGTGTTTTGGTGAAGCATACTTTTTTGCTCAGTTTTAAATCAAAAATCACCCTGCAGCATTAAAATTTTATGTCATCTTCGAAGAGCCGTAGTTCCCTTAGGGCTCATTTCCGGACCAACCTTTATGGAATTTTTTTTTTTCATATTTTTGGATGTAGAATTACCTCTTAAATTTAGGCATGGTAGTTACTAATTACCCTGTATAACACATGTACTCTCCTGCTTGAAAAAAGAGAATATGTATCTGTGGTTTTCTGTGATCTGAGCAAAGCATTCGACTGTGTAAATCACCAAAAACTAATTGACAAGCTAAAAAGCTGCAACTTTGACGAATTAAGTATAAAATTAATTACTTCCTATTTAAACGATCGTAGTCAAGTTGTTAAAACTACAACCGGACAGTCCTCGGCAAAGAATATCTCGGTAGGCGTCAGCAGGGGTCTATACTAGGTCTCCTTTTCTTCTTGATTTATATCAATGACCTAGTTTCCTGTGTGAAGGATGCTGAATTCATATTCTTTACTGACGATACTTCTATTTTTAATTCACATGTTGATCTTCAGTCAGTAATTTCCAAAAATAAAATTGCACAGTCGAATGCTGAGCAGGGGCTATACTGGGTCCCCTTCTCTTCTGGATTTATATCAATGACCTAGTTTCATGTGTGGAAGATGCTAAATTCATATTCTTTGCAGACGATACTTCTATTTTTAATTCACATGTTGATCTTCAGTCAGTAATTTCCAAAAATAAAATTGCACAGTCGAATGCTGAGCGCTGGTTTGTAGAAAACCAACTATGTTTAAATGCTGAAAAAACGCAAAACATGGTTTTTGGTCTTAAAAATACTCAGGGTGTAAACAAGGCTGACTCAATAAAATTTCTCGGGGTTACTTTGGATACAAAACTATGTTGGGACAACCACATGGACTCCTTGGCAACCTTATTACGCAGGACAATTTTTAGTTTGCGTACTCTGGGTAATCATGTTTCTCAGTCCACATTAATAACCATATACTACTCCCTCTTTCACTCCAGGATGACATATTGTATGCTCCCCTGGGGACAAGGGGTGATGTGCCACAGAATATAGATGGCTTAGACTACCGAGCTCACTGCAAAATTTCTTTTATCAAAAATAAAATACTAACTTTTCCTTGTGCGTACATTCTGGAATGTCTAGTTTATATAAAATAAAATAAACTATTGTAAATACACAGATAATCACAAATATCCAACAAGAAATGGTCAGAACTTAACCTCCACTTTTTTAAGACTGTCAAAATCCAAAAAAGTTATGAATATACTAGTTTAAAACTTTTTAATGTTTTACCGTGCAGTATACGAGTTCTTCCTGAAAGTTTTAAAAATACTATAAAGAAGTTTTTGCTACAACAGGCTTTCTACTCGATATATGAATTTCTGTATTTTAGCTTTAATGAGTATTGTCTAATGTAAGTTTTAAAATAATTCGTTAAATATTAATTTATTATAAATGTAATTTTATTGACTTGTGAGTTGGGGTGAGTTGTTTAATATGCATCTTACGATAAAAATTAATATAACCAATTTTGTTAAGGAGAAAATTTCCAACAATTTTTGTTTGGGTCATTTTTTTAATATATTAATAACAATCGAGTTAATTTAAAAAAAGCCATGTTGGAGGTGTTGTTTGTTGTTTGTTTTTTTCCATTTTTCAGCCAAATTATTCATCGGACCATAAAAATGGTTATGAGCAACTTGTAACTCAAGAAATTCTCTATAAGTTTCATATATTATAAATAGGTACCTTGGTACGGTTACAGAGGGCGCAACTCAAATTTCAGCGCTCACTGTAACCGTAAAAAAATACTTATGAAAATATAATGTATAAAACTTATAGAGAATTTCAATAACTACAACTTTGCTCATAAGCACTTTTATCCTCCCACGAATAATTTGGCTGAAAAATCTGAAAAAACAATGTCACCATCAACATGGCCGTTTTTGAATATTTATAACTCGATTGTTATTAATATATTAAAAAAATGATCTAAACAAAAAATGTTGGAAATTTTCTTCTTAATAAAATTAGTTATATGCATTTTTATCGTAAGATGGATATTTAGCAAGATAACAGCACTCACCTCTAAAATTCAAGATAGCGGGCACCCCTTACGCAAATACCCGGTGAAAAACTAACAGGAGTGTTCTGTTACTATCCACTACTATCCTTTAAAATATCAGCCCGTGTACATTTATTGCAATTTAACATAGGAATTTTTCGTCAAATGACTGGACTAAAAATATTCTGCAAAAATTTATTTTAATCTTTGTTGATTTAATAAATATAAATGACTTTTAACTTTTCTAATAAAAAAAGCTTTTAAACATAAATAAAATATTGCTTTATTTCATGTCGACAATAAAAGCTGACATAACTTTATTAGTACAGGGAGAGTTCAACGCGTGAAATAATTAGATTTGTTGCGTGTTTTTTCCCACAGGACTAAATATCATAGGAAAAGTTATAATAATGGAATTATCAAGTGCTCCTACATGAGGAGTGTCAATCACAAGTCAACGTGTGATTCATTGATGTGGATATAAAAATATTATCTTTATCAAAATAAATATTATTTAAGCCAATTGAATTTTTACTTTATATACAGGGTGATACATGGTTAAATTAACTACATAATTATAACATGGTAGGATAGGATCACATAAAAAACTTCACTGCTATAGCTCGAGGGGTTTCTAAGTTATAAAATTAAAACTATTTTGAACGGAGCTGTTTTTGAAAATATGTTTAAAGGAACTGTTTTTTTTTATGTAGAATTTTCTCTTAAAAGGGATGTAGCTAGGGCATTCAAATCCAGGAACCAGCGAACCTGACGTGGTTCCGGGACCGAAAAGTTTAAAAATTGTGTATATTTTTTATTTTTTTTTTTTGCTTTGTCACAACAAAAAAAGAGAACTCGCCAGTTGTCTGTACTTGTACTGGTCTTCTGCTGGATGTCGGAAATATAAGAGTGCAGACTACATCGTACGGAAAAATAAGATGCCGCGGCATGCCGGTTCGTACAATTCTTCTGCTTATAAAGCCATTCTACCGTCAACATTAATAAGGAAGTATTCCGGCCGATCTTAGTAAGGAAGTAATCACTTCATTACACCTTCAGTATAATAAAAACATCAATAAATTTTTTTCTTTAAGGAGCTTAAAATATTTATTTTTGTCGTTTTATATCGTCGTGTTACTTTCTCAACCTCGTATCTACAAACAATAAATTTTCGGTTTCTATTTAACTCTGTACATTTGATTGCACCGAATATTTAGTTACAAATGGATAGAAAGTTATGATCCACTGCGTGTTTAAAAAAAATTAAAGTGCAATTTATTCTATAGGATAATAACTTCTAATTTCGTATCCATTTGTAACTCAATATTCTGATTACTTTTAAGTGTACTTAATGAGCATGTGCAATGATGTGATAACTAATTAATTAAAAAGTCCAAACGAAAATAAAAATCCCAGGACTTTGGGATTTTGGTCCCGAAAATTTAAAAAATTGTGTATATTTTTAGTTTGTTTTTTTTTTGGCTTTGTCATAACAAAAAAAAGAGAACTCACCAGTTGTCTGTACTGCTACTGGTCTTCTGCTGGATGTCGGAAATATAAGAGTGCAGACTACTTCGTACGGAAAAATAAGATGCCGCAGCATGCCGGTTCGTACAGCTCTTCTGCTTATAAAGCCATTCTACCGTCAACATTAATAAGGAAGTATTCCGGACAATCTTAGTAAGGAAGTAATCACTTTATTACACCTTCAGTATAATAAAAACATCAATAAAAATTTTTCTTTAAGGAGCTTAAAATATTTATTTTTGTCGTTTTATATCGTCGTGTTACTTTCTCAACCTCGTATCTGCAAACAATAAATTTTCGGTTTTTATTCAACTCTGTACATTTGGTTGCACCGAATATTTAGTTACAAATGAATAGGAAGTTATGATCCACTGCGTGTTAAAAAAAAATTAAAGTGCAACTAATTCTATAGGATAATAACTTCTAATTTCGTATCCATTTGTAACTCAATATTTTGATTACTTTTAAGTGTACTTAATGAGCATGTGCAATGATGTGATAACTAATTAATTTGCTTAGTTAATTTCGATAGTAAAGAAGCCGCTAGAATTTGTCTGATGAAATATTTATTTGTCATCTATTAACCCCGTACTGCATGATTTTTTTAAATATTTACGAAAAAATTATATTTTTTATAATTATTATTATAATAAGATAAAAAAACTATTTTTTTAAATATTTATATTAATTTGGGGCACACATAGATGTACATCTGTTTTAATACAAATAAAATATCATAAAATATCATACCTGTTTTATTTCAAATAAACCACTTTTTGAAGGTTTAATTAAAACCACGATATTTTTTACAGGTCACGAACAAACCCAAAAATAATAGTCCATTAAAATACACTAATTTTAATGTTTGAATACTGAAAGATCTATAATAGGCTTGTTTACTCATATGCCATATGAGTAAAAATAGATAGGGATGTTTCTTATCGAATTAAGAAATTCTGACCGTTATTTCCCTTTTTTTCATCTTGTGGTGGCGCCTTCGCCATATTTTCAAATATTTTTTTTAATTTTTACCTTCATTAAAAAAAAATACTTTTATTAAAAAAAAAAATAATAATAAATTTTATATTACGAGTATACACGGTATATTTGAAATTAAATATGATTAAGATATCTGAAATCTGAAAAAACAATGTCACCATCAACATGGCCGTTTTTGAATATTTATAACTCGATTGTTATTAATATATTAAAAAAATGATCTAAACAAAAAATGTTGGAAATTTTCTTCTTAATAAAATTAGTTATATGCATTTTTATCGTAAGATGGATATTTAGCAAGATAACAGCACTCACCTCTAAAATTCAAGATAGCGGGCACCCCTTACGCAAATACCCGGTGAAAAACTAACAGGAGTGTTCTGTTACTATCCACTACTATCCTTTAAAATATCAGCCCGTGTACATTTATTGCAATTTAACATAGGAATTTTTCGTCAAATGACTGGACTAAAAATATTCTGCAAAAATTTATTTTAATCTTTGTTGATTTAATAAATATAAATGACTTTTAACTTTTCTAATAAAAAAAGCTTTTAAACATAAATAAAATATTGCTTTATTTCATGTCGACAATAAAAGCTGACATAACTTTATTAGTACAGGGAGAGTTCAACGCGTGAAATAATTAGATTTGTTGCGTGTTTTTTCCCACAGGACTAAATATCATAGGAAAAGTTATAATAATGGAATTATCAAGTGCTCCTACATGAGGAGTGTCAATCACAAGTCAACGTGTGATTCATTGATGTGGATATAAAAATATTATCTTTATCAAAATAAATATTATTTAAGCCAGTTGAATTTTTACTTTATATACAGGGTGATACATGGTTAAATTAACTACATAATTATAACATGGTAGGATAGGATCACATAAAAAACTTCACTGCTATAGCTCGAGGGGTTTCTGAGTTATAAAATTAAAACTATTTTGAACGGAGCTGTTTTTGAAAATATGTTTAAAGGAACTGTTTTTTTTTTATGTAGAATTTTCTCTTAAAAGGGATGTAGCTAGGGCATTCAAATCCAGGAACCAGCGAACCTGACGTGGTTCCGGGACCGAAAAGTTTAAAAATTGTGTATATTTTTTATTTTTTTTTTTTGCTTTGTCACAACAAAAAAAGAGAACTCGCCAGTTGTCTGTACTTGTACTGGTCTTCTGCTGGATGTCGGAAATATAAGAGTGCAGACTACATCGTACGGAAAAATAAGATGCCGCGGCATGCCGGTTCGTACAATTCTTCTGCTTATAAAGCCATTCTACCGTCAACATTAATAAGGAAGTATTCCGGCCGATCTTAGTAAGGAAGTAATCACTTCATTACACCTTCAGTATAATAAAAACATCAATAAATTTTTTTCTTTAAGGAGCTTAAAATATTTATTTTTGTCGTTTTATATCGTCGTGTTACTTTCTCAACCTCGTATCTACAAACAATAAATTTTCGGTTTCTATTTAACTCTGTACATTTGATTGCACCGAATATTTAGTTACAAATGGATAGGAAGTTATGATCCACTGCGTGTTTAAAAAAAATTAAAGTGCAATTTATTCTATAGGATAATAACTTCTAATTTCGTATCCATTTGTAACTCAATATTCTGATTACTTTTAAGTGTACTTAATGAGCATGTGCAATGATGTGATAACTAATTAATTAAAAAGTCCAAACGAAAATAAAAATCCCAGGACTTTGGGATTTTGGTCCCGAAAATTTAAAAAATTGTGTATATTTTTAGTTTGTTTTTTTTTGGCTTTGTCATAACAAAAAAAAGAGAACTCACCAGTTGTCTGTACTGCTACTGGTCTTCTGCTGGATGTCGGAAATATAAGAGTGCAGACTACTTCGTACGGAAAAATAAGATGCCGCAGCATGCCGGTTCGTACAGCTCTTCTGCTTATAAAGCCATTCTACCGTCAACATTAATAAGGAAGTATTCCGGACAATCTTAATAAGGAAGTAATCACTTTATTACACCTTCAGTATAATAAAAACATCAATAAAAATTTTTCTTTAAGGAGCTTAAAATATTTATTTTTGTCGTTTTATATCGTCGTGTTACTTTCTCAACCTCGTATCTGCAAACAATAAATTTTCGGTTTTTATTCAACTCTGTACATTTGGTTGCACCGAATATTTAGTTACAAATGAATAGGAAGTTATGATCCACTGCGTGTTAAAAAAAAATTAAAGTGCAACTAATTCTATAGGATAATAACTTCTAATTTCGTATCCATTTGTAACTCAATATTTTGATTACTTTTAAGTGTACTTAATGAGCATGTGCAATGATGTGATAACTAATTAATTTGCTTAGTTAATTTCGATAGTAAAGAAGCCGCTAGAATTTGTCTGATGAAATATTTATTTGTCATCTATTAACCCCGTACTGCATGATTTTTTTAAATATTTACGAAAAAATTATATTTTTTTATAATTATTATTATAATAAGATAAAAAAACTATTTTTTTAAATATTTATATTAATTTGGGGCACACATAGATGTACATCTGTTTTAATACAAATAAAATATCATAAAATATCATACCTGTTTTATTTCAAATAAACCACTTTTTGAAGGTTTAATTAAAACCACGATATTTTTTACAGGTCACGAACAAACCCAAAAATAATAGTCCATTAAAATACACTAATTTTAATGTTTGAATACTGAAAGATCTATAATAGGCTTGTTTACTCATATGCCATATGAGTAAAAATAGATAGGGACGTTTCTTATCGAATTAAGAAATTCTGACCGTTATTTCCCTTTTTTTCATCTTGTGGTGGCGCCTTCGCCATATTTTCAAATATTTTTTTTAATTTTTACCTTCATTAAAAAAAAATACTTTTATTAAAAAAAAAAATAATAATAAATTTTATATTACGAGTATACACGGTATATTTGAAATTAAATATGATTAAGATTAGTTCACATGCAAAACCTCGTTGCCAAATCTCAAAGGGTTCCTGAGTTATTAAATAAAAACCGAATATTTTACCCACTTTCAAAGGGGCGTAGCTCCCTTACGATGCATTTTTAGACATATGTTTATGAAAACTTTTTCTCATATTTTCTGATGTAGAATCCCCTCTTAAAATTTCGGACCCTATTTCCAATCCACCGTGTATATGTAAAATAAGAACAATAGTTCATGTGAAGCTTTTTATTTCAGTTTATTTAAAAAACAAAAATAAAATTTTACTGTTTTTAACTTTTTGACCAATAACTCAAAATCCATAAGATCAAATTGGGTCAATGGAAACTTTTGATCAGAGAGACAAAATCTACATCATACTAAAAATTCAGAATTTTTGACCGTCCTGCCATATTTGGGACATTGCTCAAATTCTTAATTATTTAATTAGTTAATTTAGTTATAATTATAAATAAACCAGCAAATGAGCATGCACTAATGAAAAAAATTTACACATTTTTACACATTTTAACATGGAACCGTGTCAATGCAGGTCTACACGGAAGTTTGTAAAACTTTACACAAAAATGTGTAATCGAATTGTGTAGTCTTAACACACTAATGTGTAATTGAGCAATGATTTATTTACTTAAAAATGTGTAAATTTTACCGACAACTGTGTAAATTTTACCGAGAAATGTGTAAATTTTGCAGAAAACTGTAAAAATTTTACCGAAAAATATGTAAATTTTTCCGAAAAATGTGTAAATTTTACCGAAAACCGTGTAAATTTGTTTTTAACAATAAAATTGATAAATTTGGTTTTTGTGTACATTTACACATTATTATAGGTAAACAAGGTTTTTTTCTAGAGTGGTTTACCTGTAACAATGTGTAAATTACACAAAAACAGAATTTATTAATTTTACTGTTAAAATGAAACATACACCATTTATGGTAAAATTTACATCGTTATCGGTAAAGTTATAACCGTGTTCAGTATAATAATATACCTATGTTTTTTTTTTAAACAGGATAATGAAACAAATTGTATTATACTGATTCTTTATTAAATACGATAATTATATATTATACAGGGTGATTTGGTGCATTAGCATTATCCTCTTTACAAACTTTAGCAATGAAAAGTTGATTGAATTTTATGAAGAAATGTAGGTCCTATCTTTCTTTGTTTCGAGTATGAAACATCAAGAAACGGTGGTCGCCATGATTGGATCGACTGAAAAAAAAAAACGGAATATTATTCAGTATTGAATTTGCTATAGCCCGAAACAGAAGAAACATTTTTGGGCAAAAAATAACAAAATGGCGGACCTTTTTGTTTGAAAATTTTTGAAAATTGTCCGTCATTTTCTTATTATTATTATTATTTTAAATATTATTTTTTTTGCCAATTTGATATGTATTTTAATTTTTAAACAGTTTTACAGAATTCTAATATTTTTAATTTAAGAGTTATTCTTGGTAAAATAAATAGAACATGTTTCCAAACTTTTTTGCTTAAAAATGTCCGAATTCCAGGTTTTCGTGAAAAATAGGCAAATTCCAGTGCTTTTTACAGGTTTTTTTTTTTGAGGAACTTAAAATTCCAGGTTTTCCATTCTTTCCAGGTCGGTGGGAACCCTGTTATACTACTACGTAGTATGTGTAGTAGGGTGACCAGACAAAATTTAAAAATGGACTTTTTTAGGGTTCCACTCCCTATGAATGTTCATTTAGGTCAAAAACCAACCCTCTATTTTTTTTTTAGATTTTTTAAAAAATATTTGAAGGTCGCGCCCAGCGGTTTTTTGAAAGAGAAATCATGTTAAGTTTTTTTATTTATTACACGGTAGTTTCGAATTTCCCAAAATCGCCAAAAAACGTCCTAGACAAAAAGTTCTTGAATACAAATGTGTTTCATAAAAAAAATAAGAAACTTTGAAAATGTCCGTCAAGAACCAATTATCCGATCGACTCGAATTTTTTAGGAAATATTAAGTTCCATGAGGGGAAGATCCCTATTGTTTTTCAAAGTAAAACAAAAAATTTATGGGGGGTTAAACTTTTAAAAAAATCCCAAAAAAAAAATCAAAAAAAGCTGAAAGAAAATTCCGATTAACGTAAATTAATTTCTTAAATTTTTTAGGAAAAATTACTATTATAGGTAGTTAAGGATCAATTCTACCAACTTTGAAAGTAATCCCCCAAAAACAAAAAGTTATGGGGGTTAAACTTTTTAAAAAAATTAAAAAAAAAATTTTAAAAATAGTTTTTTCAAAAATTTTTCATTTTTCGCAAGAAGAAAATTAAAAAAAAAAAACATTAAAAAAAAAATTTCAAGTGTTTTTTGATTTTTTTTGTACAGGTTACTTTTAGGCTTTAAAATAACAAAAAATCATACAAATACGTTTGTTTTAGAAATTTTTACGTTTGAAAATAGGCAATTTTTTTAAGTGGTCTGTTTATTTTGCACCTGAGTGTATAAAATTTAATAACTTTTTGTTTATGTACTATTTTCTAGTTGTTTTGTGTTAAATGTTTCACTTTTCAATACAAAGACTGTCTCGCTTCAGTAATCCGAATTATTTACTAATCCGGGTCACCGCGGTTTTAATAAGTCCGTATTATCAAGATCGCTTTGTACCATCAAAATGGTGCTTTCCTGTCTAATCCATAGGAATGTATTAATTTTACTGTTAAATATATGACATTTTTGGAAATTTTACACAGTTTTCTATAAAATTTACAAAGTCATCGGTAAGATTTACACAGTTTTCGGTAAAATTAACACAGTCATTGTGTATTATTTACACAGTCGCTGTGTAAATATGCTGAACAGACGTCATGATCCGCCATTTTTATTGCAGACAATCATGCAAAATCATAAGAAAATAAGATTTTTGCCCTATAAAAAACAAACCATATAAATTTATTTAATACGTTGTAACTTCCGAACACCTGTATCCTCGAACAAACGTGAACTTTAACTAGATTAAAATTTATAAATAAATAATTGGCGATCATTAATGGATTTTATATGGATTAGGAACTTACCAATTTCTTTATACTTCATACTTGTCGGTATTTTTACCCATTTGCAATCTTTATATTTTAATTTTATATTTATAAAATCCATTTCGGCACACCAACACGCCCCCACCACGTTGTGTCTAGAACAGGGTCAGAACATCAACACGGCGCGCGAACAAATTCTTTCTCCCTACCCTCGGCTACGACTTTACCGAATGTCCGTGTAATTGTGAGTATATTTTCACAATAATGAGTATATTTACACATTTCTAAGTATATTTACACATTTATGAGTACATTTACACATTTTTCAGTTCATTTACACATTTTTGTGTAGAATTTGATGAAATTGGCTACCGTGTAAACGTCCTGTGTAAAATTAGCACGGAAACGTGTTAAATTTTTACACGCTTACTTTTACACACAAAAAATATCCATTTACACAGCAGGATTTTCATCTGTGTGTAGAATTTTCAATTTACACAAAGATTTTTCATTTAGGATAAAATAATTATAATAATTATTATTATTATTACCGTGCAAAATCAGCACTGTATAAATGTATTTATTAAAACTAAAATCCATCACACATCTGTCACCAAAATTGTAGTAGTGTTAAAAAAGCAACGTTTGATCCTCACAAAAAACGAACCAACTCGTATTAACATTTCCTATTTCATTAGCCCAACCAATTAATCATAAAATACATCGCATGACATTAAAAATACGAAAACATGCAAATGCATGATTTAATTAAAAATAAGCCGACATGATATGTAATGCGTCACATTTAATTGTATGCTCTTTACAATTTTGAGCTCTTCTTAGTAAACTTTTTTCTATCTATCTAGATTTCTTATTGGCTTTTTATTTCGAGTAATAATTACTAAGGGCATATTCGCAGCCTCGCATAACACGCATAGTACATAAGAATGCGATGCCGTGATTGACTTGATGTGCCGTCATGTATTTTGTAAGCCAATCACGGTATCGCATTCTTATATACTATGCGTGTTATGCGAGGCTGTGAATATGCCTTAAGCCAACTCACGATATAAAAAGATCCCCACGTGGGGGAAGGCGCATCTCATATGCATGATGTTTCCCGCACGTTTCAAAATTATTAAAATTCTTCAATAGTATGAAAAACACTGTCCACATTAAATTGGGTACACACGGTTCACCTGAGCGATTTTAAATAAAAATTTCGTGGACCCCTAAATTTTTTGAACTAAAACTTACTTGATGACATAAGAAATCAATTTTCATTTGAAAGAAAATTGTAGAAGATACACTTTTTTAGAAAGATAAAAACGTTTTTTTGAGTAATAGGGTGTGACTAAAAATCCCGATTTTCGAAATCGAAAACGCTTTCTGGCTCAAAAGTTGCTCCTTAGTAAAAAACTGCGGCCACAGAAAAATGAGCCATATCGATTAATGTTTAGATGTAGCTCAAAGCACTTAAACTTTGAAAAATATCGGTACCTGTTTTTCGGGTAAAAAGTGATTGTATATAAAATTAAGGAAATTTTGGAGGGATTCTTTGGTAATATTTAGAAACAATACTAATTGTGAGAAAAAATTATATTCCTCCTCCCCTTAAGTTAGAACATAAAAAAACGACTTTTGAAGATTTTGCGAAAATTTATTAAGAATGGGCATATTTAAAAAGACAAAACTTCCTTAGGAATGATTTTTTGACCATGGTGCATATAAAATTTTTTTATGTTTTTAATTTTAAATAACCACTCATTACTAAAATATTTGTTTTTTGCTTTTATATTTTTTAATTTTTTAGTTTTGGTTCTTCATGCGTAAAAATTTACTTTTAAATGCATTTATCTTTAAAACGGTTAAACCTGCGATGTTAAACCACAGAAAATTTTTTGTGTATTTTTACATAAAAAAGTATTCCAACAAAAAAATCAGAAAAAAGTACACCGAAAAAAGTATTTTTTTGGTTCTTCATGCGTAAAAATTTACTTTTAAATGCATTTATCTTTAAAACGGTTAAACCTGCGATGTTAAACCACAGAAAATTTTTTGTGTTGTACCGTAATTAATACGTTCACTGCCAACGGCTAGTTTTGACAGCGGAGCAATGGGTATGGGCAAGGGAAAAATAGAAAGAATTGATTAATGTTGTTAGGGGCGCCAGTTACTTTAGCTTTTACTCCTTTAGGTAAGTAACAACCTAGTGTAAATACTTAAGCTTTTCAGTTTGAGAAAATATAACCTCTAAATAAAATAAGATAATTCATTTGAGAAATTTATTATAAATAAACTTAATGAAAGCACATCAAGTAATGTATTAATATATATAAAAAATATGTGTAATTATATTAAGATATAATTAAAGAAATCTTAATAAAAATTACTAAATTCAGAAATCATTCGACTTAAATGTATAAAGAAAACATGAAGTTCAGCAAGCACCAAGAAATGTATGTAAACAACAATCATTTCTTGCAGTGTATAAAAGTCATGCTTAAATTAGAAATCATTTAATCAAAAGTATGATATTTAATAATTAATAAATGAGATTAAATGTTTTTAAAAAAAAATAAGTACCTAAAAATGAACAAAAGCCAGAAGGGAATAGGATTAATCAATACTATATCAGATCTGATAAAGTTTACAGTTATAAGAATATTGAAATAAAAGAATTTAAAAATATGAAATATTGCTTTCAAAAGTTTTCAGAATGAGTACTTAGCTGGTTTCTGCAAAATCCATGAGGTATGAATTCCATCGTCTTCATCTGTGCAAGTCTCCCCTATGCTGATGAATTCATTTCTCAAATGAAAAAAAAAAAAATATAGGCTGTCCCATCTACTTTGGAAAAATTATCTTCCAGGATAAAATGTACGATTGAAAATGTTGTCCGGGATTAAATATGCTTTTGAAAATTATGTCCAATATAAAATTGTCTGCTAGACGGTTACATAGAATTTATCTATGCCAAAAAATACAGAACCATGTTCCAACAGAACATCAGTCCATGCGGAGAACTTGTATATCAAATATACCAAAATAACTTCAACCCAAATTAATGTAATTCCATATTAATGGTATAGAAATGGTGAGTAATTAATGGTCTAGTGATTGTGCTTAATTAATGTAGTAATAATGGTGCTTTATGGTGCTTAATTAATGGTAATAATGGTGCTAAAACAATAATTATATCTCAGAAATATTCTAAGAAACAGAAAAACTTAACTTACGTCTCATTCTAAGTCTTCGATGTCCATCGAAACGTTATGAATGCATAATTGTAGAAAATATCAGTTATAATATCTTCCGCATTGTTTAAATATTCATTTTCACTAACTTTAAATAAAAATACATGAAGGATTACTTCGATGATTACAGAAAATAAACACTTGTCAAAAATGAGACCACCATTGTACAGAGTTCATCAAGAAAGAGCGAAAATCGACCTTATCAACCGGTATGAACCCTTCAGGTGAATAAAATCCTATTTCTGAACTATTAGCGACATCTATGCAAGTCATTATCAACTACAGTTTTACCGTATAGGATTCCTAATAAAGGTAACTGAAACGACACCAAAAATAATAACTAATTAAAAGAATGTTTCCTAATAAATCTGTATTAGTGATATCTAACCTCAAAATATTACTCTAAGAAACAAATATAAACAATACTTATTGTTTATCAGCAAAACTAATAAAAATACAAACAGAATACTAAGTGTCCTGTGAACTAAGTATAAACAAAATACTGAATCTAAGTGAGCAGTTCCAGCAAACTATTTTCAACAAATTCTGGATTATCCCGAAGAAATAAACATACGAAATTTTCCAGGAGAAACAAGCTACAGATGAAAGCCAGTGAAATCCAACCCTCAATAGACTCTGAAACATATAAAAACCAGGTAAGTCCATAGACAAATGCACTATAGAGAAATAAGTCATATGATTCTTTATTATTAAAAATCATATTCTAATTATGTTTTCTTTATGTTATTTTCAGGTAGAACTATGGAATAGAGACTTATATGGTTAGAATTCAGTTCCTGCTACAAAATAGTCCCAGATACAAAACAGCTCTGTACGTACGTAACCATTTATATACAAAACAAACATAAATTATAACGTAAGTAAACGAATAGTTTAATTAACCCTTGCTATATTACAAAGTGACGATTTATGTCGTTACACATGCCCCCTCCAAAAATAATAAAAATATTTAATATACAAAAAATATTTTTATACCAAACTCTAAAACTATTTAACTTAAATAGCTAAAATATATACTATATTTTATTTAATAAATCAACAAAAAATACAATACTTTATGTAAATCATTTGAAATACTACTTGATAATTAACAATAGCTAAGCTTGATAACTACGTGTATCATCCGCCTACTCTTATGTAGAACATAATTTTGGGACTTTATCGGTGTGTGTCATAAACAGGTAATTGTCATAATCAGGTAATTGTCATAATTAATTTTGTTTTCTTTTTAGCTAAGTTTTATCAAGATAAAAAAATAGAAATAAGACTTGACTACGCGCATCAGAATTCTCTTCTACAAAAAATATATTTATATATTTTTTTTTTTTACTATATACAAAAGTTTTGGGTACCCTTTAAATATTTTCAATACATTGATATTTTTTAAATATCATTCCGAATAATACTAAGAAAATATTCTTATTTAATCAAATCTAGCCAACTGAAATGTCACTATTCGATCCAAAATATTTCTTTAGATCTTTAACATGCCAGTCGCCTCTATGACCATCTGCATTTTCCAAAATATACACTAACTTTGACTTTTTCGCAACAACTTTGCAAAGTATGTACTTTGGAGCAAGTTTTGCAGCAAAACTTTTACTAGCATCTGAGAGTACTTTGTTTCGTCTCCAAACTTTTTCACCTATATCAAAATTTACTTCACGCTTGCGCAAATCATAAGTACGCTTATTACGTTCATAAGCTTCATGTAAATATTTCTTTACATCAACAAAAATCTCTTTAAGATTTCCCAAGTCTTGACTATACGAGTCTCTGTCACAAGGTTCTAATTTAACACCATCAGTTGATGTCATTTTGCCATAATAAGTTCCTGTGATAGGTACATTCCTCCCAAAATTAAGAAATGCCGGCGTATACCCCGTAACTTCATTTACAGACGTTCGTAAAGCTAGACCTATTTTTGCTAAATTTTTACACCATTCTTTTTGATTATCTTTTATATATGATCTTATAGCAGTAGAAATTGTGCGATGTTGCCTTTCCGTCGGATTATTTTGACTATGGTAAAGTGCATTAAACCAAATTTTCTGTACATTATATTCATCTGCTAATTTTTTAAAAACTTTACCAGCAAATTGTTTTCCATTATCGACAATTAAAAATTGACAGACTCCGTAAACTAAAAAAACTTCATTCTCAATGAATTTACATATTGCATTTGCAGTAGCTTCCCTTAAAGGATGTAATAATGTATACTTTGTAAACCAGTCTGACACAACTAAAAGATAACAAAAACCTTTAGAACTTCTAGGAAATGGTCCCTGCAAATCACATGAAATAACTTGCCACGGATAATTTACTTCTTTTTCACGACCCATCAATCCAAAACGTGCAGAATTACTAACTTTTTGTGATTGACAAATATTACAACATCTTACATACTTTAAAATATCTTTACGCATTTTTGGCCAAAAATACGTTTCTGAAATTCTATGAAAAGTTTTAAAAAATCCCATATGAGAAGCTAATACATCGTCATGACATTCTTTTAGTACTTGTTTACGACATTTTTGAGGCACTAACAATTTCCACTCTATAATATTACTTTTTACTTTTGTCTTGGTCGGTATGAACTTATAAATATTATCATCAATAACTTTAAATTGCGGATATGAATCTGGACTCTTACCAATTTTTTCCCTCAACTGAATATAATATTTATCACTATTATATATAAATTTTTAAAAACTACATCTTTATATCCACATTTATAACAAAACTTTGTTCTTTTAGCTAAACATTTGCTAAAAATATGATTTGGTTGGTTACAGTTATAACAAATTACTTGTCTACTTTTATTATTACTACTATTACTACTATTCTGTGTATTATTAAAGCTTTGATTGGTACTTTGACTAATTTGAGAAACTTGACTACTATCACATACTGAACTTTGACGAGTAGAGGAAGATGGGGTAAGTTTGGACACTGTGGTATTATGACTACAATTACATTTACTACTAAAATTTTGATTTATATCCGAACTTAGGACATTTACTACTAACATTAGGACTAAACTGTGTACTATTATGTAATGAAATATTATTATTTACTTGAGTAAGTTCTGAATTTTTACCAGATTTTTCATAAAGATCTAAAATATCTGCTTCTATTTCTAAACAAGTTGCTTTAGTTATTTCTAAAAATTGAATACGTCTAACTTTATTTTCTTCTACTTCAGGAAAACGTTGCAGACGATTTGTTACATGTACTAAATAAGTTTTTAATTTTCTTAAATCAGCTAAACTATAATCACCATGATATTCTACAATTTCTGAAGATATACTATCTAAAATTCTATTAATATTTTCCACTTCACTGTTAAAATTAAAAGTCGGATCTACATATTTTACTTTAGGATCTTCCCTAGCTATGGCTCTACCTAAAACTTTAATTCTAGATGCTCTATTATTTTTTGCTGTTAAATGTCTTATACGAAGTTCATAATTTACCATTTCTGCAGTCAAAAATCTAATTTCCATTTTATCTAAATCTTCCATTTTGAATATTTATTTTTCAAAATTTAAATTCAATTTACTCAAAATATTTATTTTATAATAAAATATTTATACTGTACCACAAATTATATTTTTTTTTGTGTACACTACTCAACAAAGTTTTTGCATACTTTGGAAAATTTCCCAAATATGTCAAAAAAAATACTAAATTATTATTTATCTCAATTGGACAAATTAATAATTATAAATAGTCTCCAAAACTACAAAATTAGCTAATATTTATTCATATCCTTCGCATAAATAAATACCCTATTATCCATTTATTTCTATTGAATAAAAGATAATTTCTAGAAAAACTGAACCCACGCCAAAATATCTCTATTCCATGTTATTCCATAAAATTCAGAAAAAACATAAAAAACACATATCTGATATATCTTATCAGATTAACTCTAATTTGACTTAATTTTCAACAAAAAATATTTTATTCAACAGTTATATGTAGTTTTTCTCAAAATGAACATTAAGTTACACTGAAAAAAAAAATAAGCTTTAGATTTTACAAAAAATACACTGAGAAAAATGGAGTAAAATTAAAAAAAAAAGTGTTCTATCTATCCAAATACCACGTTCTTGGGCGCCAATATTAGTGTACCGTAATTAATACGTTCACTGCCAACGGCTAGTTTTGACAGCGGAGCAATGGGTATGGGCAAGGGAAAAATAGAAAGAATTGATTAATGTTGTTAGGGGCGCCAGTTACTTTAGCTTTTACTCCTTTAGGTAAGTAACAACCTAGTGTAAATACTTAAGCTTTTCAGTTTGAGAAAATATAACCTCTAAATAAAATAAGATAATTCATTTGAGAAATTTATTATAAATAAACTTAATGAAAGCACATCAAGTAATGTATTAATATATATAAAAAATATGTGTAATTATATTAAGATATAATTAAAGAAATCTTAATAAAAATTACTAAATTCAGAAATCATTCGACTTAAATGTATAAAGAAAACATGAAGTTCAGCAAGCACCAAGAAATGTATGTAAACAACAATCATTTCTTGCAGTGTATAAAAGTCATGCTTAAATTAGAAATCATTTAATCAAAAGTATGATATTTAATAATTAATAAATGAGATTAAATGTTTTTAAAAAAAAATAAGTACCTAAAAATGAACAAAAGCCAGAAGGGAATAGGATTAATCAATACTATATCAGATCTGATAAAGTTTACAGTTATAAGAATATTGAAATAAAAGAATTTAAAAATATGAAATATTGCTTTCAAAAGTTTTCAGAATGAGTACTTAGCTGGTTTCTGCAAAATCCATGAGGTATGAATTCCATCGTCTTCATCTGTGCAAGTCTCCCCTATGCTGATGAATTCATTTCTCAAATGAAAAAAAAAAAAATATAGGCTGTCCCATCTACTTTGGAAAAATTATCTTCCAGGATAAAATGTACGATTGAAAATGTTGTCCGGGATTAAATATGCTTTTGAAAATTATGTCCAATATAAAATTGTCTGCTAGACGGTTACATAGAATTTATCTATGCCAAAAAATACAGAACCATGTTCCAACAGAACATCACTCCATGCGGAGAACTTGTATATCAAATATACCAAAATAACTTCAACCCAAATTAATGTAATTCCATATTAATGGTATAGAAATGGTGAGTAATTAATGGTCTAGTGATTGTGCTTAATTAATGTAGTAATAATGGTGCTTTATGGTGCTTAATTAATGGTAATAATGGTGCTAAAACAATAATTATATCTCAGAAATATTCTAAGAAACAGAAAAACTTAACTTACGTCTCATTCCAAGTCTTCGATGTCCATCGAAACGTTATGAATGCATAATTGTAGAAAATATCAGTTATAATATCTTCCGCATTGTTTAAATATTCATTTTCACTAACTTTAAATAAAAATACATGAAGGATTACTTCGATGATTACAGAAAATAAACACTTGTCAAAAATGAGACCACCATTGTACAGAGTTCATCAAGAAAGAGCGAAAATCGACCTTATCAACCGGTATGAACCCTTCAGGTGAATAAAATCCTATTTCTGAACTATTAGCGACATCTATGCAAGTCATTATCAACTACAGTTTTACCGTATAGGATTCCTAATAAAGGTAACTGAAACGACACCAAAAATAATAACTAATTAAAAGAATGTTTCCTAATAAATCTGTATTAGTGATATCTAACCTCAAAATATTACTCTAAGAAACAAATATAAACAATACTTATTGTTTATCAGCAAAACTAATAAAAATACAAACAGAATACTAAGTGTCCTGTGAACTAAGTATAAACAAAATACTGAATCTAAGTGAGCAGTTCCAGCAAACTATTTTCAACAAATTCTGGATTATCCCGAAGAAATAAACATACGAAATTTTCCAGGAGAAACAAGCTACAGATGAAAGCCAGTGAAATCCAACCCTCAATAGACTCTGAAACATATAAAAACCAGGTAAGTCCATAGACAAATGCACTATAGAGAAATAAGTCATATGATTCTTTATTATTAAAAATCATATTCTAATTATGTTTTCTTTATGTTATTTTCAGGTAGAACTATGGAATAGAGACTTATATGGTTAGAATTCAGTTCCTGCTACAAAATAGTCCCAGATACAAAACAGCTCTGTACGTACGTAACCATTTATATACAAAACAAACATAAATTATAACGTAAGTAAACGAATAGTTTAATTAACCCTTGCTATATTACAAAGTGACGATTTATGTCGTTACAGTGTATTTTTACATAAAAAAGTATTCCAACAAAAAAATCAGAAAAAAGTACACCGAAAAAAGTATTTTTTTGGTTCTTCATGCGTAAAAATTTACTTTTAAATGCATTTATCTTTAAAACGGTTAAACCTGCGATGTTAAACCACAGAAAATTTTTTGTGTATTTTTACATAAAAAAGTATTCCAACAAAAAAATCAGAAAAAAGTACACCGAAAAAAGTATTAGGCAAAAAACAGAAAATCCACCCGGTTTCTAATCGAAATTATTTTTTTTTTACTCAACTTGAGGAAAAAAATTATTTATTCTGTATAATCATGTAGGTTAACATGCATATATGCTTATATACTAATATATAATTTTGCAGATTTTTTATTTAAAACTATTTTTTATACACTTTTAAAAACTTGCAAAAATAAAAATTTTGCGAAATCTTCAAATAATTGGTGATGTTTTCATGTTCTAACTTAAGGGGAGGGGGGATATAATTGTTTTAGGTCTTACATTAAGTATTGTTTCTAAATATTACCAAAGAAACCCTTCAAAATTTCCTCAATTTTTATCGCTATCAGTTTTTATCCGAAAAACAGATACCGAAAAAGTTTGAGTGCTTTGAGCTACCTCTAAACATTTATCGATTTGGCTCATTTTTGAGTGTCTGTTTTTTACTAAGGAGCAACTTTTAAGCCAGAGAACGTTTTTGATTTTGAAAATCGCGTTTTTTTGACACACCTTATTACTCAAAAAAACGTTTTTTTATTTGTCTAAAAAAGTGTATCTTTTACGATTTTCTTTCAAATGGGAATTGATTTCTTATGTCATCAGTTATGTTTTAGTCCAAAAAATATAGTGGTCCACGAAATTTTTATTTAAAATCGTTACATTTTTATTTCTTTTTATCTTGATTTTTTTTAATTTTAAACGAGTTAGGTGGGAAAAAAGTTATCAATAAATAAAAATTAAAAACTTTCTCGTATTCTTAAAAGATAAAAATAGAATATCGGTTTTTTTTTCGAAAAACACCGATATATATATATATATATATATATATATATATATATATATATATATATATAGTTAATATGTATAGTCAATATTGTTGTGTGTAACAAATTAGTCGTCAAATGTTTCGATTTAGTGACCTTTATACAAATTTCCCTCATAATTCGGCAAAATTATTCCATAAGCCTGTTTCTGTGTTTATTTTCAACGTTGATGAGTCATAACTGAGTTTATTCCGATTACTGCTTATAAAATATATCGATTCCTGCACATATTAATGATAATTAAAAAACTATGCTTGCATACCAAATTTCAGGTTACTTGAACATTTTTTGACCCCCGCCCAACTCAGTTATTTATAATAATGATGTATTCTCTCCTCCTTAGTAGAAACGCCGTAAAAGAAGATAGCAATACAGACAATATTTCTGTGACCGCTTAAGTAAAAATTGACTGTATTGCTATCTGCATTTGCTGCGTTTCTGCTAAGGAGGATAAAATAATTTTAATTGTTTAATTTCTTACATTGTTACAGTTTTAAAGACAAAATAAGCCGTAAAGATATGTCATGCTACGCATTCCATTATATACTATTGACAGTGGATGGTATATTGCATTTTCCCAAACAACGCAAATTAAAAAAAATAAAAAAATAAAAAAAAATTACATTTTTTTAATACTTTTTTGGAAAACTTTTTTTCAAAAAAAAATTGTTAAATTGCAATACCGGGTGAGTTTTATTTATGTCCACCCCCAAAGTTAAGAATAATCTTCATTCGATAAAAACGAAACTTTGGTGATTTATATAATTATATATTGACAGATTTAATTTTTTGTTTCACTTCCGGTTTGGCCGCAAAACACATTCCATCTTATCATTATTTCATGGTATATTGGTCTTTCAGTTAGCTAAGCGAAGAGTATAAAAACACCCCGATGTTATTGCTCGCGTACGAAATTCCATTTAGCTACGTCAATGGAAGAGTCGCTTTTAATTTAAAAATAAATTCCATATTAATAATAACCAAACAGTTAATGTTTAAATCATTTAAATTCACATTTTGCACAAGTCAACAGTGACCACAAAATGACTACGAAATCAGAACTGCAGTCCTATTTTAAAAAATAATAATTTTAATCATAATTATTTTATTTATTTTATATAAACTATAATAATATTTTTTTCAAATTAATTTTTAATATAATAAAAAATAATTAAGTTCCAAAAGATGTACGATAATAATCATGAGCTATTCTGAGTAGATGACCAAGGAATATTAATAATAATAATTGTAAACATATGAGACATTTCGGTGCCAAAGAGACTGTGGGAAAACCTCTATATATACAATAAAATTAGGTTACCACGTTTTCTTCTTGTCTCTACACCTTTTCAAGTTGTAAATAGGAAAGTGTAAATTGATATTCAGAATTTCAAGTTAAATTTCAGAAAGTATAAATTGTAATTCAGATTTGAAAGTTATATTTCAGAAAGTGTAAATTGTAATTCAGATTTTCAACTTATATTTCAGAAAGTGTAAATTTTAATTCAGATTTGAAATTTATATTTTAGAAAGTATAAATTAATTTCAGAAAGTGTAAATTATATTTCAGAAAGCGTAAGTTGAAATTCAGAAAGCGTAAATTATATTTCTGATTTCTGATTATATAACTTTATATTATTATTACAGAGTAAATTGTATTTTAGAAAGAGTAAATTAAATTTCAGAAAAATAACGTTTGGACTTTAATTTTGTTAAATGTTTAATTTTATGTAAAAAATACATTTTTTTTTAATTTTAATTTATTTCTGTTCAATATTTAATACCGAATATATGTATGCACAATACATAACTGCAACTTTTTGTAAATTTTGTTGAATAAAATAATACGTTCCGAAATAAAAATTATAATTTCTGATTTACAAATTACCGTTTCCTAAAATTAATTTACACTTTCTGAAATTGAATTTACAGATCCAAATTTAAATAAAATAACACATTCTGAAAATTAATTTCTACTTTCTGAAATATAATTTACACTTTCTGAATTTCAACTTTCGCTTTCGGAAATATATATTACAAATCTGAATTTCAATTTATACTTTCTGAAATATATATTACAAATCTGAATTACAATTTACACTTTCTGAAATATAATTTAAAAATCTGAATTACAATTTATACTTTCTGAAATTTATTTTAAAAATCTGAATAACAAATTATACTGTCTGAAATTAATATCACACTTTCTGATGTACAACTTGAAAAGGTGTAGTGACGTTAATTTGGTTGATTGTCGTCGTTTATCATAATTGGCTTCACAAGGGGCATTACACAGCTTTAGCACACGCCTCTGTATATTTTCTATTGCCAACACATCCCAAACAAAGATTGGATTCCAAACTGGTTCTGAAAATTTATACATTTATTAGTAAACGAGTAATAGTAATACTATCCATGAATGGGCGTGTACTTATTCTATTTTTAAGATTTAAGGTATATTTTTCTTCGAAAAAATAATCTTTGTGTTGAAATGGCGGGTCACACCTCTCTTTATATTTATACAAAGAACTAAAGAAATTTTTTCGATAAACAATTTTCTTTCATAAAATGTTATTTCTGTTTTTAGTACATGCTTGTATCCAAAAGAAGTGTGGCTGAAATCTGTAGGTAGGGGGCTTGGTAAAAATTCTAGGGAGCACCTATATACCGATTTTGACCTGTATAAATAATTAAAAGAAATATGTGAATTTTTCGAGTCATTTTTCGAGTAAATGGGACTCGTATCTGTAACTGGGTTTAAAATGTCGAGGTAAGTAACATTTTTTTTTCTTCCTGCGCAAATACTATCCTCGGCCTTTCCCGAAAGTAACCCGAGCCGATCCGATAGCCAGTCCGGACTGGTCGCCACCCCTCATATTTTAACTTGGAAGGCTCTGGACCACGGTTATAACTGGTAAAGGCTGAAGGTGGAAGGCATGTATATCTCCTGTTAATTGCTGCCATTTTTTTCATTCATTTCATGCTTCCCCTTTACTCTTTCTTGTGGCTAATCTTGAACTTCTCCCTCTCAGCACTAATTCAGATTCCATCCCGTCAATTCAAACGAGGACAGCAATCAAAAAGTGAAACATTTTAGTGCACTAAGCGAATTCACATAGATTGTGGAAATCCAAAAAAACTCGATTTTGAGAAGTTCTGCCGCCTAAATGGTGTGGGTTAGCAAATTCCGGTTCCGATTCTCGGTGCTCCAACTATCTGATAATCAGTCATCGGCGAATTTCCAGTGCTCGCATAGGCGCCGCGTCGATTCTATCGTTGACGCGAGGTTTTAAATATTTACATTATTATTTTCATCGAAAAACACTGATATATTTATATATTTATAGTTAATATGTATATTCAATATTGTTGTGTGTAACAAATTAGTCGTTAAATGTTTCGATTTAGTGACCTTTATAAAAATTTCCCTCATAATTCGGCAATATTATTCCGTAAGCATATGTTTCTATGTTTATTTTCAACGTTGATGAGTCATAACTGAATTTATTCCGATTAATGCTCATAATAGTTGATGAAGGTTTCATCAAGAGTTGTAAGAGAGAAGTTATAGGTGAAACACTCAGTCACATTATTTTTGGGACACCCTGTATATTATATAAAAATGTAAACTGTAAATATAAAACAATATGTATCAATTTAGTCGCATGCAAAAAGCTTTTGTCGTTAAAAAGGGTAAATAAAAAATACAAAAAGGACAAGCATTAGAAAAACACTCCCAAAAGTGCTATTAAGGGAACGCTAATAGCTTGTTTATTTCTTGATACAAAGTTTGCTTCAGTTAAATGATATTTTTATTTGTCTATCTATTTTCTGATCTACGTTTGTAGTCAAAGGCTTTTAAAGAAGGTGCAATTTATTGTACCTACCAGATGAATTAAAAAGTCCATTTGAAAGGCTTTCAAACGAAACAGAATAACGAGACATCCTTTAAAAATTAGAAGAAAAAAAAAACAATTACATTAATTATAATAAGATACAAAAAATTGACAATCTTCATAATCCTAAAACAATATAAAAACTTTTTAAACAGATTTATTTTTATTTATACAAAAAGTGGTGGACGAAAACTAATATTTTTTAAATGAAATAAAATTCCGGGAAAGCAAGTTTCATAAAATATTAAGATAAATTGAAAAAGAATATCACAACTTGTTTAAAAAAATGACATGCATTACATAGTATTAGTTTTAATGAAAATCATCCAACCAAATAAACTTATTTTATCCAATACTAAAGATAATAAGACCATTGCCAGCTTTGTTTTTAATAGATAACTCAATAATAACCCCCGCGTGGCTTTTACTTTATTGAGTGGATAATTATTTATTTTACCCACTCGACTGTCAAATTATTTTCTTGTAAATGTCATCAAAATTTTTAATAAAAATATGAAATCCTAAGCTATTTATTGGATAAAACCTTGAATGGCACTCATGGGTAAACCGATATTGCCCTCTCGAAAATTAACCTGCTTGGCTGCCGCCTCGTTTGGTTAATTTTCTCATGAGCAATATCTTACTTTACCCACTAGTGCCATAAATAACTATTACTAGGGACTATTCCTTAAAATCAAAAACTTCCCATGCTCTAAAAGTGACTTTTATTGACACAACCGTTAAAAAAAGAATTGTTTTATAGAAATTCCAGAACCGCCTAAAACCTCCTAATTTAAAGAATTGTTAAGAGACAATTATTATTTTTTAGTATTTCTGGTGCCCATTAGTTAATTAAGGATTTCATGGACCAACTAGTTATTAAAACTAAAACTAAATTAAAATAAAATTTGACACTGGAAATTTCACTTAAAATGTAACGGATTTGTATACCGCACTTAAATTGTAAAAGTTGGCAGCATTTCCGGCAAAACCGGAAGTAGCAAAATGTTGTTTTGTATGTCAAAATTTCAGGTTTCTTAAGTACATTATAGGTAAAATTTTATCTCTATAAATTCAGAAGGTAGGGGGGGGTTGTACATTAGATCTGTGACACCCTGTATAGGACTGTGTTTTTATTAATAGATGTATACATAAAAAAATTGCGAAGAGGTCGCAAAAAAAGTTATGTTAAAATTTAACTTCGCATTTAACATACTCAGGGCTCAGTTTTCTAAATACAAAAATACAAAAATAAAACGTAAAGATAGAATAAAAATTCGCAGCATGCGTCGCTATCTCTAACAATAACAATATTAAATTGTAAAATCATGTAAAAATATGTAAATCAATGTAAATAAATTTTTTTACATTATTTTACATTCTTTTACATTCTTTTACATTCTTTTACATTCTTTTAAATTCTTTTAGATTCTTTTACATTTTTTTCATTCTCTTACATTCTTTTACATTCTTTTACATTCTTTTCATTCTCTTACATTCTTTTACATTCTTTTACATTCTTTTATATTCTTTTACATTCTTTTTCTTTTACATAAATTCATGAATTATGCATAGTCCAGAATAGTAAATTTACTATTCCGTACTATGAATATTCATGTATTTTTACATTAATTTACATGCAGTTTTTACAGTGTAGTTCTCCACATGAAACAAAGTCTCCGACGAAAGGAGGATGAATCATTCGCGCTCTCTTCTTTCCGTCAAAAGCGTTATAAGGCGTGCGTGCTTGCAACGGGCCTCCCACTTGTACCCACATTCCAAAAATATTTTCCATAGCCACAGATCCGTGCGTCAAAGTATATATAGAAACTTTTTTTCGTAGTTTTTACTGTGGAATAGCCCTACAGTATTGAACTTTTATTGCCGCGTTTTTTTGTTCCCATTTTGGATGCTCAGATCGTGAAATTTTCTCTTTAACTGCAATTTTCTCAAGAACGGTAGGCCCTACGGTATTACATAAGGAGTATCTTTTTGATGTATTTTTAACTTAATAATCATTTGAGAAAATGTCAAAAAATCTTCAAATAGAAGTTTGAGACAGAAAGTGACATCGTCCACATTTTGCATGTCCCTGGTTAAAATTACCAAATAAAAACATCATAAAATGATAGCCTTTATCAATGTTAAGGCATATGTAAAAATTCGTTATTGTGGTTCATAGGATTTCAGAGATATTAAATAAAAACCACTTTTCCCTTAGGAGGATCGTAGCTCCCTTAGGGCTCGTTTCCGGATGAACACAGGGATTCAGAAATAAGTTCGACAAATTTAAGAGGTGATTCTACTTTGAAAAATATAAATAAAAGTCCCTATAAAGGGTGGTCCGGAAATGATCCCTAAGGGAACGTTCAAGTATTACTTAACGCTACTAGGGGGGTGGGGGTCATTTTGGAGTGTTACGCCCATGTTAATGGTATAGGAAAATAGCGTTATAGAGGGGGTGGGGGACCAACGGGCAACGGGCCTCCCACTTGCACGCACATTCCAAACATATTTTCCGTAGTCACAGATCCGTGCGTCAAAGTATATATAGGAACTTTTTTTCGTAGTTTTTACTGTGGAATAGCCCTACAGCATTGAACTTTTATTGCCGCATTTTTTGTTCCCATTTTGTATGCTCAGATCGTGAAATTTTCTCTTTAACTGTAATTTTCTCAAGAACGGTAGGCTCAACGGTATTACATAAGGAGTATCTTTTTGATGTATTTTTAACTAAATAATCATTTGAGAAAATGTCAAAAAATCTTCAAATAGAAGTTTGAGACAGAAAGTGACATCGCCCCCATTTTGCATGTCCCTGGTTAAAATAAATAAACCAAATAAAAACTACATAAAATGATAGCCTTTATCAATGTTAAGGCATAATATGCCTTAACATATTATGTAAAAATACGTTAGTGTGGTTTATAAGGTTTTAGACATATTAAATAAAAACCACTTTTCCCTTAGGAGGATCGTAGCTCCCTTAGGGCTCATTTCCGGATGAACACAGGGTTATTCAGAAATAAGTTCGAGAAATTTAAAAGGTGATTCTACGTTGAAAAATATGAAAAAAAGTTCCTATAAAGGGTGGGCCGGAAATGAGCCCTACGTTACGTAATACTTGAACATTCCTTAAGGGAGCTGCGGCCCTTCGAAGATGGACATATGGGGAACAAAAAAAGCACCAGGCGATTCTTCACTTAAAACTAAGCAAAAAAGTATTGTTCACCAAAACACCTAAATTTAATATTAAAGGAGTTATAGCCTTTTAAAAAGTAACATTTTTAGTGGCACAAAATGTTACTTTCTCTTAATTGCATTTTTTTTTTTAAACGGTTGCTCCTACAGTATTACACTATATGACACATTTTATGTATTTTTACTGAAGAAATCTATATTTATTACAAAAAATAAAAAAAAATACACATAAAAAAGTTTGGGGCAAAAATGTGTTAAGCCTCACATATTTTGTCCGTCTAGGCACGCCTCTGGCTAAATTCAAAAAAATAAATTAACATAAACTTATTGCCCTTATTAATACTAGTATACATGCAAAAGCTCGTCGCTCTAGCTTAAAAAGTCAAGAGTTATTAATTAAAAACTTTATTTTTGTTACAATGTTAAAGAGCCGTAGGTCCCTTAGGACTCATTTCCGGACCAACCTTTATAGGAACTTTTTTTCATTTTTTTTTAATGTAGAATCAACTCCTAAATTTGACTTATTTCTAAATAACCCTATTTGTATATCGCTTGTTATATTTTGAAACATAGAATCACCCCTTAAAATTTTCCTAGAATTAACTTTTTTCTGAATCACCCTGAAATATTTCAAAACTAGTTATTACTTTATTTCAACTGACAATAGACATATAAAGTCTGTCTAAATGCACTATTATGTCTCTAAATAAATTATATACCAACAGAATGGACGTTACAATTCTAGTTATAATTTATAGACTTTAAAGATTTATGGCTTTATTATTTATAGATTTTTGTAAATAATAATCTAGCTATATAATTTTATTGTGTCATTTATTGTTACGGTAACAATAAATAGTTATTATTAAATTTTGTTACGTTGGTGTTGGTTAATAAAGTAAATTTTTATGATTTGAACATTTAACTTTATAACTTTAATACTGCGGTAATAAAAATATTAATTAAATTGAATTAATGAAAAAATATATTTCTTGCCTGATTTTTTTTACTTCTTCTCGTCCTTTTTCACCAGATACAAGTGTTACAATTGTTACAAATAAATAAAATTTCTTCTATCATAACCTCAAAAACATGTGGATAACCCTAGTCCAGATTCAACCACTAAATTACATCACATATATTAACTTTTCATTGTAAAATCATTATCAAAAGTTATAACGATTGTAGAATAATAATTTTTACATAAATTACTTGATACAGCTGGCGCGAAAAACTTACGCCATTTTTAATTTTTTTCTTTAAAGTATAACATGTATCACCTTCGCGTCACCCACGCTGAATCAACAATGTGATTTTTAGTAATCGATTGTATTTTTTCTTATTTAAATGCTGCAAGTTTGATTCAATGAAATAGAGAAGTGGGGGAACAGGTTTTCAATACAAATAAGTAGTGATACTACCTTGTCAGCCATTAACCGCATTCTTTGCCTTAGTTGGTTCAAATTTTTCACACTAGGTGGTGCGATTTGGTAACTTTATAGGGATTTTTATGGTAAATAAAGCATGGTGCTTTAAGCACCAGCGATAAGTTGGTCTTTGAAAGCACATTGGCCAATCCTAAGATGAAAATTCCCTATAAAGTCACCAAATCGCACCACCTAGTGTAACAAATTTTAACCCCCTAAAGCAAAGAATGCGATTAATGGCTGCCATTCATATTAGCCACTGGTTCAGACACCATTCCTGTTCCCCCTCTTCTCTAGTTCATTGGTTTGATTATATTAGTCTGTATACAGACATATAATCTTATTCGGCATATGTATGTATTAAAGAAACTCACCAAAAATGAGAAATAATTTTAAATTCCTGTTGCCCGACCCTGTTATTGTAATGAAAGTATCAACTCTGATAACTAGATAGAATATGAGAAAACATGCTTTTTTCTGAAATTTTATATCAATTAAAAATTTGCTTCTTCATTTATCGTGCGCACAAAAAATGTGATACACTGACATATGGACAGACGGCCAGGCGGATTTTTAAATTAGAATTCGATAAAAAACACGAGTTTGTCAGGTAAATGCTAATTAACACTGCTCTACAAAAAAATATTTTTGATTTCGAAACATTTTTTTGTTTTTCTCGATCAGCTCGTTTTTTTAGATATAGCGCACAGTGGTTTTTTGTCTATAGTTGTAGTGAAAAAAAATCAAAGTCTAATTAATTTTTTTGCCGTCGATTGGTTTTCTATTAATGAGGCTGTAATCCAAAATAAGCGGATTTAAAATATCTTTATTTGTTTGTTTTTTTATGGGCTTCTAAATTCTAAAAATAAGATTTTTTCGCATTTTTCGATATATTTTGATAAAAAATTTATATAAATACAAAAGATACGACACGAATTTTTATACTCAATACTAACACATGTGCGGTTTATAAAAATAAAAAATAATCGATTTAATTCAGTAATAGAGATTTTACCGGGGGTTATCGAAAAAAAAACAACAAAAATATTAAAGTATTTTATTTTATTTTAGACCGACACAATAATGAAAAAAACAAAACGAAAGATAAAAAAACTTTTTCTCCTTGCTTTAAAACATTAAAATAACATTAAATAAACATTAAATAATTCAAAATATTGTTGTTCTGCTTTAAATAACTCCCCGTAAAATTTTCGTTACTTGATTCTATCTAAAACTGTTTTTATTTTTACAAACCTCACATGTATCTTAGTGTTGCTTATAAAAATCAGAGCCATATTATTAGTATTTATATAAAATTTTCATGCAAATATAGCCAAAAAATACGAAAAAAATCTCATTTTTTGAATTTAGAAGCCTATAAAAATCAAACGAATAAAGATATCCGTTGTTTTTTTGCTTGGAGCCCTATTAATAGAGAACCAATCCACCCACAAAATCTTTAAAAAAAACGAGCTTATCGAGAAAAACGAAGCAAGGTTCGAAAAAAACCGCATTAAATAGGTCTGGAATCAACTAAAATGGTGTCGTCAAATTTTTGAGTGTTGTGCAGTGTAATTAGGTTGCCGATACTTAAGTGCCAGTTATTGTATAGCTTACAAAATTGAATTGTGTCAGTTAAGGTATGCTCTACTAGCGAATTCCGTCTAAATTCTGTCACTTCCGTTCTCCAGTAACTCAATCCAATCCGAGAAGAAGAAACTATAAGTGAACTACCTTAACTAGTCTGCAATACTCAGTTCGCAACGCTACTCTTGAAAACAATGCGAAACAAAAGTTTTTCTGGGCGAATCAATGGGAATAGTAGGAATTCTTGTAAAAAGGTTTACCCATGGCTCTTTTTATCTACTGGATAAATTATATGAGACATGCCCCATCCTGTCATAAAACAAAATTATAATAATTTTTTAGAAAAAACAGTTTTTGGGCCCATGGAAAAAAATAGTAAAAACATTTTTTGTATAATTTTTATTTACCTTTTAGGTGGTTAAAAATCACAACTATTTTCCTCCTATTCTGAATGATAAAAATGTTAAGGCCAACACAAAAACTTAAGCTCCTTTTACCCCATTTACAGAAATAATTTTTTTTTGCTAACTTTTCTCGTCATTTCAGGCAAAAATTTAGTCAAAATTTTTTATTTTTTGCATATACCTATCATCATATGAGAAAGTAAAAAGTTTGAGCTTGAGCAGCTGGGCTAAAGTTAAAGATTTTTTGAAGGAACACTACACTTTACACTAGTTTTTAAAGCTTGATAAATAATTATAATTTATGGTTGGAAGAAAATGTATGCATAATTTTAAACCTATGTATATTAATTTAATTCTTCCATTGTATAACGTAGTTTTGGAAACCATTTATTAGTTTATGTGAAACTAAAAGTAGATGTAAACGTTTCAAAACCACTACATATCTGATATGCCGCCGTCACACTATGGTCCCAAATTAAAATCTACCTGGACAAAAGTCTGTGTACAATTACGTGGTAATTAATCCAAAAGGATTATAAATTGATACAGTTTTTATCCAAAAGAATTAATAGACTACAATTACCTGGTACTGCCAAGTTTTAATCCGAAAGGCTTATAAATTTACACAATTTCTAAGATGAATCATGGGCGCGGCGCTCCTCCGCACTATGCTCTATCTGTTCGTCAGTATTTGGATCAACACTTCCCGGATCAGTGGTTCGGGAGGAAATGTTTCATAGAATAGCCACGTTCACCAGAATTTTCTCCCTAAGACTTCTTTCTGTGGGGGTCACTATAAAAGCAGAATTTATTCTACCACATATGCTTCATTGGAAGATTTATGTCAACGAATCACAAACGAATGTCGCTAAATTACCACAGAAATGCTCCAAAATGTGCGAGAACGTTTTCAGCGAAATCTGTATCATTGCATGGAAGCTGGAGGTAAACATTTTGAGCATTTTCTATGATTAAATGTATCTAAATTTCCGAAATTAAAAATCCATTTTTTTGTTTTTGAAAACGGTTCACTTAAATTTAAAAAGCCACATACCACTGTTTAGAGAATTAGAAGGGCTTTCCAATGATGTATGACTTAACCCCTTTTCCCTATTCAAATTTTAGGGGTTGTTCACTCCACTGCCCGGGGTTTGGCGTGAGGATATTACATAGAAAAAATAATTGTCCCCCTCCTAACTAAAATCGACCTGTCGCGTTTTTTTTACATCTACACTATTGTCACCAAAAACCCCCATGTCAACTTTTCGTTGAGCCACCCTGTTATGATGATATCTATGAGAGTCGTTCGAAGTTTTTTTTTATAAGTGTATTTCTGCATAAACTTCGGTCGATTTAGTGTGATTATTATAAAATTACATTTTTAAGCAAATTGATTTGTCAAAAGGTATTGCAAACATTTTTCATGTGGAATAACCCAAATCCAGTTGGCCCCTTTCACAGTGCAATTACGTCTTAATTAGCAGGCAGCCCAGATCGTTCGAACTAAATATAAACTTCAACAACATTAAAGTATCTTATAAATAGTTAATATTTATTCAAACGTTCTACTATAACAAGGGGGTAACCTACAAAGCTATTTCGTTCGCGTAAATATGGATTTAACATCATATCACCTATGCAAAATTGTAAATATTTAAAGAAGACGTTAACTGTGCTGCTTATGTCAAATTGGGATAAAATATATTATGTATTATGTAATATGAATAGGGAGTTCCCATTGGGGAGCACTAAATTTCTTGTGAGGGCTTACAACTTCGGTTGTAGTGTATCGAAATCATACAGGGTGTTATAGCCACCACCACTTAAGTCATTATTAACTTTTTAATGTATCAAAAACCGGTATATGTGACTCTGGACAAAGAAAGCCACCTAGTGTGTCAAATTTACGTATTTCAGTTTTTTACATAACAATCAAAAAATAAATAAATAAGTATATTTGGTGGGTTTCTTTGTGCAGGGTCACATATTCTTTTATTAGGAGTTTAAGTTATGCATTTTGTGAGAAATTGGTAAGATTGATAACAGCGTGCAGGCAAGCCAAAAAATGTAACTTATTCAAAATAAAACATTCCTTAACTTAATTAACCCTTAGCTACAGAAACGGCGTAGATTTTATGCCTGGATAGTATGCGATTTGTGATTTCTTCCCACTTCGACTAACTGTGGCTTTCCGCGTCTTAGTACCTTTCGGACATTTAGTTTAAGGCCTAAATCCGAGCAGAAAAGTTAGTATGTTGCACAGTGATTTTTCTTTTAAAATTTGGCGGCGTTAAAAATACGCCATGTCTCTAAGTACGAAATAATAAAAACAATACAGTTTACCCATTGTAAAAAATAGTTATTTAAGTATTAAGGGCAGTAAGTGCACTTAATGGTCGTGATGCGTATTACGTTTTTTGCACGATTTAACAAAATAAACAATAATAACATTTATAAAGGAGAAATTAAAGAGTCAAATTTATTTTATTGTAAAAATCAAGTCAGTACCTTTGATAAAATTCAACGCTAACAATAGCTTTTACAGAATTTTTCATTTTCAGGTGGTGGTTTTTTGATTTTTTTAATACTTCTGCAACAAGCACCAAGAATTGTATTCGTGAGCTAAAGAGCTAAAGTGCTATTATATCTACAGGGTGTATTTGAAATAGCTTAGGAAATTTTAACAGGTGATTCTACATGATAAAATATGACAAAAAGTTCCTATAAACATATGTCTAAAAATGCGTCATAAGGGAGCTACGCCCCTTTGAAATTGGCTAAAAAAATGGGTTTTTATTTAATAACTCAGGAACCCTTTGAGATATATTAACGAGGTTTTGCACGTGAATTAATCCTAATAAGGCCCATCTTTGTATGTCATTTTCACGTACTTATTTAAACCAGGGGTGTGCGAAACGGGGGGCTTTCTCAGTTTTTTGTTCCAAACTTTTTTCTGTGTAACTTTTTTGCAATTTTATTTTTGAAATATGATTCCTCAGGTACATAAAATACATAAAAAAGGTACTCTTGTTGTAATACTGTAGGATTAACCGTTTTCGAGAAAAGTTCATTTGAAGGTGAAATTTCACGGTTCGAGGACGAAAAATTAAATACTAAAATGTCGAAAACCAAAATTTTAATGATGCAATGTTATTCTACATCAAAAACTAAGAAAAAAAGTTTCCATACATGTAGGTCGAAAAAACGCTTTTAAACCTACCATAGCCCTTTAAAAATGGTGCATATTTAGAAGACCATAGCTCCATTAGGATTGATTTTTGGAAGTACCTGTATATGAGGTTTTTTTCTTAGTTTTTAATGTACATTCGCCCTGAATCATTATAATTTAGGTTTTCAACATTTTAGTATTTAATTTTTCGTCCTCGAACCGTGGAATTTCACCTTCAAATGAATTTTTCTCGAAAACGGTTAATCCTACATTATTACAACAAGAGTACATTTTTTATGTATTTTGACCTGAGGAATCATATTTCAAAAATAAAATTGCAAAAAAGTTACACAGAAAAAAGTTTGGGACAAAAAACTGATAAGCCCCCCCGTTTCGCACACCCCTGGTTGAAATAAGTACATGAAAATAACACATAAAAACGGACCTTGGTAGGATTAGTTGACGTGCAAAATCTCATTGATATATCTCAAAGGGTTCCTGAGTTATTAAATAAAAACCCTTTTTTTTAGCCGCTTTCAAAGGGGCGTAGCTCCCTTATGACGCATTTTTAGACATATATTTATAGGAACTTTTTGTCATATTTTATCATGTAGAATCACTTGTTAAAATTTCCTACGCTATTTCAAATACACCGTGTATAATAGAGATAAGATACAAAAAGGTAAAAAAATGGGTTTCTGCTAAGAGTGGTAATTTTTTAATTTTGGTATTTTTTGTATTGTATTAATGTCGTTTTTAAAAATATCTTTTGCAGAATTTGATTATAAAAAAATAAATAATAGAGATATACATGTATATATGTATGACATTTAATATTGCTATTGTTTGAACGTGTAGTATTTTAAAAAATAAAGCAAGGACTAGTAATTATTATAATCATTAAACATATGTTTAATACATATTTGTTTATATTATTTAAAATGAAATATAATAATTATAAATAAATAAAATATATTTTTTTGAAATTCATCATCAATTTAATGTAATTATTAATTGTTTTAAGTTGTCATTTATTAATTACTAATTAATAAATGACAACTTTAAAATGTTATATTATTAAAATTATAAATATTAATGATTAATATTTAAATTATGATGACTATTTCACAAACAATATATAGGCCAATCAAAACCTTGCATTTTTAGTTTCTTGACCAATCAGATCAAAATGAATCTGATAATCTCTGCACATGTGCAATTATTACTTGGTTACTATGGAAACAAGAAACTGACAGTTACTGACATCTAAATAAATGTTATATTTTTGCAAAATGTGTTTTTAATTTGTGAAGATTACCTTTAGTTGATTAATTTTTATTGATAAGCAGTATAAATGCTTATTTTATTACCAAAAATCCTAGGTATAAACCCTAATTAATTTCAGATAATATATTATAATTTATGCACTTTCCATCTTAAAAGCTTTAAATCACTGATATTCATAAATTTTAATTTATTTAATTGAATCTTGGTATTAAAAACAGGCCACTCCAAACTAATTTAAACACTTATTTATTCAAAATATATTTACAGTTAAGAAGTAAATAATTTTCTTCTTTTAAATGACGGAAATCAAAACATCAAATGACTGCGCTGGTACCAGTACAGCGTTGCCAAACTTTATTATAAACCAATCGCAAATTGTTTTTTTACGGGTGGAAACAACAGTTATTTTATTTCTTTTCAGTTGAAAACTAAACTTTTTAAACGAAAAACAGCAATGATTTTTATTTAAATGCTAAAATATATGATAACAACTATTTTATTGGAGTAATCTCAAGCATAAAATATCCCTCAAGCAAATTTTAGACTTGCAAACATTCGCGAACAAGTGAACATCGTGGTTTTAAAAAGCGCGGAAAATTTGAGATTTAAAATTTTAATTATGGTTGTAAAGTAATATTGTTGTTTAGTTCTTAAATTTTTAATTTAAATATAAAACGACATTAAACATGGTAAAATTATATACTTCCTTATTTTGTTTGTGAAATAGTCTTTCAAAATACCATTCGTGCATGTTGAATTATACATAATTTCTTTACTGTATATAAAAAAATATTTTGCTTAAGGAAACTTAATTAACTTAAAATTTTACATTTACATAATATGTAAATATTGTAATGAAGTTTTAAATAAAAGTATACAGTATACTGTAAAGATTAAGCATAAACGTAACGAATGAAATTGTTAATCATTATTCACTCGCAGACGATTTTTTTTTAATAAATCATACAGAGCGTGTCAAAAGTCGTCCCCCCCTTTAAATTTTGAACGGCCTATGATATCAACTTGAAAAGAGTATGTCAGGAAACGGCGATTTTTGGCCTAGCTGTGGAACTTTCCTGACATTTATAAAATCATTTCTTGGATCCTTAGCAGACAGAAAATAACCATCATTTTTTCCAGAAGTGAAGGGAACATTGTTAAAATTCACAGTGAACTTTGAAAAATAAAAGTCGGTCAAAAATGTGAGTTTTTGCATAGGACTATTTTTGGTACCGCTGATTACGAATATGACAATAAAAATTGTGAGAAACCAAATCCCGCGCGCGTCATTAGGGTGGTCATTTTTTTGTTTTCGTCCGATTTTGATAAAATTTGGTATGCAGGTTTCATACTTTCACGAATACGGGTTCTTTGTGTCACGAATAATGGTGCTGACTCTTCATTTTGCGGGTACGGGTTTTGGGGTAATCAAAACACTTCTTTATAAAACTTAACTCTTCTTACCACTAGGTTTGGGACATGTCCAAAAGTCGAAACGAATACGGGTTCTTTGTGCCTCTTCATTTTGCGGGTAAGGGTTTTGGGGTAATTAAAACACTTCTTTATAAAACTTAACTCTTCTTAACACTACGTTTGGGAGATGTCAGCTTTAGTTACTTTGCCCAATGGGCACGGCCCACTTTGGGCACTACCCGACTATTGACTTTACTCTATCCAATCTGATAATCTATTAATTCTAATCCTCCTCATTTTTTTATACCACGATGTTTTACAAACAAACCTAGTTTATTTAATTTCTATGTTAGTTTACAATAACACTAGAATGCTTGGTGTGCAAAACATCTGTATGTAATACAAAATTTGGTATGCGGATGTATTTTTATATTATCTTTGACAAGTTCCTTTTGGAGCAAAATCGATTTGGCGGAAAGGGATGGGGGATATAAAATTTTGTTTTAGCCATAAATTGTTTATTATTTATAGTAAAAAAAAATTAAATAACATTTTTTCTAACTTTATTTTACCTTCCAGGTGGTTTTATAATTTTTTCTTCCATTATAAATAATAAAAAAGTTAAGTCCAGATTGTTTTTTAAAATTTGGGGGAGAAGGAAAGGGCTATAAAAAAAATATAAAAGTAAAAATAATATTTTTTTTTGTGTTTTTTTTCCTAGACGGTAAAATGTATTAGGCTTAATACATTTTTGCCCCAAAACTTTTTTATGTGTACTTTTTTGGTTTATTAGTTAAAAATATGAATTTCTTGGTAAATTTTATGGTATAAGTGGGGACCTAAAATTAATTTTCAAAAAAATCTTGTTTTTCGAAATGCCCTAATAATTGAGTAAGTAAAATATACTGTATACAACAGATCCCGAGTCTACTAAATTAATCCTGAATAGTATTCAGTGAATAGCCAGCAAATCTAACGTTTCTATTGAATGCTTTGGAAATATTAGACAGTAAATAGATACATCTTGGTTCTAGTGGATATTTCAGTACCTTTGTTGCCAACGGAAACATGGTTTGCACAACTTTAAATGTCATTAACGCAAAGAAATGATTATTTGAGTCAAGTAAATCTTACATTTAAAAGCGATTATCTTAAAAACTAAAATTTTGTGCAAACATTAGATGGCGCCACCAATTTTTACGCTCTCGATACAGTTATACTTATTTTTTATAAGTATTTTAAATTTTCAACAGTCGGTGCGAACACATACCAATATATGCTCACTGATGATCGCAAAAAAAGCGTGAAATAGCAGCTATATGACATTTTGGTAGGGATTTTCTTATTGATTGTGAAAATTCTCTAGTAGAGCAGTGCAATTTCTTTATAGATTTTAATAGTTTGGACTTTTTGCCGTCTATAAGGCACTAAACTTTATTTTCATTGATAATTACTTATATTCTGTAAATTTTTAAGAATCTTAAATCAAAGAATTACAAAAAAATATCATAAATAAAAAATACCCGCTCATAGGGCTTATACCAAAATTTATTTTTACAATTATCACCCACATACAGGGGTGCTTCGATGGGGGGGTAATTCAGTGTTTTGTTGGAAAATTAAGTAGATTTAGTGGTAGATTTCTGTAATTGATAGAATAGGAAAATTTATGGGCACAGTTGGGAATTTGGCCAGTAGTTGGGAAAATTGTAGTAGAACAGTTGGGTATTTTTTTTTTTAGTTATCAAAATTTTTGCAGGGCTAAAGTAACTTGGGGGAAAACTTTTTTTTTTCTATAGTATATTCAATTTCAAGATTCAGTGGTTGTAAACAAACGCATGTGAATAGAACGGATTTAGTGACAGGTTTGGACTCAAAATAAGGGAACTTCTATATAACGGTCCATTGCAATGCATCGTACGCTTCGTCGCAAGTGTTCTCGTACTGACCTGTTTAACTTTCTATATCCCTACTCTCGCAACATTCGAGTGTCATAACCAATAAAGCCACGCGCACGCTGCCGTGGTGCGCGATTCCTTTATTTACCTCCACTGCATATTGTTGAATTGAATTGAAGTTGAATTTACTATAGTCGTAAAATTTTTTGGCAGGGACAAAGTAACTCACTCAGATTCTCAATTAGAAAAATCTCGTCTTGTAAAATCAATAAGAAATTATTTTAATTTAAAAAAATTGCCTTTTAAAATATTAAAAGTAAAAACTTTACGTTTTAGTTAAAAATAATATTAATTAAATAAAATAGTTTTTACACCAAAATGTTTTTCACTTTGAAGTAAAAGTATCGTCCCTTACTTTCTTATTTTAATGTTTTCTTAATAAACTTTAGTATTTCCCTTTATATGTCAATATATTAAAAAAATTATTTTTAAAATAACCAGTTTTTGTATTCAAATCATTTACAAGTTTACAAATGATTTAAAAGGAAACATTTTACACAATGAATATTTTTATTTTTACAATGGCTTATAAAATTAAAAAATATCTTTTTGAATTAACAAAAAACACTGTCGGAGCAAAAACATATTGGTTTTCTTTTAAATCATATGACTTTTGTTTTATTTTACACAGATTTTTCTGAGTGTTGTAAATCTCTTAGCTTACAATATAGTGTACTCTATTATCTTTTTTAGATTTTGCCGAATAGACTGTAAAAAGTGAAATTTAAAATAGTTATCCTTGTGAGGAAATACTGAATTATACTTCCTCATATAAGCAAATTTACAAAAAACTGTAATAATACTTAATTTTTCATGTTATTTGTAAATTTTAAGTTAAACTACATGTTAGGTTGTAATATTACTTGAAAAATACAGGAAGTCCTTGTAACAATAGGTCGAATTCACATTAAGGTTAAAAAACACAGAACAACTGTAAAATATCTGTAAAAACACGACTGTAATACAGTCAAACGCTTTAAATTTACAGAAGTCCGTTAAATTAAATTAGTTTGACTGTAATATTTATTACAGTTTACAGTCACTATAATTAAAAACTAAGCTACATTTACAATGGCTATTTAAAAATACAGTTAAGCTTGAAATTTACTATAACAATTGCTGGCAATAAATCGCCGACAATAATTGCGGGAAAACTGCTTGAACTGTTTTTACAGTGTATTGGATTTTATATTCAAGAAGTTAACATTTTACCTACTATACGTACGAGTCCATAATTCTGTAACAGCTAAATATTTTTTTTTTCACGCTTTAGGCATGACTCTTGTATTTAAGTTTATATGTATAAACCTAAAACTTATCTAATATTTTATTTTAAATGCCGCTAAACTGTTTTTCACGTACCTGCGTTGGCAACACTTGGAAATACGCGAAAAAGACTATAGCTCCCCACTCTTATATCCTTCGATGCTACGCAACCCGGGATATAATACACAGGGCTATAAAAAATGTCTTCTCTACCTTGGTATATAATTACTATTATTCCCAATTTTAACGCAATATTTTTGTGGATTTCGTCTAAAAAACATTGTGTGCGTCATGGCCAAACTACTTCTTTTCTGAACTCGCATTACTCGAGCCTCGTACAGTAGGAATTTTCATCGATCGATCTTTCTATTGTTTTTTAAAGAAATTGTACTTGTACTTTCATAACCCACTTGATTTGAGGCATAAGAATTGAGTGCTGAGGGGTTAAGTTGTCAGATTACAATTTTTTCATTTATTTCATAGAAGAATATTTAGGGTTTTTGAGGTTGCTAAAAAATTAAAATTTAAAATGCTGCATTCCAATATGGCGTCGAATTTTTAAAATTGTCGCGCGCCATATTAAATCAGTCATTTTACTTTCCAATTTTTTACATCGCATTTGGTTTCAAAGACCTTAATAATATTTTATCACTAATTTTCGGCAAACAATATTGAAATTTTTTAAATTTCGACGGCATGTTGGATGCACAATTTTAAATTTTAATCTTTTAGCAACCTCAAAAACCCTAAATATTCTTCTCTGAAATAAATGAAAAATTTGAAATCTGATAACTTAACCTCTCAGCACTCAATTATTACGCCTCAAATCAAATTTGTAGCAGTAGGTTATGAAAAGTACAAGTCTTAACCAGTTCTTAAAAAAAAATTGGAAGATCGATTCAAAATTGACCATCTTCTGGAACTTTGAAATAAAAAACCTTGAAAATTCCTACTGTGCGCCGTCTCGCAAAGCATTCAATTACTGGAACGTCAATTTTTTTGGTACAGTCTATAATACAGACTCTGTATATCTTTAATCATTTCGTTGGTTTGTGTAAGTCATTATTTGCTTGAAATAGTTTTATATTTTCTCGAGCTTTAACACGGAAAATGAAATTACACTTTTTTTATCTACAATTATAGAATGAAGTTTAAACTTTTGTAAGGATAAAATATATACCAGTTAAATCGCATTGTACAAAACTAATTTTAACATTTTCTAATTAAACTTTTTAACTTTTTTATTTTCCCCATTACAAATACATCGAATATAACTTTTGAACTATTATGCACAAAAATATAAACTTTTATCGCAACTGTGTATAAAACGTACACGATATATTAAAGTAGCTCACGGTGGTCCGGAATTAACATTTAGTACAACTTCATTACAACCCTTTTTTTCAAAACCTAAATGTTTAGAACTCTGCACTATAACTTAGGGAACGTTCAAGTAATACGTAACGCAAATTTTAATCATTTTGGATCCCCCCCACATAGAAAAAACGGATTCCTTGAACCAAGGACACGTGTCTTTGTATATGTTCAAAGCCATATTCTCTTGTTTCAAGGCTGGAATTTTATTGAACCAAAGTTAATGTCCTTGAATGAAGAGCACGGGTTTTTGAATAAAAATCCGCGCTCTTTATTCAAGGAAATTGACTTTGGTTCAAGAAAATGCCAGCCTTGAAACAAGAAAATATGGCTTTGAACATATCCAAAGACATGTGTCCTTGGTTCAAGGAATCTGTTTTTTCTATGCACTGTAACGCTATTTTCCTATGCCATTAACATGGGCGTAACACTCCAAAATGACACCCCCACCAGGAGCATTGCGTAATACTTGAACGTTCCCTTAGTCTAAATAAAAAAAAAAACTGTCGATCTATCGAAGTTTTTGAGAAGAACGATTTTCATTTGGTTTAACAACATGATATATAAAAATTATTGGACCTATAAATACAAGATTTTAACTAAATAAAAAGTTTCTATGAACTTTTGTGCTAAATCGAGGCATGGTCCTTTTAATGGTCATTTTTAGAGTTTTTCTCACTTCATTACTCACCTCACTCCGTAACTTATTGACATGAAATATTACATTTATTTTTTTATTTTAATCCTTTATTAGCTAATAAATTTACAATAAATTTTTACATTAGTACTTATACATTGTTTTATATTTTAGCATAATTTAAAGTCAGTATCTTCTCTTTACAGAATGCCATTGACATGGGCGTAACACTCCAAAACGACCCCCCCCCCTAAGAGCATTTCCCTTAGTCTAAATTAAAAAAAATCTGTCGATCTATCGAAGTTTTTGAGAAGAACGATTTTCATTTGGTTTAACAACATGAGATATAAAAATTATTAGACCTTTAAATACATGATTTTAACTAAATAAAAAGTTTCTATGAACTTTTGTGCTACTTCGAGGCATGGTCCTTTTAATGGGCATTTTTAGAGTTTTTTTCACTTCATTACTCACCTCACTCCGTAACTTATTGACATGAAATATTACATTTATTTTTTTATTTTAATCCTTTATTAGCTAATAAATTTACAATAAATTTTTACATTAGTACTTATACATTGTTTTATATTTTAGCATAATTTAAAGTCAGTATTTTCTCTTTACAGAATGCCATTGACATGGGCGTAACACTCCAAAACGACCCCCCCCCCCTAAGAGCATTTCCCTTAGTCTAAATTAAAAAAAATCTGTCGACCTATCGAAGTTTTTGAGAAGAACGATTTTCATTTGGTTTAACAACATGAGATATAAAAATTATTGGACCTTTAAATACATGATTTTAACTAAATAAAAAGTTTCTATGAACTTTTGTGCTACTTCGAGGCATTTAATGGGCATTTTTAGAGTTTTTCTCACTTCATTACTCACCTCACTCCGTAACTTATTGACATGAAATATTAAATTTATTTTTTAAATTTTAATCCTTTATTAGCTAATAAGTTTACAATAAATTTGTATATTAGTACTTATACATTGATTTATATTTTAGCCTAATTAAAAGTCAGTATTTTCTCTTAACAGAATAGACTGAGTTTAATTTAAATCTTTTAAACCTATTTATATTTATACTATAGTATTAAACCAATAAATGTTCTAATAAAATTAACTTTTTGGTCAGGGAAGAAGAAATTGAGGTTTCCCAATATAGCTAAAAATCTGTAATTCCGCCCCTGGTTACAATTTAACTTTTTATGCTATAGAAATGTATACTATAGCATAATATATATACACTGCGCGTTTTTTGAAGTGGATATTGTGAATATCTCGAATTTCATTAACTTAAAAAATGTATTTAATTTTTTTTATGTTCTCACATTATTATTTGAATACTCCTTTAATTTTAGGCAGTTTGTATTTTATGTTTATTGTCAGAATAAAAGAAACAAACCTTTAATTTTATTCATTTTTTTAGTTTTGTTTCATCTCATTTTTTAAGAATTTTATGATTTATTTTCTTATTGGTATAACTTTTTTCTAGTTAAAGCAATTTCCTTATTTTTTTTTAAATAATTAGAGTACTTATTCAAGCATATTTTAATAATAAATTTTTGTAAAATATTTTTACTGGTACGTTTTTTTTTTCAAAGAATTTGAATTATCCACTTCAAAAAACGCGCAGTGTAGAAATATGGTATTTATTGGTTCTTTATTACAGTGCAAAAATTCATGTGAGAATGTTAAACCTTTCCTGACTTATGAAATGAGAAAAAACGATTAGGTCCAAAAGTTCATAGAAACTTTTTTTTCTGATTTTGTGACGTAAAAATGAAAAAAAAAACAATGATAGATTTTTTTAAGTTTAACATTCTGATATAAATTTAAAAATAATTAATTTTTGAAATAATATTTTATTTTCAAATCTTCCTAAATGTTAATCCCAGACCACCGTGAGCGGAATGCAGCTGTTTGTAATGAATTGCACAGTACATGTTTTCTACAGTTTACACAATATGTATAAAATACCTGTATACTTTTAGTTTTCAGAAAATAGTCCCAGTATAGTAAAATGGCTTTAAATAAATAATATTTACATTTTATTTTTAAATTCATACTTTTTAGTTGGCGTATAAAATGTAAAAATCCTATTCATCATTTTTTTATTATTTCAATCGTATATAACCGACAATCTAGGTGTACTTCTTTCTGTCAAAATTTTTGGAAAAAGTTAAAATTTTGTTTGCATAGAATAATATTAATAAAAACAATAATTTTTTTACTACTTTAGTTCATGAGATATCAATATTATTCATACAGGGTGATCAATAATTGGCATGCCAAAATTTAAAAGGTGGTTCTATACCCAAAAATGTAAAAAAAAGTGCCTATAAATGTTGGTCCGTAAATGAGCCCTAAGGGAACTACGCGTAGCTACGGCCCTTTAAATTTGTAATAAAAATAAGGTTTTTAATTAATAACTCAGGTACTCTTTAAGCTAGAACGACAAGCTTTCGCTCATATACTAGTATTAATAAGGGCAATAAGTTTATGAGAATTTATTTTTTTGAATTTATCCAGAGGCGTGCCTAGACGGACAAAATATGCGAGGCTTAACACATTTTTGCCCCAAACCTTTTTATGTGTACTTTTTTTGTATTTTTTTGAAAAAATATAGATACATCAAAAATGTTGTATAGTGTAATACTGTAGGAGCAACCGTTTAAAAAAAAAATGCAATTAAAAAAGGAAGTAACCAAAAACGTTACTCCTTTAATATTAAATTTAGGTGTTTTGGTGAAGAATACTTTTTTGCTCAGTTTTAATTACTTAATTACTAAGATATGTAAAGTTAGTCCCAGTCCTGATTTATTTGTCTAGTAAAGACTAGTTAGGACAATTTTATTTAGAAAACATAAATTTTCCACATAGCACAAACATCTTTAGGATTTGGCTTTTAGATAGGACATTTCTTTTTAGTAGTTTTTATGAAATGTTATGCTTTTATCTATATTTTAGTTGACAAACTACCCCAAGTTAATTAATTAATTAATTAATTAATAAAGATCTATTGAAAGTTTGAGCTCAAAATAAATATCCTGTTGTCACGTAATTTTACATATAGACCACCTAAAAAATAGGGTAAAACTTATGAATAGCTGACAATCCTGGTATAATAGCTTTATAGATTTTACACGATAATATAAAAATGTCTTCATAAATCTGGGTTAAAGCAATATTTTATTATTAAAAAAAATATATGTATAGATAATATATTAAGCTATAAGGCATATACGTTATTATGTGGCAGGAAATTTTATTAGTTATTTTAGGCATCTACTTATTATACTATTCACAGCGACTGCGCTAGAATAGTATTATACGGTAGTTTCAAATTTTCCCAAATCTCGGATAAAAAAATCTTGGAACAAATGTGTTTCATAAAATAAATAAGAAACTTTAAAAATGTCGGCCCGTCCGTCCGTCCGTCTGATGTCACTTTTTTTGTGGACACAATAACTCAAGAATCCATTATCCAATCGACTCGAAATTTTCAGGATTTTAAGTTCCATGAGGGAAAGATCCCTATTGTTTCTGAAAGTAATCCCCCCTAAAACAAAAATGTTATGGGAAATTAAACTAAAAAATAAAAAAACTACTATTTTTTTTTTCAAAAAATTTTCATTTTTCGCAAAAAGAAAATAAAAAAAATTGAAAAATTAAAAAAAAAGTTTTCTTTGAAAAATTTTTTTTTTATTTACTTTTTTTATTTTTTGTTTTTTAAAACAAGATCTATTTTTTTAATGTAAGTTTTTTTTATTTTTTTTTTAAGTATTTGGGAAAATGATATATACCATTTACTGTGAATAGTATATAATGGAATGCGTAGCAAATTGTTTTTTTACGGGTGGAAACACCCGTTATTTTATTTTTTTTTCAGTTGAAAACTAAACTTTTTAAACAAAAACAGCAATGATCTTTATTTAAATGCTAAAATATATGATAACTATTTTATTGGAATAATCTCAATCATAAAATATCCCACAAGCAAAGTTTAGACTTGGCAAAATTCGCGAACAGTGAACATCGTGGTTTTAAAAAACGCGGCAAATTTTAGATTTAAAATTTTAATTATAGTTGTAAAGTAATATTGTTGTTTAGTTATTAAATTTTCAATTTAAATATGAAACAACATTAAACATGGTAAAATTATATACTTCCTTATTTTGTTTGTGAGATAGTCTTTCAAAATACCATTCGTGCATGTTGAATTATACATAATTTTTTTACATAGCACATATATAAAAAATATTTTGCTTAAGGAAATTACTTTCGTGCATTTTTCGTCAAAATTCCTCGACCTGCGGTCTCGGATTTTGTAAGACGAAAAATGCACTCATACAATTGCCAAGTAAAATATTTTTTTAATACAGTAAAAAAATTATCGATAATTCAACATGCACTTATGATATTACTACTGACCATAGCCGGTTATTAAATTGCAGTAAATATTTACTACAGTGTGGGAACTCATCTAGGTATAATAATTACTTTAAAGGTACTTTTTACCATATGTGGACTGGACTGTAATCATGATTTGTGAACAAATTAATTTATATAAGTCTATTCATTCCCTCATTTTTACCAACAATATTGTTTTCCAATATTCTTTCTGTATCCTTGTTAAAAAGAATTAGGTTAAAAATAAGTCTCTGAGTCAATCCGAAATACATTAGTAACCCAAGTTTATGCTACTTTTCTAAATCTATACAGAAATCAAATCTTAAGACATGTAAATCTTTTCGTCAACAATAAAAATACCTGTTTATACGTCAAAGTGCATAATTCCGGTTGCTACCTTTTCTTTGGGAAGGGAGTCTTAAAGGATTATACTTTTCTGATGTTTCCTTGAAACATAGCTATAAGAAAAAGTAAAAATAAATCTAGAATTTAAATTATTAAAAATATTTTTGACCATGCTTTTTTAAAGACATTTAGCCAATAAAAATAAAAGTCTCTGTTTTCTTCAAAATCATTTTATTTTCAGTCTACTTGTTAACAAATTTAAAAACTCTATTGGTTAGATTTTAAATCATTTTTTTTCCTTTTGTTTTAGGTTAAAACTATAAAATATAGAGAAAATTACTAAAGTAATTGTGTATTTTAACCTACAGGGTTCAAAAATTATCCAGCATGCCCCGAATATATTTTTTCTGACTGGTTCAGCTGAATATTCGATATCAAGTATCGGAATGGGCACATGTGCTGCCGTCCCTTGTTTATAAAAATTAAGAAAACTGTAGCAAAATTTACAACAAAATATATATGATAGCACAAAAATACTAAAGGCAGTTTAATTAATATACTTTGCTATATTTTCCAATTTAATACATTTATTGACATCTATCTTCTCGGGCAATCGTAATAAGACAGTTATTGTATGTTGCTATGATACGGGACATTCTTAATTATTGAATTGAAGATGTAGTCAAGCTAATCTAACATGGCCATTCTGCTCTTGGTGCATCCTCGCATCCATTATTCTAATATCAAAAAGATTACTCTCTAAGCTTAACTGCATTGTTTTCATTTTACTAGCTTTACTATCAATATTTATTAAAAATAAGATCTAGGAGGTAAGAAATAATTAGCATTACTGCAAGTAATATAACCCTAGCAGCAGCACTAGTAGTAGAATGTACTAATTTATACTATCATTTACAGTATTATTAATTTGAGCCATTTCGCCTCAATAATTATTTATATCAAAAAAAAAATATGAAACAGAAAATAAAATTAAAATGTTCTTATCAGGCGCACCTATTTCTAGATGCGCTGGTAAGGTATTGCGTTTAAAATAATACTTATCTGCTATATCATCTTTACCTAAAAAAAATTATTAGTCAATGCCTTACCAGTTTTGCCTAAATAAAGAATTTTTAATAAAATTCTTGATAAATCGTTATAAATAATTAAAAAAGAACGAAAAAGTGAATAAAAGTAACGTTTCGGGATCTATTCTGATCCCGTTTTCAAAGAAAATTATTAGTTTTTGAAAGAATTTGTGAAATATTTGGCTTTATCAATCAAAATATGACAAATGTCAAAATATGTCATTTCTAGGTAATTGAAACAAAGACACCTGTAACAATAAAAACGTGTAAGAGAAATTAATTTTGAAAAGGCGTTTTTGTTGAAAACGTAGAGAAGTTAATTTGGAAAAAAAAATTTTATTGAAAAGAGGGCAAAGTTAAGTTACCGCGTAATACTTCATCATTAAGTATTGGTGTCCAAATTTTAGACAAAGATGAAGAGCATTCGCTAATACAGTTAATAATTTTATGAAAATTGATTCTTTCTTTTTGTATTATCAAATAAAAAATTGTGACTATTATTAAATGAGTGATCAACTAATTTTGAATGAAATATTTTTCTTTTTTGACAGTTACTTTTGTGTTCTGTCAGACGGACAGATAAAGGCCTACCAGATTCACCGACATAAAATTTCCCGGAATATTAAATGAAAAGTATATTAAATATAAATATAAATAAAATATAAATTTTATAGATATTTAGGACCTGATTATTGTTTGCTTTTTAATTTATAAAATATAATTTATTTGTGGATTAATATGTTATAATTAAGAGGTATGTGTATTAAATATAAATTATACTCTCTCCCTAAATATCAATTCGTGATACTAGGTTAGGTACCGCTGCTTTTTTTTCAAATTTTACTCATATTAATCCCAATTTTTGGAAAATGCAACTCCTGATAAAGCAGTCCTTGTCATTGGGATTAATATTCGTAAAATTTATGTAAAAGACCACCGTTACCTAACCTAGTATCACTTATGATATTACCCCTGAAAACACCGTGGTTACAATTTTCTCATAGGACTTTTATCTTCCGACATATACTTATTTTAAGCCATTTCCACCCATCTAGAAAGGGCACACGTTTCAGCTTGTTTTATCAATGAAGTGGATCTAGAATATAGATAGTCTCGGTTTATTCATAATACCGGTCAAAAGGCAACAAATGGGTTGCCGCATCTACATGGGTCCTTTCCGCCGAAATCCTGAGGGACCCACCGACCGCACGGTCAAATAAATGAGTGCGCCAGCCACACGAAACATTGAATAAACACACATAACCGCGTCCGGTGACCGAACCCTTAATAAATAGACCCCTGTTTCTGATACCGATGCGATTCGATATTCTAGTCGACCTTACAAAATAAATGATTTTAGGAAGTTGTCCTTACACTATAAAAAATAATTACGATGCACTAATGGGTATTTGTCCGATTTAGGCGGCGAAAAGTGGACGAAAATTACCTTAGGTATAAAAAAAATGGTACAAACTAAAGCTAAATAAGTGGGAAACATAATCCTAACCTATCTGCATTCCTCCGATCACACAAAAATTTGAGGGATCAGTTTAAACCCCATCTTCTCTTTATGTGTTTGTAATTCTTGTTGCGTAATCGTATTTTCAGGGGTAATATCATAAGTGATACTGGGTTAGGTATATGTGGTTTTTTACATAAATTTTACGAATATTAATCCCAATGACGAAAATGCAACGACTGCTTTAGTAGGAGTTGCATTTTCTAAAAATTGGGATTAATATGAGTAAAATTTGAAAAAAAAAGCACCGGTACCTAACCTAGTATCACAAATTGATATTTAGGGAGAGAATTTAATTTATATTTAATACACACCTCTGAATTATAACGTATTAATTACAAGTAAAAGGCACTAAGTCACTTTTTTGCAAAAATGGGATTTTAATGGCACTGTAATTAATTTTTGATGATCTATGTATAGGTAAACCGAACTAACTTCTAGGTGGACTGCCAAGGGAGTTACCCACTATACAAAACGCACCAATTTGATTTTGATTAAAATTTTATCTGGCAATAGGCACTAAGTCACTTAGTGCACTTAGTGCGTTTGACTTGTAGATTATTTCAAATGTTTCTGCACTAAGCGACTTTCTAAAAAGAGTTAATTTATAAAAATATGATTGCTTGAATGATTTATATGATACAATATCGCGTTATTTATTGTTCTGACAAACGCATTCAAATTTTGTTAATGTTAAAGTTGATGGAATAGAGTCGGAACAGAAAAACAAATCTTTACCTGTAAAATGACAATGCTTTTTAGGTGTACTTTCGATGTGTAGGTAATAAATTATTTTCATTTGCATTGGTTTTTTATTATCAGATAATATTTAAAAACTAAATTTGAAGCCTTCACACTAAGTTCAAAGCTCGGTGCATTTCTGAGGGGTGTTGCACCGTGAAGTGTTTTATCATTAATAATGATTCATTATAATTATTGACTTTAGGAGATGCTTCTTTGCCGGCACAGCCGATGGCCTCTGAAAACTGTCTTAGTTCTGGCATAGTAAGCAGTTTCATATAATTAATACTAATTAATTATTATTATTGATTTTGGAAACGTTCTTTAAACAATCAAAAAGTCAATGAAAAAGTCGAAACCCTTCTTTTAAAAATCTAGTTTTTGAAAATTTATGTAAACATCTTGTTTTCTACTTTATAGTTATAGTTACGTTTAATTAATAGAAGGGTTTTAATTTTAAATAGTTGTTTTTTATATTATTTTATTGACTTAGTGCTCTTTACTTGTAAGCCGACGTAGTGGGCCTACAAGTAAAAGGCACTAAGTCCATGTCTTTTTTCAAATTTAGTTGAATTAAACTACTTCAATTTTTCTTTATTTAACTGCAAATGAGACATTATTATGTCCAAACATGTCATTGCAATTTGCGTTAGTTTTTTTCCAAAAACAATTATTACAAAAATTAAAAAACAACAATGAAAGTTAAATTTGTCAATATCTCAAAACCATGTTTTTGGACTTAGTGCTCTTTACTTGTAAGCCGACGATATTTTATAAATTAAAAAGCAAACATTAAGCACGATTTTAGATTAGAGAAAAGAGGGGGAAAACATTGTAGGGGTAAGGTATTTTCACTTATCAGTACAGCATACTACATATATATAAATTGTATTCTCATATATAATTACACAAGAGGCTGAGAATTATGCGGGAAAAATTCGCTGTTTTCATGAAAATTTTCTGTCTGGAAATAATTACGACCGGGGCGCCCTGCAGGGGCGATGTCCCTGGAGTAATTATTTTCTTTGACAGAAAATTTGAATGAAAACTGTGAATTTTTCCCGATATTTCGAAGAATCATGTGTAATTTGGAAGATTATTTTTTAACTATAATATGTGAAACCTACTTTTATATTTCTTTTCATCGCAAAATGATATAAATTGTTTTATTACTTATCTTAATATTTTTACAGGCATATTCTTTGATTTGGTTAATTTAATTCCATAAAGAACTTTCACTTTCGGGTTTAGACCGTGTTAATGGATTTTCACTTTCCGACGTTTCGTCTCTTACTACTAGAGACATCTTCAGGGATTAATCTGAAACTAAGTTTCGAATCAACTTGTGTCACTATTTATGACGAGTTGTGGTTATTCACCCGTGACGAGGTTTTTCCTATCAAAGACTTCCATATTGCAGGTAAGTGGTAACCAGTGTCCCGATTGATATTGTTAGGATGCTTGATGATTTCTATCGATTCCCGTATCTTCCTAGGCATTTTTCTGTTTTCTGTTAATATTTGTTTTGTTTCAGACAAATTGATTTTATGACCTGTTTCATGTACATGTTCGGCTACTGCCGATAAGGAAATTTGTTTCTTTCTTATATTGCGCTCATGCTCTTGAAGTCTTGTAGAAATTTTTCTCTTAGTTTCACCTATGTAAACCGTACCACAGGAGCAGGGTATTTTATATATTTTTTACGATGGAAATTGAGAACAACGGATCACTTCCCTTTTTGGACGTTTTGGTTTACAAAACGGAAAATGGCTCAATAGGACACTCGGTATACAGGAAGAAAACCCACACTGACAGATACCTAAACGCATTTTCACATCACCATCCCTCTCAAAAACGCTCGGTAGTTAATTCACTTGTTCATAGGGCTTTCATGATTTCAGACAAGAATTCCCTAGACACAGAACTCCTTAAACTAACCAAAGCCTTGACCATGAACGGTTATACCAAAAAAGACATTAATAAGACCATATACAAATACAGAAATCCCAGACCCAAACAACAGGACAATAGTGACAATGACAGACAGACACAAGTTATACTTCCCTATGTAAGCGGTATCACGGATAAAATAGGTAAACTTTTGAAGAAGTCAAATATTAAGCCTATATTTCGGTCCAACCTAAAATTAGGTCAATGTTTGACTTCAACAAAAGACAAAAATACCCCTGAGTTCAGAAGGCGTATATAAAATACCCTGCTCCTGTGGTACGGTTTACATAGGTGAAACTAAGAGAAAAATTTCTACAAGACTTCAAGAGCATGAGCGCAATATAAGAAAGAAACAAATTTCCTTATCGGCAGTAGCCGAACATGTACATGAAACAGGTCATAAAATCAATTTGTCTGAAACAAAACAAATATTAACAGAAAACAGAAAAATGCCTAAGAAGATACGGGAATCGATAGAAATCATCAAGCATCCTAACAATGTCAATCGGGACACTGGTTACCACTTACCTGCAATATGGAAGTCTTTGATAGGAAAAACCTCGTCACGGGTGAATAACCACAACTCGTCATAAATAGTGACACAAGTTGATTCGAAACTTAGTTTCAGATTAATCCCTGAAGATGTCTCTAGTAGTAAGAGACGAAACGTCGGAAAGTGAAAATCCATTAACACGGTCTACACCCGAAAGTGAAAGTTCTTTATATCTTAATGGCCGTGAAAGCTTTAGATCTAAAATTTAATTCCATTCTAAATTACTAAACTAAAACCTTTTTTCATTTTTAAATTATGGTTCTGTCAATATTTTAGTCACTTACTGCAGTACTGACTAACGCGTACTGCGCTAGGCTTGCAAGCATGTTCATAAAAGTCATCCTATAAAAACTGTCATTACATTTTATAAAAAGAATATTTTGAGGTATTTTTTGTTAAATAATAAAGTAATAACAATAATTATAAATAGTAATATATTTATATTTAATTATTAATTAGTTAGGTATAAAATCTTAGTGGTAAAAGAGAAATACTCAAAAACAAAATACTACAGCGATTCTCACTAGAATTTTCTACAGTAGAAAATTCCCAATATATGATTGGACAAAATTAAACACGTGGTCAGAAATATTGTTAAATGATTGGTTCATAAAAACGTTAAAAAATAATCTATAGTAAATATTTATTATTTGAGATATAATTTAAAATAAATAATTATGGATTTTGATGAAGCAGGTAAGTGTTTATAAATTTTAAATCTTATTGCAATAGTAATTCGTTTTATTAATGCTCCCCTGCTAAAAATATTAAATATATCTAAAAAACTAGTTTAAGTAGTCTTATTTAGGTGTTATAAATTTGAAGTCGATATCTTAACTCGTTCAGAAGTTATCTATAATAATAAATATTAAAAAAACCTATACTTATGCCTTTATAAAAAGCATCAGATTCTGTTACTTTATAAAAACATTTTTTATCTTTAAAAAATCAATAAATTAGTAATATGGCATGTTAAGTGACAAATAACTGCAAAAACAATTTTGGCCGCCTAAATCGGTCAAATATTCCTTAGTGCGATGCGCCATTTTTACCGTGCTGGTCTAATAGGTTCAAATGGTGCCATCAATATTCTTTTTTTTTAAGTATAAAGGATGGTGTTTTCATTTTTGTTTCAAATCGTTTAGCGAGTAATCAGCCTTTTCGGAAACTAATAACAAGTGTACAAAGAAAATTGAAAACAGATAAGATCTTTAGGTTCCCCCGAGAGCCTAAAACTCGTCGAAAACCCAAAAAAGCACTTTAATCTGCAGTCATTTACCGACCAAAGTTCAACATAAACATATTATTATGAAATAATTTTAGTGCAGAAATATTGACAAGTGTTTAAAATTATTTGGTATATTTCCCCTTGCAATATAATTCAAATATAATATTTTCAATACCTATCAGAAGAAAAGAATTTCGGTAATCAATTGAGATTTAATATATCCTTTTGTGGGCCTTTAAATCCAAATCTGGATGGTGAATAGGATAGCTAATCCTGTCTCGTTTTCGAAACAAAAAACTTTATCAAAATGATAAGAAAATGTTGTTTTTTTTTGCATTTTTGTGATTATTCTTTTTTTGAAAGCCTGACGTGATTAAAAAATTCTGTATTTATATTAGATTCGGATTTAGCGACTTCGTAAGGGAACAGGGTCGGATTTAGGGGGGGAGGAGGGGAAGCTTCCCGGGCCCAGGGTCGAGGGGGGCCCGGCGTAGATAGTTTCTTTTAGTTTATAATAAAAAGTTTATACTTTATTTATTTATCCTCTCCCGAGAAGAATAAAAGCGCCAAAATGATTTTTTTCTACGATCTAACAGAAAAGTTAACATTTCTACAAAAACAAATGAAGTTTTTAAACTTCAAAATAATCTATTTCTTAGTATTTTACTTTTTTGCTCGTTACCATGGCAGCAAGCAGAAAAGTGATTTTTTTCGTGAGCACAGTGTAGGCAACCGGCATTCCGCGGCATGTCAATTGTAAAACGGCTATCAGTTATATGCGACGAGATATTGGTCAGCCATTTTTAATATGAAATTATTATTTTGAATCAAATCTCAATTTCGTGTTCTAAATATTTGTGTGCTATATATTTGTTGTTAAGAAGGAATTATGGAGAGTTACTGTGATTAGAATTTTACTTTAACACCAACAGATTTACAGAAAGATGTACTCAAGTGCTGTGACCTTATAACCTTATAACTTACTGCCTAAAATTTATTTATTTATTTATTTTAGATCGTAAAAAAAATGTTGTTTGTATTAAGAGCGCAAAATGTGATTTCTTGTTTCGCGTGATTGCTGATCTCAGCTAGACGCCTCGATCAGCAAATTCCACGCTCAAGCAGAAATCAGTCATTTTGCGCTATTATTACAAAAATAACTATTTTTTTGAACTCGGGGCCCGGAAAAAAGGTTCCGGGAGACCCCGGCTGGCTTAGGCTGGCCCTGAAGGGAGACAGTACTAAACAAATGTTAGCAAGTAGTCAGTCAGTATTTTTCCACTAAAATTATCTAACAAAAAATTATTTATGATGAACTTTGGTAGGCAATTAGCACGCATTATTCCCAAATGTTACCAGAAAATTAATGTTTGTATTACTATAGTATTATATACAGGGTTATTCAGAAATAAGTTTTTGAGAAATTTAAGAGGTGATTCTACGTTAAAAAATATTTAAAAAAGTTCCTATAAAGGTTGGTCCGGAAATGAGCCCTTAGGGAGCTACGGCCCTTCGAAGAGGACATATTGAATTGGGAACAAAAAAAAGCACCAATAAAATTTTAATGCTGCAGGGCGATTTTTCATTTAAAAAACTAAGCAAAAAAGTATTCTTTACCAAAACATCTAAATTTAATATTAAAGGGGTAATAGCCTTTCAAAAAGTAACATTTTTTAGTGGTAAAAATGTTACTTCCTCTTAATTGTATTGTTTTTAAACGGCTGCTCCTAAAGTGTTACACTATATGAAATTTTTTATGTATTTTTGCAGAAGGAATCTACATTTTTTACAAAAAATATATACATAAAACAGTTTGGGGCAAAAATATGTTAAGCCTCACATTTTTTGTCCGTCTGGTACGCCTCTTGATAAATTCAAAAAAATAAATTAACATTAACTCTGTGCCCTTATTAATACTAGTATACATGCAAAAGGTCGTCGCTCTAGCTTAAAGGGTACAAGAGTTATTAATTAAAAACCTTATTTTTATTACAAGTTTAAAAAGCCGTAGCTCCCTTAGCACTCATTTCCGGACCAACCTTTATATAAACTTTTTTTCATATTTTTTAACGTAGAATCACCTCTTAAATTTCTCGAACTTATTTCTGAATAACCCTGTATATATGAACATGTAAATAAAATTATTTTTTCGTTTCCACTGTTATGACTCTGTCTTTGATGATATTCGCAATATTCACCGCAATAAGCTTCACTGGAACTTCTAATAACGGTGCAGGAGTTACCGATTCATAACTGAGCACTACGCGGGCAGGCGCTAGCCTTGTTTTTGTCGTTTTTCATAGAACTGACAAAGACAGAACTATTTTACCTTGCGCGGAATGTTCGGCTAAAATACTGTCACTTCTAATTAACTTTGCATCGATTTTGGATTTATCGCTAAACATTTGTCGTTTATTACCACTGCTAAGTTTAATAGTAGTTTAATTATACGAACGAAACGACAATTTGCTTAATTAGAGTGATTTCACTGAAAAGACATCCACGGCTACAGTCCATATGTGCTTCGAATGTTGGTCCTTTAATGGGGCTTCCTATTATTCTGCCCGAAGATACAAGGCGGCAACTTTTTTTTGACAGTTAAACTGTATTTTTACTAGTTTCATATCAGTTATAATATAATATTTTTTATTGTAGCTCAAGGTTGATAACACTTATCGTATATTGATCCAATTCACAAGTACAATAGACATTTATAACCCTTTATAGACAAAAATATTGAAAGTTTTCCACTTTGTACAAACATCTTAGGCTAATTTTTAGGATTTGAGTTTTAGATAGGACATTTCTTTTTAGTAGACACATGGGGCTAGTGTAAAGCAATACAATGGTGTGCTTATTTCAAAAAGTGAATTTTTGCAGATAGGATCATTTGGGACTGTTCGAGTGAAACATCTGTGTTTGGTGATAAGGTTGATAAAGGCCTACGAAATATTTTGATTAGCTTGTTCTTCCTTATATGTTTATTTAATCAAAATAAAAACAAGTTTCCCTCAATATCATCATCTATCTAAGAAAGTTAGGACAAAATGATCTAAAAACTGTAATCAAATCAAAGTTAGTCCTAGTCCTAACTTATTAGTCTAGTAAAGACAATTTTATTTAGAAAACATTGAAAATTTTCCGATTAGGACAAACATCTTAAGCTAATTTTTAAGATTTGGGTTTTAGATAAGACATTTCTTTTTAGTAGACACATAAAGCAATACAGTGGTGTGCTTATCTCAAACAGTAATTTCTGCACATAGTATTGGTTTCTCGAGATCAATCCGTAACATTTGGGACTGTTTGATTGAAACATCTGTGTTTGGTGATAAGGGTGATAAAGGCCTACGAAATATTTTGATTGGCTTGTTCTTCCTTATATGTTTATTTAATCAAAATAAAAACAAGTTTCCCACAATATCATCATCTATCCAAGAAAGTTAGGATGAAATGATCTAAAAAGTCCAATCAAATTACTAAGATCTGTAAACTAGTATAAAGCAATACAGTGGTGTGCTTATCTCAAAAAGTGAACTTTTGCAGATAGGATAACTTGTCTTAGCAGGGCAGTATTGGCTTCTCGAGATCAATCCGTACCAGTTGGGACTGTTTGAGTGAAACATCTGTGTTTGGTGATAAGGGTGATAAAGGCCTACGAAATATTTTGATTAGCTTGTTCTTCCTTATGCCGGTTGTTACAAGACCAAGGTACACCCCTTTTTTTCTTTATTTTTAAAGTTAAAGATTCCAAATTTGGAACATCTCTTATTGCCATAAAACGTCAACTTGTAACATTTACTAGTACATGACACCAACTTTAAATGGTACACCCTATATATTTTTACGTATTTTAATTCTACGCTTCATTGTGAGTACAATTATACCAAAAAAGTTACATTTCAAAGACATTTTTTTTTACTTAATTTTTAGTTTTTATCATAGGTACCATGATAACTTAAAATTACTCGAAATGATCTAAGTAAACCTAGAAAAATAAATTAACGCTAAAAACTTTATTTTTAAACTTAAATTTGATAGATAAAAATCCTGCCGTCTTTAGTTTTCAAAGCCAACTTTGTTACTAAAATCACAAAAATATGATTTTTAACATTTATTTTCATTAATGAAAATGGCTTTATTTATCGATAATAAATAAAATAACAGATATTGTTAAAATAAATATAAAAAAGATATTGTTAAAATGGAAGATATATTCCTTAATGGTACTTTTTTAATGGTAATAAGTACCAATATGGTGCCATTTAAGTTTTCTTAATACTAAAATAATAGGTAGCCATGGCCTAAGTATGCCTATTAAAAATAAACAATTGCTAGTTTTACATTTCTTACAAACGTCAAAATGGACAGAATTTTTAATAAAAACAGTATTTTATTCAAAAACTAAAGAATAATTTTTGGTTTTCTTTAATTTTTATGGTTTAGTTAACGTGCTTCTATTTATAGAATAGTTATAATACTTAATTAATAGGGTATGTAACTAATTTTGGGTGAGATCAAAAGCTGTACGTAAAAGAGTGGGTGAAAAATTTTTTAGTCACTAGTGGAAAAAAGTCACTTTTGACATTTAAAATAGTGCTCAAAACAAGTGTTTCTGTGAAGGTGTTGGATAAAAAATATTAATTAAATTTTCCATCAATCTAAGATAAGATAAGATAAATTTATTTAAGGATCTCGAGAATTTTCATTCTATATAGATCTATCCAATAATACATACATTAAATAATATTAAAAATTATTATGTATACATATATACATATGTATAATTAGATGTATACATAAAAATATATACACACATATATATATATATATATATATATATATATATATATATATATATATACATAAATATAAATTATAAAAAAGTAGTTAATTAATAAAAACAAAATAATAAAATTAAAAGATTTTAAAAAATTATTTAAATTTTAAATATAAGATTGCTCCCTCCACCGAATCTCCGGTAGCCGGGGTCGTTCAAAGATACAGACAGGATCCGGACAGACAAATCATCGTACAGTGATATTGCTGCTGACTCTCTTCAGTGTCAAACGTCAAATATTTATATTTACAGATAAATAAGGCCCGTTTCAAGCGTAACTACACATATAGCTTTTAGGTCAAATTATAATTACAAATTGCATTTAGTAGGGTCTAACATTTTTATCCTTATTTCCACCTTTCTGGCATCGCACCAAAATATCGTAGAGTAGGGTTAACTTCGTTTCTATTACCTTTAGTAAATTGAAAAAGTTTTTAGTCCACTGAAACTATAACCCATGCGGAACAGTTAAATAGTTTAATAGACATACTGAACAATTTTCAACAAATTAGTAATTATAAACAGCTCTATTTTGTAATTGTGTAACTTGAATTTTATTACGGTGGAATTAATATTAAGAAACTGAAATATAAAAAAAAGTTTTGAGACAATTATAAAAATTAACTTAAAATTTTTTTTAAACACAACTATGTAAATTTATTTATCCAATACATACAGATAATAAGAGAATTACCAGCTTTATTTTAAAAAGATAAACTCAATAATAACCCCCGCGTGGCTTTTACTTTATTGAGTAGATAATAATTTATTTTACCCACTCAACCGTCACTTGTCAAATTATTTTCTTGTAAATGTCATTAAAATTTTTAATAAAAATATGAATTTCCAAGCTATTTATTGGATAAAACCTTGTATGGCACTCATGGGTAAACCGATATTGTCCTCTCGAAAGTTAACCTGCTTGGCTGACGCCTCGCAGGTTAATCTTGCAATATCTTACTTTACCCACTAGTACCATAAATAACTAATAAATTATCTAACTATTTTGAGAACATTTAGTCTTTAAGTAGTATTGTATTTTAATTGTAGTTTTTTATACGCGTGTGGGGTTATATAAGGTTGATTCCTTTACCCCATAATTGTTGTTAATAATAATAAATAATAATAAACAATTTTTTTTCCCTTCAGGTCACTTTTCCCATGACGACTCATAATACGTACAATTACACTGCTGTACAAAAAAAAAGATTTATTTTTATTTGCCGGGGGTTTTAGTTGTTTCTGGCTATATTTGATGCGCTGATTTCGGAAACTTTTAACGTTTTTCTCGATCAGCTAGTTTCTTGAGATATAGCACAGTGATTTTTTTGCCTATAGTTGTAGTAAAAAAAATAATTTAGGTCTAATTATTTTTTTTTTGCCGTGGATTGATTCTCTAATATATTAATATATGATATTAATAGTAGAGCTCTAAGCAAAAAGAGCAGATTTAAAATATCTTTATTCGTTTGTTTTTAACCTCTTCAGGGACGAATTTTTTGTTTAAATTAATTTAGTAGCAATGTACAATTTTTAACTAGGTGGCGTATATGAAATTCTTTAGATGAAAGAAAACAAATATGCCCATACACTTATGCATGAACATATCCATCTTGTAAACCAATAATATTCTTTATCCAATACATACAGATAATGAGACAATTACCAGCTTTATTTTAAATAGATAAACTCAATAATAACCCCCGCGTGGCTTTTACTTTATTGAGTGGATAATAATTTATTTTACCCACTCAACCGTCACTTGTCAAATTATTTTCTTGTAAATGTCATTAAAATTTTTAATAAAAATATGAATTCCTAAGCTATTTATTGGATAAAACCTTGTATGGCACTCATGGGTAAACCGATATTGTCCTCTCGAAAGTTAACCTGCTTGGCTGACGCCTCGCAGGTTAATCTTGCAATATCTTACTTTACCCACTAGTACCATAAATAACTAATAAATTATCTAACTATTTTGAGAACATTTAGTCTTTAAGTAGTATTGTATTTTAATTGTAGTTTTTTATACGCGTGTGGGGTTATATAAGGTTGATTCCTTTACCCCATAATTGTTGTTAATAATAATAAATAATAATGAACAATTTTTTTTCCCTTCAGGTCACTTTTCCCATAATACGTACAATTACACTGCTGTACAAAAAAAAACGATTTATTTTTATTTGCCGGGGGCTTTTAGTTGTTTCTGGCTATATTTGATGCGCTGATTTCGGAAACTTTTAACGTTTTTCTCGATCAGCTAGTTTCTTGAGATACAGCACAGTGATTTTTTTGCCTATAGTTGTAGTAAAAAAAATAATTTAGGTCTAATTATTTTTTTTTTTGCCGTGGATTGATTCTCTAATATATTAATATATGATATTAATAGTAGAGCTCTAAGCAAAAAAAGCAGATTTAAAATATCTTCATTCGTTTGTTTTTAACCTCTTCAGGGACGAATTTTTTGTTTAAATTAATTTAGTAGCAATGTACAATTTTTAACTAGGTGGCGTATATGAAATTCTTTAGATGAAAGAAAACAAATATGCCCATACACTTATGCATGAACATATCCATCTTGTAAACCAATAATATTCTTTATCCAATACATACAGATAATGAGACAATTACCAGCTTTATTTTAAATAGATAAACTCAATAATAACCCCCGCGTGGCTTTTACTTTATTGAGTGGATAATAATTTATTTTACCCACTCAACCGTCACTTGTCAAATTATTTTCTTGTAAATGTCATTAAAATTTTTAATAAAAATATGAATTCCTAAGCTATTTATTGGATAAAACCTTGTATGGCACTCACGGGTAAACCGATATTGCCCTCTCGAAAATTAACCTGCTTGGTTGACGCCTCGCAGGTTAATTTTCTCATGGGCAATATCTTACTTTACCCACTAGTACCATAAATAACTATTATTTTTTCTTTCATCTATATACAAGGTGATTAATAACTGGCATACCAAAATTTAAGAGGTGATTCTGCATCCAAAAATATCAAAAAAAACTTCCTATAAAGGTTGGTCTGCTAATGAGCCCTAAGGGAGCTACAGTCCTTTAAAATTGTAATAAAAATAATAAAAAGTAATTAATAACTGGTACCCTTTAAGTTAAAGGGACGAACTTTTGCATATATACTAGTATTGATAAGGGCAATAAGTTTATGTTAATTTATTTATTTTTTATCCAGAGGCGTGCCTAGACGGACAAAATATGTGAGGCTTAACACATTTTTGCCCCAAACTTTTTTATGTGTAGTTTTTTTGGATTTTTTGTAAAAAATATAGATTTCTTGAGAAAAAATACATAAAAAATATCATATAGTGTAACACTGTAGGAGCAACCGTTTTTAAAAAAAAATACTATTAAGAGGAAGTACATTTTGTGCCAGCAAAAACGTTACTTTTTAAAAGGCTTCTTTTCTTAGTTTTAAATGAAAAATCACTCTGCAGCATTAAATGATGTTATCTTCGAAAGGCCGTAGCTTCCTTAGGGCTCATTTCCGGACATCCCTTTATAGAAACTTTTTTTATATTTTTGGATCTAGAATCACTTCTTAAGTTTTGGCATGGCAGTTACTGATCACCCTGTATGTATAGACTATGCTACTACTTTATACAAATAACTTAGTTTACCCTAATAGGGTATAGTATAACTAACGCTAAACGAAGCAATGAAATTAAATATGACCAATAAATCATTCTACATTTTATTAGTCACATAGTTAGTTTATTGTTAATTATTGGGTAAATCAACATATAAATCTCAAAAAATTACACATGCAATGATATAATTAAAACTACAGGGTTTGGAACTTACCCCTTCATACCACTTATAAAGAGTGACCGCAAACTTAGCCTGTAGTAGTAATGGTGGGGAGGTCAAGCCTGGCAACTAGACCATATGGTCCTTTTTGCCTACCCCTGTGTTACTAGTTTTTCTATTCTAACCAGGATTTTTTGTTGTTGAACCCCGGGACCTACAGTTTAGTCGGTTTTTTTGGCTAAGTGAGCGGCTTTGATCCTTAAGTTTATTGGCTGTTGTTCCACAACCGAGGATTGAACCCCGGCCTCTCGAATACTAGTTCGAGGCGTTCACGACTGAGCTACCGCCGCCCCCAAAAAGTAGAAACCTAGCCTGTTTTTCAAACACCTGTAACTTCGATTGGAATTGATAAAATGTAACGTACAAGTGCTCAAAATTTTTGTCTGGTCATGAAGTTGTGCAAAAAGCAAGATTTATTGTTCCAGAAGCTAAACATCACCTTAAACAAAGGGTTGACTAGAATTGAATTTTATACTCTAAATTTTCTCACATTTTATTTTATTTTTAAAAACATAACTGGCTGAATCCCTTTAACTCGATTTTTTTTGAGATACTTTATGATCTACTACTTTTTTTGGTGCTTGGGGGTAACTTAACCCACTTTGTGGGTGTGGATTTTCATCTAATCCAAGGGTGATACCTCTTTACGTGTTTTTTGTTTCATATTACAGAAAAATGTGTTTTTTCACTACCAGCGTAAAAGCAAATCTTTATTACTGTTCTTTTCATTGGTAGAAATATTATTTCTCTACCTATGACGTCAGAGGTTCTAAAAATAATGAAATTGCACCATGGTTAATGATGCATTTTTATTCAGTTGTTTTGGAATCTGACGTTTCACTTAATTATTAAATTACATTGCTATTTACAAGTGTCTTTAGGCACCAAATTTATTTATTGCATGATAAACTAAAAAATATTAACTAAATTAATACCTATAAAACATGTTTTACAAAAAACACTTCGAAAAGTGAAAATTATTGGTCCATCATATTTAACCATAGATTATACAACCCATATATTACCGTAAGGATCATAGATTACTAGAGGTACAACCCCCATATATTGTTTTTTGAGGCAATAGATTCTCCCTCACAGTTTTTGCCTGTCCCCTTATTTCTGGGGGAGTACCAGAATCATTACTTTGCATTTCACTTTTAATTTTTATATATTTTATTACACTTAATACAGAAACACTTTCTAACTTAATAATTATAGCAGATCAACAGAAAATTTCTGCCAGAAATGTCAAGTTATTCATTTGTTTTTTTAATGGCCGCGAACGGCCAGCGTGATATTTTAAATTTATAAGCTTTTTCATTAAATTTTAGTAAAATAAATAAATAAATAGCTAATTAATTGTACTGGTAGTGAAAAAAATCTATATTTTCCACGTGAGTGAAGATTTAACATTTTAGACCGCGTCTTGCGGGCTTCGCGCTAGCACGCTCATCCCGCAATTTGACTCAGGTCAAAAATGTTAAACTTCTCTCACTTGGTAAATAATATACTATTTAAATATTTTGAATTTTTTATTTAAAGGGGCTAAAAAATAAAAAATTCAAAAAATATTTCTATCAATTTAAAAAACATTTTTGTGTAATATAAAACATAAAATAAAGGTAAAGGGGTATTACTCTTGGATTTGATGAAAATTAACCCCCACAAAGAGGTTTAAACTACCCCCAAGCACCAAAAAAAGTAGTAAATCATAAAGGATTTCAAGAAAAATCGAGTTAAAGGGATCCAGCCAGTTATGTTTAATTAAATGTGAGAAAGTTAAGAGTATAAAATTCAATTCAAGTACCCATAGTTAACCATTTCTTTAAAGGTTCTAGCTTCTAGAACAATTCATCTTTATACAATATATACGGTTTTATTTGAGTCAAAAATACTTCATGGCAAATTTCATTTTTATGCAGATGACACTCAATTATACTATTCATTTCCTAAGCACATGTTACAACATTTTTTAACACTTATCAACAATGATCTTCATAATTTAATAAAATTTTCATCTGCTCATGGTCTAATTATAAATGTTAATAAGTCGCATTTCATTATTTTTGCAAATAAAAAAGATAGAGCTGAACTTATAAATTATATAGATGTTCGCATAGGTAATGAAAAAATTGAGGTATTAGAGGAAGTTAAAAACTTGGGTTTAACTTTTGATTCCAATCTTAGGTTTAAAAGGCACATTAATACTAGTATTGGTAAAGCCTATGGTTGTCTTAGAACTTTGTACTCTGTTAGAGAGTTTTTAAATACAAAATTAAAAATAATTATTTGCAACTCTTTAGTGTTATCTCAGTTTGCGTATTGCGACTTAATTTATAACTCATGTTTAGATGCAGAAAGTAAGAGGAAAATTCAGGTAGTACAAAATTCATGTGTAAGATTTATTTATGGCATTTCACGATACCAACACATATCTCACAAATTAAAAGAGCTTCAATGGCTGAAAATGGAAAATTTACGAAGATTTCATGCAGGTTGCTTCTACTTTAAAATTTTAAAATGTAAATGTCCTCCTTACTTGTATGATAAAATTACTTTTAGAACGGATGTACACAATTAAAATTTAAGACATCGAGGCTTAATCGATATTCCTATTCATAAAACTGTATTTTTTGAACGTGGTTTTAGGTTTAACATTGCCAGGTTTTTTAACTCGCTACCCTTTTGGGCTACGGATATATCTTTATCTTCTCAAAGATTCAAAAATAAACTAAAAAGATATCTTTTATCATCTCAGGAATAGGTTGTTAATAAAAAAAAAATGTAATAATTTTCTATTGGGCAAAATGTGATTTCAGTTACGTTTTTGGTTAGCTATTATAATGGTGGGTGCTAATTAGTCTACAATAAGGGTAAAGTGGAAGATCAGATTTTTACCTTGGTAAAAAAATTGAACTTTGTCCTTAAGATTATCATGAATTTAATATTATATTTAAGATTTAATTGTATATATTTTGTTGTATGTTTTTTTCTTCATGATAATAAACACATTTGAATTTGAATTTGAATTTGAATTTGAATTAATCTTGCTTTTTGCACAAGGTCATGACCAGACTAAATTTTTGAGTACATACGTTACATTTTATCAATTCCAATCGAAGTTACAGGTGTTTAAAAAAGAGGCTAAAAAACTCTTTTTTGCGGTCTTTCTTTTCTTAAATATTTCGAAGCCACATTCTAAATTCCATAAATACTATATACTTATTATGTAGCTTAAGGAGAATTACGGCATTTAAGTATTTAAGCCCTCTGTTTAAATTGCTAATGGCAATATCCTGCCGAAACCTAAAATTATATTTTATAATCAGATATAACACATGAGCATCGTATTAGACTAAGTATCGTACAGTAAACTACACATTAACATGACATTAACAATTGTTTTTTCGCCTTTGTCTGCTTTAACTTCTTCGTCTTCGTATTTTTCGTATTCTTCAAGTTCTTCGTCTTCTTCTACTTTTTCTTCCTCGTCTTTCTCTTCTTCGTCTTGTTTCGTCTTTTTTGGTGTTCTTCACAAGTTTATTGACAACAAAAACCACCAAAATTAGTTCTACAGAGCTATCTCTTTCTAACAGTTAAGCCAATGTAAGAAAGAAAAAGTTATCAGGGTAGCCAATATAACCAATAAAAACCATTTATATTTACCTTATTTATTTTAACCCTAATTTAGTTTTATATTATGCAGTTAAAAATATTAGGTAATAATAACAATAGGGTACATAAATTGCATAACACTGTCATTTGGGGTTTTTTGTTTTTGCCAATAATGCCATCTGTTCAGAAAGACTGGAAATCACTGCCATTTGGACCTGCACTCTTCAATTATTAAAATATAACTTACAGCACTTTGACGTCTACGATCTTTTAATGCTATATACATTTAATTTTACTTTGTCATTGTCATATCCTTAAACCGATTAAAGATATGCCTGAGACATTATTAACATATTTCTACAAACTGTTTACGTGTCATTTTCCATGAAATGTTTATAATCATATTATCTTATGAGTATAATTCTCTGAACAATTTGAGGTCTCATAAACGCTTTGATATTTAATAAATTTTAACCATGAATTTAATATTAAATTACGATAGTAGGTAGATGTTTTAATGTATGTGTGTATGTGCTTATATTCCATTAAAATAATTTATGGAATATAACATGTAGGATCTGTTTTACATTAAAAGTTAATAGAATCCCTTACATTAAAAATAAAACAATGTTTGTTCATGATACGTTTTTCTACCGTGTTAAATACATAATACAATAAATTAATTGTTCTTTGTTTCTCCTAACCAGTTTTAATAAAAAATAACGTTATTGGAAATATATTTGTATGCAGCAGTACTAAAAATCTTCACCTAACTTTTTATTGCTTTTTCTTGAAAAATCCTAAAGGGTGATTTTTTTAGTGTGTCAGAACTTTAAGTTCAAATTAAACAACAACCAAATTAGATATATTGAAACTATTTATTTTAATATTTACATTTAATGGCATTATTGTTTAAAAACAATTTCGGGCAAATGTCCGCCCCGGCTACTTCTTATAAAGCGTATTCTGTCAATCCAATTTCCTGCCCATTTTTTAAGGAATTGGGGAGAAATGCCTGCAACTGTGCTAGTTATGTTGGCTTCCAAGTCGTCAATAGTTGCTGGTTTATCGGCATAGACTAAAGATTTAACATAACCCCTAAAAAAATAATTTAAAGGCGTTAACCCACATGACCTTGGGAGCCAGTTAACAGATCCGTTGCTTTAAATAGTTTTTTTTTTTCTTGGGAATGCACAGTTTTTTGTCTAGTTTTTGTTTTAATACATCGCTCGTTTGGGCGATTATATGCATCATAAAATTCACGAAGTGCTCGATAAGTTGGGCGCACAGAACATTTGTTTTGATAATTTGCAACTTGCAAGCGTTGCACAGATGTTAAATGTTTCATGATGATTTGCCAGACTACTCTGAGTAATTCTGACACCAGGAGCGCGCAAACTCACAGTTCGTTTGACAACGACCCTTCTCTAAAGTTCTGACACACTAAAATAATCACCCTTTATATTAGTAAACTTCCATACTCTATAACAACGCTTCTTCCAAAATTTTGCCTAAATACATACAAGAAAAAAGAATACAGCTCCCTAGAGAAGATTTTTTTTAGTCCGGAAATATATATATATATATTTGTTATGAAGTGGATTTGTTGAAGAGTGGGGGTATTATGCAGTTAGATGGTTAGAAATGATGGAAATTAAGGGTGGAGATGTCAGTCTGTAGGAACATTTATCTAAGTACTAACAATTTGTAACGCACGCTCGCTATTTGATTTTTCTTTGGCTGTTATTCTATTTTGTGTCTTAAAAATATAATAAAAATATAACCATATAGATTTAGACTACTGTTTACTTAAATTTTGGTATACACAAAATATAATTTTACATAAAATAGGGCAAAATTTAATTAAAATTATACAAACACAATCTAAAAAATACTGCAGCTAACAAAATAAAATTTTAAATTAAATTAAAAAAAACGTTGTTTTAAAAATCCTGTAGGGAGACCATTTGCACGTGCTGTATAAAATAAGGTAGGTGAGTCAATTATTACCATGCTCCAAATATTGCCACACCCTTTTAAACTTTAAGTTATATGTCTTCTAGCATTCATTATTACAGTGCAAGAACGTAATAACCTGCCTACCAAACATGCACTTTTTTGGCCAATATAATGTTTTATTAATAAAGAAGCGATAAAGTAATTTTTTGCGATTGTTCTCTTAGTAGCTATGTTCCTAATATTGCCATGGATAGATAGATAGATAGATTTTATTTATCCTTCGAGACTATAAAAATACATACGTATAAGTCTATGGACAAGTCAAACAGAATAAAATATAAAAGACAAAGTATAAAAAAAACATGAAAAATTACAAATACATATTTTGAACAGAACAGTTTAAAAATCATTAAAATATTCCTTTAAATTATAAAGAGCCTTATCATTAAAAAAGCGTTTTATTTGTTTTTTGAATTTATTTATATTGTCGATTTTCCTTATGCTTGGCGGCAACTTATTGTATGCACGGATTGCCATGTATCGTGGTCCAGTTTTGTAGAGGTTCGTGCGGTGGACGGGTATAGAAAAGTCATTGCCGTGCCGTGTTCCCATCGTCCCATATATTTGATTATTGCGTAGAAAATCATGAGAATTTTGTTTTATGTATAAACAAAGTTTATAAAGATATACTGAATTACTCCACATTCCCTGAATAATGGACGGCAGTGACTGAAGTATTCAGCACCACATATTAACCGTACTATTTTTTTTTGTAAAGTAAATAGCCTTTGAACCTCAAAAGAACTACCCCAAAATAAAATTGAATATGATAAACGCGAATGAACAAACGCATTATAAAACAGGAGTAGGGAACCTCGGCTAACTGTATCTTTTAGGTTATATAGTGCAAATCTTGCACTACACATTTTTTTGAATATAAAATCAATATGAAAATTCCATGAGCAGGTTTCCGACAAGAAAGTACCTAGAAATTTTGTCTGGCTGTTTTGTTTAATCGATTTTCTATTTAGTTTAACAAGTACACTGCACGGAGACGTATTATTTTCTTTAATTTGATAATGAATTAACTGGGTTTTATCATGGTTGAGTAGAAGTCCGTTGTGGGCACACCACAAGACCATCCTTTCCACCACTAAGTTTGCAAGTCTTATACCTTCCTTTAAATTATTACCAAATATTATGATAGATGTATCATCCGCGAATTGCGTAATAATAACGTCGTTGCTTATTTTTAGTAGTTAACAAAAAAATCACATGAAAAGATAAACAAAAAACAACAATAAAAGAAAGTAACGAAGAAATCAGAGAGTTTTGAATATTGGTTCTGCTTTTTATGCGAAGAGAATCGCCAGACGATATGAGAGTGTGCGTTGTTTGTAATTTATAAGTACATGGAGTACGTGGGTTTTAATAAAAACGACAAATTGTACCTAAAAAACAATTGAAATTGTGATTGTGCCACAATATTTCCATATTAGTTTGTTAATTTTTTTGTGAGTACTCTGGATATATTTGGGACATAAGTTCCTAATATTTTTAGTATGCAATCTTTTTTAAAAAGCAATAATATTTTGAAGCTGTTGCAACTTGTTTATTTTTTACCCATTAAAATAAAAATGTGTTTATCGTTAATGCGTAAAATTTACAGGTGATAACAAATTTGAATGCAGTAAAAAATAAAGTACCTTAACGTGGTAATATTTGGCACTTACCTTATGTGCTTTTGCCTTTTACTTGCCTTATAGCATACACCGTAGAGAGAGCGTGTTGTGACACATTTAATTTACTACCGATTTTTAACGTGTAATATACAGTAGCCGGGGTATTTCCAGTCTTTAGGTCAATAAAAAAGGCTTTACCTGGAAATAATTCAGGGAGTTTTGATTTTCGGTTTATTGGGTAGGGTTAATGACCGCAAATAAAAAACAATTCTGCGACGTTGAATTCGATATGGAACTGTCATTTTTTCAACGTAATTCTCACAAAAAAAAAACGAATTTTTAAAATATATCTTAAACGTTACACTATACGTTTTTAGATTTTTAATGTTTTTTCCAAAAAACCAAAATTGTTCTTTATCGTCGGTTAGGCATACCCCTGAGAACATTTTGGTTAAAAATTAAAAAATCTATATGTCACTTTCTTTTTAATTTACTTAAAATTATTTTTTTTTTAAATAATTCACACATTTTTGCCCCATTATTTTGAGTAAACCGATTTTCGATTGAATCACCATTGTATTAAGCATAAAAAAAACCGAGTCATAAGCAAAAATCTAAAACCCTACAGTGTAACGTTTAAGGCGGTGCCGTGAATTAGCTATAAGTCGTACAAAAAAATATATGACACAAAAAATGTTGGAGATTTGGTCCTCTTTATTTTCATATGAAAGGTTTTTTGTTCTAGGATGCACCGATCTTGAGATATTTTAAAAAATCTGTTTTTTTTTGAAAAATAAGTTAAAAAAATGACAGTTCTAAATCGAGTTCAATGTCGCAAAATTATTTATTTGCGGCCTTAAACCCTAACTAATAAACCAAAAATCTAAACTCCCTGAATTATTTCCAGGTAAAGTCTCTTTTATTAACTTGAAGACTGGACTAAAACTGAAAATACGCCGGGTACTGGTAATATATCACTCAAAATATTCTTGGAAGCAGTTTTACACCATAATATGCTGTTTATAACTTTCCAGGGGCGTATTAAGCTTAAAACCTATATTGCACTTATTCTATTTATAATATATAACAATCCGTGAATATATGTGATGCTACGCATTCCATCATATACTATTCACAGTGGATAGTATATTAATATACATTGCGTTTTCCCAAATAAAATAAAATAAAATAAAAAAACAATATTTATTTTTTATTTTTTTTAACGAAAATAAAAAAAAATCAAACAAAAAATGTTCAACAATTTTTTTATATTTTATTAAGAAAAAAAAATTGAAAAAAAAAATTGAAAATGATACTTTTTATCGATTTTTAAATAATTATATAAACTTTTTATTTTTGGGGGGATTACTTTCAAGAATAGGGATCTTTCCCTTAAGAACCTAATTGTTACAGAAAATTTCTTGACTAATCGTGTAAACAAAAAACGTGACATGGGACGGACGGACTGACAGACGGACATTTTCAAAGTTTCTTATTTTTTCATGAAACACATTTGTATCTAAGAATTTTTTGTCTAGGACGTTTTTTGGGAAATTCGAAACTACCGTATAATACTATTCTAGCGCTAAGCGCTGTGAATAGTATAACAAGCCATAAGGATATAATGCTTCTAGTTCTACAGTATACTCCTTGCAGTTGCAAGTAGTTTTTTCCGTGTAAGGTTTTAAGTTAAGCCTAATTTTTAACATTTCTGCTAATTTTATTTTTTTAATAGGCGCCCCTATAACTTTTTTGGATGATTTGTTGTGAAAGATCCTTTTAATAAAACATTTTTTTTTCCTAAAAAAATGACGTTGTACTTAGTTTTGTTTGGTTTAGCCCTGAGTAACTTTTTTGTATTCAGGGCGATTATTTAAATTTTCATTCCTATTAACAAAAATAATTTTATCCACGACCGTGATTAATAGGCTTATTAATCACGGGTCTGTAAAATAAACCGTTTAAAACTCAAAACGGCCGTGGATAAAGTATAGTATTCTACTCGCGTATAATAGCTATTAATCATTCGGGTGATTAGACCACTCGCGTATCGGCTCGGGCCCCAAAATTCACCCTCATTGCTTAATAGCAATTAATATACGCTCGTTGAATAATATACTATTTCTCACTACCAGCTAGGTAAGTTGACATTACTTAAGACAAAAGCCGACAGTAATGGAAAGTACTATATCGAGCACACTTAGTGATAAATGAAATTTCGCTGTACCTCCCATGATCAATACAAACAAAACCGTAATTAGACAGAAATAGTAGATTACAGGTCGACTCGGAAAATAGTACATTTCCGAGACCATTTATAGGTCGAGGAAAAGTACCGTTTTTCGGGAGGCCTGTATTCTATTTTATTCTCAACTGTTTTTATTTAAAGATAAAGTACTAATTTTTTTTGAAACCTAGATGTTTGAATTTAAATGAAGAAAATAATACTATAATACTTTGTTTTTTAGTTGTTTCATATTTGCCATAAATCATTTTCCTGCATTTCACAAGAGAGGCACAATCATATAAAACAGAAGTTTCACATACGCGTAAGCCAAAAAGCATTTGTTGATAGCTCACAAGGCACCGTTTATAACATTTATTATCCTTTTTAGTCTCAAAAGTAAAAAACATTGACTAAAACTGTACATTTAGGTGTTTTAAACAAAACGTATTAGATTATATTCCTGTTTATCAAAGTATTTTGGAGTTTATCATGACAAAAGTAGTTCAGCCATTTTGATATTTTAATCGGTGGCGCCATCTAGCGGAAATTAAGGATTTATAATGCAGACCAGTGATAATTGGTTTACTGGTCTCTATTTTTCATTACAGGTCAGGTCCAGGCGTGAAAACAGTTGGACAAGAAATCACGTACTTCCCAAACTTTATTAATACATGTAATGTATGTATTACATATACAGTTGCGAATAAAAACCATTTACCGCTAAAGGACACGAAGTGTCCGACACTTACCTAAGGGGGACACCTAGACACAAGACTACTATTTTTGAGTTCATAGAGTGACTCCATAAAAAATGATTTGTTGAATTGTCACACATATAAATGTCAAAAATATTATTAATTAAATAGGATTTTAACTCCTTGGTAGTGAGAAAAACGTAATGCGCTACTCGAAGGTAAGTTTTTTCTGTCTTCGTTCGTTTTTATGGACCTCAGCTCCGCTTCGGTCCACAAAATACATCCTAAAAAACTACGTTGGTAGCACTTCTTCTTTGTTTTAGGTTTAGCCCCTATACCTCTTCTTAATAAAAGATTTTTTACTTAATTTGCTTTAGGACCATTATATTTACCTTCAAGTAAGGCAGCATTCGGCATTTATTCTATTGGTAACGTTAACAGACACTTTACTGTTAGGCGAATATAATGGCCCTTAGCCTTATAAATTATTTTACGGACATAACGTGAAAACGTTGTAATTATAAAGTAAAACAAAAACACGAAACAAACGTTAATTTTTAAGTAACCTTAAATATCACATTATCCTTGTTTTCCAAACTAAAACATTTCCCAACCTAAATAATTAATCGAAACTCTAATTCTCAGTTACTGAGTGCTAATTTTCTTTCCCCTGCCCCTTTAACCTTCCAGCGGGCGCGCCCTTAAAATTTACGTAAATGTACGCGCTTATCTAATGTATATATTTATAATGTTTGTCTACAAAAATATGAGAGATTGTAATTTTTTTAATGTACGTACCCATGTAGGTTCTTTAAATATTTAATAAACAAAATATAGGTATAAATTTTAATTATAAAACTTTATAGTACAATGTATCATACGATTTTTGATTATTCCTTGTAAAATTAAATAAGTAAGACTTAAACATAAATAAACAAAATTAAATCTTATTATTATATACGTAACTAAATACAAAATATATTCTTCATAAAAATTAAAATTTTAAGTTTTAAAGTATATTCAACTTCAAGATGTAGTAGGTGTAAAAAATGCACGTGCATACAACGGATTTAGTGACAGGGTAAGACTCAAAACAAAATATTTTTATATGACGGTTCATTGCAATGCATTGTACGCCTTATCGCAAGTGCTCACGTACTGACCTGTTTAATTTTCTGCATCCCTACTCTCGCAACATTCGAGTGTTTTAACCAATAAAATACGCGCCCGCTGCCATCGTGCGCGATTCTTTTGTTTACATCCACTTCATCTTAGACTTAAATTTACTATAGTAGAATAAAACCTAATTTTTTTTTATTATTTTTGATTTTTTAATAGATGAAATGATAATACTAAAGACCAAATACGAAATATACACGCAGGGGTGTAATTTGAGATTTTTTTTAAACAGTTTAACAATTTAGAATTTCACAAGAATTAAAGAATCTATTGTACAAATGGAACTTAAAAAATGCTCTGCAATGGCGACTAAACAAATCCTTATGATTTGTTTTTGAAAGACAAAAAATTTTCTACGACTGTCATAGAATGTTAATCAAATTGCACAAAAAAACTCTTACGGTATACACCACATTTTGTAAGCGGATGACGGTATATGAGACATACCGTAAGGATTTTATTTTTAGCTAAATTAACGACATAATACACAATTTACTATATTATATTAAATTATTAGATAAAAATTAAATTATTGTATGTAAATTATTGTATTTTATTAAAACTTTTGGTTATTATATAATTTATGTAAAAATATGAATGTAACTTCAGTCGTAGAAAAAGTATAGTCTGTAGAATGGCTATTCCTCGCTCGTGGACCGTCCATCCACTTGTTCGGAATATGGATGAATCATTCTACACTTGTTACAGAATATACTATTCTTTTATCTTACCCCAAATTACGCCCTTGTATACGCGCGTCTGCTGGAAGGTTAAGTGGCTCAATTTAGTGAACGATTTGTTCGAGAAAACTAGGCCCAATTAACATTAGTACACAGATGTCGACAAAATCTGATTAATAATATCAATAAATATTAAGGGGATGAAATTAAACGTAAGATATTGATACTTAAAAAAGATGACAATGTCTTAATCCGTAACGCTTATCCTTTATTTTATTATTTTTGTGATTATCATTTGTTTTTATTATTCCACCCTTCGCATATTTCTGGAAGACTTTATTTTAAGTTGACTTTGAAAGAAGAATATCAATTAAATAATATACAAAAATCGTAAAACACAATTATATTATCACTCAAGACACGAAATTATTAGCGCGACTTTTAAATTGACCAATGAGGGTTATTCTTTCTCACTCACTTATTTTCGACGTGTCATATTCTGCATTTCTCTATGTAATTTAAAATTAAAAAAAAAGGATGTTCCGGGCCATTTAAAGAAGTGAAATTTTGAGAAGGTATGTTTTTTGTACATATTTATGTGTGCAAAATATTATATTTTCCCACGACCCCCTTTGAAAATGACATTTAGCACACTCTTTTGTTCTTTAAAAAACGCCTCATATCACACTAGTTTGATATTTTTATATCACCCCAGTTTGATATTTATGTATGTAGGTTTGTCAAATTTTATATAGACCGCGTATTTTGATGTTTTTATATATTTACGTTGTAAATTCTACGAATTTTACTCACCTCGTTCTGTATTTTTCACCTTTCATGACAGCCTTTTTTGATATTTTCAATCCAAATATTTCTGTTTTTCATGTCAAAAATAAAAACTATATATAGTTATAACCTTACTATTTTGACCAATATAACTTGAGATGTTTTATTAATATCCAGATTTTATAATAATTACTTAAACTTAATTTTCGATTTAGTTAGCTTTATAAAAACATCCAAATACGCGGTCTTTTCCTTATGAAATGTAAAACAGCACAGTTTCATTGTTCTATATGGCAGCATCTCCACAGAAATCTAACTGAATTGGCAAACTTTCAAGTTTGCCTTGATTTCCGCTTGTAGGCAACCCATTAAACAGTTAATAAATTATTAGCTGTTTAATGGGTTGCCTATTAGTAATATTATATTGTAATAAATATAAAACCAAGAAAACTAAAGGTAAATAAAAATCATATTTCCTGTTCGACATAAGGTAGGTATATTCGTTGGTTCCTGCATTATTGCACTTTACAGTTAAACACATTCTTTGTCATGTTTAAAAATTAAGGAAAAAATTTAGTACTTATTTGGTTGGATAAAAAGTGTACGTCAATGCAAAAAAGTGCAGTCCCAACCAACAAAACTATATATAAATTTGTATGCTGTTTTGTGCTTTGCTTTTCTCAAAAATTCTCGAAATAAATAATAAAAATTTGAAAATATTAAATTAAGAAACTTTAAATTTTTTCGGGATCGTAGGAAAAATATTGTACATAACTCGTTGGAAAGTGTATTTCTTACACTCTTGGGGTTTCCTCACCCGCCTGAAGGCTCGTTCGTAAACCTTCCCACTCGCGTGAAAAATTTCACTTTCCACACTAGTTATGTAATATAATATATCCCAATTATTGGGATATTATATCCGTTACACTCTTCCCCCTTTTCAAATATAATTTTTAGCAAATATCCATTAAATGAACATGGAAATATAAATGTACCCAAGTTCATCTTCAAAGCTGTCTTAAAAATTTAGCAACTAAGGTCGTGGTAATACAGAGACAACCCAGTCCCCAAATCAAGGTAAACTCGAAACCCAAGAGCAAGTACTGGTTAAGGGTCTAAATCAAGTTGTGTAAAACTTTTAATTGTTCTTGAAGAACTGTAACTTTTGATCCCTTTGATTTCTGGATTTTTACTTATCCGGCACTGCCAATGACATCGCTGCACAGTGTATGGTCTAGGGTATAGCTAGCTGGACAATAGTTATTTATGGTACTAGTGGGTAAAGTAAGATATTGCCCATGAGAAAATTAACCTGCGAGGCGTCAGCCAATCAGGTTCATTTTCGAGAGGGCAATATCGGTTTACCCATGAGTGCCATACAAGGTTTTATCCAATAAATAGCTTAGAAATTCATATTTTTATGACATTTACAAGAAAATAATTTGACAAGTGACAGTTGAGTGGGTAAAATAAATAATTATTTACTCAATAAAGTAAAAGCCACGCGGGGGTTATTATTGAGTTTAGCTATTTAAAATAAAGCTAGTAATTGTCTTATTATCTGTATGTATTGGATAAAATTATTTTATTTGTTTTAATTGTATAGAATTGAACATTATGCAATAAAAAGGGCATATCAGAGAGAACAAAACATTATTTTCATAAAAAAAAAGATTTTTTTTTTTACAATGAAATAATACGAGGATAAGACAATAAGGTAAACGTAAAAGTGCAATATCGAATGAAAATTAACAAAATTAAAACAAAATAATAAATCTTGACATACTATATAAATTATTAGTCCTAAAACATAACAATTAAAACTAAAAACTATCCGATGATGACTCGTCATCATAATCAATTTCCGAAGAATCGGTGACGACTTGTTCTAAAAAAAAAACATAATTTTAGTTGCGGGCACTTTCGGGCCAAAATGATTACTGGTAATTAAAAGTGAATATAGGGCATTACATCGAAAAAAAAAAATAGCCCAAAGGCAGGTCTAGATCAAAAGTTATGGAAAATTAGAGATTAAAGAAATTTTCAAAAAAAAAATCAACAGTATTTTCAGTTACATATTTTAAGTACAACTACCCAATAAAAACTGTATTTTTTTACATACATATAATAAACATACCTTGAATAGAATATTCCATCACTAAAACACTTTTCACTTGCACTAAAAATTTTGAGAGATGTTATCGAAACTGTGGCAAAACTGCAACTGTTACGAAATTGACCGCAACGCTTTGCTTATCACTTACCTTTAATCCAGGCTACATAATTAGGGAATAATCCTGTGACTTTTATTTCTTGGATTTGGTACCTGGGAGGGGATGTTTACTACCTGGTACCGTTAGTTTCATGTAATTAGGTCATGCATTTTGTCTTCTAGACGAAACACAGTGCTCTGGGCTTCACAAATGACTTCTGAAACTACATATCTTCAGTGTGGAGAATTGGTCAGAATAGTGACAGGCATGGCAAGGTATTTCCCGTAATCTTTAACCTTGATTATAGTATAAGGCCGGCCACATCTAGCATAGATGTCGCACAAGTATACATCAATGACTTTACTTTAATGACTAAACTTTAAACTTTTTCTCAGTCAGCTTGCAGGGTTGACTCCTGGCACTGAAGAGGGCCAGTAGCCCGAAACTGCAGTCTGCCAATATCACTCTGTACGATGATTTGAAAATAGATTGATGGTATTAATAAGTATTTTTATCATTTTTATCATAAAAGTCCAAACGAAAATAATTTAAAAAAAAACTCTTTTCTATTGGTTAAGTATCACCTACATTTTAATATAATTAGGTTACATTATTTCTACAGTATATGAAACTAAGCATTAGTAAATTAGTTATTAATTAGATTGATATTTTGGTTTAATCTAGCAAATTAGTAATAAATTATTCATAAAATTATCATAATGTCATACTTTCAAACAAGGACGTACCTAAACTGGGTTGGACCTATTTTAAATTTTAACCATATAATTTATTATTTAAATAGAAAAAAAACTAATTACATAGACTAGCCAAATGAAGAGCATTTGTAATAGGTATTCAAATTAAGAAGAAGAAAAGGAAGAAAAAAAGAAGATAAAGAAAAATAAGAAGGATAAGAAGAGGAAGCAGAAGAAAGGAAGAAAAATAGTCTGAAAACTGATTCTTATATCTTTTGATTTCTACATAGAATAATATTATTTCTGTGACATTATGATTTTTGCAAAAACTAAGACTAAGAATTAATTACTACATTTTCATTGGTTCAAACAGTTTTCTTTCATAATTTAAACGACCCGATTATAGTTCATTGTGTCAAAATTTATTTACAGGCAACTTTCGATGAAAAAAAAATCAAAAGTGATATATTATAGTAATACCTACTAATCTGTGTTTGTGCATGTATCTACTTACCAATTTTATAAATGTCGGCTCTTAATAAAAGCATGTAAAATTTGCATGGAAATTTGTGTATAAAAATTTCAAATTTGTGATCGGCCTTACTGTGACCGGCGTTACATTAAGTAAAGTGTTTAAATTTCCCGACTACCTAAACACATATTAGTTATTTATGGTACTAGTGGGTAAAGTAATAACCTGCGAGGCGTCAGCCAAGCAGGTTAATTTTCGAGAGGGCAATATCGGTTTACCCATGAGTGCCATACAAGGTTTTATCCAATAAATAACTTAGGAATTCATATTTTTATTAAAAATTTTAATGACATTTACAAGAAAATAATTTGACAAGTGACAGTTGAGTGGGTAAAATAAATAATTATGAACTCAATAAAGTAAAAGCCACGCGGGGGTTATAATTGAGTTTATCTATTTAAAATAAAGTTGGTAATTGTCTTATTATCTGTGTGTATTGGATAAAATATTTTTTAAGGTTTAAAATGTACTGATAGAAAAGTCTAAAAATAGTACAACCAAACGTTGTTGTAACAACTTTAGGGTATATATTACATTTTTTACTATTATTTTAAAACATTATAACGTTAAATACAAGATTAAAATTGTACATATAAATGTTGTATTGTATACCATAAAATAAATTTGTTCATACCATATATACTAAGGAACTTCATAGTGTTTAATTTTACAGCAACGTTGTTGTCACTAAGATATTTGGTTGTCACTATAGTGCTAGTATGTTATGAAAGATTGTTACGTGCAAAAATCGCCTACCTTTTAATTTCACATATTTTCTTTATTATTTAGTAGTAGATTTTTGGACTTTTTTATACAAAGATATTTTGTCATATTCTAAAAAATGAACACTTTGAGTTAGTCTATGTCAATCTGTCAAGTATTTTTAATTCTTCGAAATAAGGTCACCTTTTGTGGAGCAGCGGTTACTAACCAAGTTAATATGTATTTCTTTCTTTCTTCATCATTTATACAGAGCAAGAGAGGTTAACCGGCTTTACCACAAAAAATTGACTAATGTATTAGCCTTATTTTGTACACATTTTGCACGTTGGACCACCTTGTATTTATCAACCTTGGTCACATGTAATTGATGTGATATGTAGTTTTTATGTGCACATACATGTAATATGTGAATTTAAAATAAAATGCATACAATATTGTACGCAACAAATATTTGTTGTTGTAAATCTAACAACTGCACTCTTTTGTAAATACCGCGTTTATTTTTTTGTTGTTGTATTATATCATATATAATACATATAATTTATATGCAATATATAGTGGTTGGCGCATATACAATACATATATTGTTGTATGCCTAATTACGTTTTTAATTACGCGAGTGTTCTATCAGTGTGCTCAAGATTCTCTGCCGGCACTATGGCATGAAGTTTTTAGGTTAATTATTCTACTAATTAAGTAGCAAATAGCATTCGATGAAAGCTATTTAAATAAATTCTGAAACATATTATTTTTACAAAACATCAATTCTGATTAGGAATATTAAAATACAACAGCTCAAACATGAAAATTGTTAGCTGAGGACACGTGACAGGCGTTACATTTGTTTATGTTACGGAAACATAAAAAAAATATTTTATTACATGATTACGGCTACAAAACATTTTTTTTAGTTAGACACAAATGTTCTCTTACAAAAGAAGTACATGTGCACTTACTACTGTTGAATAAAATGTTTTTGCGTGCCCTAAACTCAAAATTGCCTGTAAATAAATTTTGACCCTATTATTGGTGTTTTTTATCAGATTTTAATTCAGAGTTTTAAATTTTTTTAAATTAAGTTTGCATAAAATGCTACTGAAATTTATCTTTTTGAATTTTCACATGTAAGTTACATAAAAACCCCGACGTTATGGAAAAAAATGGAAGATGAAAAGACAAAAACTACACGGTAAAAATAAATTACATTAAATTACATATTCCGTAAATGGTAATATATTACCATAGACCGGAATGGTAAAATTTAGATAGTCCGTAATGGTAATGTTTTGCATAGACCGGAACAGTAAAAATTACATAGTCCATAATGGTAATATTTTGCATAGACCGGAACGGTAAAAATTACATATTCCAGAATGGTAATATTTTGCATAGACCGGAACGCTAAAAATTACATAGTCCAGAATGGTTTGGACTTGAAATTTGAAAAAAAAATATTTACTACTTGGAAAATGTTTGTTCCAAATTACAAGTCTCTGTGTCAAAGCTTTTTTGAAATATCGTAGCGTGAAGTTCATTTGGTTTAATAAACCAAACGATTTGCACCCTTAGTACGAGTATAAACTGCTTACATCTTTCTTTAAAGATCTATTGGTTGATAAAGATCGCAATTTATAATGAAGGTAAATTTTAGACCACAATTAAGCATTTAAATATCGTACATAAATAATATTTACCTTTTTTACACTTTTAACACTTTAACCTAGCAGCAATCGTCGCTATCTCTCTAACAATAACAATATTAAACGGTCCGTCTCATGATGCGACGCCTCTTGGTTATTGTCCAAAGCGCATGCGCATCTTAAAATAACATAGCCCGACATTGTAAAATCATGTAAAAATATGTAAATATATTTTTTTACATTATTTTACATTCTTTTACATTATTTTACATTCTTTTACATTCTTTTACGTTCTTTTACATTCTTTTACATAAATTCATGAATTATGCATGGTCCAGAATAGTAAATTTACTATTCCGTACTATGTAAATTCATGTATTTTTACATAATTTTACATGCAGTTTTTACAGTGTAGTTTCGTTGTTATTCTATGGGTGTGTCGATGGATCAAACTACCAAATCTATTTAATACAACTTAAATACAATGTATTTACTATGTAGTTATTTTACTACGGGAATTATAATGAGTAGATATAATAGTCAAATTAGCATATCAGGCTTTCATTAATTATAGTAGGATGGATTAAAAAGTTATTTTTGTCCGACATGCAACAATATAACATATTATTTTATTATTCCATCAATCTATTTTCTAATCATCGTACAGAGTGATATTAGTTGACTGACAGTTTCGGGCTCCTGGCCCTCTTCAGTATCAAGAGTCAACTCTGCAAGCTGATTAAGAAAACGTTTTTAGAGTTTATTCGAAAAAGGAATATACATCAGATTGATGTAGACTTGTCGCCATTGCTAGATGTAGACAACTACTCATTCCTCTCCTAATCTGGAGACTTTGAATGGTAGCAAGTTGAAAACGTGTGTCTCAAGCACATAGTACCACTAACGTGTGGTTAGACGTAGAATTAGTAAGGACAGAAATTATAAAAATATTAATTTATTATTCCATTAATCTATTTTCTAATCATCGTACAGAGTGATATTGGTAGATTGACACTATAATGTAAGTGATTATTTACACATATGCTTTACTTTTTGTACACTGATAAAACAGTTTATTTGTGTCAACAAAATATTTGGTTGGATATGGCCAATGAATTATTTGGTTGTGACAAATAAATTTTATTTCTGCCAAATAAACTATTTTGTTCCTATTAATAAATTATTTTGAAATTAAAATATTTGTTTACATGAACTAAATATTTATTTGACTCAAATAAAATTTGTAGTGAGTTTTAGTTACTTTCCATCACTCTTCTGCGAAATCTTCTTGGTTCGTTTTATAATAATAATTTTAATGATTATAGTTTTTGAATGTTGATAGTAATGAAAAAATCAATTTACACCATTTGTGAGTGGTTCGGCGAAAAGGTATATTAGCAAAATAAAATCGATTGTTTTTTTCTTTAATTAATGTAGAAATATATAAACCGAAAAACAGCAAAATAAAAAAATCGATTTTATTTTGCTAATATACCTTTTTGCTGAACCACTCACATTCATGACAAAAATTGAATATTCAAAAAGAGAAATAAATTTCATACACGGTTTAATTGTCACAGCTATGACTTTATTAATTATTTTTAATTTAGCGTAACATACAAAAATTTATATCTTGTGTCATGTACAACAGTTTATCCCACACCTTCGTTTTTTTACGAGGCCTTCTGGTTCAATTTTTTTCTTGTGGATAATACCTCACAAACTAAAATTATTATATAAATTATGGATAAAAGTCATTTTTAGATTAGAATACATATAGAAGGAATAAAATAATAAAAAAATTGTTGTGACACAAGGTTATATATTAGTTAGTATATTAGCGAGAAAAATTTAGGCGATTTAAAAAAAAAATAGAGAGGTTAATATTTAACTCGATGGAGTATAATCTGTACATATGCAGATTTAGTTTACCCTGAAAATAAATTCACTTTTTGCAATGAAATATCTCGATTTGGCGCAATAATAATAACATTTATTTATCTGACTTTTGATCAGGAGGTCATCAATCAAAAATTCAACCAATTTGACCGAATGCCATTTCCCATAAGGACCGTGCGAATTCCTTTGGTGAATGCGAAAACATTCTCCAATTGGCGCAGTTGATAAAAAAAGCTTAAAATAACCCCTGTTATAATTAATTTAAATTATTAAATTTTTACCCAGTCTAATTCTCCATTTATTTAAAGCAAATATGCACATATTACCCCAAATTTTCATGTATAATATGGACTCTAAATAGAAGAATTATTTGATTTAGTATAACTTGTTCAGGATAATTTGATTTAACACTTCATGTCACTAATATTAAACAAGCATTATGTTGTTGATTGCATAGTGAATTTATATAAATTTAATTACGCAGGGCCACAAAAAACATGTACGAGATATAGTCCTTCTATGTACTTTAAAACTGGCCTGAAACCTTTAAAAATCTTAAAAGTTCACTGTAATTCAGTGTAAAAAGTAAACTGAATATTCAGTTACAAATGGATAGGAAATCGAAAGTTATTATCTTGTACAAGTTAACTTTAGTTTTTGTTAAAAATACGCAATATTTCATGTCTGTCCTTAAATATCAAAGTACGTGACTTTAGAACTATAGTGTTTTTAACAAAAATTAAAGTACAATTGTATAGAATCATAACTTCCTATGCATTTGTAACTAAATATTCAGTTACAAAACAAAAATTAAAGTACAATTGTATAGAATCATAACTTCCTATTCCTTTTGTAACTGAATATTTAGTTAAAATGGATAGGAAGTTATGATTCTATACAATTGTACTTTAATTTTTGTTTTGTAACTGAATATTTAGTTACAAATGGATAGGAAGTTATGATTCTATACAATTGTACTTTAATTTTTGTTAAAATCACTATAGTTCTAAAGTCAGGTACTTTAATATTTAAGGACGGACATGAAATTTTGCGCGTTTTTAACAAAAATTAAAGTACAATTATGTAGGATCATAACTTCTTATTTCCTATCCATTTATAACTGAATATTCAGTTTACTTTTTACAGTGTTTCACTCCATTGTAAGAGTGAAGTGTGTGACTGTAAACATATCTGCTCCTTTAATATTTTTTATATATTTTAAATTTTAATTAACTGTCAAACTTGCTCCACAACCCTTAAGTTTCTATAAAAATCAAAATAATGATAATGTTGACGAATTTCTTAAAATTGCAAAATCTGCACTAGATTGTAAAAGTGTGCTCTTTGAGACGGTGGCTATGTATTTTGAGCTGCTCAATCCGAATATGATATCAGAATTATTAAATAAAAGCCTTACTTTTTTTGTAAAAACTATCTAAATGGCTCAAAAATTATCGCTTTAGTGGGCGATATCACAGAGGTGCTATATGATCTTCTTGTAGCGAAAAGTAGGTAGTTATTATTTCAATTAAAAAAGTCCTCTTCCAGTTTTGTTTTTGTGGATTTAAGGATTTTTGCTCCAGTTTTTTTGTGGATCCAGCAGCCCAAAATATATAGAAATATCATAGCCACATATCTCGTAGGTACATTAGATTTAAATTTTTGTGGGCCTGTGTTGTTTATGAATTTGTCTAGAAATACTAGGCTAAAATAGAATTATTTATAAAACTAACTAAAATAAACTGGTCTCTCTCTCTCTCTCTCTCTCTCTCTCTCTCTCTCTCTCTCTCTCTCTCTCTCTCTCTCTCTCTCTCTCTCTCTCTCTCTCTCTTTCAATTTATTTGGTCTTTTTCTTCCGAATAATTAACCAGGGTTTCTCTATATAAGCATGACGCTTCCAGTGCGCATGTACTAATCGGATATGTATCCTGACTTGCGCACTATCACTGATAAATTACTGTTGTAGTTGTAGTAACTTCCAAGCTATTATAAAAAGTTATCATTAAAAGCACAAAAAAAACTTGAAACGACTATTATTATCAATTTAAAATTCAATAGTATACACGATTAATAACCATATCTATGGTTCACTTTAACTTGTACATAAAACATTAATATAAAAATACTCTAGGCACATCATAAAAGATGGCAAAACAAAAATACACAAGGCACATCATAAAAGATGGCGAGTTCGATGCACTGAATTCAGGTACCAAGAAGGCTACATCCGTCCCTTTCAAAGGCCACGCTGTAACTGATAAACTGGGCTTTATATTAAATTTTAATTATTATCATTTTATCCCTAAAATATTTGTACGTGATTTATAAACTTATTTACGTCTGTTTAATAGCTCAGAATTGGCCATTATTGGTTACAACTGGTTCATTTTAAACCTTGTATGTAACACCTGTACCGATCATGTTTTATAAAAAGTTTAAGTTAAAAAAATGTATATATGTTATTTTTTCAATCTGTTTTTATTTTTTGCATGTTTTAAATATTGAAATTTTTCAAAAATGTTTTACGATATTCATAAAACAAGCGTTTATTATATGTGGAGGTGACTTTCAAAACGCAGTTTTTGACATTTTTTTAAAAATTGAGATAATGATGGTGTTTACACTGTTAATGCATATTCGATCTATTGATCCAAAAAAAAAAAGTTACAAAATTTGTTATTTCATATTAAAAATTTAGTTAGAAAACCACGTGGAAAAACAAAACGCAGTTTTTGAACCAAAGCTTGACTTTCAAAACGCAGTTTTTAATTAATTATACTACAGTCAATATAGGTTTCAACTGCGACTAAATTCCTCAGTCAAAAAAAAGTATGTATTCCTATAGATTTTGGGATGGGAAGTTCAATAAAAAAAAGTCTATAAATTTTCGAGTTTCGGAAGGCCCTTAAACGGCCCTTAAAACACCCTAAAAACTCGTTTTTGCTCTATAACTTTTGATTGCAACCTACTAGAAACAAAAACTGCACAGAAAATGAAAGAGCACAAAAAATACAATAAAATTGCTTAATATTTTTTTCCCTTAATTTCTATTGGTTGGAAGATATAACGTATTTAAAGTCGTAACTCACTCGTTGTTAAAACATTTTAGGACTGGCTGCCATTTTAACACCCTTTTATATATCGGCTTAATATCTTTCAAAATATCTTAAATATATCTAATGATGATTTATGCAAAATTTCAGCTTAATCTGATTAGGGTTTACAAAACCCCTATACTCCTCCTCTTATTTATATACGCCCCAGTTTTTAAGGGACTAAGCTCACCAAAACGTTTAAAATTTGTAGTATTATGATTTTTGGGTCAAGAAACACTTTGGATAAAGTCTACCACTCTAAGAGGCACACAGAAAAATATTGGCCCCTAAAAGTCCCCTAAAACACTTTTTTTTTCCACAAATCTTTTTGTAGTTAGTTGGACAAAAAATAAAATTACATTAAATTATATAGCAATTTTCAAATTATACAATTTTTTTTATTTTTCCCCATTTGTCCCCCTTGCCGCACTCCAATGTTCACCAAAAACAATCCCGAGCGAGAAATTTTGGTAACATACCTATATGCTGAATTTCAAGTCTCTAGCTTAAAGCGTTCTTAAGTTATCGTGCCCACAAGATTTCTCAGACAGACCGATCGACCGACCGAACGACAATTTTTGTTCTTTATATCGACATAAAACGTCATAAAACGCAAAAATACGCAAAAAAAATTGTTGAAAATTTTTGCACGAATACAAGGCTTTCCGAAATTTTAAAAAATTTTAAAATGGGAAAGCAAAATAAGCTCATACGTTGAGAATGTATGTACAATGTACAATATGGGTCTATTTATAAGTTACGTAATACTTTGGAGGGAGACCCCCTCACCCCCTAGTGTCATGTTGTGTGTTGAGTTAATTAAAAAAGCGTTACACAGAGAGGTCCAAAACAGTAAAAAAAGGTTTTACATAATATATGGACAGCCCCTGTATACTATTTGTATCTATACTTACCTAAAAAATATTAAAGGGATTCTATGAATAATATTCATTTAAATGCTGGACTATCAAAACGCAGTTTTTATGCTTTGACTTTCAAAACGCAGTTTTTGATTTTTTTAATATGCAATTTTTTTAATAATTAGTTAAACTGATTTAATTCGCCAGTGTAATTTAACTATTCTCTCTAAAATAGATAATACCTGATGTTCATTGGTACTATAAAAGCTGTTATAGTTCCTAAATTAATACTTGGTTCATATGTCGAAATGTGTTATTTGTCAAAAACTGCGTTTTGAAAGTCACCATATAGTTTGACGCACGGATCTGTGGCTACGGGAAATGTGTTTGGAATGTATGTACAAGTAACGCTCTTGACGGAAAGCAGAGAGCGCGAATGATTCCTCCCCCTTTCGTCGGAGACTTTCTTTCATGCGGAGAACTATATGAAATGTTTGCAAACTTATTAAGCACTTTGTTTTTAACTGAGATATATGATAATTTCAGATAATCTGCCAAAAGCCAAACTTTCTTTAGGGCAATTCAAAATGAGGGGCTATTCTATTTTTAACCTTTCTTGGTAATAGTATATCACGCAACGAGTACGCGAACCTAGTTTTTAGTGCACTCGATGTGCACTAAAATAGTTTGCGTCGAGGTGCGTACACTATTTTCCCTACGACCTAACACCTAGACATCAAAAATTATCTTAAAATTAGTTTGTCAATTCGAGGTTATGTGTTTGACGTTTACTAATTTTCTGACAGCAGATATGTAATTCAGCTGATTGTCACTTTCCAACGGTTGTCATAGGCTTGGAAATAGGTACTAACTACTAACCAGTATGTAGGAAAAAGATTATATTATCTAAGAGGTGCCCTTTTATTGTTTATATAATAAATTCTGCAAAAATAAATTCTGAATCTAAAATAACTCTGTCTCTCATCACAGCGTGCAAAACATAACAGGACAACAAAATGCCTAACTGAGAATATAATTACACAATTTCTTAATCAAATGAATTGCAAATTTCGAAAAGGGATCATCTCGGAGTTTTTTTAAAATAGAATTTTTCATTCTTCTTTCAATTGCATGTATATACCGATATTCTATGAGCGAGAACGGCTCATTTCTGGTTGCCATAGTGGTGAAATACACGTAACTTTCTAAAATAAATGCCAAACAGGTCTTATTTCAATGTCTTAAAAATTAACGACCTACAAAAGTTAAGACAAAACATACCGGGGAATTTTAAAATTACTCATATATTCAATAATTACTCATATATATTCAATAATTATTCATATATTCAATAATTACTCATATATTACTCATATATTCAATAATTATATATTCAATAATTAATCATATATATTCAATAATTACTCATATAAATGTCGAAAAGGTCTCATCCCAATGTTAAGACAAAACATACCGGGGAGTTTTGAAATTACTCATATATTCAATAATTACTCATATATTCAATTACTCATACATACCAATATTCTATGAGCGAGGACGGCTCATATCTGGTTGTCATAGTGGTGAAATACACGTAACTTTCTAAAACAAATGTCGTCAATGTCTTAAAAATGAACGACCTACAAACGTTAAGGATAAACATACCGGGGAATTTTGAAAACGTTCATAAACGAATTCTGCAGTGGCCGACAGAAGCAGCACCCTAGCTGGATGTCGAAGAAGACTTTAATTAAAAAAATTATTTTTGTATGTTTTTTTTTGTATTTTTGTTATTTTCAATAATATGCGTTCTTTACTAATGCCATTTTACTACTAAAATCACCTCAGGTGAAGTTCGAAAAGTACTCATCTCGGGAAACTGTAACGATCATTTTCTCCATCAAATTTTCCTTCAATAATACTATTTTGATTTGTCATAACGAACACAGCTGTCGGTAATTTAAAAAAAAAATGCTCAAATTAGTCAAGTGGTTCAATAGAAATTAGTATATTAAAGTACTAGTTTCATAACATACGTTTTTAGCGCACGAGTACAAGTTTAGAAATGAGCCGCTTGCGGCGAGTTTTCTAAAGTACTAGTGCTCTAAAAACGTGTTATGAAACGAGTACTTTATACAATTTTTTCTATTTTGCTCTAAAATTTAAAAAACTTACATTTAAATTGATGACTGGTTTAGGGATTTTTGTTTTGGGTTGGCATTACAGTTTACACTATGTTTAAAATTCTAAGAACAAATGATATTTTGATATATTTTACAGTCATCTCTTCTTTTTTCACTGCAATTAACCAGTTCACAATTTTAACATGGTAAAAAATAACCCAAACACAAAATTTTGTAAAAAATTAAACTTTAAATCGACATTGACATTTGCACGCAAAACGTCAAGAGATAGGCTTTTGCGAGTTTTGTATGTTGCCAACCCAACAGAAAAAAAGTAGAGACCTCTTATGGGCCTATAAGAACACGCAAAATTCGTGTGATTATGAGCTTATAAGAATCGCAAAATAGAACATTTTTTTGTGTCTCCTGAAAATTTTTAATTTACGGAGCTGAGGCCTTTTCGAAATTTTAAAATCAACTGTAAAACGAAAGCACCTTTTAAAAATATATTTTTTTCACCACCAGCCTAAAAGCACATCTTTATTACTGTTCTTTTCATTGGTAGAAATATTATTTCTCTACCTATGACGTCAGAGGTTCTAAAAATAATGAAATTGCACCATGGTTAATAATGAATTTTTATTCAGCTGTTTTGGCAACTGACGTTTCACTTAATTATTAAATCACGTTGCTATTTACAAGTGTCTTTAGGCACCAAATTTATTTATTGCATGATAAATTAAAAAATATTAACTAAATTAGTACCTATAAAATATGTTTTACAAAAAACATTTCAAAAAGTGAAAATCATTGGTCCATCATATTCAACCATAGATTATACAACCCATATATTACCGTAAGGATCATAGATTACTAGAGGTACAACCCCCATATATCGATTTTTGAGGCAATAGATTCTCCCTCACAGTTTTCGCCTGTCCCCTTATATCTGGGGAAGTAGCAGAATCATCACTTTGCATTTCACTTTCCATTTTTATATATTTTATCACACTTAACACGGAAACACTTTCTAACTTAATAATTTTAGCAGATCACCAGAAAATTTCTACCAGAAATGTCAAGTTATTCATTTGTTTTTTTTAATGGCCGCGAACGGCCAGCGTGATATTTTAAATTTATAAGCTTTTTCATTAAATTTTAGTAAAATAAATAAATAAATAGCTAATTAATTGTACTGGTAGTGAAAAAAATACTATATTTTCCACGTGAGTGAAGATTTAACATTTTAGACCGCGTCTTGCGGGCTTCGCGCTGGCGCACTCATCCCGCAATTTGACGCAGGTCAAAAATGTTAAACTTCTCTCACTTGGTAAATAATGTACTATTATTTATAATTGACGAACTAGTTATTTCCGTTACAATAAAAAATATGACTTTTATATCGACTGACAAAAAGATCCTCTTTATTAATGTGTCTGAAATGAAAGTTTCAATAAAAGCTTTGATTTAATAAGTCGTAAACATTGAACTGTAAAATTTTATTTTTAACAGATCACTAGAGTAAAATGTAAAAGCGTCTTTTTAAATCAACCCGTACAGTATCTAAAAATTTAGTTCAACTTTCAAATAACCCAAATATAAAAAAAATATATCCTGCGCTTTTTTTAATTGGTCAAAATTCAATATATTTTCTTGAGTATCTCAATTTTGGGCATTGGATTTTTTTTAAATATTGAAATAAATAGGTTAAACTATTTTATATTTTTGCTACAATACATATTTTTGTACACACTGTAAAAACTGCATGTAAAATAATGTAAAAATACATGAATT
>OY294045.1:20739008-20869454 GCA_958510825.1 Brachypterus glaber
ACGTCAACGTTTTACGGTTGTGTAAATTGGGCCTAGTCATTTCGCTTACGACGCATGCGTGTCTTACGCTGCTATGGTAATTTCGAGATTGTTTACAAGCGGGAAGGTTTAAAATAACTATACCGTAAAAAAATAAACTTTAGTGATCTCCTGCTATGTGAAAATGTGTTTTTCTACGACTGCTTTAGAATGTAAGCAAATACACACATTATTCAAACACAGAATGAATCCATTCTTGCTCTAGATACGGTATGAATATTCCGTATCAAGTGTTAGAATGAGAACATGTAGTGCCATCTCTTGTTTATGAAAGTAAAGAAAACTTTAGCAAAATTAGCAAAAATATATTTATTTTACCATGAAATATTGAATAATTTAATGCAATTTAAAGTTTTGCGTTAAAATTACATAAAGTTTATTAGTTTTTCTTAATATTTGACCAGTTTTTTATCAATTTAGTTCAAAAAATTAAAACTGCTCCATCTATTGTTAAATATTTAAACCTGATATCAGTCACAGCAATCTGACATAAACTTCAATTTTTGCGTTATAATTTGTAAATATGTGCTAAAATTAAATAAAAATCTTTTTTAAGTACTGATTTGATAAAATTATTAAATAACATTAATTGCTTTATTTAAAAATATGTGTTTTGTTGCATTTACAATGTCGAGTCACAAAAAACATTGTTTTCAACCTTGTCCGCAGTTTAAAGCCATACAGTGTTTCATATTTGCAGTCGAAGAAAAAGTATAGTCTACAACACGTATGGAATAGTCATTCCGCGCTCGGACCAACATACTCGCCTGCCGGCTCGTATGACAAACTTTCCGCTCGAGCGGAATATTGTCTATTCCATACTAGTTATAGAATATACTATTCTCTTTCATAGCGCTAGATTAGAAAATATGTAGCCTTTGCGCCTCACTAAACCAGAATTGGCGACTATTGTTCGACACACTTGAAACTAGAGGAAGATGGTTGAAACCTTACACCGGTATTAATTATGCTAAATAGAATTCCAGTTTGAATTTAAAGCAGTCTGTTCTATGGAAGTAATTGCTTTGTCTAATTACTGTAGAAGTGTTTACGGTGGCGTTATTTTACAATACGACAAATCCAGTGTTAATCAATTTGCATAGAAAGCTAAGACAAAAACTACCTTTAGCAATTACCATTATATCTAATTTGAGTTTTAATTACTAATGGGATGATCCACAGAAAAAGTGATTTACAAAACCATTATGTATAATTCAAAATGCATGAATGGTATTTTGAAAGACTATTTCACAAACAAAATAAGGAAGTATATAATTTTACAATATTTTATGTTGTTTCATATTTAAATTAATAATTTAAGAACTAAACAACAATATTACTTTACAACTATAATTAAAAATTTAAATCTTAAATTTGGCGCGCTTTTTAAATCCACGATGTTCACTTGTTCGAGAATGTTGCCAAGTCTAAACTTTGCTCGAGGGATATTTTATGCTTGAGATTATTCCAATAAAATAGTTGTTATCACATATATTAGCATTTAAATAAAGATCATTGCTGCTTTTGTTTAAAAAGTTTAGTTTTCAACTGGCAAGCAATAAAATAACGGGTGTTTCCACCCGTAAAAAAAACAATTTACTATCGGTTTCTAATAAACTTTGGCAACGCTGTACTGGTACCAGCGCTGTCATTTGATATTTTGATTTTCGTAGTTCTTTACTGGAAATATATTTTTAATAAATAAGTGTTTAAATTAGTTTTTATTGGCTGTTTTTAATACCAAGGTTCAATTAAATAAATTAAAATTTATGAATTTCAAAATTTATAATTTTTGTTTACTTACTTTTTTTATGATGTTTTCATGTAAAAAAAGGGAATTGATAAAGCTGTTGCTAAAAACACTTCTGTATTCCTGTAGAAACAAAATTTGCTTATAAAATCGCTTTTATTCCAATAATTTAGAGGAATAAACCATTGTTTTGTTCTCGTTAATGGCACGTCAACGTTTTACGGTTGTGTAAATTGGGCCTAGTCATTTCGCTTACGACGCATGCGTGTCTTACGTGGCTATGGTAATTTCGAGATTGTTTACAAGTGGAAAGGTTTAAAATAACTATACTTTAAAAAAATAAACTTTATTGATCTCCTGCTATGTGAAAATGTGTTTTTCTACGACTGCTTTAGAATGTAAGCAAATACACACATTTTTCAAACACAGAATGAATCCATTCTAGCTCTAGATACGGTATGAATATTCCGTATCAAGTGTTAGAATGAAAACATGTAATGCCATCTCTTGTTTATGAAAGTAAAGAAAACTTTAGCAAAATTAGCAAAAATATATTTATTTTACCATGAAATATTGAATAATTTAATGCAATTTAAAGTTTTGCGTTAAAATTACATTAAGATTATTAGTTTTTCTTAATATTTGACCAGTTTTTTATCAATTTAGTTCAAAAAATTAAAACTGCTCCATCTATTGTTAAATATTTAAACCTGATATCAGTCACAGCAATCTGACATAAACTTCAATTTTTGCGTTATAATTTGTAAATATGTGCTAAAATTAAATAAAAATCTTTTTTAAGTACTGATTTGATAAAATTATTAAATAACATTAATTGCTTTATTTAAAAATATGTGTTTTGTTGCATTTACAATGTCGAGTCACAAAAACCATTGTTTTCAACCTTGTCCGCAGTTTAAAGCCATACAGTGTTTCATATTTGCAGTCGAAGAAAAAGTATAGTCTACAACACGTATGGAATAGTCATTCCGCGCTCGGACCGTAATACTCGCCTGCCGGCTCGTATGACAAACTTTCCGCTCGCGCGGAATATTGTCTATTACATACTAGTTATAGAATATACTATTTTTTTTCATAGCGCTAGATTAGAAAATATGTAGCCTTTGCGCCTCACTAAACCAGAATTGGCGACTATTGTTCGACACACTTGAAACTAGAGGAAGATGGTTGAAACCTTACACCGGTATTAATTATGCTAAATAGAATTCCAGTTTGAATTTAAAGCAGTCTATTCTATGGAAGTAATTGCTGTCTAATTACTGTAGAAGTGTTTACGGTGGCGTTATTTTACAATACGACAAATCCAGTGTTAATCAATTTGCATAGAAAGCTAAGACAAAAACTACCTTTAGCAATTACCATTATATCTAATTTGAGTTTTAATTAATAATGGGATGATCCGCAGAAAAAGTGATTTACAAAACCATTATACCCTATACTTATAATGTCCTAAAAGGACCTTAAATTTTGGTTTAAAACATTTTATTTTTAATTTTTCGCCCACGAACCATGAAATTTCACCTTCAAATTGATTTTTCTCGGAAACGGTTAATCCTACAGTATTACAACAAGAGCACCGTTTTTATGTATTTTGACCTGAGGAATCATATTCAAAATAAACATACATAAAAATTACACGGAAAAAAGTTTGGAACAAAAAACTGATAAGGTACCCCCATTTCGCACACCCCTGGGTAAAATAATTTCATGACAATAACATACGAAGATGGGCCTTATTAAGATTCGTTCACGTGCAAAACCTCGTTGCTGTATCCTAAAGGGTTCCTGAGTTATTAAATAAAAACCGATTTTTTTAGCCACTTTCAAATGGGCCTAGTTCCCTTACGACGCATTTTTGGGTATATGTTTATAGGGACTGTTTTTCATATTTTCCTTTCTAGAATTACCCCTTGAAATTAATGACCCTATTTCTGAATAACCCTGTATACAGGGCGGGCCATTTAAGACGTACATGGCATTTTTTGGCGTTATTGCTAAAGCTACCAATTTGAAATTGATATAATTTATAATAGACCCAATAATGGAACGTTCAAGTATTACGTAACGCAAATTTTGTTCATTTTGGACTTTTGCTTAAATTTTTAATTTTTTTTCAGCTTTAAAAGGTTTTAAATAAAGTTTGTTAATAAAATTCAGTTTCATATGGCCGTAACTCCAAAACAAAAGCTAGTTAATAGCTTATTGTGTCCATAATAAATGGTATCAATTTCAAATTAGTAGCTTTATAAATAAAGCCAAAAAATGCCCTGTACGTCTTAGATGGCCCGCCCTGTATAGTAGTATTTTATATATCACCCATTTTACCATGATAATTTGCTGTTGTGGATGATTAAATGTTGTAATAATCAAAACGGTGTTTAGCAGACTAGCAGGTCTGTGTAATTTTTGTGGCAATGTATTAATTAATTTAAATTAATAATAGCTTATTGTGTCCATAATAAATGGCATCAATTTCAAATTAGTAGTCAAAAGCCAAAAAATGCCCTGTACGTCTTAGATGGCCCGCCCTGTATAGTAGATTTTATATATCACCCATTTTACCATGATAATTTGCTGTTGTGGATGATTAAATGTTGTAATAACTAAAACGGTGTTTAGCAGACTAGCAGGTCTGTGTAATTTTTGTGGCAATGTATTAATTAATTTAAATTAATTAATTATAAAAGCAATGAGAAAATTAATTATAACATAAATTAATAAATATTCTGAATTCGATGAATGCATAATAATTGGATATTACAAATTAATTATTTTGAATAAAAATATTTTATTTTGGTTTAGAAATAAATACTCTAAATAATTTGTCTGGTTTATATTATTATACTATTTACAGCGCCTGCGCTAGAATAGGTTTTGGACTTTTCCAAAATTTTCAAAAATCGTCCTAGATAAAAAATTCTTGGATATAAATTTTTTTCATGAAAAAATAAGAAACTTTTTTTATCCGTCTGTCCGTCTCTCCGATATCGCAATTTTTGTAGACACGATAACTCAAGAACACATAATCCTATCAACTTGAAATTTTTAGGAAAAATCAAGTTCTATGAGGGCTAGGGGAACAGGGAGCACAGTGAGTCACTTACTTTTTCAGAGCGCATATTTTTAAAAGTTTTGACAATAACTTAGATTTTTTTTCATACTACGTTTCTTTGATCTTTAAGCAAACATAATTTGCAGGTTTAAATTAAAAATGAATAGACCATGATTTTTTACAAGTACTTTTTTGACAGTAAGTCATTTGTTTCACTGAGCCCCCAGTACGGGGTACAGTGAATCGCTGCAAGGGGTACAGTGAGTCAGTACAGTTAATCGTGATATTTAAATAAATTAAGTCAATTTATTAATTTAAATAAAAATCTAAATTTTAGATATAGTTAAATAAACTTAAATAAAACTCTTTGGTAACAAAAAACAAAACTTAAAATTAATTAACGTAGGTAAATCAAAACCTTGAAAATGAAACGCTTAAGTAAGAAAAAAAAAACAAAAGTAAACTAACGTAAATCAAGACCCTAAAAAACAATGTTAAATGTATATTGTATAAACCAATTTAAAAAAAAAATCATCACCACCCCTAAGGGGGTGGATTTGGAAAAAAATAATTTCAACATGTAGTTTTAGCAACCTCAAAAACCCCCATATTCAAATTTTTACGAAAATATGAAAAATAATTTAAAATATTTACCGCCTCACCCCTGCGGGGGTGGAGTTAGAATTTTTTTATTATCAGATTCGATTTCAACAATATTAAAAACCCCTATAATGAAATTTTCAAATTTTTGTAAATATTGTTCTCGCTCCGGATTGTTTTTGGTGAACAATCCCGAGCGAGAACTTTTGGTAACATACCTGTATGCCAAAGTCTCTAGCTTAAAGCGTTCTTAAGTTATCGTGCCCACAAGATTTCCCGGACAGACTGACCAATCGACCAACAATTTTTTTTTGCTTGAAATTGATTTATATCTACATAAAACCTCATAAAACGCAGCAACATGCAAAAAAAAATTTAAATTTTTTTCTAAATTTTGAAAATTTTAAAAATAGGAAAGCAAAATTCCTACAATATTTTTAATTATAAATATACAGGAACATTTAACCATAGTTGAGGCACAGTGGACCATGATCCACTGTGTCCAATCGGTCTTTGACTCACTGTGTCCCCCCAAAAAGTCCAAACCAGACCAGTTCAAAGTTGACATAAAAAAACATACCAAATATCTGATAAATTTGTGTAAACACACTTATTTAAGAGTTAATAAAGAATATAAAAATGCCAAATTACACAGGAATTTACCTAAAAGTAGTACAAATATACCTAATTAACAGATTAACAAAAAAAAATACTTTTATTATTTATTATATGCAGCCACCTCTTCGCTTCAACCTTTATCTAGAGAAACGTCTTCTTAGCGCGCCATTAGAAAGCGGCGTTTCTAAAACTAATATTGGTAGAGTTATAGTTAACGATTCATTGTGCCCAATGACTCACTGTGCCCCCTGTTCCCCTATATGCCTATTGTTTTTAAAACGATTTTCCCCAAAAACAAAAAAGTTATGGGGCGTTAAACTTTTAAAAAAATCGAAAAAAGTTGAAAAACAAATCCGGTTAACGTAACTTTTTCAGGAAAAAATAATTTTATTATAAGATCAATTCTATCAACTCTATGAATTTGAAAAGTTATAGGGGGTTAGAAAAAAATTATTATTTTTTAATTTTTTCTTTTTTCTTTAAAAGAAAATAAAAAAGAAATTTTTAATTTTTTTTTGAAAAATTAAAAAAATTTGATCTAAATAATATAATAACCCTGAATCATTAAAATTTTAGTTTTCAACATTTTAGTGTTTAATTTTTGGTCTTCAATCGAAAAGTAAAATTTTAACTTTAAATGCATTTTTCTCTAAAACGGTTAATAACAATATAACAAAACCATATTTTTATGTATTTATACCTAAGAAATCACATTCTAAATAAAAAAATACAAAAAAAGTTGCACAGAACAAAGTATGGGGCAAAAAAGTGATAATGCTCACTGTTTCACACGCCCCTGGTTAAAATAACTACATAATAATGACACAAAATAAAAGGCCGTATTATGTTTAGATCAAATGAAAAATCTCATTGCTATAGCTTAAATGATTTTTGAGTTATTAAATAAAGCCGAATTTTTTAGCCTCTTTCAAAGGGCAGAGCTCCCTTACGTCCCGTTTTTAGAAATATGTTTATAGGATTTTTTTTATATTTTCTGATGTAGTATCACCCTTTAAAATTATTGAGGCTATTTTAAATATCTTGTGCAGCTTTTCACAGATATATATCTGTGTATTTTACCAAATTTCATGTTTCTGGCTTATTCGAAACTGGGTAAAAAATTGCAGACAAACGCTTAAGCGCGATTGTTTGATTTCGAAAATATAAGCCCTTTTGTTTAGCGTTTTAGAGACAAATATTCCCGCTTCCCATTTATTCCCAGACATAAATTGGGCACTAGCACGCTGGTAAAGTTAGTGGGTAAAGCATCCACTAAACAAAAAAGACAAAAATGGTCAATTTTGACATCAATTTCTAAATTCGTTTATATCTCGGAAACTGCAAGCGACAAGAGGGTCTATGTTTTGGCGGGTATGCGCCATATAGAAGAAAAGACGACTAAAAGTCTAGCCTGCGCAAGATTATTTTGTGACAGAACGGGACAGCGAAATGACGTAACGCGATATATCTGACCTTGCGCAGTACGCATCTCTGTCAGCTGTGTAATACTGTCGTTCGTAAAACAATTCGTCACCCCAGTATTCATTTGTCGTATCTCCAAAAATCCCCCAGTAAAAATCTCAAAATGTCCGAAAATAGAGATATGGCAAACCAATATTGGGGTGACGAATTAGTAGTAGTTTGTTTATACTCTCAGTACTGTCAGATCGTCGTTGGTTTCTGTTCATTTTTTGACTTCTAATGTGTTTTAATTATTTTTTTGCTGCATTTGTTTATAACTTTAAACATGACCTGTATTGTTGCTTTATGAAGAGCAAAGGGTCAATCCCTGGTGTACTTAAAGTAGGTGTACAAAATCCCGATATTCAAACACACCTCTAAGAATTCATATAAAATAATAAAAAAAAAAAACTATTTTGACGTTTCTTCGTCTGGACTGTTTTTATTGTTTTTTGTTCATTTTTTACAATTTTTATTTGACACATAAAACTAAAGTTAAAAAATACTTGTCAAAAACAACAATAATAGTGCACATGTGCAAGTTTATCGCAGATGTTCAAGACACATTTATCACATTTTTCCGCAGCGGCTTTGGAGGTCTTTTCTTGTCTATGATATCGACACTCCCAAGCAACAAGGACGTAACTCAAGTTAGACCCATTTTGAATTATACTCATAGGTAAACTCCTTCAAAAAAGACACACATGGTGGTACTACTCAGATTTCTCCACAGGCCATTTTAACCAAAATTTTACCAAAAAACACTAAAGTAAAAAATTTTAAACTTGAATATTATCAGAAACAAACAATAAATAAACAATAAATACTAATACAGTTAAATAGAGAATTTTATAAGCTTTCAAATGACGTATCGCATGGCTTTCTTTTCCACTTCAATCATTTACCCACCCTTAAATAACAAAAAAAATATTTTAGAAATTTAGCTGTCGTGAAAAATGACAATATATGAGTTACGGCTTTGTTGCTTGGTGGTATCGATATGCGCATATTATAGATAACATACAGGATATATTATATCCTATGTTTCTATTGGCCATAGTTATAAATGTTTAACCCACATTAAGTAATCCTATTTTCCATGTTCTTTTTATGCATTAAAATTTAAAATTAGCAATTTCATTCATGAATTCTTTTTTACTTAAAAGGACTAATTCAGGATTTAAGATCATATCTTCCTGTTAAATTAGATTTTAAAATCTTTCTTTCAAAATTATCAGATAAGGGATACGCTTTTACAGAAGCATTAACAATTTTCATTGCCTCACAAAATGATGCTTACTTTTTTAAAAAGAAATATTATCTGCAGACGAAATGTCAAATTAATGTAATTACTTAATGAAGTATAGTAGATAAGAAACTTTTATGGCAAAAAATAGTATTTACCGTATAAGAAGCGATAAATATTAATATTTATGCTGCTATAACTTTACACTCAGAGAAACATCATATGTCATATGATTTAAAAGAAAACCAATATGTTTTTGCTCCGACAGTGTTGTCTGTTAATTTAAAAAGATATTTTTTAATTTTATAAGCCATTGAAAAAATAAAAATATTTATTGTAATTTGAAAAATGATTCCTTTTAAATCATTTGTAAACTAGAAATGATTTGAATACAAAAACTGCTTATTTTAAAAATAATTCTTTTAATATATTGATATTTTTCAACAATATAAAGGGAAATATCGTCGCTTTACAAGTAAAGAGCACTAAGTCCAAAAACATGGTTTTGAGATATTGACAAATTTAACTTTTATTGTTGTTTTTTAATTTTTGTAATAATTGTTTTAGTAAAAAAACTATCGCAGATTGCAATGACATGTTTGGACATAATAATGTCCCATTTGCAGTTAAATAAAGAAAAATTGAAGTAGTTTAACTAAATTTGAAAAAAGACATGGACTTAGTGCCTTTTACTTGTAGGCCCACGATGTAAGCTTACAAGTAAAGAGCACTAAGTCAATAAAATAATATAAAAAACAACTATTTGAAATTAAAACCCTTCTATTAATTAAACGTAATGTATAACTTTAAAGTAGAAAACAAGATGTTTACATAAATTTTCAAAAACTAGATTTTTAAAAGAAGGGTTAGGACTTTTTGATTGTTTAAAGAACGTTTCCAAAATTATTAATAATAATTAATTAGTATTAATTATATGAAACTGCTTACTATGCCAGAACTAAGACAGTTTTCAGAGGCCATCGGCTGTGCCGGCAAAGAAGCATCTTCTAAAGTCAATAATTATATTGAATTATTATTAATGATAAAACACTTCACGGTGCAATTCTAAGGGCTGTTTTCCGAACTTGCCGCGAACTTTAGTTTTTTTTATATTATTGTTATTTCTGTAGTAACCAAGGATTTAAGAGCAAAACTAAAAAAATCTATCAGTTAGTTTTTTTTATTTATATTTTTTTATAAAAACCTGCACATATTCAATTATTTTTCGATAGCTCGGCTATTTCTAATTATAATAAAAATATAATTGTAAATAAAACAAAGATTGCTTAATTTTCTACAAAAAAGTAAATACCATTTTTTTAAATTCTTTTGCCGTTTTGTCACAATACGCGATTAAAGTTTAAAGTAAAACAAAAAAGTTCATCTTTATATTTATTAAAATAATAATATAATAAGCCTCCTTATATAATTTTTAATAAATATAAAGATTAATTTATACTTTTTTGTTTTACTTTAAACTTGAATCGCGTATTGTGACAAAACGGCAAAAGATTAAAAAAATGATATTTACTTTTTTTGTAGAAAATTAAGCAGTCTTTATTTTATTTTTAGAAAATTAAGCAGTCTTTATAATATTTTTATTACATAATTAGAAATAGCTGAGATATAGACAAATAATTAAACAGGTGCAAATTTTTATAAAACAAATCTAAATTTAAAAAAACTAACCAATAGATTTTTTTTTAATTTTGCTCTTAAATCGTTGGTTATTACATAAATAATAATATAAAGAAAAACTAAAGTATACATGTAATATTATATTATAGTATATTAGGGTGGAACTTATTTTTTTTATTGTTTTAAAATTTTTATTCTGGAACATTCTGAAAATATGAGGGTGATCAAACTTCTCTAAGTTGGACCCCCTAATCGTTAAATTACGCAAAAATCGTGAAAAATCGTCGAAAATGGGCTGTACTTCTTGTATCAGTGGAAAACTTAAATGCATTGAAATCTTAATTTGTTCCTTTTGAGTATAAAAAATTATGTGTCAAATTTCAAAATGATCACAAGATTCATGATCAGATGCCAAAAATCTGCCAAAATTGCCCCTAAAACACTAAATTTTACAAATTACCACCTAAATGTGAGAAACGCTAAAAAAAGAATTTAAAAAATATGACAATCTGGACTTTATTTTATTTTATGTAAATTAATAACATAAAATTTTTTAGCAAAAACAAAATGAGCTAAGCATCAAATAAGTGCACCCAAAAAGTCTTCTTTCGTATATTTATATTTAAAAAATACAAAAATGTTTTTTTGTTTATTTAAATCTACGTTCTAATTTTTTTTCTGATATCTTCTACATTTTTTTTAATGAATTATAATTATATTTATAATGACTGAAAAAAAAAACGGGATATTATTCAGTATTCAAGTTTCTATAACCCGAACTAGAAGATTTTTTTTGCCAAAAATAACAAAATACTGGATGCTTTTTTTTTAATATGTTTAAATCAACTTTAATTGTAATTTTTTTTTTGATATCTTCTACATTTTTTTTTTAAATTAATTATTGAAATAGTCTAAATAGGGAAGCCCAATTTATTTGTGTTTGTATTATAATTATAATTATTATTTTATTATATTTTATTATTAATTATAATTATCAAGCTGAATAAGTATTCAGCCTAATAAAACACAACAACCATCATACAATATTTCGATCATATCGAATAAGGAGTACATCACTTTGTATATAAAAGTAACTCACAGCCTCTTATTTTTGTTCCAGGCCTGCCGGAAGGGAGTATAAGCCAGCTTGAAGTAGCGGGATCGAAGACGGTATGCTTAGAGGACCAGACTTTGGCAGGCTGCCAAGTACAGGCCCTTATCCTGACCAATAACCGCCTGCAACACGTGGCGGATAGAGCATTCAGGTAAGTTGCTAGACTATTGTTTATGCATATATAGTAGCTTTTCATTTTTACTCCAATACGTTGTACGAGTCAGTTAAATGATACGGTCCCCCTTTACATACAAAATACATACTCACAGTTTGCTGGAAACAAGTGGTTTTTCAATTCTGATACTTAGTATTTTCATAATAAATGTAGGTGTAAGGGATCATTTTAAAACCAAAAAAAAAAAAATTAACATGTTTTTGAGCAAAACGATTTTCATTTGCTTTTAAATATTAAGATATTAATTAAAAAAGTTTGACTGCTGATTTTACGTCCACAAATCATAAAAGTCGATTTGAATTTTTGTACCAAATCGCTTTCTAAGAAAGCTTAGTAAAAAAGCTTACTAATAAATCTTACTAAGGATGCGTAATAAGGAATGGGGGACTATCAAAACGGGTTAACGCGTCTGACTCGTTACACAGGTCCACATTTTTTTTCTGTCTGTTGACGTGGATCAGAAATGGTTTGGACTTTCGAAAATTTTATTTCGCTCATATTTTCCAAATTATTAATTTGAAGGTATTACAGCCGGTGACACAAGAAGTATTGCCTACAAATTATCTCTTTATTTCAGATTTTCTGAGGTGAGAACTATTGCTTTCCCATTTTGAAAATTTTCAAAATTTCGGAAAGCCTTGTATTCATGCAAAAATTTTCAAATTTTTTTTGCGTTTTATGACGTTTTATGTCGATATAAATCAATTTCGAGTAAAAAAAAATTGTCGGTCGGTCGGTCGATCGGTCTGTCCGGGAAATCTTGTGAGCACGATAACTTAAGAACGCTTTATCTAGCTTAAAGCGACTTAAAGACTTGAAATTTGGCATACAGGTATGTTACCAAAAGTTCTCGCTCGGGATTGTTTTTGGTAAACATTGGGGTGCGACAAATGGGGAAAAATACAATTTTTTAGAAAAATTTGAAAATTGCTATATATGGGCTTTCAAGGTTGCTGAAATTGAATCTGTTAAAAAAACTTTTTTAATTCCACACCCGAGGGGGTAAGGGGGTAAATATTTTTCAATAATATTAATATTTCCTTCAAGATTGGAATATAGGGGTTTTTGGGGTCGACGAATATGAATCTGACAATACTTTTTTTCTAATTTCACCCCCTGAGGGGGGGGTAGTTTTCGTGAAAACTGGTGTCTTGGGGTTTTTGAGGTTGCTGAAAGTGAATCTGATAATAATTTTTTTCTAAATCCACCCCCTGATGAGTGGGGGTATTTTTCGTGAAAATTGTTATATTGGGGTTTTTAAGGTTGTTGAAAGTAAATCTGATTATAAAAAAATTCTAACTTTACCCCTAAAGGGGCAGAGGGTAGTTTTCGTAAAAATTGGTATATTAAGGTTTTTATGGTTGCTGAAAGTGAATCTGATAATAAAAAATCCATTTTACGGGCGGAGGTGAAAAATGGAAAATCTCTTTTAGTGGGCAGTGTATATTTTTTTTAGTGGTTAAAATTTTCGGGCATGGGTAGAGCTCTTTTTTCAGTGGTGAGGACCTTTTATTTTAGTTGTCGAAATTTTCGGGCAGTGGTAAAGCTGTTTTGTAAGGTCATTTTTTTGTTATCAACATTTTCAGCCAACTTTTTTTGTAATAGGGGCGCCGAACCAAACGCTTGCTTCAGGGCACCAAAATGCAAAGCCCGGCCCTGCATGTAAAAAACATGTATAAAGGAAGGTTACTAGTAATAAGGAAGTTAGGGATTTTTATGAACGTTTCTTATTTCATAATTTAGCAACGGTTTGACGTAATGACATATATTTTTTAATATTTAATTACCACTAAAAAGCGCCATGTTATAAAGAAATAAATAATTAACCAGGGCCTCCCTTACACACCTGATGGGTGTCAAACTTGTTTTTTTTTAGTACCTCATATTTTTTATTAAAACAAACTAATTTTTTTTTTCTCAAAAACGGACTGCAATTTTTTCTTTTGGTCTTAAAATGACCGTAACAATTTTGATTTTATATATTTATTCATTTATTTACTAAATTTCTATCCAGAAGCTTGAATAAGAACATAAAACACAAGAATGCGATGCCGCCATTGGCTTTCAAGATACATGGTGGCAGATCAAGCCAATCACGGCATCGCATTCTTATGTACTATGTTGTTATGCGAGCCTGTTGATACGCCCTTATGTACACTCGTTAGATAGCTACAAGTTATTTTATACCACAGGGTGTTTAAGTAACTATAAATTTCAGTGCTTTTCATCTTAACCATTCTATTTCCAACGTTCAATGTTATATACCTTCTTTTTTTCACATTCTTCGCAGAACCTGCAGCTGAAGAACTTGAGTAAAATACTTTTTTAGACTTGTTACTTTGCTCTTTATATCAGACAAATGATACTTTTTTATGTGACCTGTCAAACATACTTCCTTTAAAAATTTCTTTTCTAAAGCCTCCTAAAAATATCTTACAGCTCATTGTTTAGTCCTCGTATCAATGAAGTACTCGTTTCTTTCATGCTCTAAGTTCACAAAAGCTCTTAATATTAAAAAAAAAAAGAATTAGATATACCTAATACTACTTCAAAATTTATTTTATCCGCATCAAAAGCTTTTTTTTTTCGGTTTAGAATTAAGGCAAATACATACACTTTTTAAACATAGAATGAACTTATTCTAGTTCTAGATATAGTATGACTATATCATATCAAGTGTTAGAATGAACACAAGTGATGACATCTCTTTTCTATAAAAATAAGTAAAAACTGTAGCAAAACTAAAAAAAGTAATATATTTTGCTATGAAATATTAAATAATTTAATAAAATTTAGGTTTGCGTTAAAATTACATACGCTTTAAAAACTATAACCCGTTTAATTATCATTTAATTTAGTCATTTTATATAAAAGAATTAAAATGTTCCATATACAGGGTGATTTATTAGACCGTTAACAAACTTTGGAAACGAAAAGTAGATCTAATTTGATGAAGAATTGTTCATATAAACATAGGTTCTATCTTTCTTCGTTCAGGAGTAATAGCATTTTAAAAAAAATTAAGTTGAAAAGGCGCAGTAGCCATGATTTAGCAAAACAAAATTTAGTAATTGTGATTTTAAACAATCATCTGTCAAAAATTGTTTGTTAATGTGATGGCTATTGACATTTAGATAAGATAAAGAGAGAAGTTCTACAGAGGGAGAAAAAAATATAATTATTATTATGTTTCAAAGTAAAATTATGGATATTCTAGGTAAAAATAACATATTAAATTACGTTTTAAAAAGGCTAATAAATCAAATTTAACTACAATAAATGTTCAAAAATTAGTCTAATTTTCTGAATACATAACTGGCAACGACGAATAAAACTAATAATAATATAAATTATCTCAAAAACTATAAACAATAGACCCATATAATATGATATTAAAATAAAGGTATTTTTATGACAAGTAAGATAATATAATAAAAAATATACCATTCCATTTAAAAAAATTAAGACAGATGTTACCCACCCTATGAGGACCATCCTGCATATTTTAAAATATTTTTAGAATGCGCCTTTTTTAAAACCATACCACTTTTCAAGTTTTTCTCTAAAGTGGATACTTTACTATATATCGACCGAGTCGGCTTCGTTGAGACACCCTGTATATATACTTAAAGTAGGTAATAGTAAGACTACTTTTTAAATTACAAAAATTTTTAAGCTCTTTCAAATAACGTATCACAAGATAGGATTTGTTATTTAAAATTTTATTGCTGGCGTATTTTCGGGTTAGATGTTGAAAGTTACATGTATAAAAAGCCCAAATAATTATACTTAAGTTTTCCCCCCGAAAAACCAAATACCTATTTTTAGAATTTTCACATTGATTATATTGTAGAAGCTTACAAATAGAGATTGCTTTTAAAAAAGTGCAATCGTAAACCCAGTTCTCTTAACTTTAACTCCAATATACACTCCAGAAATAGATTCTGCATAAGCATCCTTGGGGGAAAACTCTTACAACCTATTGTTTTGTCTCGCTAACATACTTTAGTGTGAAACTCTTGATAAAATATAAGAGTTTGCAATGCACACTGTACAAAAATATGTAATTTTAACTATTAAATAAATGAAAAATTGAAAGTTTTTGCCCGATTTGTATAATTTAACTTTTTGATTTTTGGGGAATACGACTTTGGATCTGACTAAACTTTTTTATCTAATTTTGCTGTGACGTTTCGACGATGGATTTTCGTCGTTTTCGAACAGAGAACAGTAAACACTCACATAAACAAAACATTATTTAAACAAATAAATAACAGTTAAAAAATCAAATTAAGACAGGGTACTTTTCTTTAAGCAGCAACCGAACGAATAGTAGGTTCGACGAAAATCCATCGTCGAAACGTCACAGCAAAATTAGATAACAATTTTAGTCAGATCCAAAGCCCTATTCCCCAAAAATCAAAAAGTTATATCAAATAAATGGTAACGTAAGGTCAATTATTAATAGGTAGTCTTTTACTTTAACTTTGCTATATTGTATATTGTTAATAATACATAATTACAATTATTGTAAATAAGCACCAAGAAAAAATATATTTTTGGTAAATGTAATTTTTAATATTCATAAATAAAAAGTATAACAAAACAGAGGACAAGTGTACAAGAGTATACTCTCCATATCAATTAGAAGAAAAAATAGAATGACGTATTTTTTTAGTAAAAAATTTCAATTAAAAAAAATCCATTCAAAAACAAAAAAATTATAAGGGCACACTAAGTCTTGACGAGAAAATGACTATATACTCTACTAAACTTCAAGGTCAAAATTAATAGTACCGTAAAATGCCCCCCCCCTATGTCCTGTACAATTTTTGTCTGAACCATTTTTTTATAGATGGAATGGCAGACTAATATCTCTCCTTTAAATTTCTCTACTCCCTAACATCCCTACTCCATAACATCCCTACTCCACAACAACTCTACTCCGTAACAACTCTACTCCACACTATATGCACTCGATTAGCCACTTGTCTTAACTCAAAAGAATATTTGTCATGCTAAGTCACTGTCAAAAATGAATTCAGTTTATTAATTACTTACATATTAGTACATGTTAAGAGTACGCGGTCATTGTTGCTTTTAGAATAATTCATTTATGATTGTTCTAGATTTACATTTAAAGATAAACGTTTTCTAGGAAAAAAATAAAATAAACTAGAAGAAGAAGATTCTTTGTTCTTTGAACTACTCATTTATTATTAAGTGGCTAATAAAGTGCATATAGTGTGGAGTAGAGTTGTTACGGAGTAGAGATGTTATAGAGTAGAGATGTTACCGAGTAGGGTTGTTGTGGAGTAGGGATGTTATGGAGTAGGGATGTTAGGGAGTAGAGAAATTTAGAGTAGAGATGTTAGTCTGCCATTCCATCTATAAAAAAATGGTTCAGACAAAAATTGTACAGGACATAGGGGGGGGGCATTTTACGGTACTATTAATTTTGACCTTGAAGTTTAGTAGAGTATATAGTCATTTTCTCGTCAAGACGCATTACATATTAGTGTGGGTCAAAAAAACCGGCTATTTTTTTCACTTTTTTGTACTCTGAAAAATCGGTTGCTAGACACCTCTAGAAAATTCTCACCAAATATGAGCTTTAATTTTGATAAGAAGGTCCTCCGCTTTACAATTTTCCATTTTTTCCTCAGTATTAGAAACAAAAATTCATATCTCTTTGAAAACTGTTCGTTAAAAAGTATTTCTCCCCATATTCTTGTAGGAAATCGAACGCTCTACAAAAAAGGTCTCCTACAATTTTTTCGTAAACCTCACCGTTTAAAAGATATCAAAGGTTAAAGTTTGATTATTTTAAGAGACATTTCTGTTTTGCTTATGAATTTTATTAATCGTCAAACTTCAATGCATACTAATTTTAATAGTTTTTGATAAATAATTCGAAAAATTTCAATTTAATTTATGAGTTTCACGAAAATTTATACAAATTTGAGTTTCTATCGTAAGAGTAACTCTTATAGAAGTTTCCCTTTCGAAATTTGATTTAAAACTTTTTTATTTTAATAATATTTTTAATAACAAATTGAACATTTTTTTTTTCTTCAAAATCAATACTTTTCATATTTAATTCATAACGAAAACGTTATTTTTTTCAAAATTTAATAAATCATTGACTCTGAGTTAGAAATAATGCACTATTTTTTTTTCAATATAACCAAACATACGTAGGACTAAAAAAAAACGAGACAAATAGTTCAAAACATTTTTCTTTTCATAGGAACTCAAATTTGTATAAATTTTCGTGACACTCCTAAATTAAATTGAAAATTTTCGAATTATTCATCAAATACTATTAAAATTAGTATGCATTGAAGTTTGACGATGAATATCTTTTAAACGCCTAATTTGATCGACAAATCATAAGAGACCATTTTTGTAGAGCAGTTAATTTCCTACAAAATTGTGAATTGCGCAATTCATAACAATTTTTTGTAAGCGAGTTATAAAATTCATAAGCAAAACAGAAATGTCTCTTAAAATAATCAAACTTTAACTTTGATATCTTTTAAACGGCGAGGTTTACGAAAAAATTGTAAGAGACCTTTTTTGTAGAGCTTTCGATTTCCTACAAGAATATGGGGAGAAATACTTTTTAACGAACAGTTGTCAAAGAGATATGAATTTTTGTTTCTAATACTGAGGAAAAAATGGAAAATTGTAAAGCGGAGGACCTTCTTATCAAAATTAAGAGTTCATATTTGGTGAGAATTTTCTAGAGGTGTCTAGCAACCGATTTTTCAGAGTACAAAGTAAAAAAAAAATAGTCGGTTTTTTTGACCCACCCTATTACATATGTTCATGACTTATTTATTTATTGTTAAACCCTTCGGTACTCGCGCCTTTCAATAATCAAACTTTAACCTTTGATATCTTTTAAACGGCGAGGTTTACGAAAAAATTGTAAGAGACCTTTTTTGTAGAGCGTTCGATTTCCTACAAGAATATGGGGAGAAATACTTTTTACGAACAGTTTTCAAAGAGATATGAATTTTTGTTTCTAATACTGAGGAAAAAATGGTAAATTGTAAAGCGGAGGACCTTCTTATCAAAATTAAGAGCTCATATTTGGTGAGAATTTTCTAGAGGTGTCCAGCAAGCGATTTTTCAGGGTACAAAGTAAAAAAAATAGTCGGTTTTTTTGACCCACCCTATTACATATGTTCATGACTTATTTATTTATTGTTAAACCCTTCGGTACTCGCGCCTTTCAATAATCAAACTTTAACCTTTGATATCTTTTAAACGGCGAGGTTTACGAAAAAATTGTAAGAGACCTTTTTTGTAGAGCGTTCGATTTCCTACAAGAATATGGGGGGAAATACTTTTTACGAACAGTTTTTAAAGAGATATGAATTTTTGTTTCTAATACTGAGGAAAAAATGGAAAATTGTAAAGCGGAGGACCTTCTTATCAAAATTAAGAGCTCATATTTGGTGAGAATTTTCTAGAGGTGTCTTGCAACCGATTTTTCAGAGTACAAAGTAAAAAAAAATAGTCGGTTTTTTTGATCCACCCTATTACATATGTTCATGACTTATTTATTTATTATTGTTAAACCCTTCGGTACTCGCGCCTTTTAAGATTACACCAGCGCTGCGGTTTCACACCGCATTTAATAATTACTATTTAACAGCTCTAATTTAGTTAAGAAAATACATGCGCATGTACGGCCTAAGACGCAGTAGGTAGGGGCGCGTGTTCCAATAAACAAATACACCACTGGAGGGGGCAGTAACCTTTGAACCATTCTTATAATAAAGCTGGAAGTAAAAAAATGCGGCTAATTGCCGCGTACGCGAGCACCGAAGGGTGAATAAAATATATAATAAATATATGAAACAATTTTGACATTTTAAATAAATAAAATAAAAAGTCTTTTTTAAAATTTTATTCCTGGCCGTGTATTTATTCCATGAAAATAAACTTACATGTGATAAAGCATTTCAATAAAATGTAGAATTGAACCCACATATATGTTAGAATAATTTTTGTGTATGTTTCAAATAGATTGGGGGGGGGCAAGAACTTTGGTGTACTTGTCATTTTATATTCGTATTTTGTATAAATAAAATTTTAAAATGACAAAAATGACAGATAAAAAAATATTCTGACAAGCAGGATCACGGCCAAAACGATACTTAACTATAATTGCACTAAGATTCGTTTCATATAACTTCACATTAGAGTGTTTGGACTTTTATGGGGATTTTTTATTCATATATATTTTATTGTTTGTTTCATTGTAAATTATGGACAATATCAGAAATAGAAGGTCAATATTTTCCGTCCATCCGTTCAGAGGTCTAGTAGATACTGGCTTTGCCATTTAATAGATAAAAACCAAACGTCATTATTTTTGCGGGTGACTCATGGGACGATGTCTTTCAAAAAGCAGAAGAAGGCTTAGCACAGATAAAGGCTTGGTTAGATTTGAACCTTCTCAGTCTAAATGTAGATAAGACTAAGTTTTTAACATTTAGTTTAACTTTGGTTGGTCAAACAAACAAAAATTCCTTAAAAATCCACCAAGGCGGCTGTGAAAATAATATATGTAACTGTCCAATAATAAATCGCACAAATTATATAAAGTACCTTGGAATTTTAATAAACCAACATTTTAAATGGAATGAACATGTGTCTTATCTACGAAATGGACTGAGAAGGACAATTCGCAAGTTCTTTCTATTGCGTGACATTTTAAGTAAAAAACTTCTCATAACAGTTTATAGGGCACTGGTCGAATCCCTGTTAAGATATTGTGTTAGTGTTTGGGGTGGACTGTTGGACAAGCACCTTCATGACCTTGAAGTAACTCAGAAACTAATTCTTAAAATTATATTTAAAAAACCCCGATGGTACTCCACTGAGCTGTTGTATAGGGATAGTCAACTCTTATCAATCAGACAACTATACTTTTATCAGGTTATATTATGGACACATAAAAACAAAAATAATCTCCAAGTTACAAAAACAGCCAAAAATAATATTTCTATTCCCCTTTTCAAAAAATCTGGTACACAGCGGTATTTATTCTATATTGGTCCTAAATTGTATAACTCAATTCCCAGTTGAAATAAAAAATATCAAAAATATACATATATTTAAAAAAAGGCTCTATATTTTTGTTATTAACAATAATCAAAATTTGCATTATATCGTTAGCAATGTTATTTAAATTTATTTTTTTCCTTCTCCCTAATTGTGGGTTTTAATTTGGATTTCACTTTTCTTCTTTCTCTCTTTTTTTTTCAAATCATCGAAATAACACTGTTTGAGTAGCTCTTACTTTTTTTTTTTTTTGCTTTATTATTTTTTCACATAAATACTTATTATTATATACTTATTAATATTTAATATAAACACTTATTCTTATATACTTAAGATAATACTTTATGATTCCGCACACAAATTTTATAAATTTAGGCGGGTCACCATCTTTGAAAATTTTTGTAATAAGATTTGTTAAATAAATGAATTGAAAAAAAAAAAACTTTAACTTAAGGTTTTATTGTTTTCTAGTCTACCTTAATTATATAGGTAATGTCCACTGGGGCTATTATGAAACAAAAATTAAAACTTTTATAAAAAAAAATATAACAAGGGGGTTCTCTGCCCAGTTTTGAGAAAAAAATACAAGAAAAACAATAGTTGACCATAAAAATACAACAAAATGCTGTATCAAAATAGCTCCACGTTTGGGGCTATTGTGGATACAGTAAGGGGCTATTCGGATACATCGCTTTAATTCGGTGTTGGAGAAAGATTTAAAATACGTGGGGTTAGTATGATACACTATTGTCCATTATCATGTTTCCCTGCAATTATGACAGCCATCCTTCAAGGATTTCTTAAATTAGGTATATCAAATTTATTTCATGTTTTTTTTTAAATAAAATTTTACTCAGCAAAAATTGTAGCTAAAGTAGAAACATTTTTTTATTTTCCAAATGTTTTATATTTTTGCAAAAGTGAATATGACTTATAATTAAGTATATAATTCTCTACTTCACCAATTTTTCTAGCTTTAATTTGTAGACTGTAAATATTTTTGAGCTAGCTGTATCATAATAGCCCCAATATTTTGACTGTATCACATTAGCCCCAGTTGACCCTAGTTGAAAAGTATGACAAAAAATTAAGATCTAAATGATTTAAACTCAGAGAAAATAAGTTAGATGCAATCCTAGCATTTTCCCCTTTATTTTTACAGCAGTGATACTTAATTGAGTTTTAAAAGGGGGTTTTGTCCATAAAAGTTGTTTTCCGAGAAAGCAACATTGCAACCTTTGCTTAAACTAAAATTTCTGTTGACATCAAATTAATAATAAAAATAAACTAATAAACCTTAACAAAGAATTATAAACTTTCATCGTTTTCTTATTATAAACAAAAAACTGCATACATTTAGGGCCACTTGTACCAACTTTTGATCTGGGATTATCTCGACTAAACCGAGTTTAAGTTAAAAATGCTGTGTTCCGATTGGTTGACCGTCCATTTAATCCAAGATTAAAGTTAAACCATCGTTGGTGCAAGTGGCCCTTAATGTTTTTAAAAATAATTTTAATTTTAATAATCCTGATATCATATTAGCTTAAAGCATGCTAAAACTTGACTTGGTAATCTTGATAAAATAGACATAAAATTATAACTGTTAGTCATATGGGAGAATTAGCTCAGCAGTCTATGGGAGAATTAGCTCAGCGATCTAAGGCTTCGATATAACATTGACACTGAGCCAACGATCGTGAGTTCAAACCTCACTGGCGCCGATTGCCTTTTTCAGTTAATTAATGATTGAAATTTGGCGAAGGCGTACCCCCTAGATATATTGGTTCGAAATTCAATTAAAGCCGGTGGTTCCCTCTACTACTAGCCCACACAAGTCCTGGACTTAGGGGATGCTTAATTAAGTAGAATAGTACGAGGTTAAAAACAAACATAAAAAAACAAACATTATTTACGAAATATTTAAATTATAATTGTTTTGTTTGTTTTATACTGTTTAGCGTCATTTTTCTCTGCTGTGGCCTAATTGACGGGACCGCCATCTTTACGTGCCCTCCGAAGCACGGTCCTCAACTCGCATCCACCCTGAAATGTGTTTACAGTTTCACCTTCAATCCACATTACAGTTAGTCATCGTAGTTCCATCTACCGACTATTTACATCACTATACATCCATGCTCTATGTGGGGCTCGAACCCACAACCCCGGTATCCGTAATCAAACGCGCTAACCATTGCGCCACCGGGGTGGGCTAAATTATAATTAAAAAATACAAAAAAATTAATTGGCCATAATCAATAAACCGCTAAAATTTATTGATTTATTGATGAAGCTAAATATTTCTAAAATACGCCCCAGGTTTTGGTGGTGATATTCAAGTTAGAGGCTTTCTTTGCGCTTGTTTAGTTTTAAGGACATAACGTTATGTTATGTTATGCTTTGTTAGGGGGTTATAATCCCCTTTTAAAATTCAATGATTTTTTGTGCCCAAAAAAAGGGCTGAAGATTTCTTTAAGTTACTCCTCATATCCGTTATTAACTCAATTTGGCCTAAAATGTGACATAACCCCTTTTTAAAACTTTTAAGTTAAAACTATTCAATTAAAGACACGCCTTTTTATAAAAATATATTTGCGTGTATTGAACTGAATCCAACACCCATTAGTCGCTGTAAAAAGCTGCACCTTCGATAAAAAAAAAATATTTTTCAATCGAAAGAGGTAAATGCCCTGCTATGATAACACTAGTTTACAAAATTAATTCTTTTTTATTATATTGTGTATAAAACAACACTTTTTATATGAAATCTGGATGAAACCAATTAGCCCACCCCACGGCGGACCAAAAACATTTGTTTTCAAAAATGTTTTTTTTTTATTTATTTTTTGTTTTACGAAAAAAGAAATTAAAATTTTTTTTAAAAATATTTTTTGAAAGTTTTTTTTACTTTTTTTGTTTTTGATTGGAATGAACTTCTAAGCCTAAAGGCCTTTAGGGCAAAGTATTATTTTGTCGGCATCAGTTTTTATTTTATTTTGTAGCTCTTTTTGCAAAACTTGGTCGGAATGATAATATTTGAATTCAGGACGAGTGCGCCCGAAAATTGTTTTAATTTGCAAACTAGTTATCTGGCAGTTTATGAAATAACCCAAACGTTTCACAAATTTTTTTCTAATTTTCCTGGTCCATAAAAATAACAGAAAAAACAAATTCACGTCCTCTTGGCGAGAATGTCATGTTTCCACGCCAATTAGTAGATGGAAAATGTACGTAAAATTAAGATAACATGACTAAATTATGACGCTATCATGCCCATATGGATTTGTATACCTAATACAAAACAAAAATTTTAATATAAAATATTACGAACAAGTAGGTAAACAGTAGCGGATCCAGGAATCTTAATTACTAATATTTCACATATAAATAATAAGAAGTTTATACTGCCATTAACTCAAACATTTACATTCAAGCCGATCGATGTTTGCGAAAAAAAATGCGGGCAATAAAAATTTAAATGTAATTATTTTATGCAAAAATTAGTCGAAACTTACTTGACTTACTTAACTTACTTACTTGACTTACTTAGTTACTTACTTGCTTGCTTGCTTGCTTATTTGCTTGATTGAATAATTGATTGATTACAAACAGAAACAAGATGAGGGTTCATACATCAAACACTGCGCCTCCTTCGGGCATATTATGTTGTCCTTGAGTCTAGTCAACCAGCTGCGTTTCCTTTATCAGGCTAACTAGGCTCTTTACTAGATTTGCGTTGGAGAACATAGCTTCTGGGTTACCGTTTCCCGGTTGCCGGCATCTCCAGCAATGTAGAGCCATGCAGCCAAGAAGTAGATTGCTTATTTGCTTACTTGCTTGATTGATTGCTTGTGTGGTTGCTTACTTAATTACTGACCTACTTACTTACTTGCTAACTTTGATTACTAAAAGTAAAAGAAAATATCTAAAAAAATATTGAATAATAAAAATTTTACAGTATTTTCAATTTTTAATTAAAAAAAATATATATTCATAAAAAACTGCTGTAAAACATTATTAATGAATATTTTTTAATGAAAATAAAAAAGTTTTGAGTATAATAACTTCCATTAATAATTTATAAATGTTTAATGCAAAACTTCGATTTGAGTTCTGCTTGCGTGTGAATGTTTGAGTTGATGCCATTATAAACTACAAATAATATGGTGTTAGTGTCATTACCAGAGTTGATACTTTCATTACAATAACAGGCTCGGACAACAGGAATTTAAAATTATTTTTTATTTTTGGTGAGTTTCTTTAGTACATACCTTTGCCAAATAAGATTTTATGTCTGTATACAGAAATAAAATATATTAAAAAAAGAAAAAATTGTCATAGTTATTCTTCATATTGTAATAAAAGATCAAATCCAAGAGGGTTGTACATACACTTGATTAGCAACAATTTTATTATTCTTAGAGGGACCGTCGTTATTATTTATAGGGATCGTCGTTATTTTTTTATAGGGACCGTTGTTCTTAGCAAAGGGACCAAATTTTCTCAATTTAAAAATAAAATTAATATTTTTAATATAATATTTTTTATATTTCTCACTCCCCTTTTCATCCAATTGGCTTTCTCTAAGATTAATTTTAGGCATTATATTGTTTTTTTGAGTTTGGAATATATTTATTTCTTTATTCTGCGAGAGTTTTAGAAAGAACAATGTTAACAGAGTAAAAATTTGCATAATTTTTCAAATATGTAACGACGTTCCCTATGTTAGCAACAACGGTTCCTTTTCGTGGGGACCGTCGTTACAAGGGACCGTCGTTGCGTTTAAACACAATTAGTGGGGTATGGATCAAGGTCTTTGAGATCAGTTCCTGCAAATTTGAGGTTAGGTATTGTATATGTTATTGTACAAATCTAAAATGTTAAGTCTGAGATATAAGTAAAAACAATTAAGATAATATTAGGAACCGGCGTTGTTCATTAAAAAAGTACGCATTAAAATAACATCGCTTAAACTAAATTTCTTAAATGCATATTTACAATTAGAAGTACTTACCGCTTTTAACACGTAATGAAAATACTTGGTACTGATCTTCTACTAATAATTTTAACGTACCATGATCGGCATTCTAGCAGTGTCGGATTTTACTAATATAAAAAGCGCTCGATTTAAATTGGGAGAGATAAGTTATTATTTTTTTATTCAAACCAGTATAAGATTTTTCAAGTAAATAAGTATCAGATTTTCAAAACAGACGATATTTATAGGAGCTATTAGTAACTGAGTGTCAAAACCAGTTAATATTGAAGACATTTCATTAACTAAATTGCACAAAAAGTCCATATTTAAGTTTTTTTGGAGCTAGAGACATATTTTCTCCCATTACTGAATTTTGTCCCGTAAACAACACATACAAAATATAACACTCGCATTTCGTTTCATTACTTGTTTACCTAATAATTGTTGTTTATTTACCCTGCAATTTATCGCTATGTAGGTATTGCATTAAATAAATATTTGCCTGATTAAAATTAAATAAAAAAAAATGTATTCACATTATTCCAGTTTTTATATTATTCACAGAATAATATTATACAGTTAATTAAAATATTTCTTGTTCTTTTTATATAAAATAATGAAAAAATCTTGCTGTTAAGAACACTTTAATAAAAAACTAAATATATATAAACAGTGCCAACGTTTCGAAGATAATATTGTCCCTTCTTCTTCAGGGTAAAAATTAAAAATAGAAATAAAAAATTATATAAATTTAAAATCTAATTGTTTTTTGACAATGTTACCTTCGAAACGTTGGCACTGTTTATATATATTTAGTTTTTTATTAAAGTGTTCTTAACAGCAAGATTTTTTCATTATAATATTATACAGTATTTTCAAATTTTCAAAAAGATTCAAAAATCATCCATGTAATAGACTAAGTAACACCCGTCGCACTATGTCGCCAAATGAAAAAAAAGCGTCCAAAATTACTTAATCATTAAAATAAGGTGGAATTACTCTAATATGCATCAAAAATAGTTTAGTCACAATTTTGAGTTTTAATGTTGAAATTTTAGGACTGAAAGAATTTATTTGAGGAGTGTTTGAAAAATATATTTTTACACACCACCTCAGAGGGGGGAAGGACGGGTCTAAATAATTATATTTAGCTTATTTAGTGTAAGAACTACCTGCATATCAAATATTAGCTTCCCTGGCCCAATAGTTTTTAAAAAATGATTATCCAAGCTTAAAAATCCGGCTGGAAATTTTTTATATAAATTTTTTAAACTGCTAGTTTAAATCATAAATAAAAAATAACTATTTGTTAGTTGTTCATTTCCATGGAGATTTTTATTAACTATATTAATATTATACTATGGAAAAAAAAGTTGGGGATTTTTGCGAAACGCGGAGAAAAATAAAAAAAAATTAAATACGTATTTTTTGGACTTTTGGAATTTTCTAGGTTATTGTTTCTGTTGAGAATGAATTCCTACGATCTAGAAAATTGAGTCCCAGAAAGAATAGCTTTTAAGATATTAAAATACGCCTACAATGCACCCACAAACCCAGCTTGAGAGTCTAGTATATAGTATCCTAAACTTACTTTCATATAGCAAGAAAAGTGAAAGTGGAATTTTAGAAGAATACAGGAGTGGTAGAAGACGGCTGTTGTGGTTAAAGCAGAAGTAGTGAAATAGTAAATAATAAATGAAAATGAGAGTTAAAATTATATCGAAAATTTTGTAAATAAGAGTGAAAGCGAAGGTAATGTCAGTGAGGAAGAACATGTATGTGAAAATTTAAATTTTCTACAAAAATTATCTAAAGTGTGCTGGGATACAAGTCTGAACCACAAACAAATATATTGTACCTGATCCTCCTGTTTAAAAATAATAACCTTTTTTTTTACGTATATCACCTGTTTTATTTCTATCAAAAATAAAGTTCAAAAATATACTGTTAAACTAGGTAGAAAATAGCATGATATTTTGGAGCTATTTAGGTCATAAATAGCATGCTATTTTTAACCTTATTTGGATTAAAAATAGCATGCTATTCAGGTGCTATTTTAAGTCGATATTTTCGATCTATTATGTCGAAAATAGCATGCTATTTTAAGTTTCTAAATGGATCAAAAAATAGGAATAAAAATTCGAGCTATATTATTAGGGATAGTTGTGTGCATTTGGAGACATTTTAAGGATGTTTCTATACCATAAAAATAGCTCGCATTTAGTGCACTAGTTTCGAGCTATTTTGGTTTTCTGGGGCACCAGGGACAGGGGAAAACGGGACAAAATTCTGAATTTTTGCATACGGCTATTTTTGATACCGCTGATTTCGAATAAAATAAAAAAAAAAATAAAAAAAAATCGCGTCCAAAATGTTATTTTTTTTCGATCTCTATAAAAATGTGTCAAATATCTTCTTTTTTATGTTTATGTAGACCAATGTTCATAACCTAAAAATTAAAAATGGCGGAGTCAATATGATGCATCGATTTTTGAACCTTAACTGTATTTGCCTGTTAGGGCTAAGTTTTTTTTTCAGTCATCAGTTTTGGAGAAATACTTATAATAAAGAAATTATTATGATAATGATATCGTCGGCTTACAAGTAAAAGGCACTAAGTCACTTGCAACCCTAAGGTTGAATTTCCGTGGATAAGGTGGTTTTCTGTAAATTTAGGTAACCCGCTTTAATTTGACAGAATAATGCGTATTTTTTAAAAAAAAATTATTTAATTTATTTATTAGTGTTAATTTAATATGTTAGTATTGTACTGTGAACGTTATTTTAATTATTTTACGACGGATATTACAATTTGTTGGCGATTTTGAGTATGTGGCCTGAAGATGTCCCATATTGTTTAGGGATGAAACATATGTAGCCAGTCGAAATAAAAATATAATTATTTAAAAAAATTGTGGAGAAGAATTTAAGTTTTTGTTTTATTTTTTGAAATATTTTACTCCACTTCAAGAATGGACAATACATTATTTATTTTTTAGTTGTTCCTTTCTATGGAGATTTTTCTTTAACTATAGTAAAATTATATATAAAAGTTGCGGATTTTTGCGAAACGCGGAGAAAAATAAAACAAAAATTAAATACGTATTTTTTGCATAGATATTTACAAGTTAATGGTAATCTAATAATTTTGGCTAAACCCCATTTTTTAATAAAATATATATGTATATACAGGGTTATTCACGGAAGTGGCCTATTAAACGTTTATGGAGAACCAATAACTTTAAAAGTCTGCTAATTTGCACTTTGGGGTTTTTGAATATGGCCTATCGATTAAAAATATTTTCATGCTTGTGCCACTTCCGGTTGTACCGGAAGTGGCACTTAACTTTGAGTTTTTAAATGGAACACCTCATATATTTTTTAATTTTTTAAATTTGCATTAAATTTGCTTTATTTTGATGTATAATACTTCATGTCTATCTTCAGTAGTTTTTGAGTTATTCAAGTTTTTAGCGAAAAATAAGTAAATTCAAGCACCCCTAAAAACAATAATTTCTCCTTGATTTTTTCAATTGGAGAAAAGATGTTTTGTGTTTTGCTCAATGATGCTTAAACGAATTATCCTATGCTAAAATGGAACCCAAAAATTATACAGGGTGTCTGAAAAAGCAGGTCAAATCTAACAAATTTAATATAGCCATAACTCATTTTTTTTAAATGGCACCCTACATTTTTTTTTATTTGGTTAAATAGAGAATTAAATTTGCTTTAAAATAAGTATAGGATACCCTATACCTAACTTTAACCGTTTTTGAGCTATTTGCAAATTATTGTGAAAAAGCCGTATTTCTGTTAAAATTTGTTATATTTTATAAAATAGGCCAGAAAAATTAATCGATTTTTATTTATTTACCTCAAAGATCATTATATTTACCTTAAAACTGGATTTATGCGCCCAGTAGTGTACATTTCTTCTGTTAAAAATACCCTGTTGAGAAAATTTAGCCTCGTCCGTCCAAATTATTCTTTTTAAAAAGTTTTGTTTTTCTTGAATATTTATCAAAAGATTTTCACAATAGTCCACTCTATTTTGAAAATCATTAGGTTTTAAGGCCTGTATTTTTTGCTTTTTGTAATCGTGCATCTTGTGGTTTTTTAAAATTCTTTGGATGCTTGAATAGGAAATTCCCAAGTCGTAACTAGCTGCAGGAATTGAGGCATGTGGATATGCATAAAAGTAACCCAAAACATTGACTTCGTTATCTTCGTTGTTTGTAATTCGTTTCGTAAGAGATTTCACTGCATTTTCTTTTCCAAATTGCGAAAAATTTTTGTGTATTCTTCTAAATTTTTTAAAGAAATACTGCAAAATACTTCTTTTTCACATTAATTTGCAAATAGCTCGAAAACGGTTAAAGTTAGGTATAGGGTATCCTATACTTATTTTAAAGAAAATTGAATTCTCTATTTAAAAAAATAAAAAAAAATGTAGGGTGTCATTTAAAAAAAAAGAGTTATGGCTATTTTAATTTTGTTAAGTTTGACCTGCTTTTTCAGACACCCTGTATAAATTTTGGATTCCATTTTAGCTTAGAATGATTCGCTTAACCATCATTGAGCAAAATACAAAACAACTTTTCTTCAATTTAAAAAATCAAGGAGAAATTATTGTTTTTAGGGGTGCTTGAATTTGCTTATTTTTCGCTAAAAACTTGAATAACTCAAAAACTACTGGAGATAGACATAACGTGTTATACATTAAAATAAAGCAAATTTTATGCAAATTTTAAAAATTAAAAAATATATGGGGTGTTCCATTTAAAAAATTAAAGTTGACTGCCACTTCCGGTACAACCGGAAGTGGCACAAGCATGAAAACATTTTTAATCGATTGCCCATATTCAAAAACCCCAAAGTGCAAATTAGCAGACTTTCAAAGTTATTGGTTCTCCATAAACGTTTAATAGGCCACTTCCGTGAATAACCCTGTATATATATATACAGGGTGGGCCAAAAAAAAACCGGCCACTTTTTAAACAATTATAACTTATTTGCCTTTTGACCGATCTATACAAAATTTTGAATGAATAAGCTCAAAACATGTCCGATTCTGTAGGTAATTTTAATTATTTTAAATATTGTTATATTTTTCAGTAATAAGGCATTTTCTAAAGGGGTTATTTTAAAGTCGTGGGGATTAGAGCAAAATGTATAATTTGAAAATTTTGCGCCTTTATAATGTCAAGTGGTCTTTCTTTAGTAGGTAAGTATATTTAAATTTAAATTTGAAATTATAGTTTATTTTTTATTCTTATTTTTCTGAAAGGCTACATATTGCAATAAATTAATTTTTAAGATAAAAAAAAACTGATTGAGTAGGCGTGTTATTTATCTGACATCTCTCAAAAAATAATCTGTCAATTTAAAAACTATTCAAAATGACCAAAAATCTGTGAAAATTCGAATTACATAAAAAAAATAAGAAAAAAAGTAAAAGCTGAATTTTAGATGTATATTTTAAGGAAAATGGTTACGAAATAACAGAAAAATTACTAATGAAGTACGCACATTCAAAAATTGTTCCATACACTCTATGAACATAACATAAAAAACAAGAAATTGCTAAATTAAATCAAGATTTAACTGTTGGCTAAATTTAAAAGTATTATATTTTCATTGCAAATAAAATTAATTATTTTAAACACTATTTTAATTATTAATAATATAAAACCATATAATTATGGTAGGTACAGGATCTTGGTTGGCATTTTGCAGTTAAAGTTCCATTCATCGTATGTAAACGTTTCTAAAACGAGCAATTTTTCTCGTTTTGACCAAAACTACACTTATTTCTTGTTTATATACAAATGTTTTAATTTAAATACATATATTTGTTTTTTATTTATTGCTCATCTTTAAAATATATATTTAAAATTATGTTTTTAATTTTTATTCGTGATTTTTAATAATTTTCAATTTGACATATTATTATGACATGTCAAAAATAATTTGAGATGAGTAGCAGACTACTTAATCCGTGTTTTTATGATATTTACTGCTAGCTGTACCCTTTCCAAAAAAATAATATAAAAAACAAAATACAACCTTAAGTTAAAAGAAAAATATACATAACTATTAAGGAAAGACCACTTAACATAATGAGACGATTTTCTTTTAAATTATACATTTTGCTCTAATCCCCACTGCTTTAAAATAACCCCTTTAGAAAAAGCTTTATTACTGAAAAATATAATAATATTTTAAATAATTAAAATTATCTACAGAATCTTACATGTTTTGAGCATATTCATTCCAAATTTTGTATAGATCGGTGAAAAGGCAAACAAGTTATAACGGTTTAAAAAGTGGCCGGTTTTTTTTGGCCCACCCTGTATATATAAAAATGAATCCAAGTAGGTACTGATAATTATCATTATTATTATAATGCCAGTGGCGATGATGACAATTGGAATTCTAAAGTTTTAAATATTTAATTAATATACAGAGTGTTCCAAAACAACATGTAGATATTTTAAGGGGCGATTCTACATTAAAAAATATGAGAAAAGTTCCTATAACGGTTAGTCCGGAAATGTTCCCTAAAGAAGCTAGAGCCCTTTAAGGCTTATTTCCGGACTAACATTTATAGGAACTTTATTCATATTTTTAATGTAGATTTAAAATATCTACATGTTGTTTTGGAACACCATTTATTTGGCTATTATTTCATTTGGCTCATTAAATTTCAATATTTATTATTTCGATATTTGCCATTTAAAGCTTTTAATGTGCATTAAATTTTATAATATTCATAACAAATGTAATTGAAAGTAAAGCCATAAAATAACTATAACATATTTTAATATAATAAAACCAACATTAAATAATTTAAAATTTATTTTGAAATTAAACATTATATAAAATTCATAAAAGTGCAAAATTCTCAAATTTTGTATTCTTATAATACATTTATTATGCTATCAAAATAAAAACTCTATTGTACAATATTTTAAATTTTAAATTTGTTTAAATTAAATTAATTTTTACTTTTATATTGACATTAAATGTTTTAGACGGTGGCTAGGGGGCCGGAAAGTGTCCCAAAAAGTGTCTCAAAATATGTGACGCTTACGATATCAACAAAGTTCTTGGCTGGGATTATTGTTGTTATGTGACGCAAAAGTCTCCCAAAATTATTTGACGCAAAATTGTCCCAAAATTATGTGACGATCCCAGCCTAGAACTTTAAATTTATGTCACCCTTACGATATTAAGAAACATGCAAGCAAAGAAAACCGTGTCTCATAACTGGAGGCTTAAAAAATATTAATGTTATTACGGTTTTGCTTTACTTGTACAGTATAACGTTTTTTTTTTTAATATATAAGTATATACACATAAGTATATACACATTTTTTTTTTCAAACATTTTATTGACTTTTTTATTCCATACAAGTTTTTTGTATTTCATTTTTAAAATCTTGTTTTTCAGAAATCTTGTTTAAATTACAAATAAAAAAAGAAAAAATAATATACAAGTAACGGAATTCCCTCTTGCATTCGGTATACCGGTATACCGGTATTGTTTTAAATCATAGTATTGACTCAGAATCGAAGTATTCCTTTTTTTATTCCAGACATTTTTTTATTTCATCTTTAAAATCTTGTTTTTGAGAAATCCCATTTAAATTACAAATAAACAGACAAAAATTAATAAACAAGTAACGCCCCCATTATTAACAAAAGTACCTAATTATTTGGCATTTGGTATTGTTTTAAAACATAGTATTGACTGACAATAAAAGTATTCCTTTTTTATTCCAGACATTTTTTTTAATTTGAAGGGTGCAACTAACATAAGGGCCTAACCCACAAAATTATTATTTTATAGGATAAGCAAAAATGTGATAAATTTTCGTTCTAATGATATTAGTACTTAATATTAATTCTATTTTAATAGTTTGATTGTTTAAATTGTTTTATGTAGATTTCAACATTAAAAAAACTTGAATTTAGGGCCTAAACAATGCCCTTAATTATCAAAAGGGCCTAACCCACACATTTCTTGTTAGGTTGTTTTTGCATTAAATCAATTTTTAATCAAGAATAGTTAACGTAAATATTTGGGTGGGGCAAAAAAAGCAAATTATTAAAAAAGCCTTACCCACACGTTTATTATATGATTGTTTTTTTTATAAAATCTTGCCTTTTCTTGTTTTAAATACATGTTCATAACCTTTTATACAATAAAAAACATGGCATTACATCTTTTTGGCCTGGTTCTTTAACCCCTTTGCTCCTGTAGGGACATATATGTCCCAGCAGATGTTCAACAAATGCTATAGCCAAAAAGAATATTTAAAATGCACAGAACAGGGACATATTAGTATTTCATAATCCAAACTTAATATCAAGTGATATCAATACTTAACTATATATTACTACACAATAAATAATAATAATAAAACACAATATGTGATCCTGCACAAAGAAACCCAGTTAGTGTGTCTAATTAACGAATTTCTTTTTTTGTCGGATTCTTATGTAGCCAAGTTTTTTACATAAGAATCCAAAATTTTTATTTTTATTTTAATTTGACACGCTAACTGGGTTTGTTTGTGCACGGTCACATAATATTTTTTATTGTATCGTACATATGATAGCATTTTATATACAAAAAAAAATTCCGAAATTCAAAGAAAACAAATCCGGAGCGAAAGGGTTAAAGTTATATTATCAAAAACATGATTTTCAAAAAAACTGTGGGATAGCTCCTTACATTATTTGCACCCCTAACCTTATTTTCCAATGTATTTTTTTGCCACTTCCAGTAACATCTTAGAAATTTTTATTAATTAGAGCGATAAAGTACGTTAAGTAGGACCCGTTTCAAGCAAAAACCGTATTTCACAAAAAATGAGGGTTAGGCCCTTATGTTAGTTCCACTCTCCATTTTATCTTGTTTTTGATAAATCCCATTTAAATTACAAATAGACAAACAAAAAGTAAAAACAAGTAACGGAATTACCTCATTATTAATGAAAGTACATATTTATTTGACATTTAGTATTATTAAGTTTTTTAATTTCATTTTTAAAATCTTGTTTTTTAGAATTCCTTTTTAAATTACAAATAAACAAACAAAAAATAATATACAAAAAATAATATACAAGAAACGAAATTACCCAATTATTAACAAAAGTATCTACTTAACTGGCATTTGGTATTTTTTAAAACAGTACTGACTGGCAATCGAAGTTTTCCTTTTTTATTTCAGACATTTTTTTTATTTCATCTTTAAAATCTTGTGTTTGAGAAATCCCGTTCAAATTGCAAATAGACAAACAAAAAGTAATATACAAGTAACGGAATTACCTCCATCATTAACATAAGTTTTTTTATTTCATTTTTAAAATCTTGTTTTTTCAGAAATCCTGTTTAAATTACAAATAAACAAACAAAAAATAATATACAAGAAACGAAATTACCCAATTATTAACAAAAGTACCTACATATCTGTCATTTGGTATTTTTTTAAAACAGTATTGACTGACAATCGAAGTTTTCCTTTTTTATTCCAGACATTTTTTTATTTCATCTTTAAAATCTTGTTTTTGACATATCCCGTTCAAATTGCAAATAGACAAACAAAAAGTAATATACAAGTAACGGAATTACCCCCATTATTAACAAAAGTTTTTTTTATTTCATTTTTAAAATCTTGTTTTTTCAGAAATTCTCTTTAAATTACAAATAAACAAACAAAAAATAATATACAAGAAACGAAATTACCCAATTATTAACAAAAGTACCTACTTATCTGTCATTTGGTATTTTTTTAAAACAGTATTGACTGACAATCGAAGTTTTCCTTTTTTATTCCAGACATTTTTTTTATTTCATCTTTAAAATCTTGTTTTTGAGAAATCCCGTTCAAATCACAAATAGGTAAACATAAAGTAATATACAAGTAACGGAATTACCCCCATTATTAACAAAAGTTCGTATTGCTCGAAACATCAATTCATCTAAATCGGTTCGGATTTCGGCAAAGTTGGTTTTCGAACAAACGCCAACGCCGACCGCAGTTGCATTGTGGGGTAGTTTCGACTATTGATTGTGAGGGTCGCACCTTGCAACATGTGACTAATAAGCCTTTTAACGAGCCGTGAAGATGTGTAATGCTACGCATTTTATTATATACTATTCAAACAGTAAATAGTAAATAATATAGTTAACATTATTACCACGAGTCGGATCGAAGTAGCCATTACCGGGGGCATGCAAAAATTAGAAAGTTAAAAAACTCTTTTTTTAAGTAAATAGACACTTTAAACTATTGTTCACCAAGCGGAATGTCATGTCGACGCCGTTAATACTCAGTGAGCCACTTGGTCTTGGAGAAAATTGTTTCTCTTTTCAAAAACGAATAGTTAATACAAAAATATTGTTTTTTTATTAATTATTCGTTTTTTGAAAAGGGAAACAATTTTCAAAAAAAATATTAAAGTCTTTCTCTGTGAGTCATGGACCATGACCAACTGACTCACTGAGTATTAACAGCTTCGACATGACATTCCGCTTGATGAACAATAGTTTAAAGTGTCTATTTACTAGAAAAAAGATTTTTTTTAAATTCTAATTTTTGCATGCCCCCGGTAAATGGTTACTTCGATCCGACCCGTGATTAATACTATAGCCTATTATGTAGGAAATTAAAGAACTCACACTGTTGCCGTTGTTTCGTATTTACAAGAAATCTTACTTACCGAAAAAAGTTCATTCATAATAATTTCTTGATGTTTCATTCTAATTTGCGAATTTGATGTAATGCGCATGCGTAAGCGGACGACTTCGCCAATTTTAATGCAAGGTCTTGGTAAAATACAAGGAAGAAACAATTTAAATATGACAAAAAAGCGGAAAAAGAGCAGGGCTACCAAATTTGTTTAGTTGGATAATCAATGAAACACAAGATATTATTAATGATGTATGTTAGTATAACTGGTCTACTGAAATACTACATAATGGGCTATAGTAATAATATTAACTATACTTTGATTTTTTTTTTAATATTTTTTTTTATGTTTAACCCCCATAAGTTTTTTGTTTTTGGGGGTATTATTTTTAAAAACAATAGGGATTTTTTCCTCATAGAACTTGATTTTTCCTGAAAATTTTGAGTCGTTCTTGATCAAAAACTCATGTTAACTCATGAGTTATCGTGTTAACAAAAAACGTGATATCGGACAGACAGATGGACTGACAGACAGACGGACTTTTTAAAGGTTCTATTTTTTTCATGAAACACATTTGTATCCAAGAATTTTTTGTCTATGACGTTTTTTTGGAGATTTTGGGAAATTCTATACTACAGTATAATTATTATACTATTCTAGCGCTTGAGCTGTGAATAGTAAAATAATATCCTTCACACACGATAAAGTAACGTAAGAGTCATTCCGCGGCAACTGCACACAGAAAAATGGTTACTAAAAACTATTAGGTAATATACAGATTAAGTGGCTTAAAAGTTTGTATTACTGCACAGAAAAAAAGGATTCCTTGAACTAAGGACACGTGTCTTTCGATATGTTCAAAGCCATATCCCCTTGTTTCAAGGCTAGAATTCCTTTGAACCAAAGTCAATTTCCTTGAATGAAGAGAATGGGTTTTTGAATGAAGATCTGCGCTCTTTATTCAAGGGCGTTGGCTTTGGTTCGAAGAAATGCTAGCTTTAAAACAAGAGAATATGGCTTTGAACATATCGAAAGACACGTGTCCTTGATTCAAGGGATTCCATTTTTCTATGTGCAACTGAACAAAACTTTATATGGAAAAGGGTCAAATATCGTCTTCCAAGAGAGCTGCAGTTGATTAAATATGGCAAATAACTCGAGAAACTGATCCAATTTCAAAAACACGGCTAACCTGCAATTAAAAGTCTTTCAAATAAGGGATCATTTGACAAATCCTCGTATTACACTGATAAAAATTGGGGTAAAATTACACAGTAATTAGTAAATTTAAATAGCAATTATAATGCAATTATCTTAGTGAAAATAAAAAATATATATTTTTACAAAATGTTGTCATATTATTAATGTAATTTAGCAAACTGTTGTTAGTTTTACACAATAATCAGTATTTTTACTTTACCCATTAACAATTTTACTATAGGCATTGTACAAGTACAAATGAATTTTAAAGAACTTTTTATCTTTTAATGTAAATTAACGAAACCTTATTAATTTTACAAACAAAATTGCGTTATTACTACAGTTATTTTGAATTTAACTTAATAAGACTAGCAACGAAGCGAAAGCCTGATGTGTGCTCCTCTTGGCACCAGTTGATGCCGTAGCACGTTGTTGTGAGACGCCGGCAAATGTTTTTTTTTTATTTATCTGTGTTTTGTTTAGTGTTCTTATATTCATAATTGGTAAGTAAGTTATCCTTGTTATTTAGATGTTATTTTGTAGTTTTTGTAGGTGTAGGTTACATTTTGGCTAATATATCCATAGTTGTGCAGAGCTGTCGGCAGGTAAATTTTTTAAGAAGAATAGGTTTTTATTTGTGTTAATACCAAATAGAGATAGTCTTAGTTATAGTATAGATTGAGATTTACAACGTGCTTTTGAATTTTTAATGATCTCTAACCGTTAACGAGATAAAATGCATGGGCGGGACATTTAAAACACCCTGTACACAGAGACAATTATTCTAGTTTAGTAGTATTATAGTAGTACAGTATGTTAAAATATTTATGTAATAAAACTACCCTTCACTTTATAATGTGTTTTATTTGTAGTTTCAACTTCATAACCACACCATTTGTTTTCCATTTTCTTTTCTATACATAGCAGTAAAATTGTAAAATTCAGTTTTGATTTCACAAAAAAAAATTGAATTTCATTATTAATTTTGCAAAATAATTTTAAGTTTCGATAAAATTTCGCAAAAATTGTGTAAATTTACACTGCGTTTAAAAAAAATCGTAAACTTCTTGTTTGCAACTTGTAAAAACACTGTAATAGTTATCGTAAATATGTGAAATATTTGTAATAATAATGTGTAGAATTACAAATAATTTGTTTATTTAAGCAATAAATTTACAATATTTTTGTAAATATACTATAAAATAAATTAAAACTGCTATTTTAAATGCAACAAATATAAACAACGATTGGAAATATAGTATGGTAATTTTACTCGTCTCTTATGAATTTTAAGTATTCTTTTGTAATATTATCAATACTATTGTGATAATTTAAACAAATATTTTAAAATTTTTAGAAAATAATTTAATACGTATTTTTACATAACTAGTAGTAAAAATATATTACGCTAATAAATTTACTCTGATAGTGTTTGGCAAAAAATAACCAGCGATAGTTATAGTAATTTTACAAAATAATTTTTCAGTGTAGGTATAAACTTTTAAAGGTGTGGTCCCTTGACGTCCCTATATACGTTTAAAGAATGACGTCCCCTAACTTTTTATATGTTTATTATTAGAATAGTATTTTCCAGTATTTTCTACTCTCGTTGTAATGCTATAGAATTGAACGTTTTCGAGGAAAATTCAAACTTACAGGTTTCGAGAAGCAAAGATTAAACACTAAAATATTAAAAACCAAAATTTTAATAATGTGGAGTTACTGTACGTCAAAAACTAAGAAGAAAAGTTTCTATACATGTATTTCCCGGGGAAAAAAAGTTTATGCAACATTATGCATAATTATGTCTAATTTTACCTAAAATTAGGTATAATTTTACATGATTATGCATGATTATACATAATCATGTATGAATTTTAACCATGCATGAATTTTGACCCGGTATGATCATGCATAATTATGTATGGGTATACATTTAAAATTTTGGCGAAGGCGCACCATGCATGGCAAAGTTTTTGTATGATTATGCATAATTTTGCATCAAATTAAGTATAACTAAGCATAATTGATGTAAAATTAGACTTAATTATTAATAATTATGCATAATCATATTTAAACATTTTTTCCTGACATTTATATTTATCTATAAAAAAAAGGTTTGGACTTTTTGTATGATCATGCATAATTATGCATAATAATGTCTATTTTTGCCTTAAATTAGGTATAATTATGCACAATTGTGCATGATTATGCATGATCATGTCTGAATTTTGACAATGCATGAATTTTGACCCGGTATGATCATACCTGACCATACATGATCATACATGATCATACCGGGTCAAAATTTATGCATGGTCAAAATCAATGGTCGAATTTTGTATGTTCATGAATGAATTTTTTTTTCCCCGGGTTCTTATACACTATTTTTAAATGGCCAATGGCCATTGGCCATGGTACCGTTTAACAATCTCTTTGCTATATTACAAAGGATTCCTGAGTCATTAAATAAAAATAGAATTGTTGGAACCCCTTTTGATGGGGCGTAGCTCCCTTATGAGTCATTTTTTGGCATATGTTTATTGGAACTTCTTTCATATTATCATACACTTTAAAAGGAGTATACCCAACGAACTAACAACTCTTCTCTCTAGAATACGCATACGCCAACATCTCGATTTGTTTTTAAACAAATAGTAGGTATATTCAGGCCTGAATAATAACAATTACCAGTAACTGTTATTGTTGTCTCTGTTAGAACAAAGCTGTGCGAGTAAGACAGACAAATGTATATGTTGGCTAGGTTTTTGTCAGTTTTAACAAATTAAATGCCTATTCTAGAGAGAAGAGTTATTAGTTCGTTGAGTGTACCTAGCTAACGTAGCTATTTCAAGGTCATCCTGCATAATAAATACATACCTAATATTGTCGTTGCATATTTTTGTTGTGTTCCCTGTAACAAGAATTTAGTTACAACACTCTAACTCATTTAGATTCAATATAACGTTGGAGCAATACTAATCCAGGCAGTATACATTTCCATGGAGCTTTGATCACACAAACATTCCACTACTGTTGTTCCAACCTATTGCTTTTGAAATTATTTTATCACTTCGACACTTGTTAGTTTAGTCATACATACCTAAAATGTATTATGTACATGCCCTATTCAATATGTTGCCTAATTAATTTACGTAAACACAATGCGTATTACACATGTTATTAGCATCTATCTGTCAACAATGAAGTTCCTATATGTCTATGTATCTATGTAGATGTGGATGCCACCTATATATCTATCAGATTTTCCTTTCTGTTTGTACGTAGATTTATGTTATCTTTACACTGAAAGCTTTTTGTTGTTAAATTAAATTAAATGTTGAATGCAAAAGAAAAGCTAAGTTTTTTTTTACGAAGTTATAAAAAAATTCGTGATCACGAAATAAAATTTTGTAATACATACGCTAAATTTTATTTGCAAAGTTATTAATAGAATGCATAATATACATGCCCTATTTAATATGTTGCCCAATTAATTTACGTATACACAATGCGTATTAGGGCGTAGCCTACTTAATAGCATATACTAAAATTTCGAAAAAATAAAATGCTTGGCGTGTCATTTTTTTTTTTTCTTTTTTACCTAAAAGAAAAACGTGTAAAGTTACGCAACAATCAGAGAAAAATTGAATGGTCCGCAAGGCAGAAATAAGCAAAAATCCTCACAAAATACGTGAGAATGTTATTTAAGTATATTTTCGTCAAAATTTCATTAAAAAAATCAAACAATTTTTTTAAAATTAATTATTTTATGTTGCAAAAATAAAAATTATACTTTTAAACTAATTTTAATATAAATAAAAATTTACAAAAAAAAAGTCGCAATTTTTAGCAAAACAATTGAAAAACTAAAACCTTAAAAAAAAGTTAAATAATAAAATTATATAGTTAAATAGAGAATGGTATAAGCTTTAAAACGATGTATCACACGACCCACCCCTTCCATTAAAAGAAAATCCATGCACCCCCTGCCCACATTTTAGGAAATATCAAATATATGCGAAAAGTTAGTTTGGGTTGTCTTATTAAAGTGCTCCAATTTTGAAGTCCCCTCTTAATTTTTGAACTAGTTGAGATATTGAGTGACTTTTGGACTGTTTACTTAAAAACCTCAACTTAGATTGTGGAAACTTTCATAGGCAGAATAAGTAGGGATACGAGGGAAAAAAATATTTTAAATAAATTGATCCTGTGACACAACTAAGTAGGGGTGGGGGTGAGGAGAGGGGTGCGTAAGGGGACAAGCTTAGTGTCACGTACTCATGCTAAGAAACGCCAAAAAGCATCACTAGGGGGGCAAAAATAAACTTAAAATAAGTAAGTAATGAAGTAATATTTTTATGACGTAAAACCATAAAAAAAAACAAACAAAAATTAGCAATATTGTTTTTTATAAATTATTTTTAGTTTGACATAATTGCCTGTAATAAAATTACAAAAAATAAAAAGTGCTGGATTTTTTCAAGGTCAAATTCTGATTCTGTGCCTTTAAATTAATAAAAAAAAATATTTTTTGGTCTCTGGAAAAAAGTTTACATTATGTGGTTTAATATTATTGCTATTTTATTTATTTACTTTTTACGAACTAAGTAAAATAAAAACATATTTGGTGAAGCTGGAGCTAAAGTGGTCTAACTAACATTTTTGGCGAAAATGAGTTATGGCCATATTTCAATACTAGACATTATATATTTATAGTTTAAACGCATTTTAGGTCTATAAACCTGCCCAAACCCCTTAATTTAAACGATAACATTTAGGAACTACATTAATTTATTTTTTAAATTTGTTAAAAACGGTTTAACTCATTGTATTTTAAATATGTATTTTCCTATTTCTAAATAATATTTGCAAAAAAAATATATAAGCGAGCTTTAAATAATACAATAAAATTATTTTTGGGTGTATCCAAGTATTACGCAACACTTTTTGGGGTATACTAAATAAGCCTATATTTTACAAAAAAGAGGGTCACAATATGAATAATTTTAGCTAAAAACGCACAAGAAACGTAGTATAATATATAAAAAGACCCACCAAATAAGATTATAATTAATTTAATGTAATTTTAAAGCCATTTCACACACAAATTTTAGAAATTGCTATTTTTGCCAAAAGTGAAAAAGCTAAAGTGGTCTAACTAACATTGTTTCCAACACTCCTTATTTCCCAAACAAAACCAACTATTGCAACAATTATGCGTGAAATAGTGTAGTACTACCTTTAAACTATACTATAAAATTATTTTTGGGTGTGTCCAAGTATTACGTAACACTTTTTAGAGTATACTAAATGAGCCTGTTTTTACAAAAAAAAAACATTTTTTTATAAAAAATAGGCTTATTAGGTACACCCCAAAAAGTGTTACGTAATACTTGGACACACCCAAAAATAATTTTATAGTATAGTATAAAGGTAGTACTACAGCATTTAATGCATAGTTGTTGCAATAGTTGGTTTTGTTTGGGAAATAACGAGTGTTGAAAACAATGTTAGTTAGACCACTTTACCTTTTTCACTTTTGGCAAAAATAGCAATTTCTAAAATTTATGTATGAAATAGCTTTAAAGTGGCATAAAACTAATTAAAATTTTATTTGTGGGTCTTTTTATATTCTATGCAACATTTTTTTGCGTTTTTAGCTAAAATTATTCATATTGTGACCTTTTTTTCGTAAAAACAGGTTCATTTAGTATACCCTAAAAAGTGTTACGTAATACTTGGACACACCCAAAAATAATTTTATGGTATAGTTTAAAGGTAGTACTACACTATTTCATGTATAACTGTTGCAATAGTTGGTTTTGTTTGGGAAATAAGGAGTGTTGGAAATAATGTTAGTTAGACCACTTTACCTTTTCCACTTTTGGCAAAAATAGCAATTTCTAAAATTTATGTATGAAATAGCTTTAAAGTGGCATAAAACTAATTAAAATTTTATTTGTGGGTCTTTTTATATTCTATGCAACATTTTTTTGCGTTTTTAGCTAAAATTATTCATATTGTGACCTTTTTTTTGTAAAAACAGGTTCATTTAGTATACCCTAAAAAGTGTTACGTAATACTTGGACACACCCAAAAATAATTTTATGGTATAGTTTAAAGGTAGTACTACACTATTTCATGTATAACTGTTGCAATAGTTGGTTTTGTTTGGGAAATAACGAGTGTTGAAAACAATGTTAGTAAGACCACTTTAGCTTTTTACTTTTGGCGAAAATAGAAATTTCTAAAATTTATGTATGAAATAGCTTTAAAATGGCATTAAAATAATTAAAATTATATTATATGGTTAGGTTTAAGTATTATTTTACACCTACTGTGCCAACTTACCCAAAAAAAAATTAAACTTTTGTGTAAAAAGAGACACTGAGTTTTTTCCTAAAAAGTGTCGCGTAATAATTGAAGGCACCCAAAACTAAAGTTATTTTAATGAGATAAGTTTTTTTATATTTTATGCTAACATATGCCCAAAAAGTTTAGTTTTAAAGGTTAAAGTGATTAAATTATAAGTCGAAACGCGTTTTCTTACAATTAGGTCCTATAAAATTTGTATACATATAAGTAAACTCTGCACTTTAATTTTAAGCTTTTATTTTTTTTGCGTTTTTACTGTGACAGTAGGCCCTTCTCATAGGGATTTTTAAATTCCTCGTATTGTTTTTAATATACACTAAAGATCTACATTCGACAAGTTACCATCGAAATCGCGAAAAGTGTACGATTTAGCCTATGAAAAAAAATTAAAATGAGCTAAGGAGGGTTTAAGTTTATTTCGAAAGGGTTTTATTAGCCTATTAAAAAAAAACATGCTTTATTACTGAATAAATTAAATTCAAAAATTAATATTTAAAAAAATATATATTGAAAAAAAAATAGTATGTTTCACTCAGAGGAAAAGTGCTTTTTTTTACTCGTCTGTAGTTTCCGGACTCCGCTTCGCGTCGTCCGTAAATTCTACAGACTAGTAAATAAAAGCCTCACTTTTCCTCTTAGTAAAACAATATACTTTTTGTGAAAAACTGAAATTAAAAAAAAATAAAAAAATCTAAATTAAAAAAAAAATCAATAAAACCTATTCTAGCGCAGGCGCTGTGAATAGTATAATAAAGCGAGTAAGATATCAAATAAAGTGAGTTTAATGACACTTTACAATTGCTGTTTCCAACTTTATAACAAATATAAGCTGAGATATATGTAGTTTTAGTCTTACAATAATTTATTTCCAAATATAAGATTGGACTATAACCACCTGTAGCAAAACCTTAAAAGAAGAAAATTGAAATTTAAACAATCGAAAAATGCATTATTTTCTTAAATAGCGAGTTTCAAAGTTTCTCAAAATATTTTTAGACATATGAGAGCGTATTCTAATCAATGGAGAAAATTCTGGTAATGCTTGTTTAAAAACTTTTGTAATAATTACCTGATCAAACTTTACCAAACTGTTTAATTAATGTGTATTAGGAAAGTTAAAAGATATATACAAGTACGAAATTCCAAAATTTTCTTTCGGCGTCATATATGACGTACCTGTAAATACTGCTGCTAACAAAATAATACTTTCCTCTATAGAACTAGGCTCATTAAAATTAAAAACAAAAAAATGTAAAAAAAAATTTTTTTTTTCAAAAATATTTTTTTTTCGTAAAACAAAAATAAATTAAAAAAAAATTGTTTTTGAAAAAATTAGTTTTTACCCCATTTTACCCCCTTACCCCAATCCGATTTTTACCAAAAACAATCCCAGCCTAGAACTTTGGATAGTCAACTTATGGTCCAAATTTGAAGCATTTAGCCCGAAGCATTCTTGAGTTATCGTGGTCACAATTTTCCGGAACACAGACCGACAGACCGACCGACTGACAGACAGATTTTTTTTTACGGAAATTATATTTTTTGGATATAAAACGTCCAGAAACGTAAAAAAAAGCAATAAATTTTTTTCGACTTTCCTTGGGGAAAGTAAAATTATGGTTTTACTTACTAATTTAATAAATTATTATTATACAGTGCGGTCCAAAAGTCACCCCCCCCCCCTATTAACTTTTGAACGAGTTCAGATATCGATTTCAAATTTAGAACTCTTAAATAAGACAACTTAAACTATCTTTAGGCATATATTTGATACTTTTATCTCTTAAAATGTGGGCAGGGGGGCATGGGGGGAATTTTTTTTAAATGGAAAGGGGAGTCGTCTGATACATCATTTTAAAGCCTTTAAAATTCTCTATATAACCATACATTTTTAAAATTTTTAAACATGTTTTTTAAGGTTTTGATTTTTCAGTTTTTTGTGCTAAAAGGATAAATTTTTAAGTTTTTTTTTTGTTAATTTTCATTTATGTCAACTAAAATTAGTTGAAAAGTATAATTTACTTTTTTTCATTATGAAATTAGGCATTTTTAAAAAATTGTTTGGATTTATTAGAGAAATTTTGAAAAAATACCCATTTTCAACCCTACTTTAAACCCAAAAAAAAATGTTTAAAAAAAATTAAAAAAATACAGTTAAATTGAGAATTGTATAAGCTTTAAAATGATGTATCACACGACCCACCTTTCTATTTAAAAAAATGCCGCCCCATGCCCCCCTGCCCACATTTTAAGAGCTAAAAGTATCAAATATATGCTTAAAGATAGTTTAAGTTGTCTTATTTAAGAGTTCTAAATTTGAAGTCGACATCTAAACTCGTTCAAAAGTTAAGAGGGGGGGGGGTGACTTTTGGACCGCTCTGTATATTATTATTATATATTATTATATATAAATCGTTTAAAAAAATGGCAATGGGCACATTTGCGGACCAACCTTTATAGGAACTGTATATAAAATATATCAAAAAGTAATACTGGCTATTAAAAATTGAATACATTTAAATGGTATCCGAAATTAGGCGTCTTTTCTTCCTTTATTGTTCTAAAAACATTTATTAAATTAATGAAACATTATATTTGAAATATAATATTTCCAATTGCGTTATCGTCAAAACATAATGTAACATAATCTTATAGAAATATATCCGACTAAAATACATTATCATCCCCTAAAATTAGATTACCTAGAAGGCCAGATGTCCTCTCGAGATTAACCTTTAAGTGTAAGTGTAACTAAGAATTTAATACAGTGTGTGTCTAAAGTCCGCCCCCCACCTTTAACTTTTGAACTGCTTTTAAGCATCTTTAAAAATGTCAACTTAAAATTTGGAACAGGTAACACCCAAACTATTTTTTGGTATATATGTGATATTTTTAGGCGTTACATTGCAATGGAGGCAAGGGGAAAAGCTGTTTTTTTTTATTGGAAATAGTTCGTGTGATAAATCATTAGATTCTCTCTTTGACCATAATATTATTTTTAATTTTAGTTATTTTTTTTTGAGTGTTTTCTAAAAGATGAGATTTTTCTTAGATTGCTTTTAAAATTTTCATTTATAACATTTAAAATTAGTGTAAAAGTTTAATTTACGTTTGTGTATATATACATTAATCGTTAAACAAAAATTGTTTATTTTTTTTTTTTAAGGAAATTTTGACAGGAATTTCTATTTTTAACACTTGACCTTTTTAAAAAATGTGTTAAAAAATGTATGGTCGATAAAAAATTTTATGAGCTTTAAAATGATTTATCACCTAATAGGCTTGATAAAGACTTCAATAAATAAACTAAACTAAATCAAACCAAACTAAATCCTCCTTGTAATTAAAAAAAAATATATCATCCTGCCTCCAATGTGCCCTCTAAGAATATTAAATACCACAGAAATCTGTTCTTCCATCTAACCTATAAAATATGTGGATACTAATATAATAAGTTTTACAAGTTTTACATGAGATTGAAATTCGAAGAATATTATTTTATAAAAATATTGTATATTATATTTCTTTTGCTTCATGATTCTAATCAAGTATGAAAAAATAACAAAATTTAAAAAAAATATTCAAAATATCAAAGGGCATTATTGCTTCTCATTTAGTCAAGTAATTCTTTCTTAAGGAGAGTTGATAAAAATGTTCGGGCAGTGCGTTTAAACATTTAACAATCTGCTAGGAGAATGATCTCTCAAAAGTAGCAGTCTTGTGTATAGGCTGTGTTAGAGTTTTCTTATGTCTCAGATAATATAGAGGGCTATTATCCACCCGTTCATTTAAGAACGTTAGTACCTCATTTGCAGCTCACTAAACAGGAAGGCGCTAGATACCGCAGGCTGACAAAATTAAAATTGTGGGTACCAAATGTAACGTCTGAGAGACTCAACGAACTAATAATTCATCTCTCTAGAATAGGCATTTCATTTGTAAAAACTGAAAAAAACGTAGCTAACATATACATTTGTCTGTCTTACTTGCACAGCTTTGTTCTAACAGAGACAACAATAACAGTTACTGGTAATTGTTATTGTTCAGGACTAAATATACCTACTATTTGTTTACAAACAAACCGAGATGTTGGCGATACTTTATATTAACGGTATGCGTATTCTAGTTAGAAGAGAGATAGTAGAGATGTTCATAGTTACGAAACTAGGAACAGAAATAATTTTTATATTAATAGAGTAAATACCACAAGGGGAATAAATTCTTTATTTCACCAAGGCTTTAATGCATTTAACAATTTACCAATTGTTATTAAGGATAGTCCGTCATAAGGAATTTTTAAAAATCGTCTTTCTGAACACATTTTGTTGTAACTGTGTTTTGCTTTACTTTGTTTTAATATAATCTAATTATACTAAGGTCTCTCATTACTTCTCATTATTATTTTTTTTTCACCATCTCTCTTTTATATTTTTGTTTTTTTTTTATATCTTTATATATTCTATTATTTTTATTTTGTTATTATATTTAATGTTTATTATTATAACATATTTATATTTCTTTATAAACAACATTGTATAATTACTTTTGTGTATATTAGGCAAGTCCTATTTAATAAATTTCATTTCATTTCAAGAGTTGTTAGTTCGTTGGTCAGACTCCACATCAGTAGCTTAATCTCACTAGCCTCGGGCTGCCCAGTCCGGCACTGTAAGTTATAATATTAAATCAAAATTTGGTTTGATTTATTATATAAATTATACAATAAAATCCAATGTAGTCATAAAAGTAATCATAATTCGAAATTTCACGTTTACTTTTGTGTTTGGTAATTAATCAAGGGGTAAATAAAATGCGATTCCAAATTATAGTTTAATATTACTTTTTAGAATTATATTAATATATATACAGGGTTATTTAGAAATAAGTTTAAAAAATTTAAGAGATTCTACGTTATAAAATATGAAAAAAAGTTCCTGTAACGGTTGGTCCGGAAATGAGCCCTAAGGAAGCTGCGGCCTTACGAAGATAGACATATTGAATGGGGAACAAAAAAATCACCAATAAAAATTTTAATGCTTCAAGGCGATTCTTAATTTAAAACTAAGCAAAAAAGTATTTTTCACCAAAACACCTGAATTTAATATAAAGGAGTAATTGCCTTTTAAAAAGTAATATTTTTAGTGGCACAAAAAGTAACTTCCTCTTAATTGTATTATTTTTTGAAAACAGTTGCTTCTACAGTGTTACACTATATGACATTTTTTTATGTATTTTTACTAAAGGAATATATATTTTTTACCAAAAATCCAAAAAAAGTTTGGGGCAAAAATGTCAAAGTCTCCAGATAAGGAGAGGTATGAGTAGTTGTCTACATCTAGAAATAGATGGCGCACAAGTCTACATCAATCTAATGGCTATATTCCTTTTGCGAGTAAAGTCTAAAAACGTTTTCTTAATCAGCGTGCAGAGTTGACTCTTGGTACTGAAGAGGGCCAGCAGCCCGAAACTGTCAGTCTACCAATATCACTCTGTACGATGATTAGAAAATAGATTGATGGAATAATAAATTAATATTTTTATAATTTTGTTTAAAATTAAAAATTTCTGTCCTTACTAATTTTACGTCTAACCACCCGTTAGTGGTACTATGTGCTTGAGACACACAAGTCTTCAACTTGCTACCATTCAAAGTCTCCAGATAAGGAGAGGTATGAGTAGTTGTCTACATCTAGAAATAGATGGCGCACAAGTCTACATCAATCTAATGGCTATATTCCTTTTGCGAGTAAAGTCTAAAAACGTTTTCTTAATCAGCGTGCAGAGTTGACTCTTGGTACTGAAGAGGGCCAGCAGCCCGAAACTGTCAGTCTACCAATATCACTCTGTACGATGATTAGAAAATAGATTGATGGAAGAATAAATTAATATTTTTATAATTTTGTTTAAAATTAAAAATTTCTGTCCTTTTTTTTTCATATTGTGCTAATTAATTGGTAATAATTATAATTAGTTATATTTCATAAATAGAAAGTTATTTAAAGCTATTTTCTTGGGTTTAATTAGTAAAAATTGCACAAAGGACTGAAACATCTAAAGTGACAGTAATCAATGTTTATAAAATTTACTCCTACTAGGAGAGAAAAAAATATTATTGCTATAGGTGAAGAAAATTGATTTCACAGTCTGAAAACATGATAAATAATGGTATGTTCTAAAGCTAGTAGTGAAAAAAATTAGTTAAATATGTATACCAAGTATTTTTATACAAGAATCACAATTACTTCATATTAGATTTTTTCTCGGTGTGCGCAGTGACACAGACGAAGTTTTGTTTTATGATACACTTAAATTGATTAATTGTGCAAAATATAATACACCGTGATAAGAAAAAGTTTTAATGCAAACTGCTTTTAATAAAACACGCATTTTTGCCGGAAAACATGGATAATGGTTAAAGGTAAACACTTTTGAAACTTAAAATTATACCCGGATTAAGAGCTTTTGTCATTTTGATTAAGCGTTGTATATATAAACTATAATTTTGTAATATACTGCTTGTTCCTCCTGAAAAAATCATATTTCGCTAGTCATGAAAAAATAAAATACAGTGCGACTATAAAGTGTCGAACAGTTTGAAAAGAAAATACTCTTCGTTTGAATCCACGCCTCTGTTAGAGTTGTGCGCTACAAGCCCATGTGTACAACAGCTGGGTGGCCAGTAAAACGCACACAGCTTTCTTGCATTTTACTCATCGCTAATGCCAGTTTTACATTAAAACGTATTCGGCACTTTATAATCGCACGGTATACTGGCAGGTAAGCCTGCTTTTTAACAGGAAAGCTTATATTTAGGCCCTTTTGTAATGTTAGCTGAGTATTTCCACGTCAACTAGCCCCTCGATCCGGAACTCATCTCTCCGATTTTGCTGAAATTTTGCATGTCCCCATAACTTAGTATTTATATAACCCCATTAATGGCGTTTTGCAAAAAAATCGTTGGTTGCCGAGATATTAGGGTGGGTCATTTTTCCCTTTTTTAAAATCGGAGAACAACCATGTAATAAATTCGTAATAACTTAATTTCTATTGAAGTTATATAATTTATTCGTATTAATTTGTAAAGAGAATGAAATTATGGTGTAGGAAACCCATTTTTTTACCCATTCTGATATTTCCAAGATGACGGACCGCCATGCCAATTCGGGGAAGTTTATATTTTGTATCCCCAAAATAGCTTATCTTCGATTTTTTTTATTTTTTTAATTTTTACTCGTATTTAGTGGTAGTATATCCCTATAAAATATTTCGCCTCAAATGACCTATTTATGGGAGATATGATCCATAATGTGCGACCATACCCTAATTTTTTTTCATTTTTAACTATGAGGAATTTAATGAAGAAACTAAATCCATTGCACAATATTATTAATTTGATTACTTATTTAATGAAAAGGGTCATCAATAACAATATACTGGGTGTGCCAAAAATATAGGAGCACCCTATACAGGGTGTCTCAGAATGTTTCCAAAATCTCTTAAGGGTAATTAGATCTTGTCAAAATAATGCCACAAGTTCATATAAAATTTTTGGCTACGGCCCCCCTACTCTGAGATATTTGCCCCCCTAGATGAAATAGAAAAATTATTTTTTTTGGATAACTTTTTTACTTTCTAATATTAATTGACAATTTTTTTTGAGTTTTTTAAGAAAATTAATGCGCATCGATTGATTTTTACAGAAGATCCGTAATTATCAGAAAATTCAGGGGCGGACTTCCGTTATGGTTGCAAACCCCTAAGTTTCATAGGGTTACAAATTTTAGACATTTGATTACTTTTTTTACATTTGTGAGTAATTTTGATCAAAAAAGTACTCTACACAAAATTCGATAACATGAAGCGTTTCCGAGAAAAAGGCACCTTAAAAAAATCGTTAAAAAATATTAAAAAAAGTTGGATTTTTATTTTTTATCTAAGGGGCTAGTCAAAAATTTCAGATGGACCTTTTATTTCATTTTAATGAGAGAAAAATATTTTTAAAATAATATATAGCATTTTTGAAAAAATATAAAAATATTTTTTTATCCAATACATACAGATAATAAGACAATTACCAGCTTTATTTTAAATAGATAAACTCAATAATAACACCCGCGTGGCTTTTACTTTATTGAGTGGATAATTATTTATTTTACCCGTTCAACTGTCACTTGTCAAATTATTTTCTTGTAAAGTCATTAAAATTTTTAATAAAAATATGAATTCCTAAGCTATTTATTGGATAAAACCTTGTATGGCACTCATGGGTAAACTGATATTGCCCTCTCGAAAATTAACCTGCTTGGCTGACGCCTCGCAGGTTAATTTTCTCATGGGCAATATCTTACTTTACCCACTAGTACCATAAATAACTATTTACGGTCCTCCTGCCTTTGAATTAAAAAAGTGCCTTTTTCTCGGAAACACTTAATTTTATCGAATTTTTTGTAGAGTGATTTTTTGATTATAATTGCTCACAGAATGTACAAAAGTAATTAAAATTCTAAAATTTGTACCCCTAAAAGAATTTAGGCTTAGGAACCAAAAGGGAAGTCCGCCCCTGACTTTTCTGATAACTTTTAAAACTTCTGTTAAAATCATTCAATGCGAAATAATTTTCTTAAACAACTCAAAGAAAAATTGTTAATAACTATTAAAAAGTAAGAAAGTTATCAAAAAAAAATAATTTTTTTATGTCATCTTGGGCAAATATCTCAGAGTAGGGGGGTCGTAGCCCAAAATTTTATATGAACTTGTGGTATTATTTTGACGAGATCTAATTACCCTTAAGAGATTTTGGAAACATTCTGTGACACCCTGTATAGGGTGCTCCTAGATTTTTGGTACACCCTGTATATTGTTATTGAAGACCCTTTTCATTAAATAAGTAATTAAATTAATAATATTGTGCAATGGATTTAGTTTATTCATTAAATTCTACACAGAGCTCATTTTTTGTAGTTAAAAATAAAAAAAATAGGGTATGGTCGCACCTTATGGGTGATATCTCCCGCAAATATGTTATTTGAGTCGAAATGTTTTATAGGGACATACTACCACTAAATACAAGTAAATAGTAAAAAAATAAAAAAAATCGAAGATAAGCTATTTTGGGGATACAAAATATAAACTTCCCCGAATCGGCATGGCGGTCCGCCATATTGGAAATGTCAGAATGGTTAAAAAGATGGATTTTCTAGACCATAATTTGATTCTCTTTAAAAATCAATACGATTTAAGTCTATATCTTCAATAGAAGTTAAGTTATTACGAATTTATTACATGGTTGTTTTCCGATTTTGAAAAAGGGGTATTTCTGTACGAATCCATACCACCTTGGTGATTGAATGTCACGGATTTTCGTTAAACTTTTTTTATATTATCACCACTCTAATACTAAAAGCCCTATGTAAAAAAAAGAATTTAAAAAAATTTTTTGGCTGAGATATGATTTTTTTTAAATTTTGTAATTTTTCAATTTTTGAGGATAAAGAAAACAGCTTTATTTTCAATTTATTACTATAAGTCTGAGAATTTTAATCCAAATTTGATGAAATTTGGTGCACCCATGTAAACTTAGATGACAATCTTAAATTTTTTATAATTTTTTTTAATAGTGGGTTTCTGCTCTTCTTCTTCTTCTTCGAAAATATTTTTTTACATTTTTTTATAACTATGTTTAACCCGATTTTTCGTAAAGTGCCCCCCCTACGATTTTTCTCAAATTTTGGTCAAATGTACTTCTAAGTGTCCCTTTTTCAATGACGTAAAATTTATTCTGGGCAAATTAGGTTTACTATATATTTTAGCCATTTTAAATTTTTACGACAATGAGGAATTGTGATGGAAATAGCTGTTTTACAAAAAAAGGCACATATTATTTTTTATATGTTTTTAATAGTTTAGGTCAAATGCTTCATTTTAAGACAAAAACAAAATAATTAATTGTTGGTTTTTTTCAAAAAAGGCGTAAGTCCACAATTTTATTACTTTTTTATTTCTATATAATTTGTAGGCGTTTTTTTTTCTGGTGTAAACGTTAGATTACGTTAAATAGTTAAAGTCTTTAACATCAAAAACTATTTTTATTTTTTTTTTAACACAATATGTTTTTTGGTTTTGTTTTTGATCTTAAAAATGCCTGAAAGTTGGTAAACTGTCAGAGTAAGAAACTTTTTTTTTGTTATAAATCTTTTTTTAATTCGCAGCTCAGAGAAAAGTTTTCTATGCCGGGGATAAGTCCTTAATAAAAATTAATTTAAAAATATTAATTTATTTAACATACTAATTCTTTATTTACAATTTATTTATGTCTTATTATTTAACTTTAATTATTATACAAAGCTTATCAAAATCTTTTAAATTTTTGTGAAGCGCATCCATCGCTAAAATATAATAAAAAATTTTTATTTGCTTGTATTCCAAAGTGACATTGTTCGGTTAGAACTGTTAAGTTAAAAGTGACAATTTTGTTAACAGTTTGTCTTTTGTTTTACTTCGGCGTTCCCTTTTGGAAAATTGTATAGCGGTTGTGCTTGAAAAAACAAAAACAAAATTTTGTTGGCCCCTTATGGAAAATTGTCAGATAACTGACAGAACCAAATTAAAACTAATTTTACCTATTACTTTTACCTTTTTGTGTTAAAATGTGTTTAGAAGCGAAAAAAAAATAGCGTATGATCCAAGGACGAGGAATATATCTCAATCTCTGCATGCGACCGAGCAACTTTATTTTTCGTCCTTGGATCATACGCATTTTTTTTTCTCTTATAAACATATTTTTAACAAGAAATAAATAATAATGTCATATTAAAAACATGGCAGGCCAGCATCTTGTCGTATATAACTGGCAGTTGTTTTACGATTGACAGGCCGCGGCATGCCGGTTGCCTACACTGTGCGCGCGAAAAAATGTACTTTCCGGCACGCTGCCATGGTAACGTGCGGGAAAGTAAAAAGCTAAGAAATAGGATATTTTGCGGTCAGATGAATTAAATATCAAATTAATTCTGATATAGCTTTTGAGTATAGTGAACGAATATTTATTGGGTTGATTTTAGAATTCGAGAACAATGTATATATTTATAATTTCAATGAGCACGAAAATGTTTATTCCTTTTTAGAGAACCCAACAGTTATAAATATATATGAGAATCAAATAGTAGGCTTAGTTAGGTTAAACAAAAAAGATGGTACATATTATTTAAATAAAAAAAATTCAAAAGATTTTAATAAAAAAAAAACTTTGTATAATAAATTAAAGTTAAATAATAAGACATAAATAAATTGTAAATAAAGAATTAGTATGTGAAATAAATTAATATTTTTTAAAGTATTTTTTTTAAGGATTTATCCCCGGCATAGAAAACTTTTCTCTGAGCTGGGAATTAAAAAAAGATTTATAACAAAAAAAAAAGTGTCTTACTCTGACAGTTTACCAACTTTCAGGCATTTTTAAGATCAAAAACAAAACAAAAAAACATACTGTGTTAAAAAAAAATAAAAATACGTTTTGGTGTTAAAGACTTAAGTTTACATGGTTGCACCAAATTTCATCAAATTTGGATTAAAATTGTCAGACTTATAGTAATAAATTGAAAATAAAGCTGTTTTCTTTATCGTCAAAAATTGAAAAATTACAAAATTTTAAAAAAATCATATCTCAGCCAAAAAATTTTTTTAAATTCTTTTTTTTGCATAAGGTTTTTAGTATTATAGTGGTGATAATATAAAAAAAGTTTAACGAAAATCCGTGACATTCAATCACCAAGGTGGTATGGATTCGTACAGAAATACCCAAAGGCAAAAAATGACATACCCTAATATCTCAGCAACCAACGATTTTTTTTGCAAAACGCCATTAATCGGGTTATATAAACACTAAGTTATGGGGACATGCAAAATTTCAGCAAAATCGGAGAGATGAGTTCCGGATCGAGGTTATAGTTGACGTGGAATTACTCAGCTCCTTTGTCAATTTTTTAAATAATTTTTTTAATTTTTTTTGGATGCACAGCACAGTGGTCCCATAAAAAAAAGTGTCGAAATTCTGCTTTTTTTGCATAGCGCCATTTTTTGCTTAGCTAATTACTTAAAAAATAGTGAAAAATCCGAAAAAAAACTTGCGTGGTGGTTCAAAAATGTTCAAAAATCTCCGATTTTGCCAAAATTTGTTAATCTTAATGCTTTTTTAAATTTTGCCAAAATTAAGAAAAATATGGCACAAAACAAAAAATTATAAAAACTTCAGCCCATTTTTTATGGGTTATTATGTACTATAATTTTATACTGGCCCGTTTTTTTTAATTTAATTTTGAAAAAAAAATAAACACCAGCAAAATATGAGTAGATAATTTTTCTATGCTCTATGTCATCTGAGCCTTTGTATGAATCAAGTAAATCCCCTGCTTCAGAGACTTTAAAAACTTTATCTAACATATATCAACACTTAAAACTCTCTTTAATTTTCATTTAATCAAAATGTCATTTAATAAATTCTCATTTCTTTAAAAAATTAGGTATTACATATTTTAAAGGCACTTTTTAAAGACTGTTCTCACCCCTTGGCCACAGAATTATTATGTATAACTATGAAAATAGTTTAATCTAAATGTATTAAATGAAATGACTCGGCAACAAACTATCATCAATTTAATTAAATAGAACCACCCTATTTATTTCAGTCAATTATTCAGTATAGAGTTTAGGGAGTTGACTGGAAGAATTGTTGCACACTTCGTTGGGAGAGCAGATTTATTTTTGTAAATAGAATCAAATTGCTTTTTTATTCTTTATTGTATCCATTTCGATTGTGCGATTTTTTGTGTACATCCGTATAGTAAATTTAAAATGGCTTGTTAAACAAGCCTTTTTTTAGAAATATTTAACAGATAGCTTTTTCTAAACAGTTTTTTTCGCATATTCTAGTCGGCAAGCTGGTGACCATTTTTATTTCATTATTTGCTCCCGGCTATATTTTATATATGTCTTAAAGTTCATTCAAATTAAGCTGTTTTAAAATTGCTAGACTCCCGATCCAGTTCCTTTGGGTGCTAGAAACTCCAAAAGCTATGGCAATGAGCTACCAAAAAATGTATTTTTAACTTTCCGAGTCATTTCATTTAATATATTAATTCTGTGGCCAAGGGGCGAGAACAGTCTTTAAAAGGTGCCTTTAAAATATGTGATACCTATTTTTTTAAAGAAATGAGAATTTATGAAATGACATTTTGATTAAATGAAAATTAAAGAGAGTTTTTAGTGTTGATATATGTCAGATAAAGTTTTTAAAGTCTTTTTTTAACTCTTGGCCTAGTGAATAACTGTGCAAAACTGTGAAAATAGACTAATCTAAATTTAATAAATGTAATTTGTTTGACTCGGTAAGTTAAAAATATATTTTTTGGGGACCCCATTTCACCACCTTCGAGGCTTCTAGCATCCAAAGGAACCCGATCCAGGACCTGGCGATTTGCAAGTAGCTTAATTTGAATGTACTTTAAGACATATATAAAATAATTCGTGAGGTGATATCATCCTGATATAGTCGATGTATATTATAGAATGAAACTAGTAGATATTGTCAAACACCGACAGATATATTTAAAAAGTACTAAGCTAATGCCTGATGCATTTCGAAATTTGATATTTCATCTTTAGAGGCTTGTCAAACATTTAACATTTAACGTTAAAAATATACAATAAAGTATACAAAATTAAAATTAACTGCGAAGTTACGTGCAGAAATGAAACAAAATTTTGTTGTTGTTGTATATTTTTAACGTTAAATGTTAAATGTTTGACAAGCCTCTGAAGATGAAATATCAAATTTCGAAATGCATCAGGTATTAGCTTAGTACTTTTTAAATATATCTGTCGGTGTTTGACAATATCTACTAGTTTCCTTATGTATAAAATACACCTGGGAGCAAATAATGGAATAAAAATGGTAACCAGCTCTTAGAATATTCGTGCATGTACTTAGAGCCATTCATTAGAATTCTGTCATCACATGAGCACTGGATATGCAGGTTTGTTAGGGTAGGTACCGTCAACCGGGGTGACTTCGAACGGGGTAGGTGACTTCGGACGGGGTAGGTGACTTTGGACACTTTTTAGAAAAAGCTAAATCAAAGCACGAGAGGTACTTTACAAACTACACGTTCCTTCGGAATCAAGTAAACTATCCAACTACCCAAACTAACCTATCTAAACATAACAACGCGCTTCGAGCTTGGGTGGCATTATCCGGAATCGCTCTAAAATCAGTTTTTGTTCGTTAATCACTATTTATTATTCTATTGTTGGATTTTAATTTTGTTATTTTAACAAAAAAATTGACGCCAACTATTATACTTTTCTCACTAGAAAAATAAAATATTTCGTATAGATTTATTACACAGAAAGTGTCACTTTTAGGTACAATCAAAATAAAAATATTTAACGGTACTAATATACTATGGTCTGTTTCATCAAGCAAGAGAGTAAATTAAAAATCGCACAGTAAATATTTTTACAACAGGTTTGAATAGTATATGTTTTTATATAGAATATAGTAATGTTTTATAAAATAAACTACGCAGTATATTCGCACATCCAATATTTGAATCTGTTTTGATTATATTCACTGTACGATTTCTAATTTACTCTCTTGCTTGATGAAACAGACCATAATAGTGAGCAAAAGCCTACTTATACAGTGGAGGTAAATATTATTTTATATTTATTTAAATTCTTTTGTTGTATCTAAGAATAACATGTTAATTTCCCCTACATACTTAGTATGCTAGCAGTAAGTTTTACTTTTTTTAGTAGAATTTTGTATGTTTCTATGTCCCTATGTATAAAATACAAATTTTATTTTATAGTGTTTTTCTACTACTTTCGTTTAAAGTTGAAAAAGTTATTCTCTCGTGCTGTTTTATTTACTTTTAGTTCTTTTGGCTCAAATCTAACTAGTCTTCTATATCTTATTTATTTTAAAACTTGAAACTTTTTTATACTTTATTGGCTTTTAAAAGTTTAATTAAAATGATTTAAGGCTGTACGTTTATATTAGTATGATGTACGAGGGTCACCTTTTATATTTCGGGAATGGGCGACCCTGGTGCTGCCACCTGGCAACCGACATATCTATCGTAAAGTTCGACTTTTTTTAGGTATACTTACACTTTTGCATGCGCTTGAACCAATCTTCTAAGCACTTTTTCCACTCCGATTGAGGTATATCCAAAACATTCATTTTGAACGCATTGACCTCGTAATTTATTTTTGATGTGTGGGAATAAAAAGAAGTCATTGGATTCTAAATTAGGGCTGTACGGCGGATGACCCATCAATTCGATGTTTTCAGTTCTCAAAAAGTCTCTTGTTTGAGCCGATGTGTGGGAGCTCGCGTTGTCCTGGTGGAAATGATTCGTCTTCGGGGGTTGGTTTTCCTTATTTTTTCGAAGACTTGTGTCAAACAAATGGTTGTGTACCATTCATACTTAACCGTTCAACGTTGCACTAATGGTACAGTTGCCACATGTCCGGTTTTCCGAAGAAACAGGCGACCATTTGCTTCGAAGTGCTTCGTGCGCGAACAACTTTTGGATTTGGCTGATCTTGAAAGCCACATGCTGTTTAATTTTGGGCTTATATACATAGATCCATGATTTAAACCCTTTACTTTGAAATTTTAATTATTTTTACATGTGAAAGAAATGTTCGTTAATAACAGAATATTCAAAATACCAATAATTATGCTCTGGAATAGTTAAATAAACGTTTTTTTACTGTAATTACCTTTAAAAATTAGGAAAAACTAATGCGTAAACATTGTACCTAAATGGATTTCAGTTCCTATGATCTCAAAGTTTAAGGTAAGTTGTAATTATTTTTTATTAATAAAGCAAAATGTACAAAATTGGTAACATAACGCTCCTGCATTTGTGCAGAAAATGATTTGTTTTGGGGCGAACAAATAATTTTTTCGATAAAACACATTTTGGCTTTTTCTTTCTAAAAATATCTTTATAAATCCTTGGTAAAACTTGCCTTATTAGGTTTTTTAAGAATAAAATTGACATTTTTAATCATGCAGTTGGCTTTTTCAACATCCCCAATAATATGTTTGACTGGTAGCCTATACCTGTGGGCCACTCTTGCACTAATAAAAGCGATAATTTTAATAATGCAATAGTGCTTTAAATGCTTGTATCGTGCTAAAAAGAAAACCCTCTGTTATGAGGGTGGTATGTAATGAAAGATATAGATGTCCTTATTACATTTATAAAAAAAACGTGAATCTCAAAAAAACACATATGGGCCACTCTTGCACTATACGCCTCATATCTATGTGTAAAATACATAGAAATTTAATAATAAATATAATTATACTTAATAGTACCTATTATTGTTATTTCTAGGTACACAAACATTATAAATTTTATGTTTTAGTCATAAAATTTGGAAATTTTGCATAACGAAATACTTCCCTAATATAAATTTATACCTAAATTGATTATAATAATGATAATAATTATATCATAAAACTAGTACACTAATGGTTTATTATATTAAATTTATGATTAAATATTAAAGTAATATGCAATATAATAAGTACATTAAAGTATGTACACGGGTAAAAATAATTCCTGTATTTAAGAAATTCCGTTTGTTTACTTATCTATAAAACAATAGACTATCATCTCACTTCATCTGAGTCCAAACGTTTTCTCTATAAAAACCATATATATACTCCGCGCATTATCTATCTGAGTTGATTCTCATCTGTTTTTTGTTTTATTGTTGGTAGAATACATTTAATCCCCTATGTAAGGTTGCTAACTTGTATTTTAAATTCTTTTTCAATCAAAATATTACTTTGACATTAAAATAAGAAAACATAATAATTTTTGAAGAGCATAAAGGTAATGGTAAAAAGAACAAGAAATGTCCTGAAAAAGGATCAACTAAAGGATCAATTTACAAATGTATTACTAAAATAAAGCAATATAATGCAGTGCTCAATTAAAGTTTCATAGTAAACGATGTAGCAGAGATTTTTTCGGTAATTCGTATAATACTGTTCCATAATTTTATTTAAAAGCTATTACTTTAGGTATCACCAGCTCAGGTCTTCGGGATTATGAAACAAGCAGAGGGCGGTGGGGCGGACAGTTTATTTACTGCCAGTAACTTCAGAGTATTAAAAAATTTTCTAGAACGTAAAATTTTACTTTATTATAACATATTATACATAATATGAATATAATCACTTACTTGGACTTTTATTTTAAACAAATTTTCGGTTTTTAGTAACATTTAAAATTTGAAATGTATCCCATTTTATGTTTCTGGATAGATAAAACCAAAATAAACATTGCTTAAATATTTTATTTTTTAACATTCAGTGCTTACGAAACAAAGTTAACCTGTACCGTAATTAATACGTTCACTGCCAACGGCTAGTTTTGACAGCGGAGCAATGGGTATGGGCAAGGGAAAAATAGAAAGAATTGATTAATGTTGTTAGGGGCGCCAGTTACTTTAGCTTTTACTCCTTTAGGTAAGTAACAACCTAGTGTAAATACTTAAGCTTTTCAGTTTGAGAAAATATAACCCTTAAATAAAATAAGATAATTCATTTGAGAAATTTATTATAAATAAACTTAATGAAAGCACATCAAGTAATGTATTAATATATATAAAAAAATATGTGTAATTATATTAAGATATAATTAAAGAAATCTTAATAAAAATTACTAAATTCAGAAATCATTCGACTTAAATGTATAAAGAAAACATGAAGTTCAGCAAGCACCAAGAAATGTATGTAAACAGCAATCATTTCTTGCAGTGTATAAAAGTCATGCTTAAATTAGAAATCATTTAATCAAAAGTATGATATTTAATAATTAATAAATGAGATTAAATGTTTTAAAAAAATAAGTACCTAAAAATGAACAAAAGCCAGAAGGGCATATAGTATTAAACAATACTATATCAGATCTGATAAAGTTTACAGTTATAAGAATATTGAAATAAAAGAATTTTAAATATGAAATATTGCTTTCAAAAGTTTTCAGAATGAGTACTTAGCTGGTTTCTGCAAAATCCATGAGGTATGAATTCCATCGTCTCCATCTGTGCAAGTCTCCCCTATGCTGATGAATTCATTTCTCGAATGAAAGAAAAAAAAATATAGGCTGTCCCATCTACTTTGGAAAAATCATCTTCCAGGATAAAATGTATTATTGAAAATGTTGTCCGGGATAAAATATACTTTTGAAAATTATGTCCAATATAAAATTGTCTGCTAGACGGTCATATAGAATTTATCTATGCCGAAAATTACAGAACCATGTTCCAACAGAACATCACTCCATGCGGAGAACTTGTATATCAAATATACCAAAATAAACTTCAACTTAAATTAATGTAATTCCATATCAATGGTATAGAAATAGTGATTAATTAATTAATGGTGCTTAATGGTGCTTAATGGTGCTAAAACAATAATTATATCTTAGAAATATTCTAAGAAACAGAAAAACTTAACTTACATGTCATACTAAGTCTTCGATGTCCATCGAAACGTTATAAATGCGTAATTGTAGAAAATAACAGTTACAATATCTTCCGCATTGTTTAAATATTCATTTTCACTAACTTTAAATAAAAATACATGAAGGATTACTTCGATGATTACAGAAAATAAACACTCGTCAGTATAACATCACCATTTTGTATCAAGGTTGCTTCAAGAAAAACGAAAATCGACCTTCTTAACCGGTATGAACCCTTCAGGTAAATAAAATACTATTTCTGAACTATTAGCGACATCTATGCAAGTCATTATCAACTACAGTTTTACCGTATAGGATTCCTAATAAAGGTAACGGCAACGACACCAAAAATAAAAACAAAAAAGAATATTTCCTAATAAATCCGTATTAGTGATATCTAACCTCAAAATATTACTCTAAGAAACAAATATAAACAATACTTAGTGTTTATCAGCAAAACTAATAAAAATACGAACAGAATACTAAGTGTCCTGTGAACTAAGTATAAACAAAATACTGAATCTAAGTGAGCAGTTCCAGCAAACTATTTTCAACAAATTCTAGATTATCCCGAAGGAATAAGCATACGAAACTTTCCAGGAGAGACAAGCTACAGATGAAAGCCAGTGAAATCCAACCCTCAATAGACTCTGAAACATATAAAAACCAGGTAAGTCCATAGACAAATGTATTATAGAGAAATAAGTCATATGATTCTTTATTATTAAAAATCATATTCTAATTATGTTTTCTTTATGTTATTTTCAGGTAGAACTATGGAATAGAGACTTATATGGTTAGAATTCAGTTCCTGCTACAAAATAGTCCCAGATACAAAATAGTTCTGTACGTACGTAACTATTTATATACAAAATAAACATAAATTATAACGTAAGTAAACGAATAGTTTAATTAACCCTTGCTATATTACAAAGTGACGATTTATATCGTTACAAACCTACTTGATGTTTTTCTGAAAGAAAATCCTCACTATGTTGTGAATATTCAAGAACACTGGCTTGTTGTGGGTGAAACTGACTCTGTACAAGTTGGCGATTTGGTACTTGCCTCTCACTACACAAGGAAAAACATTTCTCATGGTGGTGTCCTACAATTGGTTGATCCCAATACAAAATTTACTGTTTTAAATAATCTAAACAATTGTTCTATTGAACAAGACTGCGAAATAAGTGGTATTTTTTTAAATGACCTTAACATAAATATAATCAATATATATAGATCAAACCTGGGAAATTTTAACAATTTTTTACTTTCAGTGACAAATTTACTAAACTCTATAAGTTCTGCCATCAACAATAAGCGTTATATAATAGGTGGTGACTTTAATGTTTATTTTACCACTAATGATAATTTATCAACTCAAGTTTTAGACATTTTTAGTCAATTTGGCTTTAAACCTCTTGTAACCTTTGCTACCCGAGGAAAAAACACTATTGATAATATTTTTCAAATTTTACAATTAATAAATCTCTAGTTACACCACTGGTGTCTCTGGGTTCTATCTCAGACCATATAGGTTTATCTTTACAACTTGATATTACACCAATAAAACATAATTATATTAGTAAAAAAATTAGACCTATCACACAAACTGGAAAATTTATATTCCATGACCTTATTTCGAATACCAACTGGGATTTTATTGACAATCCTACTTTGGAACCCAATGAAAAATTTAACATTTTTTTAGGCAATATTTTGGAAAAATATGAAAATGCTTTTCCGGAAAAAAATTCTAGAATAGTCGTCAACTATAATGATATCAATAATAACTGGTTTAATCATAATCTTAAAAACCAGAGGGAAACTTTAAATCTTATTTATGATGCTTATAAAAATAATCCTAGCGATGAAAATAAAAATCTTTTATCACAATTTAAAGCTAGGTATAACTTAAACATAAAAACTGAAAAAATTAAAGCTAATGATAATTTTATTTCACAATCTAACAATAAACAAAAATCTATGTGGACCTTAGTTAACCAAAAAAGGAAAAAAATTAATCCAGTTTCTAAAGAATGTGATATTTCTGCAGAAGAGTTTAACATTTATTTTACTAATATTGCCGAGCAAGTTATTAGCTCTTTAGAACAGGCCAAAAATGACCCTTTGCAGCATATGCTAAATCTACCCGTGGTTAATTGTGATTTTAGTTTTAGAGAAACGACCTTTAATGAGGTTCGAACTGCGATTGACAATTTATCAAAAAGTAAAAGTAGGGATTTTTTTGGGCTAAACTCTGAGCTCATTCGATCCATGAAAAATCATATTGTGATTCCTTTGACTAAAATCATATACCACTGCATCACAGCAGGGGTCTTCCCCGACGAACTTAAGCGTGCCGTGGTTATTCCAATCCCAAAAAATAACTATATTAACGATACTAACTCGTATAGACCCATATCGATTCTTCCAATAATGTCCAAAGTTTTTGAAAGAATACTATTTAATCAGATTTGCACTTATTTTGAAACTTATGACCTTTTTACTAAGGTTCAGTTTGGTTTCCGTAACGAAAAAATTAAAGCTAATGATAATTTTATTTCACAATCTAACAATAAACAAAAATCTATGTGGACCTTAGTTAACCAAAAAAGGAAAAAAATTAATCCAGTTTCTAAAGAATGTGATATTTCTGCAGAAGAGTTTAACATTTATTTTACTAATATTGCCGAGCAAGTTATTAGCTCTTTAGAACAGGCCAAAAATGACCCTTTGCAGCATATGCTAAATCTACCCGTGGTTAATTGTGATTTTAGTTTTAGAGAAACGACCTTTAATGAGGTTCGAACTGCGATTGACAATTTATCAAAAAGTAAAAGTAGGGATTTTTTTGGGCTAAACTCTGAGCTCATTCGATCCATGAAAAATCATATTGTGATTCCTTTGACTAAAATCATATACCACTGCATCACAGCAGGGGTCTTCCCCGACGAACTTAAGCGTGCCGTGGTTATTCCAATCCCAAAAAATAACTATATTAACGATACTAACTCGTATAGACCCATATCGATTCTTCCAATAATGTCCAAAGTTTTTGAAAGAATACTATTTAATCAGATTTGCACTTATTTTGAAACTTATGACCTTTTTACTAAGGTTCAGTTTGGTTTCCGTAAGGGTAAATCTACCATTGATGCTATTCTAAGATTTGTTAATATGATTATTGATAGTTTTGAAAATAAAAAATTTAACTTTTCAACTTTTCTAGACTTAACCAAGGCCTTTGACTGCGTATCCCACTACATTTTAATAAGAAAGCTATACTTTTATAATTTTTGTCCAAATAGTATTAAATTAATTAGTTCTTATCTATCAGGGAGATCACAACAAGTTTTATTTAACAATTCCAGGTCCAGTGACAGGCCAATAGGGTATGGAGTCCCCCAGGGGTCAATCCTGGGTCCCCTACTCTTTCTGATTTTCATCAATGACCTTCCGAATTTTGTGTCTGATGCTAAGACTACACTCTTTGCTGATGACACAACTTTCTCAGTGGAAAATGATGATTTCGATAGGGGTCTTATTGAAATGCAGGATATTCAGTCAAAGGCCAATGAATGGTTTTTGGACAACAGACTTAGTCTTAATCAAAACAAAACTGTCAATATGATATTCACACTCAGAAACTTTGATGAACAAGATTTTGACTTCAAAAACGACACAAAATTTTTGGGTTTATACTTAGATTCTGGTTTGACTTGGAATAGCCACGGTGAAGCCTTGGCCAAAAAACTATGTAAAAATATATATTTGTTAAGATCACTCTCTTTTTCTCTGTCTCAGTTGATATTAAGGAATACATATTTTGCACTAATTCAATCTAGCTTGAATTACGGGATTTTAGCATGGGGTCATTCCACATGTAAATTAAGAATTTTCGGCCTGCAGCGTCAGGCAGTTAGAGTGATAGCGGGTTTAAAATATAGGGATGATTGTAGGGAACATTTTAAAAGCTTGAAAATTCTCACTTTTCCCTGTCTCTATATTTTCAATTGTCTAGTTTATATGAAAAACAAACTTGAGAACTTTACTCAGCATTCAAATGTACATTCTTACAATACGAGAAATAATAATAATTTTACCTTACCTTTCCTCAGATTAAGCAAATCTAAAACAGGTACAAACTTTCATTGTAAAATTTTCTTTAATATGTTACCGTACAATTTTAGATGTTTACCGTCTTCTGTGTTTGTTAATTTTATTAAATTATATTTAGTGAATAAGGCCTTTTACAGTACTGATGAATATTTATTAAATGACTTCAGTGATTTAAATGTATAAGATTTAAATTTAAATGTATAACTTTTATATTTTATTATTTTATGATATTTATGTATGTGACGATTGTAAACCTTTTGGCAAGAATAAACTATTTCTATTTCTATTTCTATTCTATAGATCAGCAGGTTTGGATTTATAATATTATATTTTTATGTAAAAATTTCCTAAAATGTAAATGTTTATTTTAATACCATATTATGAATAAAAAAGCTTACTTTAATTCATGATCATCTTTTGTTTGTTTGTTATAATTTTAAACGGACTTTCTCGTTTTAAAAACATTTTGTCATAATTATTTATAAGATAATTTAATCTAAATGTCAAAAATTGTCAAAAGCACAATATACAATAAAAATATTACTAAAAGTCATTTTTAAACCACTAATCATATCTGCCTTGATCCAATTTTTTACTCAGATAGATAATGCGCCGAGTTTATAAACCGTATAAAATAACTGTTTTGTTTGGCGTTTTTAAACGTCAAATTAATTGAATTTTAAGGTTATATCTATTGACAGTTCGACAGTAAAAACTGCCAACAGATATAACCTTAAAATTCAAATTAAAAATAATCTATTGATAATTCTTCACTCAGCTAAACTAGTGTAGAGGAAAGACGCATAATTTTGGACTGTTTCCCAATTTCCGAAGTAGTGTATCTAAGATACTATCTGAGGTAAACAGAAACCTACTTTTATATCAAGCCAAAAGTCAAACTAACTTCGTCCTGTAATTTGATAACGGTAGAGCTTCTCCCCGTTAAATGGCAGCAAAAATCGTTTAAATTGCAAACAGCAGTTTTGTTCTCAGTTGCATTAGCTTGCTTAATTATTTCATAAATAACAGGCCCACAAAAAAAAAATTGTGAGTCTTGGATTCCAATATGATATTCCTATGTATTTTTTCCCGCTGAAACCGAATCCGTAACCCATTTAACCCTTACACTTCAGGATTTTGACATAACCTCAAAAAACACTCGAAAAACTACTGAAACTGCTAAAACCATCTACTCCATACAACTTTCACCCCCTTCCTTCAAATTAGTAATTTCGTAACCCCATAATCCCCTAACCTCGAAATACCATTACTCCATAACCTCAAAACCGCCTAACCTCATTAAGTAGAAAAATCTGGTTCGGGTAAACAGAACAATTACGTGAAATTTTCTTGTAGAACATAGTTATGAATAGGTAACTGTATAACCCTAAAATCCCATCACACCTCCTAACCCCTTCACTCCGTAACCCCATATAAAAGTCCAAACCTCTTAACCCTATCATCCTATTCTGTGGAGAAGTCCGATTCTTGAAATCATAAGGGTTTTGTGAGTGAAGTCATGAATCAAGGTCTATTTCATTATTTTTTTAACCGGACTTCTCCACAGAATAAGATTACGGGATTAAGGGGATATAGTATATGGGGTTACGAAATAAAGGGATTTTGAGATTATGGTGTTAGGGGATTTTGAGGTTATAGAGTTACTTACCTATGACTATGTTCCACAAAAAAAGCTGAAGGATTTGTTCTGTTTTCCCAAACTAGATTTTTCTACTTAATGAGGTTACGGGATTTTGAGGTTATGCGGCTATGGTATTATGAGCTTAGAGGATTATGGGGTTGTCGGGTTATAGAATTAGAAATTTGGGGACAGGGGGGTGACAGTGGTATGGCATAGATGATTTTAACGGTTTCAGTAGTTTTTCGGGTGTTTTTTGAGGTTATATCAAAATCCTGACGTGTAGGGGTTAAACGGGTTACGGATTCAGATTCAGGGGAAAAAAATACATAGGTATATCATATTGGAATCCAAGACTCACAAAAAAAAATGTGGGCCTGTGTAATCGTTATCAAAGTTTGTGTTTATGTCTTGGATAAGTTAAGATACTGGTTAAGTTAATCCATTAGTCATAATTAAGCAATTTGAAAACATAAACATTTTACAAATTTCTAATCTAAAAAGCAGGAAGTTGCCTAATTTCGGTTGGTGCATTTGATTCCCAATTTCGGATATCCTAAAACTAATTGTTTTTCAGGATAACCAACTATGAATTATTATTATTATTATGATACAACAAACTAAGGTAAACAATTCTGAAAAAGAGAAAATTACCTAAGATACTAAGATATCCGAAATTGGGAGTCTAAAATTATGGCTCCTATAGTATTTCGTAAAAAACTGCTTAATGATTTAAATTACTCCTTAAATGTCAAGGAATAACAAGATATGTTTATTATTATATTTATGTTTATAGCAATGAGATCCAGATCTACTCTTGAAAAAAAAATCACATATGTCCGAAATTAGGAACCCTTTTTCAAATCCAGAAAAATTCACAAAGTTTTTTTTAATCGTGTTTGTTGGAAAAACAACTGTAATTAAAATGTTTTCATAATAAATCGTGATTCTTTATAATAAGTTGTTTTCTTCTATAAAAAATATATATAGAAGTAATACCGCTTATTAAATATTGGGTAAATTGTAAATGGTATCCGAAATTAGGCGAATTTCCTCTACGCCTGTTTACGAACTTTCTTAATTTTAAGATAATAACACAGCCACACAAAAAAAATAACATCCAGAGACTAGACCAATGCATTTTTATATTTTCGGGATCGCTGAAACAGAATCTAATCTCAGAATTGCTCCATCAGATCCCAAATTTTTTCTACCCATAAAAACATCTGTATTTAAGGAATTTTATCAGCCTTTTTTAAGTGTAGAAAACAGTTGTGACCTGTTAGAGCAATTCTGATGTCAATTCGGTTTCAGCGACCCCGAAAATATGAAAATGCTTTGGTCTAGTCCCTGGCAGTTAATTTTTTTATTATTTTTTTTTTGGTTGGCTATGCTCATCCACCCAAAAAATATGTGCCAGAGACTAGACCAACTCATTTTTATATTTTCTGGGTCGCTAAAATCGAATCTGAGATCAAAATTGTTCCAACAGGTCACAATTTTTTTCTACGCTTAAAAATATCTGAATTTAAGGAATTTTCGCACCCTTTTTTAAGTGTAAAAAAATTGCGATTTGTTGAAGCAATTCTGAGGTCACATTTGGTTTCAGCGACCCCGAAAATATGAAAATGCTTTGGTCTAGTCCCTGGCAGTTAATTTTTTTATTATTTTTTTTTTGGTTGGCTATGCTCATCCACCCAAAAAATATGTGCCAGAGACTAGACCAACTCATTTTTATATTTTCTGGGTCGCTAAAATCGAATCTGAGATCAGAATTGCTCCAACAGGTCACAATTTTTTTCTACGCTTAAAAATATCTGAATTTAAGGAATTTTCGCACCCTTTTTTAAGTGTAAAAAAATTGCGATTTGTTGAAGCAATTCTGAGGTCACATTTGGTTTCAGCGACCCCGAAAATATGAAAATGCTTTGGTCTAGTCCCTGGCAGTTAATTTTTTTATTATTTTTTTTTTGGTTGGCTATGCTCATCCACCCAAAAAATATGTGCCAGAGACTAGACCAACTCATTTTTATATTTTCTGGGTCGCTAAAATCGAATCTGAGATCAAAATTGTTCCAACAGGTCACAATTTTTTTCTACGCTTAAAAATATCTGAATTTAAGGAATTTTCGCACCCTTTTTTAAGTGTAAAAAAATTGCGATTTGTTGAAGCAATTCTGAGGTCACATTTGGTTTCAGCGACCCCGAAAAAATAATAATGCATTGGTTTGGGTTTGGGATATTATTTTTTTTTGTGTGGCTCTGTAATCTTAAATTACAAATATTATATTTAATCATAATATATTGTCGTACAGATACGCATATAAATCTGGTTTTCTTAAATCAAGGAATTATTTTTATCCATGTGTTAATTAATTTTTGTTTAGGTAGGTAAATAAAAAAAATTGTTTATTTCTTATGTTTATTTGGAGATTAAATCAAAAGATTTGTTGGATATTATTAAGATGAAGAGACCACATAAAAAAGAACTAAAAAGACGAAAAAAATATAAAATTATGGATCTTTATACCAAAACATTGGATAAGAAAAATTCAAGAAGTTAATAAAGTAATTCAGTGTATAATATCGAAACTACTAAATGTAAAATGAAGATAAATTTTAACTTTACATTTTTAATTAAGTTCTTTATCATTTTCTAACAGTATGACAAATTCTTAAAAACGCCCTGGGTTAGTCTTTTCTATTTTCCATGGAAATATCTGTGCAATTAGTTCACGACAGTTACGAGAAAATTTTTAATTTAATTTTTGCAAAGATAACTTTTTTAACTCTCCGGAATTATTCCTAACTGTACTTTTAAATGGAGTCTAATTACTTTTACGCTACGATTCTCAAATATAATTTGTTAATTATTTCATTAAAATAATGTTTATTTGGATTTTTAAATTAAAAATCATAACAATAGAAAAGCATTCTTTTATTGTTATTTTCAATTAAAAGATAAAATATATAATGCTATGTTTTAAGATTTTACAGAATGCAGCATACAAAATAAAATACTAATAATAAATAATTAAATATGCAATATGGTCTGATAAATTGGGGATATGCCTCCGTCAGGGTTTTTGGTTTACAAAGAAAGGTTATAAGGATAATTAGCAATTTAGGATATCGCGATGATGTAAAACAAAATTTTATTAATTTGGAATTGTTGACTTTCCCATCGCTATATACAGTGCGATTATAAAGTGCCGAACAGTTTGAAAAGAAAATACTCTTTGTTTGAAGTCACGCCTCTGTTACAGTTGTGCGCGACAAACCCATGTGATTGCTATGTACAACAGCTCGGTGGCCAGTAAAACGCACACAGCTTTCTTGCATTTTACTCATCGCTAATGCCAGTTTTGCATTAAAAAGTGTTCGGCACTTTATAATCGCACGGTATATACACTTGTCTTCTTCATGTTTTTGAAAATCATCAATATTACTGGTCAAGATGTCCATTATCATCATAAAGACTTAAATCTAGTAGAAACGGAATAAACTTTTACGGACCGAAGTTTTTAAATAAATTACCTGTAAGTTTACTACATATTCCTTTGAATAGTTTTAAAAAGAGTTAAATTTTTTTTTAATATCAAAAGCATTTTACAGTGTAGACGAGTTTTTGTCCTGTAATAATATTAATTTTTAACATGTTTTGTAAATTCAATTGTATTTTATATTTTTATTTATGACTTGCGCATAACAGACGTCAATAAAATCTTGTAACTTGTAATTTCTAACGTTAATGGTTCCATGACAAGTTCCAATATTTTTTTGTTGTATTATATTAAATATTATAACTAGTTTATATGTAGTTAAAAGTACAGAATATATTATCACCATTTTTTTTTAAGTTTATTGTAAACATCATGAACACAACTATACGGAATAGGCCGATATTTAAAGGCCCGAGTTGCGGAATTGGTGATCGCGATCATGATCATTATCTGGTAATATCATAATGATAATATCATATGACATATGATCGTTCGCCGGGGTCCTATCATGTGTAGTTTGATTAATCCTTTTTTGCCTCTAAAATAATAGTTTAGGGTGGCCCAAAAATTCAACCATATTTCAATAATGCAGAATTTACGCAATTTAAATTTTGGGTACGTGTATAACGTTTGATAAATATATCCCTGAATATATCGTTATTTTTTCAAATTTGTATTTTGATATTTTTTCCTCTAAAGGCCCCCTAAAAAAAACACAAATATGGTAAATTTAGAAATTACGCACTTTTTCGAATTTTTTGTTCAGTTGGGTAAATAAAAACCGGACAGCCATACACATTTTTTTATATTGTTATACAGGTTGTCCGAAAATAACGTTTGAAAGCTTTGGAAACCAATTTCTCGGGCGAAAATAAAAAAAAATGTTTTTATGGACATGGGTCCGAAAATGTTTATTGACGGATCTACAGCCCTCCAATGTTAAGGCCCTAAATATGGTTTTTATTTATTATCTCAGGAATCCTTTGAGATACAGCAACGAGGTTTTACATATAAACTAATCTTAATAAGGCCCATCTTCGTATGTTATTTTCATGTACTTATTTTAACCAGTGGTGTGCCTTATCAGTTTTTAGTCCCAAACTTTTTTCTGTGTAACTTTTTTGTAATTTTATTAATGAAACATGATTCCTCAGGATAAAATACATAAAAAAGGTCCTCTTGTTCTAATACTGTAGGATTAACCGTTTTCGAGAAAAAATCATTTGTAATTTCACCGTTCGAGGACGTAAAATGAAGTACTAAAATGCTGAAAACCAAAATTTCAATCAGTCAATTTCAATCCTAGGGTTTTCTCATGTTAGATTTTTTTTTAAATAATAGTTATAGTGCAACAGTATCAAACATTTACATGGTTTATAAAAATTAAAATAGAAATAAAAAATAACAAAGGAGAAAAAAAAACTTTGGACAAAAAAATTAATTTATTTCGATTTTTATGTACTTTTGGAGGCCTCTTCAAAGAACTTAGGAACAAATAACATTAAATACATTAACATTTTTAAAAAGAGTGTTTTCTGCAGATTTAATTAAAACCTTGACGGTTAAAATCGGTCAAGAACCAAAAAAGTTAGGAAGGTTTATATAGATGGTCGAAAACAGCAACATTTTAATGCAGCGACCTCCTTGATCAGCTCTTGCTCTGAAAGTAGCAGGATTTATATATCCTTACTTATTGTCCCAGAGAATGGTACAATCAATGATATAACTTACAGCTAAATCTATTTTTCCCCTATGAAATTCTAGAAACTGACCCACAATTTAACCTATATTTTTCAACATGGCTGCCATGTGAGTGGTGGGGTGAAGTGGTTCCTACTCAAAATTCGAAGCTTACGATATAGGAAGTTTGTAAAAAGTCCAAATGCTGCATTTGTACGGCATTTAAACACTCAAAATTAAGTGTTGCTGCCTAACTAATAGGATCATAACTCCCTATCCATTTGTAACTAAATATTCAGTTGGATAGATAGGAAGTTATGATCTTATACAAATGTACTTTAATTTTTGTTAAAAACACTATAGTTACAAATTCATGTACTTTAATATTTAAGGACGGACATGAAATGTTGCGTGTTTTTAACAAAAATTAAAGTACAATTGGATAGGATAACTTTCGATTTCCTGTCCATTTGTAACTGAATATTCAGTTTAGTTTTTACAGTGTATGCAGCAATAAAATACATTGTAGAAAATTTACAATTTTTACAAAGGCATAGTATTCGGTACTTTAAACTTTCTCTGTATAACCTTATATTATATAGAAGAGAATTATATTACTATTGTTCCGAGATAAAACCACGTCTAAAACAAATAATGATAAATTCAACTTTATTTTAAAAACGACATCAACTTTTGTATAAATCCAAACGACAAAAAGTTATTTGAAGAAGGCGCTTTTGGTTAAACTACTTTGATAAAAGTGGATGTAAACACAAATTCTTATTGGCAACATCTACAATGTAGATTCTACATGTAAAGATTATAACTTTCATAAGAGTTTTATTTATTTATTCGTTTATTTTACTATAGTCCGTCCAATTATGCAAGATAGTAGTTTAAATTCCCGCGATTTTTAAGCTACATTATTGGTTTAAAACTCGTACCTTTTAACATATAAAATATTGTGACATTTTTTGTCTATGACAATGATTGACTGTCGTGTTATTTTGTATAGTATTGAAAAAGGTACTTTTTTGGTTTATTTTTTATACACTCACACTAAATTAGCATATTCTACATATTGTACAAACGTAAATTTTATTGAACACACGGAAAACGTCAAATTTTTAGGTTAAAATTACAACTTAAGGACTATCCAGAGGCTCGCATAACAACCATTACAAGATACATGACGATTCTGGCATCGCATTCTTATGTACTATGCTTGTTATGCGAGTCTTTGGATAGGCCCTTTCCAGGAAAACAGTACCGACATCTGTAAAATTTTTGATACACTACGATTTATGCATAATTATGCTATTTATGCGCTCTGTGGTGTAAAATGGGCCGCGTCCCTTACTATCTTGCATAACTGGACGGAGTATAATTTAACATAGTATCATATTGTAAATAAGCTTCAATGTAGTAATAAAAAATATTTCAAAAAGTATGTCTTCTATCCAAAAATTTTTCAACAAAACAGTCACAATACTTGGCGATATGCGTTTTTTATGAAATCAGTAGTAAGACTCGTACATGACATAAATATGTCAAAATAATGATAGCAATGTGCTCTAAATTATAAAATACGGTTACTAATTATTTTTTTCTTCAAGCGTACTAAAATGTTCATATTTTATAACTGAACACACTAGTTAGAAGTGATCTATTTTTTACAGTAAAAAAATAAGTTCATTGTTGTACGCCGTAAAAAAAAGTTAGTTAGCAAAACCACCACTGGCGACAGCACTATTTGACTTTGATGACAGCCATACTTCAAACTTGTTTGTTTATTATGTAAACAGGTGATTGACGCGAGATTCTGTGCAAAAACCTTACAAGGTGAAATTGTGCAAAAAGTGTAAAATTGATTAAACATGATTGATGAAGAATATATGGTTTATACACCTACAAATCTCTTCGAAATTTCAAAGGCTACATTAGACAAGTTACCTTCGAAATCGCGAAAAGTGTACGATTTAGCCTACGAAAAAAATTTAAAATGAGCTAAGGAAGGTTTAAGTTTATATCAAAAGGGTTTTTATTGGCCTATTTTAATAAAAAAAACGTACTTTATTACTGAATAAATTAAATTCAAAAATAAATATTTAAAAAATATATATAGGATGCTTGAAGAAAATAAAGTATGTTTCACTCAGAGGAAAGGTGCTTTTTTTACCCGTCTGTAGTTTCCGGACTCCGCTTCGCGTCGTCCGTAAATTCTACAGACTAGTAAAAAAAAGCTCCACTTTTCATTTTAGTAAAACAATATACTATTTTTCTACAAAATCTTTGTGCTGAAGCCGCCTGTTATATCTTGCGAACCAAGTACTAAGTACTAAGTGTTAAAATAAAATGAAAAGGATCATCTTAACAAATATTTGGTTTGTGTGACCAAATAATTTTATAAAATTATTAATAAGTTATAATTTTTGAAACATAGCCCGCTATATTGGATCTGTTATTTAAAGTTTTATAATTTTAATATCAGGTTCAGTTTCAGCGATTCTAGTACATATTTTTGTAAAAATAAAATTGGACTTGCCATTCTAAATTTTGAAATTATGACACGCATTTTTAGTAGTCTAAATTTCGTAAAAATCCAATATTTTTTAATGCGCTCTCGCGTTCTTGATAGGTACCTAATTGGCAACTTTATTATTACTCTAATTATGTACACAGAAAAAATTGTCTTAAATCAAGAATGTATTATTTGGATATAACGAAGAGAATATGTTCTCCTTTAAAGCAAAATTTTGCTTTAAATATGAAAAGATAAGAATATGAAAGGAGAATATATTCTTGAATATAAAAGGATAAGAATATCGTATGTTTAAAAGAAGAATATATTCTTTTTTAATATAGAAATTACCATATTCTTAATTTAAGATAATATTTTTCTGTGTGTACATATATATTTGACTATTTTTTTCAGCTATCATAATATCGGTTAAAACCAATAAAAAATAAGTCATAACCATAATGACGGGATATTTTCGCCACGAATATACCACAGAAAATCGAAAATATGCCACTTTTCTAGTTCTTTAGTATAACAATTAAAATATAGGTCACCGCGGTTTCGCTATCATAGCATCAACGGTCTAAAATACAGCCTGTTCCAGAACTCGCGTACAGAAATTTGAGGGTATAATAAAAGCCCTCTGAAAAATGTGAAAAAAATGTAAAAAAAAACATCTTCGTTCAATTCAAAAATAAGAACGCTTTAACTGGACCAATACTGTTGCTGATGTTAATTTACCTTTAAAAGTTGAATTTTTAGCTATGGAAGCAAATTTAATTATTGCAGGTACATATTTTGTAGGTTGAAATGGTGATTAATGTGACATAAATATTTATTAGATAGTAGATGGTTGGATTAGGGTTATTTATATTAAAAAACGTTTTTTTACTAAAACTGCCGACGTTTCGTTGGCTTTATTCCAACTTCTTCAAAAGGCACACTACAAGAAATGTAACAATTATGTTATAACTTTTTAACAATTCAAAGAGCCAGAAAGAAAACAATATAAGTTTAAAAATTGGTTAATAAAATAATAAAATATGATTCTTTTTTTATATGTAATAAAAAAAAAATGTTTAAAATTGTTTTGCAGACAAAAAAGGCATTGATTAATTATATTAAACTATGCATTATAATCTAAACATAAAAATAAAAACATTTAAAATACGGTTTAATTTAATAAAACCTCGTATAAGAACAAATATTTATATTAACGTGGAATTATCATCAGTATAAGCAATAAAAAGGTAAAAAATATGGTACTTACAGTAAGTTACGTTTTCTTCGTTAAAATATAAGAATTAAGGATTGAAATAATAAATATATAATACATAATGGGTATTCGAAATACAAGAAAATAAACAAACATGTAGATAAGAAATTTCAAGTCGTGTACCAGTGCTATACAAACGTATACTGGAAATTTCGGATTGTTGACAGATACAGGTAATTAATAGAATCTTAAAAAAACCGTTAGATGCCAATACACGTCACTTGGGGACACTTGATAGAAACACTAAATACTTTAAAATTCCCTATGTCCCTCAACTTTCAGAAAATCTAAGCAGAATTTTACAGTCTGAAGTTACAAAAATAGCGTTTAAAAATGAAAATTCCATAAAGTCATTTTATTCTAACTTAAAAATAAAAACTCCCACAGAATATGAAGCTAATGTCATTTATAAAATTCCTTGTCTAGACTGTAATTCCATGTATATTGGCCAAACCGGCCGATATTTGAAATCGAGACTTGTTGAGCATCAACGTGACTGCAAAAAAATTAGAGAAAACCCCCAAAAAACTGCTTTAACTCAACATTCTTTTAATAATCACCATAAGTTTAATTTTGAAAATGTACAGATTTTAAGTAGACAGTCAATCGAGAAAAAACGTGTTTTTCAAGAAATGATTTGTATTAAAAAAAAATTTAATAATAGTGTAAATAAAAGGACAGATATAGAAGACTTAAATATAGCATATTTTCCGCTTATTTCAAAAATAAAAAGTAAACTCTAGTTTTCATAAAAAAAAAATAATAATAATAATAGGATATTTTGGTTTCTTTACAAGCCTAATTTTTAGTTTAAACCACAAAAAAAACATTACATATAAAAAAAGAATCATATTTTATTATTTTATTAACCAATTTTTAAACTTATATTGTTTTCTTTCTGGCTCTTTGAATTGTTAAAAAGTTATAACATAATTGTTACATTTCTTGTAGTGTGCCTTTTGAAGAAGTTGGAATAAAGCCAACGAAACGTCGGCAGTTTTAGTAAAAAAACGTTTTTTAATATAAATAACCCTAATCCAACCATCTACTATCTAATATTATTGTTGGGTTACCAAACCAAGCTTAAATAAATATTTATTAATGTCAAAAAACCACAGCCGGATGGAGTGACCCTTTAAAAATAGAATATTTGATAGCCTCTGTCTGTTTTATCAAAATATAATAACCTAAAAAGATTATAAAGTTGAAAGTCTCAAACAATGCACGCGTCAACAATTAAAATGCAACCATAGTTACTAATAAGTAAGAAAAAACTAATTTGTAGGTAATTTAACATCAGCAACAGGATTGGTTAGATTAAATAGCTTCCTTTTTAATTAGTATTGAAGCTGGATTTTTTTTGAAATTTTTTTCATATTTTCCAGAGGGTTTTTAATATACCCTCAAATTTCTGTACGCGAGTTCTGGAACAGGCTGTATAAAAAATATAAAAAATAAGTATTAATACTTATTTTTTATATTTTAGTCCGTTGATGCTGTCACTACGATAGCGAAGCCGCGGCCGCCTATATTTTAATTGTCCAAAAAGTCCAAACACGTGAAGTCGATTACCAGCTCTTTTTCATTTAATTTAATAAATTAATTATTATTAATTATTTATTTAAATTACTTTAAATTGTTAAAAAATTATTTCAAAAAATAGTCCTGCAAATACACCTCCAGATTCACTTTATTTACGATTTATCTGAAAAAATTTCAGATATATCGAAAATACATCTGTCTGTATTAGATATGTCAACTACTAGAGTGCCTTAATGTGACATTTTTTTGACAGAAAAGTCCACATTAAGGTAATCTTTAAACTACTATCGAATTTGAAAAACTGCCTAATATTAAAGTTTTGGTTCCTGAAAAAATAAATCTAATTTTTTCTTTCCCAAAAATTGAGTCAATGACCTTTATGAAACTTGTTCTCTTTATGTATTAAATTTCCAATATTGCGTCGGCACTTACTGCTACTAAGATGTTTTGAAATCTTCGCCGAAAAGTCAAAATCTTTGACCATGTTTTTTTCACATTTTTCGACTTTTTAGACCTTTCTGAGTGGAAATCAGTACTAAAAAATGATTCGTCCGTCTGTCCGTCTGTCTGCCTGTAAACTCGAAAACTCTATTTCTAAATAATATATCTACAAGCGGTTTGTTGCATATTGTTTCTTATCGTTTAGAAGAGCTGATTCGACTTTGGGAGTAAACTACTGGGGGTAAGGGGGTACGAAAACTCCTATTTTTAGCGTTTTTTGGTTACAATTAAGGCAATTATTATTGTATTTTATTAATTTAGCGCTTATATGAAAGATAAGTTGAAATTGGTAAAAAAATGTCACAAACTATTTTTTCTTAAAATGCATTGTTTTCGAGATATTGGCGTTTAAAGCAGTAAAACGCACATCTCAAAAAAATATATTTTAAATAAAAGCTGTTTATAAGCCCTATAAAAAATGATATACACAGTTTTTTTGCTAGAATAAAACGTTTTGGAGATACAGACTTTCAAACTTTAATAAATTATGCAGGTGTATTAATGTTTGCCTATTGACGTTATCACACAACTTTTCTTTTCATAACGTTTCAAATTAGTGCCTAGTGCCGATGTCTTGACAGGGTGCTTGCAACTGTTCAGCTGGTTTTAGTTGAAATATGCTTTACGACTGATTTGTCAAAAAATGATGATGTGTTCTTACGGCTTTACTTTAAAGATGAGCAGCTTAGGATTTACTAGAAACGTGACAGAATATTTTGTACTTTCTTTAATAACTAACGCCATTTTTTATAATTTTAATTTTTTCTGTATAATAATCCTTTAATGGACACTTTAGAGTGACTATTTTGAAAGTCTAGGTTTATGTAAATAAAAACAAATCTTTTTTGGACTTGCCTAGCGAAAGAAAATTGTTTTGTTTAAATTTACTGCTTCATTATGTTGCCACTGGTTTGAACGGAATCATTGTTTTACTGCTGACATTTGACCATTCTCGCCATTCTGACCAAACGGTCGGGAGAGGTCCGAATGAAGAGAATGACAGATGTCAAATGTCAAAATAAAAAAAATAACTAAAGGTTTTCATGTTTATTCTGCCACAATATTAGGTTACATTTGTGATTCTGCGTATATAATTAAAAATATGGACGAACTTAAGTACGGAAACGACGGAAAACTCTATTGATTTAACAAAGAAAGTAAGTACATATACCTAGTTACCCTCATACGTTTAATTTTTTTGTACTTTTTACCTACCTTCCTACCTACTTTTTAAAAGTTAATTAGTTTTTTTGCGAATATTTACTATGGATTAAAATACCTTATTATTATATTAATTAAAATATCGGAACTAAGTTCGGGTCCAGAATCTAAAGCATTTGTTGGCTAGACTGTTCATTTTTAAGAATTAGCCTAATTATGTGAAAAATAACTAAATATCTTTGGTTATCACGATCCATTACATGTAATGTACTGCAGTCCTGAAATATATTTTTAGCATAGACTTAGGATTTTCAGAAATTCTCTTGGCCTTATTTTGAAAATTGACATAATCCGTTTTTGTGCTTAGTTTCATTCTGTTCAAACTTTTCCTATTGCAGAATGATGCAGTAAAACACACTAATTAAATAATTAAAACTTGTCAATTTTTATGTTTATGTCAAATATTATTTATTTTAGTAAGTCAAATTAACTTAGCTGGTAAAATTATTTTAAGCTGCATTATAAAAACATAATTTACACCACTGAAAAAACTAAAAAACGGCTTTTTGCGTCCCACTTTTTTCCAATATAAGTTTACCTACTAAACTATTTTTAAGACATAATATACCATAGTATGGGAGGATTGGTGTAGTGGTCTACCGCGTCTGTACAAGACAAGTCTACTACAACTAGCGTGAGTACGATTCTCACTGGCGACAATTTGCCTTTATCAGTTAATTAATAATTGAAATTTGGCGAAGGCGTATAAGCCGGTAGTTTCCTCTACTACTAGCCCACACAAGTCCTGGACTTAGGAGATGCTTAATTAAGTAGAATAGTACGAGGTTAAACAAAACATGTAAACAAACATGTAATGCATGTAATATTAGTTATACTATACTATGTATATCCTTGTATAAAAAATATGTAATTAAGGCGGGTAAAAATATTTATGCAGCGAGGGAGTAATAAAAACGGTTATTTATGCGAGAAATAAACTAACGAGAGGAACGTCCATTTCCTGAATAAACAGCGCCTGTATACGACCTTATTTGTACGGTCAGAGACTTTAATTCCAAACTAATTAAATAATATTAACGAAAACATCCATTTGGAAACATTAAATATTAAAATAAAAATATGTGTATACACTGCCCTTAAAAAATTAATCTATTAACTCTAGTTCGAATCCATACTGAGACTTGACTTTTTTTCTGTCGGATATGCCACTAATATTTTTCTTTTAAGAATTTAGTTACAAAAATTATTTTATATTTTTAATACAATAAAGAAGTTTTTATATTTTGTGACTATTATAAGCTCATAATCACAGGTATTGTACGTGTTCTTATAGGCCCATAAGAGGTTTGGACTTTTTTTCTTTTGGGTTGGCAACAGGATCCTGTCGAACAACGTCTTCCGTGCAAATGTCAACATCGCTTTTAAGTTTAGTTTTCTACGAAATTGTGTTTTTTAGTTAATTTTTACGCGTTATCATTATGGTTTGGTTACTTGCAGTGAAAATGAGAAGAGCTGACTAAAAAAGATATCAAAATATCGCTTGTTCTTTGAATTTCAAACATTGCAAAAATTATAATGCCAGACCAAAACAAATATCCTTAAATCGGTCATCAATTTTCATGTACTTAAGTTTCTTTTTTAATTTTAGAGCAAAATAGAAAAAATTGTATAAAGCACTCATTTCATAACACGTTTTTAGCGCAAGCGGCTCGTTTTCTAAACTTGTACTCGTGCGCTAAAAATGGGTTTTATGAAGTAGTAGTAATATGTTGGGGAGGCGTTAAGCCTAACAACTAGGCCGGTATGGTTCTTTTTGTCAACCACAAGTTGTCCCGACTATGCCACTACCACTCCCTCCTTGAACCTATGCGACCTTCTAATAAAGGTCATGTCTTTCCGAGCTAGGGAGCCCAACTCTTCCCTTTGGAGTGTTGCCACTCCAAAGATGTCCCACCTCAGTCTACTGAGACGCTCACACTCGTTTGCAAACTTAATCTTGGCGAAGTGTTTTCTTAGACCGCAGTGTCCGGTGAGGATCCCTGTCAGGTGTCTAATTGCAACTCTGCTTCTCTCTAATAGCCAGGCGGATTTTTTTTTGCTCGGGTCGGTCAAGAAGTCCTTGGCCTGCCTGAAATTTCCCACCTCCGATCATTCTTAATTTAGTTGTTTCTCCACCCATGTATTGGTTTGCTGAGGATATTTGCTTCCTTATAATGCCTATCATCAGGTCCTATGCATGGTGTTTCCGCTCTGAATCTAGCCAGCTCGTCCGCTTTCTCATTGCCTGGAATACCACTGTGACCAAGGACCCACACTAGATGTACTCTTTTTACTATAACTAGCCAACCAAGGCATCTGCGCACTCTTGTACCAGCATCGATCTGGTTCCGGGTGTCCTGTACTTTATCCAGTGTTATGAAACTAGTACTTTAATATACTATTATTTTTGAGCGACTGGAACTAAAGCATTATTTTACTCCCTCTTTTGCGGTACTAAACCTACTGTTTTACTCCCGCATCTGTATCATTTTATCCACAATAGCTGTACACTTTTATCTATATTTGGATGGCAATAAATTTAAAGTAGCCTCTGCAATAACCTTCGTGGGTCCAGTTTCGATAGGCTACAGCAATGTCTTATCAAAATCCATATTTTTTATTACTTTTTACATTCTAAAATTTGTTCCAACAGCGTGCCAAATTTAAAATACTAAGGTCAAGTTAGAAAAAACAATTGAAAACACAAACCTGTCGTTTCGCGATTCTTGGATATCCTGATTTCATTTAAAAAAAAATGCAAACGAATTAGTTGGTTTTGAATATAGATGTCGGTCGTGCAAAAACCACTGTATTTATTTGAGGAGTAAGGGAACGTTTAAGTATTACGTAACGCAAATTATACCAAAATTCATACACTTCATAGCCTGGTTCTCGCGTTATAATAGATTATAAACATTTCATATTTTGGCTACCCCCTCTAACACACCCCCTATTAGGGGGATGAAATCTCTACAGCCTCAAATAACGCGAAAACCGAGGTATGAAGTGTATAAATTTTGGTACAATTTGCGTTACGTAATACTTGAACGTTCTGTAAACTGCGTTTTACCGCCTAGTATAAATGTTAATGCTGCGGGACTAAAACAACCAGTTTACTCTCCTATTATATAAATAACTATTTATTATATTGCATTTTTATTTTGGTATTTATAACATTTTTAAGAAATATTTATATATTAATAATTTAATATTTATAAATAGATATATTTTACTGTCCTGATGACAGTTATAATCCCTAGGGTTTAATAGTATATTATTCAATGAGCGTATAATAATTGCTATGAATCAGTGAGGGTAAATTTTAATCACCCGAATGATTAACAGCTATTATATTCGAGTAGACTTCTTTACTTTATCCACGGTCGTTTTAAATTTTAAACGGTTTATTTTTACAGACCCGTGATTAATAGGCCTATTAATCACGGCCGTGGATAATAGTATATTATTCAATGAGCGTATAATAATTGCCATTAATCAATGAGGGTGAATTTTGGGACACGAGCCGAAAGGCGAGTGGCCTAATCACCCGAAAGATTAATAGCTATTATACGCGAGTAGAATTCTATACCTTACCCACGGTCGTTTTAAATTTTAAACGGTTTATTTTTACAGACCCGTGATTAATAGGCCTATTAATCACGGCCGTGGATAAAATATTTTAGTAGCCTTTAAAAACGTAAAAAATAGGTAGTATCAAAAAGTTTATTTTCGACACTACTTTGAGTGTCGCAAGGAAATCATTCTAATTGCAAAAAAAGAAAAAACTATTTTACAGTAAAATTATATGCTTTTAACTCGGACCAAATCTAATTATCTTTGTGTCAAATGCCTTATGCATTTAAAAAAGAAGGCGGAGAATATTATTTATGCACAAACCAAACACTACAAGAAGCGGTAGAAATAGTAAGTCGTGTATATATAATGCTTCGCAATCAATAGTATAATATTCAGGTGAAACGCATATCATTTTATTTATATACGCTTTCAATAGTTATTTATAAAACAAGGGCAAAAAGTTAAGTTTTTCAATTGAGTAGGTTTGAAGAAGCCGACGGGGCCGGCCCGAGGGTAATAAACCTACGAAATCGAAATTTAACTTTTTGCCCGTGTATTATACACTATTTTTTATTAGATTGTTACTAATTATAATAAATTATTAAAATATAATTAATTTTAAATTGCAAAAAATATTTCTTTTTCCTGTCTTATTACTTATCTAGTTATCCATGTCAAATTTCTATCCAATCAAATCGCTAAAAAAAAATAATTAAATCGTTTCTTTTGCGTGTGTCTCATTTTCAAACTAAAAAAGATATAGCTTGGTGATTAATTTCTGTTAAAATGTGTCTGTTATGAAAATAATAATACTTCCAAAACTGTTCTATAAATATTATAAATATTGCGATTGATTTTACAATTGAAATTTTGTGTTTTTAAGTTATTTTAGTGGATTAAGAAATTACGCAAAGCGAGTTTAGGCAAGCAATCGAGTGTGAAAAAGCCTCTTTACGCATGCGTTAGCAAAAATACTTTTTCCACCAGCGGCATTAAAAATAATATATGCTTTTATATTTTTTGTTTTTATATTTTGTTTTATAAGAAATATAATTAAAATTGAAGAAATTTAAACATTTTTATAATTTTATGTATAAATATAACCAGAATAACACTATTACGTCACGTAAAAATGGTTAATATTAGCATTTGGTAAAGCCTAAGAGGTAAGACCCGTAAGGAGGCAAAGAAGGCAAAAACCAATGTATTTGGTGATATAACTCGCTTATTAGAAATCGCCGGACAAAAATTCTTATACACTTCAAAAGCATTTAAAATTACTCACAGCGTCCATTTTTCATTTAATTTTTGAAAAATATTTTTAATTTTTAACTATTTCTTCCATTTTTATTTGCTGTATGAAAGGAAGTTTAGGATCCTATATACTAGGTTCAAAGCTGGTTTTCTGGGTAGTTTCCCAGATATTGCGATATATTTTCATACATCAAAAATTGGTATAGATTAGTTTCAGTTTGTTTTAAATTCCAAACAATTTTCCCACCTTAGATTTTATCAAAAAAATCGCAGTCTAGAATTTAGGAATATTGGTCAAATTTGGTGTTATCGAATTATCAAGGTTACAAATTTCTCCTTGCGTCATGAAGAAAATTGTGTTTTTGTATATAAAACGTCAAGAAACGTCAAAAAAATAATAAAAAATATTCTACATTTTTTACGCAGGACTTTCCTAGGATAAAGTAATTTCTTCAGCTACATGGCTTCGAAGAGAAAAATAATTTAGGAGAAATATATTTACAAAGAAGCGGCTGTCTTTGTGAATAAGACACGAAAAACGAGAAAGTAGAAAACTAATGTACTTTTTTTATATGCCGTACAATTCGTACATTAACCGGGTACACGGTTAAAAATTCATCGGTCGTCAAAGAAAATTTATTCATTCATTTATTGCTCCTTTTATGGAGTTTTGATGAAGTTTCAGTTAAAATTTAAAGCTAGAACTTTAACTTTTATTTCATATTTAATGGTTTTATTTTACTTCTAATTTAGAAGGCAAAAGATGTAACTTTTTCGCACTCATTGGAATACAACTTGAGTTATGCACTAGGATATCGGGAAAGGAAAATCAGATGGTCTCTTGTGAACGAAAATCTGAATTTTTACATACGTCTATTTTTGTTACCGCTGATTTCGAAAATCTGAAAAGAAAAAAAAAGAATTCCGTTCGTTTTTTATTTATTTTTTTTTATTTTGCTGAATTGTGGTATAGAGGTTTTTCTTAGGAATATTAATAAAGAACAATGATCAAAACACCAAAAATCAAAATGGCGGATTTAATAATCTATATCGGATTTTAGAATTTTTTTATAATTGGGCAAAATTTGAGCTATAGTGAACATTTTCTCCAAATCGTCCAAAAGTCACGTGAACATATGTTCTTCCCACTTTGCCGTTTATATTATAAACTTTATAATCAAGGAGTGGGAGAGAGCGCATGATAGTAACGTGACTTGCTTGCGAATAAATATTCACTATAAAGTAATTCAAGACTAACAATTACAAGAAAAGGACTAATCTTAAAGCAGTCAATACGATTAGGCTTACGTGAAAGTAAAATAAGTGTGTTATAAATTTTAATTAAAATACTCATTTTAAGGTGGTAAGAACTCCGCGAATTAAATATGTGTGCAGGTATAGAAATTATTATAACTTCACTAGTAATTTCTTAAATCAAAATTCCTAAAAAAATACTCAAAGACATTGCCATAAACACAATCAAATTTTCAGTCATAATACTTATATCACTTATATACGCTTTACTTATAAAATTAGTTACACACTTGTACTAATACACATTTACAATATTTATTTACACCTAAAACCTTTTATATGTTATTTTACTTTATGATAAAAATTTACTTAGATTACCTTTTTTAATGTTTTATATAATTTTAATTGTTTTTTAGTATTCCTTGTTTTATAAACAGACCATAATTGTTTGGTAGGAAGTTATATCTTTAATTTAAATATATATAATTAAGTTCCTCTTCGGTCCACAAAATACGACCTCACACAGAAAAATTCACTTACCTCTACTAGAATCGCAAATAACTATTTTTAACGTTAATGAACTTTATTTCTCTAACCGATCTTTCATGTCGACGCTGTTATTTCAATTTTTGAAAAAAAAAAATTATTTATTTTTTTTGTTTACTTGAATAATCATTCAATTGGATCTGAATTGCAGGTCTTTAAATATGGTAAAGGATATGTATATTACACATATTAAACAGGCTCACAAATAAATAAAAGTTGTCTGCGCCATAAATAGGACCATGATATTTAAATAAATTTGGAATAAAAAGAAAAAAATGGGAAAAAGAAAACAAAACTATTTTATTGTGTATTTTAACTTAAATGATTAGTTAGATGTATAGACATCAAAAATATGTTTTTTATTTTTTTAATATTTTGATAATAATAGTAATAAATTGTTTAATGGAACCAATTAAAAAATTTAAAAAAAAATTTTTTATGTCTTTTTATTGTCTATTTAAAATACACAATAAAATAATTATGGTCACTTTTTTCCCGTTTGGTAGCATAGTGCGCCAGTAGAGAAAAATCCAGACGTGTAGGGGCTAAACTGAGTTCAGATTCGGTTTCAGCGGGAAAAAATACGTAGGAATATCATGGTCCTATCCATGGCGCAAACCACTTTAATGTTTTTGTGGGCCTGTTTTATTATATTACACGTTGTGTAAAGGATAAAGGATGTGTGTATGCGCCTTCGCCAAATTTGTAAATAATTTAATTATGTACTTTGCAATTATTTACAATTTTGGCGAAGATAACACTAAACAAAAATAATAACATCATCATGTTAATTTTACAATATTGTTCACCGTAAATTTACATTTAACGGAAATTTTGTATATTTAACATAGTCGTAGGGTTTTTGAGGTTGCTAAAACAGAATTCGATGATAAAAATTTAAAATTAAAAATGGCAGATCCAATATAGCGTCGAAATTTTAAAAATTTGAATATTTTTTGCCGAAAGTTAGTAATTAAGTATTTTTGAGGTCGCTAAAACCAAATCCGATGTTAAAAATTCAAAATCAAAATGGTTTCAGCGACCTCATAAATACTTCATCACTAATTTCGGCAAAAAATATTGAAAATTTTCAATTTTTCAAAGCCATATTGGATCCGTCATTTTAAATTTTTGACATCGTATTCAGTTTCAGCAACCTCAAAAGCCCTAGGATACCTACTTTAAAAACATTGTTTAATTTGTTAAAATTATAACTTATTTGTCTCTTTTAACAAGTTTGGGAATCCCAAACTGGTATCAATTATCTCGAAAACGGTGTGGAGTAGGCTAGTAATTAGGTATAAGGCAAAGTCAGAATCCGTTGAAAGAATTCAGGCACCTTTCCATTTTATTTCTCCTTTAAAATGTACTACGGTAACATGTGAATTTGAACAAAATTGTCAAATATACATTAAATGTATACGCACTTGAAATTGTTTGTTTTGACCTTTCTCTTAATGGAATTAAAGACTAGCAGCTTAGTATACTACTAAATCTTATAAGTATCTAGGACCCTATTATAGTATCAAGATGAATTTAAAAATTAATAGTTATTTATGGTACTAGTGGGTAAAGTAAGATATTGATTTACCCATGAGTGCCATACAAGGTTTTATTCAATAAATAGCTTAGGAATTCATATTTTTATTAAAAATTTTAATGACATTTACAAGAAAATAATTTGACAAGTGACACTTGAGGGTAAAATAAATAATTATCCACTCAATAAAGTAAAAGCCACGCGGGGGTTATTATTGAGTTTATCTATTTAAAATAAAGCTGGTAATTGTCTTATTATCTGTATGTATTGGATAAAAATACATATATTTTTTAAATACTTTCTTAAAATTTTCCTTAATGTTTTTCTGTGTATTCTAAAGTATTTTAACCTACACCTCATGCATATTAGGTGATTATACATGGTAATATTTCTGTTCCAGTTCGTTGTGGAAAAGCCTTACCTCGCTGGATCTCAGCTATAATCAACTAGACAGCGTTCCTTTCGTCGCATTCAAAGAGCTGCGAAGTCTGCAGTGGATTAATTTGCACGGGTATGTATTTCTTAGTAAAAAATGGTATAGTGCATAATAGAGTGGAAAAAATAATCAAATTTTCAGTTTTTTTCGAAATATGGTGGAAGGGAACAAATAGAATATTTAGTGAATCTTTATAGCAAATATATTTTGTTTATTATTTACTTAAAAAAGGGTCACGTGGCCGATATTTATACTTTAAATAAATTAAGAAAATAATTTAAATAATTTTGATAATATTTTATACAAAAACAGAACAAAAAAATAATTTCAAGATTTTAAGAAAATAGTATATTCTATAACTAGTCCATACGTGTTGTAGACTATACTATTTCTTTGACTTTTTCATCAAATATGAAACACTGTATGGCTTTAAACTACGGACAAGGTTAAAAACGATGTTTTTTGTGACTCGACATTGTAAATGCAACAAAACACATATTTTTAAATAAACCTATTAATGTTATTTAATAATTTTATCAAATCAGTACTTAAAAAATATTTTTATTTAATTTTAGCGCATATTTACAAATTATAATGCAAAAATTGAAGGTTATGTCAGATTGTTGTGACAGATATCAGGTTTAAATATTTAACATCAGATGGAGCAGTTTTAATTTTTTTTAACTAAATTGATAAAAAACTGGTCAAATATTAAGAAAAACTAATAAAATTTATGTAATTTTAACGCAAAACTTTAAATTGCATTAATTATTCAATATTTCATGGTAAAATATATATATTTTTACTAATTTTGCTACAGACGGCACTACATGTGCTTATTCTAACACTTGATACGGAATATTCATACCGTATCTAGAGCTAGAATGGATTCACTCTGTCTTTGAAAAGTGTGTGTATTTGCTTAAATTCTAAAGCAGTCGTAGAAAAAGTTTATTTTAAAGAAAATTGTAAATAGAATATTGTAACAGAGTGGTCACCCTGTATATATTGAGTATTTATATTTTTATTTTTATGGTTATTGAACGTGACATAGCATTGTTCTTAACGGGTGGTTTGCTGTTTATTTTTACAGATGCTAATATTATTAGTATTTGGGAAGCTTGCATTTTGTGTAATTGAGGCGTTTACATAAAAAGGGTGTACATTTTTATTAGACTAATTAATTGGTTAATTCGGTTTTCTTAATTAATAAATATGGGAATATCTTTAATGTTGTTGTTTTAGATACTGGCAATAGTTAGGGATTGTTTGTAAAAATGGTTTTTTCTACTTCGAAGCAATGTCATGAAAATCAATATCAATCAATAAGTAGAAGTAGTTTTTTTTAATCATTTCTCTTAATTAAATTTAAATTCATTTTCAGTGATTAAAGTAATTTTTCAATTAATAATATTTTTATAATAATATAACTTTTTGGCAGAAAACTCTTCAGATATTTTTCGTTAATAGTTTTATGACTGGTATATCGGCATCTTTGGGAAGGGAAATTTTGCCTGTTTTGAGTTATGGTTAAAAATGGGATTCAGAAATATGTAGTCGTCTAGTTAAGTTGGGTCTTAGGGGAATTTTAGAATTAACGTAATATGTGAAAATTTAAAGTAAAATTTAGAGTCGCGCGTATAGATATCTGAAGGGTAAAGATGCTATTTATTCATAATTTTTTCATTTCAAATTAAAATATTTTGTTGTTTTTTATTTGTTTTTAACTTTTCAATTTTCTTTCATTAAATTCTTTTAATTGTTGTTTAATCCTTTTGTTTTATTGGCAATATATATTTTAATTAATTTAAAATATATTTGAAGTTTTTTTACCTTTCGCATTTCTATATAAAGTTAGTGATATATGAAGACATCGAAGAAACATCTAAGAAAGTCAGATAAGTATTAAGTAGTAATTAGATTCCTATATTAACATTTGTAATCATATGATATATGATATTGTGATAATATTATGTAATATTATTACTGGTGGCACGCTACCCAAATAGCAACTATACAGCTATTTGTATTTGATACGCCTCCAAATAATAGTGTGTGGTTCTAAATTAATGTCTTAGATAATTAATATTTTTGGCTTTAATTGGGACCAGCACCCTATTACAATATTCTATTAAGTATTTTTTTAAAATATATATTTTTTGACTGAATTCTTTTTGGTTTCTGCGAGTTAAATAAAATGATACCAAATCCATTCTCCTCCGTCGCATTCAAAGAGCTGCGGAGTCTGCAGTGTATTAGTTTGCACGGGTATGTATTTCTTAGTAAAAAAGGGCATAGTGCATAATAAAATGGAACGAATAATCAAATTTTCAGGTTTTTTCAAAATATGGTGGAAGGGAAAGAATATTTAGTGTAACTTTTTTTCAAATATTTTTTATTTACTTGATGCAAAGATCATTTACTTAAAAAAGTGTCACGTGGCCGATATTTATACATAAATTAAGAAAATAATTTAAACAAATTTTATAATGTTTTATACAAAAACAGAACAAAAAGATTAGCATTTTCAGAAAAAGTTTACTTTAAATAAGGAAAATCGGAAATAAAATAGTATTTTTTAAAAAAATAATAAAATACATTTTTTGGCTGAATTTTTATTGGTTTTTGCGCATTAAATAAAATTGTATCAAATCCATTTTCTTTCGTCATATTCAATTTTCACGGGTATGTATTTCTTAGTAAAAAAGAGTATAGTGCAAAATAAAGTGGAACAAATAATAACATTTTCAATATTTTTGGGAAAATGATGGAAGGGAACGAATATTTAGTGTAAGTTTATATCAAATATTTTTATTTACTTGACGAAAGGATCATAATTATTACATTTAAATGAGCAGGGTAAAGTTGTAATCCCGCATTAGGCACAATTTTTTTTGTGTGTTTTCGGACGTGTGGACGGTAGTGCTACTATTAATGCAATCTTGGTTCTAGAGATATAAAAAACATCCCGCATTTGTATTTTGAAAAAAAAAATACCTTATGTCCGTGGACGTTAATGCCATATAAAAATTTTCCCCATCTCAAAGCACTAAGTCCCAGAGAGGTTCAAATTCGTTAACAAAATAGTAAGTGTAATTGAAGAGCTAGAAACTTGGTGTGCAAAAAATAAATAAATAATTAATAAAGATTAAACTATTTATATGAATTTTAAAATGATACAAAATAGAAACAAAATACATACAATCTAAATTAAAAATGAAACAATTAATTTATCTGAGCAAACCAGATTTCTAGGTCTTCAAATTGATACCCAACTAAAGAGATATGTATCTGCGCTTTTACCCAAGCTAAATAGGGCCTTATACAGCATCACACGGATAAAGCCATATGTGGATATAGACACCTTAACATCTGTTTGCTTTGCAAACTGCAGTTCCCTGCCAAGGTTCGGAATTATTTTTTGGGATCAATGTCCACTATTTAGCGAAGTATTCGTTTCCCAAAAGGTCAATAAAAGCTTTATTTGGTATGAAAATTCAAGATTCGTGTAGAGGCGTTTTTAAACAAAACAATACTCCTACATTAGGAGAAATTTATGAAAATGAGGTTGTAGCCCTCTTGTTGCAAAATAATACACAAAAAAATGCACAACCATTTTTTTATGTGAAGACCTCTACTACCCAAATCATAGGTTTGCCACATATGAAAAAAGTAACGTTTTTACATGTTTGTTTTACATGTTTGTTTAACCTCGTACTATTCTACTTAATTAAGCATCCCCTAAGTCCAGGACTTGTGTGGGCTAGTAGTAGAGGGAACCACCGGCTTATACTGACTTTCGAACCAGTTTCTAGGGAGTGTCCGTTTCACTTATCGCCTTCGCCAAATTTCAATTATTAATTAACTGAAAAAGGCAAATCGGCGCCAGTGAGAATCGAACTCACGATAGTAGACTTGCTATGCATACGCGCTAGCCACTACGCTATGTCTCCCTCAGGTACGAAATATTTCAGTAATCTTCCCAATGAAATTAAGGCAATTAAAAGTATAACACTTTTTATAACGAAATTAAAAAAATATTTAAATAATATTGAACCATATAGTATAAAGGAGTTTCTTTAAAATATATGGTATTTTAAAGATGTATTGTATCCTTTTTTTATGAAATAAAGTAGTATTCTATTCTATTCTATTCTATTCTATTCTATTCTATTCTATTCTATTCTATTCTATTCTATTCTATTCTATTCTATTCTATTCTATTCTATTCTATTCTATTCTATTCTATTCTATTCTATTCTATTCTATTCTATTCTATTCTATTCTATTCTATTCTATTCTATTCTATTCTATTCTATTCTATTCTATTCTATTCTATTCTATTCTATTCTATTCTATTCTATTCTATTCTATTCTATTCTATTCTATTCTATTCTATTCTATTCTATTCTATTCTATTCTATTCTATTCTATTCTATTCTATTCTATTCTATTCTATTCTATTCTATTCTATTCTATTCTATTCTATTCTATTCTATTCTATTCTATTCTATTCTATTCTATTCTATTCTATTCTATTCTATTCTATTCTATTCTATTCTATTCTATTCTATTCTATTCTATTCTATTCTATTCTATTCTATTCTATTCTATTCTATTATATTCTATTCTATTCTATTCTATTCTATTCCATTCTATTCTATTCTATTCTATTCTAAAATGGGGTGTTTTCAAAACGAGGTACTTACGAGAGAAATCGTGATAATAACAGTCTAAATATCAAAATGAACTAAATTAAAAAAAAAAACTATTTAAAAACAATACAAGTTATAGAAGGCACCACTTAAAAATCCCCAACAATTTAACTAAGTTTAACCTAAAGCTTCACCAAGAAAAATTATGTGAAACATTTCGAGGAGTATACTGGAGAAAGCGAAGCATTATAATCTTCAAGGATGTTTTAATTTCTGGTCCACCTGTGCACTACATGTCTGCAGTAGATTAGCACTGCAATGCACTGGCATACACGTTTGATAATGGAAAGAGGAAACGCAATAATTTACATTCTGAGCTTTCTCGTATGTTGACGGAATGAACTCAAATCAGTTTATATTAGACTGTTTAGCTGAAAGCGTTTTTCAGTATCGTACACACAGAGAGAAATGATTACTGAAACCAATTACGTAATATTCGGACCAAGTTGCTCAAAAAATTGCATATCCGCAAGCGCGTTAGGTACTTAAATCAAATGTTTTGCTTAATTGAAGTTAAATACGTTTAAACACCACGAAAAAAAAGCTTGTCTATCAGACGAGACAAACATTTCCATACGTTTTGGGGGACGCCGAATCCGAATCCGGAATTGATTTGACTCGGTCAGGTCGCATTTCGTTTCTTACCTCAAAAAAGGAATGAAACTTGAAACACTTTTCATCACTTTTTTGATTTTAGGGACGAAAAGTCTTGTCCACCATACAGGTACTTAAATCAAATGTTTTGCTTCATTGAAGTTAAATACGTTTAAACACCGTGCACAGGACCACAAAAAAAGTCTTGTCCACCAGACGAGATAAACATTTTTATACGTTTTTTTGGTCGCTGAATCCAAATCCGGAGTTGTTTTAACTGGGTCATATCGCATTTCGTTAATAACTTCAAAAAGTGATGAAGGTTGATATATTTTATGACTTTTTTGAGGTTAGGAATTAAATACGATCTGACCGAGCCAAACCAACCCCCGATTCGGATTCAGCGACTCCAAAAAGGTATAGAAATGTTTGTCTCGTCTGGTGAACAAGACCTGTTTTTTGTTGAATCATTAAACCGAGTTGGACGGGGGTCAAAAAATGTTCTAGTAACCTGAAATTTGGTATGCAAGCATAGTTTTTCAATTGAAACAATATTAAAAATTAAAGAAAAGTGTTTTTTGCAATGCCCTAATAAACAGAACCTATAACTCTTTAAAAGAGTTTTTAAATGTTTTTAAAAAATTTATGTTTTTTTAAATGTTTATATGAATCTTGTCAATGTCCATATTTTATTATTTTGGAGTGTTACTTCCATGTTAATGGTATATGAAAATAGCGTTACAGGGTGGGGGTCCAAAATGATCAAAATTTGCGTTACGTAATACATGAACGTTCTCTAAGTATACCTAATGATAAGCATGTACATGTAATTACATGTGATCTGTTCTGTAGTTTTTATGTGCATGTAATATGTGAATTTAAAATAAATTGCGTAAAATTTGTTGTTGTAAATTGAACAACCGCACTTGTTTGTAACCACCGAACACGTTTACTTGTTTGTTGTTGTATTATAAGCAATAAATAGTGGTTGGCGCTTATACAACTATTTATTATTTTATTCTATAGTCTAATTACGCTATTTATTATGATAGTGTTCCATCAGTGTGCGATTCCATGCTCCACTCGTGCGTAGGTAATTAAAATGTACTTCAACTCTTAAGTTAAAAAAAAGGCTATAATAAAATTGACAAAAATCACCCTAAAACACTTTTATCTTGATTAACTTATGTTTACATAAATAAGAGACAAGTTATTTTCTTTTACTGAGATTAGGTTTTATAAAATTTGCATAGAGTAAAAATTATGTAAATAAAGTATTTTAACTTCAAAAAGCAAAATGTATAGTCCACCAAACTGTCAACATTTCAACCTAAGGGTATATTGTTTATTTCAATAAATTACACTAGGCAACAAATCGCAACTTTTTTTTGCCCCGATCGGAAAGTAAATTTTTCTTACTAATTCGAGGGCGTAGAATCCGAATCTGACCTTAGAGAAATTCCAGCACCTAAAATTTTTGAGATATAAGTTCATAATAATAATGACGTTTTTTTTCAAAATCTTTAAAAAAAAGAGTAGAATTTTGAAAATTTTAGTGTATATTAAAAAAAATACGAGGAATTCAAAAATCTATATGTCAAGAACCTACTGTCAGAGTAAGTACGCGAAAAAAAAAATAAAAAGGTTAAAATGAAAGTGCAGAGTTTACTTAATTGCTCATTTGTGGCAAAACCATCAAATTTTTTTAAAAACTTTATAGAACTTAATTTGTAGATTATAAAATTCTCTACAAAAATATTTATACAAAAATTTTTTTTTTTTGCTTAGTTTGTTCCTAAAAAGTAAATAAATGAAAAAGATATAAAATTAAAGTACACAGTGTAAACTTTTTTCCCGAGCCCAAAAAATTTATTTTTCTTATCAATTTAAAGGCGCAGAATCCAAATTTGACCTTAAAAAAAATTCAGCACGTCTTATTTTTTAAATTTTAGTACATGCAATTATCCCAATTTAAAAATAATTTATAAAACAAAATATTTTGTATTTTTTTTTGTTTTTTTAATGGTTCTACATCATAAAAATGTTAATTTATTACATAAGAACCATAATACGTAACATTTTTTTAGTTCATTTTTGACCCCCTAGTAATGATTTTTGACAATTTTTAGCATGAGTACGTGGCGATAAGCTTGTTCCCTTATGCACCCTTCTTTTTACCCTCCACCCCTACTTAGTTTTGTCACATTATTCATTTTTTTAAAAAAAATTTTTCATAATATCCCTATTTATTCTACCTATGAATTTAAAGTTTCTATGTTTTAAGTTGGGTATTTTTTAACTAATATTGAGTCACCGAATCCAAATTTGTCCTTGAAATATTTTTGTCTCCCATGATTTTAGAACAAAAGAGGGATAAAATAATGATTTTTTAACATTTTTATCTTATTTTTCTCAGAAAACTTAGGTAATAGAAATATTCTGAGGCCAGATTCGGTTTCAGCGACCCAAAATTAGTTAAAAAACATATGACTCCATCCGGGGCAAGAAACCATGTTGCCTAGTGTTATCAATAGTAATACACCCTGCTTTAGCTAAAGCAACATGCAAGGGTATGTTCTCGTCAAAATGTGTTTATCTAAGACCAAATTTTAAAAAAATCTATCGGCAAGATCTTTCAAATCAATCACTTCTTTCGTTTTGTTTTAAGTTATTTAATTTTTAAAAAATCTAACCGATAGATTTTTTTTAATTTTGGTTTTATACTAACAGAAAGACTCCAAAGAAATAGATTTTAAAGAGAAAAGCACAGTATTTTTTCTTAGCTACAGCTAGCTAATAAAAGCAGCAAGTTAAATTATTGAAAATTTGGTTTTTGTATCATTGATATTATCAACAGCATTTTGCTCAGAAATTATTTGAGTTCGTGAAATACTAGAGAAAATATTCGTTTTTGATATACCAGAGCAAAATTATCTAACAATTCAAGTTGCACGAAGGATATTTTGATTCCATAAGCATTTTGCGCAAGTTTAAAATTGCACTATATTGCAAATTATACTTATAAAATAGTCAAACCAAACCATATATGATTAAAAATTACGGGAAATCAAATATGGTAATAACCTTTTTTGTATTGTTTTATATCATTCTTAAAACAGAATTTTGATAAAATTAATAATGTTTGGAAAATAAGCAAAAAAGTAAAATTTCTGCTTTACATGTTACATTTTTCCTAATAAAAACAAAAAAAAACTGATAGATTTTTTTTTATTCTTTTTTATTTTTTATCTATAACATGCGTATAATCGATTTATAAAAAAAGTGGCTACCTGATGGTCCAAAAATCACCCCCAAAAAATCCACCGTCCTATTTTAACAGTGTAGGATAATTTTTAAAATTGATTTTTAAATTAATAATAATTATCACCTTATAGCTTATAAGCAATGAGAAGCTGAGAAGTATGTACACTATAGAATTAAATACCATCACAGAATATTTTATTTTTGGTCTGAAATCACAGCTTGGTTAAAAAGCATATTTCATTAAATATCTATTAAATTTTAATTTAATTTTTAAAGGTAACATTTTTAATCTGAAAAAAATTTATTGAAAGCGAATTTATAAATTTTTTTTTTAAACAGGTTTCGACTTGTTTAGCATTATACCGGGATATTTAATTATAATTTTTATAAAAGTGTCTTCAATATTCGTTATTTATTTATTTATTTATTTATTTATTTATTTATTTAGATTATATTATACATTTTGTGTTTTATACAATGATGGTGATCCGCCTAAACATTGTTTGTGTGCGGATCCTATATAAATTATATTTATTGTATCAATTAACATTTTTATCTTATTTTTCTTTTTTTTTTTTTTTTTTTTTTTTCGCACTTTCACCACCCTTCCCGTCGCACAAAGATTAATAAATAGAAATTGACTTTGAGGACGAAATAATTAGAACATATAAAAAAATATATATACACATATATATATATATATATACATATATATATATACATACATATATACATACATACACACACATACATACATATATACATATATAAAAATTAATAACTAAGTTAAAAATGTAGCCCTATAATACCCAATTCCAACCAAAAAAATAAGTTAGAGTGTAACTAATAGATAATTTTTGAGTTTGTTTTTAATTTTTTTGCTATTCTTTAATTCCTTGATATCATTGGGTAGCGAGTTGTATAATTTTGGGCCATCGTAAATGAAAAATTTTTGTAAACCGGTTTTTTTAAAGAATGGTAAGGTTAAAGTATTTCCAGAATCATTTCTAGTGGAATATTCATGTGTAGGTGTTTGTGACATTTCATAATTTTTTATAGTCCATAATATAGACCTACTTTGATAGAGTTTTTTTATGGGTAAAATGTTTACTTCTCTGTATAAATTTTCTGTAGAGTGTCTACTGGGTTTTTTAAAAAGAATTCTAATTAAATAATTTTGAGTGACTTCCAGACATTTTAAATTATTGTCAAAAGCACCACCCCATATCAGAACGCAGTAATTTAACAAGGACTCCGCAAATGCGTAATATACAGTGGTTAGATTTCTAGGGTCAAGCACATTTCGCAGATCATAGAATTTGTATATGAGTCTTTTAAGTTTATTATTAATATAAAAGTGGAATTCGAATAATTTTCCCTTTCCTTCTTAAAAATTAGAATGTGAAAATTTCTTCAATTTTGCTTTTATTAGAAAATTCTTACAAGGCTAATAGGAGTAAATTAGCTTTAGTATTATCGTTTATTGTCCTTTTCAATTAAGGGGTTGTTCTGATTTTTTATTTCAAAAAATAGATTTTTATTTTTGCTTTTTTATACTTCTCAATATGTGTAGAATACGCTCCTAAACTATTTTGATGAAATTTGTCTTGTTTAAAAAGTTATATAATATATATTATACATAAAAAAATAATAAAATTTAAAAATAGTAAGATTCTACATCATAAAATGTGACCAATAGTTCCTATATGTCTAAAAATACGTCGTAAGGGAGATACGCCCCTTTGAAAGTGGCTAAAAAAATCGGTTTTTATTTAATAACTCAAGAACCCTTTGAGATACAGCAAGGAGGTTTTGCATGTGAACTAATCTTAATAAGGCCCATCTTATGTTATTTTTATGTACTTATTTTAACCAGGGGCGTGCCCCCCCTTATCAGTTTTTTGCCCCAAACTTTTTTATGTGTATCTTTTTTGATTTTTTGTAATAAAAATATAGATTCCTTGATAAAAATACAGAAAAAATGTCATATAGTGTAACACTGTAGGAGCAACCGTTTTCAAAAAAAAATGCAATTAAGAGTTAAAAAGTTACATTCGGTGCCACCAAAAATGTTACTTTTTAAAAGGCTATTACTCCTTTAATATTAAATTTAGTTGTTTCGGTAAAGAATACTTTTTTGCTTAGTTTTTATTGTAGAATCACCCTGCAGAATTAAAATTCTATTGGTGCTTTTTTGTATACTTTAAAATATAAAAAAAAAAACTTTAAACGCGTTTTTCTCAAAATGCCACTTTTCAAAACGGTTCCAGCGATTAAAAAAAACTATTAGCATATTGACTTAAATCTTTCGGCATTTTGTCAAAAATCATGTTGGCGAGTTCGCTAGTGTAAAGTTTTGTTTGAAAAGCTTATAATTTATTTTTTATTCCTCTTTTTTAACCGTTTTTGGTCGAAAAAATGGCATTTTTTTGTTTTTTTTTTTCACTAAATACACGTGAAATTTTGACATGTCGACACTATCGAACTAAAGGATGTACTTTTTAACAAGTCTGTTTTTGATTTTTGTGTTTCGGACTATTGGGAGCGGAGCTATCGCTGAAACCGTTTGTCACGTTATTTTTGAGGTGTCTAACTTCAGCACGTGCTGCACATTTATTTATGACGGAAAAAAAATAAAACAAAATTTTGTGAACTTTAAGAGTTGCATAATACTTTGTAAAAAGTTTTGTACATAAAAATAATACAGGTCGTCTGAAAAAAAATCCAAAAATGGTCAATATTTTGCCTCAAAAATTAGAACAACCCCTTAAATTGCTTTTATAGGTTTAATTTAAAGCATATTTTCAACCTAGAAATAAGTTATTTTATGCTTCTACTTTAATAATAATAATAATAAGGAGTAATTGTTATTTATAATTAAAAGCTTTTAGTTTAATTAATTTAGTTTAGTAGGTATAATTAATAACAAAGAATTTTATTTTGTAAACTTGGAAATTAAATATAAATAATTATTGTTTAGAGAACTAATCTGTTAGAGTATTTATATGTTTGAACAAAATCCTTAATTATAAAATATACTTAAAATTCTTAGCTGAAGTTTTACCTATTTTTTACAACATGATATAAAGCAGGGTATCGTCAGGGCCGTAGTCCCCCACTGATCTTGAAAAGTTGTATATTTCATTGATCCAAAACAAAAGTTGTATATTTTATCATCTTGAAAAATTGTATATTTCATTGATCCAAAACAAAAGTTGTATATTTCTCAGATAAAAGTCGTATATTGCAGGGATTCAAAACAAAAGTTGTATATTTCAAGAAAAGGTGAGGACCCTTTTTTTTTGATCATTAACATTTTTCTCGAGGAAAAAAGTTGTATTTTTAGGCTAAAAAGTTGTAATTTTTGACCTTCTCCCCCCCACAAAATCTGCGGCGCCCTGGGTATCGTATTTTAGGTTAAATCGCCTGTAAGACTTTACATGCTTATAGATACATAATAAATAAATACTTAGCCAAAGAAGCCCTTTTTACATCCCGGAACATACTTTATTTAATTATTTTAATTACGAATTTTAACATTTGTCAATGCACTATTTGGCAACATTGCACCTAACGGTCATTTCAAAATAAAAATAACTTCTTCTGTGGGGCCAAGGACTGTGTATTTTGATGTGTTGACTTCGCTTGACTATAAAATCAAAATATTGTGTTGCTTTGTTGTTAATTTTTACGGATTTAACATAGTGTAAAATACACATTGTGAATTACACAATGTGTATTGGACTTATCAGTAAGATTATCGAGTTGTTTTGAGGTATGTATTTATATTAATAATATATTATTATTATATTAATATTGTAAAGCAATCAAGCAGCTGAAGCAGTGGAACATTATAGTATTGTAACCTAAAGACTGCAGTCCCATTGGACAGTGTGACCCCAGACTAGTAATTTAATGTGGCTTTTAACTTGTTAAATAACTTTCCATGAAAAAGTTTTAAGTGACTTTTAAGTTTTAGTTTTTTAGTAGTTTTTTTAAACAAAAACATATTTTTCTTATTTAGTCCAAAACTCACCTTTAAAACGATATCCTTCTTTATTTAACCAACTGTATACTACACTGAGAGTGGGACGTAACTAGGGGATAAAGAACGGCTAAGCTCCCTGGCCTTAGGTTGAGTCCCTGTGGCTGTTTTGTTAAGCCTCCTACCCATCCACTTTTAACATTAGTACATATAATGGTAGGATTGGTGTAGTGGTCTACCGCGTCTGTATATGACAAGTCTACTACAACTAGGGTGAGTTCGATTCTAACTGGCGCCGATTTGCCTTTTTCAGTTAATTAGTAATTGAAATTTGGCGAAGGCATAAGTGAAGCGGACACTCCCTATAAAAACTGGTTCGAAAGTCAGTATAATAATAATAATAATAATAATATTTATTGCCTGAAATATATACAAGAACATGTATGGATGAGCAATAAATATGCGACAAAACACAGAAATGTAGAAAACATTTGAGCGTGCTTGAAAATACAATAAAAAAATATACACATATACAAAAAGTACAAAAAAAAAAGACTTATAAATAGGTACATAGAAAATAAAATAAATAAAACTAATATATGTACAAATAATGGCTAAAAGGTATTAAACATATAAATAGGTACAGAAAAAATAAAACAAATCAAACTGATATATGCACAGATAATTGCTAAAAAGTTATGAGGTATTGTAAAAAGGTATTATAGGTAGGTTAAATTAGTAAGTAAGTATACCCGGTGGTTCCCTCTACTACTAACCCACATAAGTCCTGGACTTAGAGGATGCTTAATTAAGTAGAATAGTACGAGGTTAAACAAACAAACAAATAATACAAACATTTAGTGATAAGATATCCAATGGTTTGGATGGAAGTAATTTTGTCGAACCTATTCTTTTCAAAATAATATATTATCTCTATAAGTTTTAGATATTTTACTATTCTATTAAAATGTTCTAGCTTCATCTCAGGGGCGTCGAGAAGGGGGGGACCACGGGGGGTCGGGGGTGTTTCCACCCGGGCTTGGAGTTTTTAAGGGGGGAGCGGATTTTTCCTCATCAAAGTTTTCCAGGATGTAAAAAAAAATGTGGGGCGATTTTCTCTCTACGGCCCTGCTCCGGCTACATGGTGCACCGTGTAGGTAACCTACAATTTTTTTTAATGTATATTTGTGGAGCAAACATGCAAATATATTCTTACTAATTTTGTAGCCCTTTCTTGATATAGCGAATCATATACAAGCAAAAGTCGATAATTATATGACGCATGAACAGTTTTCGCCAGTTTTAGGATGTTTTAATTTTTTTGGGATTTCGCTGTACAAGTTTTCTGCTAATATCTCAAAATTGGTAACATGGATTTATCGGTTTTTGCATGTTTGCTCCACATTTATAATTAATCTTATTCTTTGATAAATAATTGAATCGTTAAAACTTAAACGTTTTAAAATGGGGTTGTGTCACATTTTTAGACAAATTGTTTTAATAACGGATAATATCGAATATGATATGATCTTGGACCATACACATACACATCAATTAGGTACTCAAAAAAAAAAGCCCTATTTTTCTTAAAAATTGCCAAATTAACGTCTTGTATTTTACAATCTTATTTTACATATCTCAGAAATAATTACTAAAAAGTCATAATATTATGAATATTATGACAAGATTAAGTTTTTATATGCTTTAGCTAAGCTGAAACCAGGGCCATCAAAATTAAAATTATTTTAAAAACATTAACGTATACGAATTTTTGATTGAGTTTTAAAAGAGCTTTTTTTGTAATAAAAAAAGGGTAAAAGTTCCTTTTCTAACATTTATAATTTCTTTTTATCGGTAATTAATTTGATGTAATGTAATTAATTTGATGTTACATTGTTGTTCAATAAATTTTAGTTTAAATCAGTGGTTTGCAAATTAATTGGTTTGGACATAGAGGCTATTTCCACGTCCGACGTACACAAAGCTATTTCCATGTCCAATATTTTTTTTACCGATTTTTAAAGTATGTAAAACTTTTAAGGTATATTTTTTGTCAGAATTGTATTCTCCTCGTTTAAGTGAGGGGGCGGAGCAACAAAAACACCAAACAAACGAAAAAAAAAAAACAAAACAAACAAAAGAATAAGGTTACGTTACGTCGGACGTAAAAATAGCCACTTCGTTGGACATAACCCCCTTCTAAAACTCAACGATTCCATTATAAATTTTAACAAAAATTATACATTAAACTTTGAAGAATTAGTTTCCATCTGTTTGATATGCACTATTAGTATATATACGTAAAGTAAAAAATGACTGTTTTCTCATTTTCTCTTAAACGGAGCACCCGATGTTGAAAAATATATATTGGCACACATTTACGTCGAGATTCTAAAAAATAGATTACATTTCGGCTTAAGTGACACGTCTAAAATAAATTCTTGTAAAGTTGCCTCAGCTGTTTTAGACAAACCCACTGCAAAGATTCTTAGAGAGTCACTCTATCTAACGGCGGTCTTATAGCCATCAAAAAAAAACTTATTCACAAATAAAAACAAGTTGAAAGCTACCATATATGTTGTACAACATCCATTGACCGCATGTGCTAAAATTTAAAATTCTTTGACAACACTTTTTTAAGAAACTAATCTAGGTAAAAGTTTTGTGTAAAAAACTAAAATAACTAAGAAAACAGTGTGGCTCAATAGTGATGAGCCCGATCTTGTAATCGACAGATTCCATGTTCGATTGTAGGATGGGAAACAACTTTTATTCGTAACTGTATATACATACATATATGTAATACATATATTACATGTATAAATAAAGTTTAAGAAGTACGTGGTTTCTTGTCCCACTGTTTTCCACGCTTAGACCAAACCTCTAATGGAAAAAGAGACCAGTAACATAATTATTACTAGTCTGTATTTAAGTCAATAATTTCTGCTAGATGGTGCCACCGATTAAATTATCGTTAAGCAAGATGGCTGAACTACCGCAGTTCATGATAAACACGAATATAATCTAATACATTTTGTTTAAAAGACTTTTTAAAAATTGTACAGTTTTAGTAAATGTTTTTTACTTTTGAGACTGAGAAGGATAATAAATGTTATAAACGGTGCCTTGTGAGCTATCAACACTGTTTTTTGTGGTTGGTTTTTTGTGTTATAAACGGTGCCTTGTGAACTATCAAAAAACTAAAAAAACAAAGTATTATTATAATAGGTACTATTATTTTCTTCATTTGAATTCAAAATAAGTATTATTTTCTTCATTTGAATTTAAACATCTAAGTTTCAAAAAAAAATAGTTAGGTACTTTATTTTTAAATAAAAACAGTTGCGAATAAAATAGTATACAAGTCTCCCGGAAAATGGTACTTTTCCTCGACCTACAAACTAATTTCGGCACTTCGTGCCTCTACTAATAAGGACTCGGAAAAGTACTATTTTTTGAGTAGTTCTTTTCCTAGTCAACCTATAATCTACTATTTAGAAATAAATAAACCCCCACTCGTCGACTTGTGCCGCCTTAGACTAGGGACCCTATAACCGACTTTTTTTGGAGCAGCGGTTACTAACCAAGTCAGGAGAATATGTATTTCTTTCTTTTTTAAACAGAAAAAGATATACATATACAGGGTGATCCATAACTGCCAAAATTTAAGAGGTGATTCTAGATCCAAAAATATAAAAAAAGTTCCTATAAAGGTTGGTCCGGAAATGAGCCCTAAGGGATCTAGGGCCCTTTAAAATTGTAATAAAAATAAGGTTTTTAATTAATAACTCGGGTACCGTTTAAGCTAGAGCGGCGAGCTTTTGCATGTATACTAGTATTAATAAGGGCAATAAGTTTATGTTAATTTATTTTTTTAATTTATCCAGAGGCGTGCCCAGACGTACAAAATATATGAGGCTTAAAACATTTTTGCCCCAAACTTTTTTATGTGTATGTTTTTTGGATTTGTTGTAAAAAATATAGATTTCTAGAGTAAATATACATATAAAATATCATATAGTGTAACACTGTAGGAGCAACCGTTATCAAAAAAAATGCAATTAAGAGGAAGTAGCATTTTGTGCCACCAAAAACGTTACTTTTTAAAAGGCTATTACTCCTTTAATATTAAATTTAGGTGTTTTGGTGTATAATACTTTTTTGCTCAGTTTTAAATGAAGAATCACCCTGCAGCATTAAAATTTTATTGGTGCTTTTTTTTGTTCCCCATTCAATACGTCATCTTCGAAGGGCCGTAGCTCCCTTAGGGCTCATTTCCGGACCAACCTTTATAGAAACTTTTTTTCATATTTTTGGATGTAGAATCACCTCTTAAATTTCGGTACGCGAGTTCTGGAACAGGCTGTATGTTAACCGGCGTTACCACAAAGAATTGACTTTCATATGATAACATTAAAAGTCACGTGTGAACTTTAATGTCATTATTTTATATTTATTTTTATTATTAAATTTAAAGTTCCCGCCATCAGCCAGGGACCTACATAGTTAATTTGTCCAAACTGTTTTATTATTGTATTAGCTGTCAGCTGTCACTTTTATATGTTATGTGTTCTAAAATTTAAGTTTTATTTATTTGACAAAATAACTCAATTTTGTATTTTTTTAACGTAAGTATTAATTTGTAGGTATATATTAAATGTATCTTGTCAATTTGTGTTTATACACATATTTTCTTGTAGGCGACCTTCGACAATGAGCCTAGGTATATAAAGGCTCGAAACCGCGGTCAGGCTTTAATTAATATACTTGGGAAAAGGACCTTTACTCTGCCTTTTATTTTTATTTTTATTTTTATTTTTTTTGTATTTTATGTAATAATATAGTAATACTACACACGTCCCCCCAGATAGAAATAGGTTTTAAAAAAATAGAAAACTTAGGTGATGATAAATTATATGAGCAAAAGGTCTGTAAAATTCAAAACCGATGAGAACGAAATCCTAATGAGCGCCAGTTCGTAAATAGTGGTAAAAGTTCTTCTGCAGACTGCATGCTAAACAACAGTAATAAACTGAAAATACTTTTTCAAAATTCTAATAGTGTTTTTGTTACTGATTACGATTTTGTTTATATCAAATCCCTATCTGTTTCGATTTTTGAGAAAAACCGTTCCAAAATTTTATAAAAATCTAAATTTGTCATTTTAGAAGGCTCATATTTACATTATTATAGCAGCTACAAAAGTTTTTTCGTTTAAATTTAAGTTACATTTATGCTCTATAAAATAATTACGAAAAATGTCTGAAAATAGTTTTAAAAGTTTAATTTTTGAATAGCTTTTGATGACTCTGCAATGATGTTTAAAAGAAGGTGAATTTATCTTTGTTATAAATTTAACGTCATGTTTATTATATTTGTCAAGCCTATATGTTTGTCAATTTTGCTAAATATGACATATACTGCCCAAAATAGTCTTAAACAGAAACACTGAGTCGTCGAAGGTGTCTTAAAAACTAGTCTTCAGTTGAACACCGGAAATGAAATCCAGATACTTTTCTTTACGGTTTTATAGGGCAAGCATGTAACTTGAATTCAAGCTATAGAAAACCTTTGTAGGCGCTTTAATAATTTATTTATTGTCCACCTAAAATTACATTTTTTATTTTTTTTGAATTTTCGGCAGGGAATTTCTCAAAAACGGAGAAAGATAGAGATTTGATCTAAACAAAATCTAAATCAGCAACTAAAACACTATTAGAATTGTGCAAAAGTATTTTCAGTTTGAAAAACTTTTTACGAACTGGCGCTCATTAGGATTTCGTTCTCAAAGGTTTTGAAGTTTACAGAGCTTTTGCTCAGATGATTTATCATCACCTAAGTTTGTTATTTTTTTAAACCTATTTCCATCTGGGGGAACGTGTGACTAAGGCTGTGATAAAAATCCTTGGACTCGAGGCTTGACTGCTACCTTCGAAGGAATTTTCTCGATCTTATTACCATTTAAACAAGGTAATTTTAAAGTGATTTGTTCTTCGAAGGACCTTAACTAAGATTTAGTATTGAAGGTATTGATCGCTACCATATCTACCTTCAAAATAAATGGATAGATTTTACATAAAAGCAGCAAACTTCTTTAAAAATTTGTCAAATTTTTAGAATAAAATGGCGTGCAGTGCAGATGCAATGGTTCAACTATATCAATTAAGCTTCGATTTCCTCCTAATTCCACAGTCGCTATTCTGTTAGCTGGCCATTTTATAAACAGCTGTTTGTTTGTTTGTTTGTTTGTTTGTTTGTTTGCAAGTTTATGCCTTTCAATCAGTATGAATATCTCAAAAAAGTCGGTTCTTTTAATCTCTAATTATCAAGCGGAAGAGAAGAATCTCCTCTTATTAACATTACATCATGGAGAAAAAAGGTTAAAAGTTAATGAGATGTTTCGGCTGAGAGAGGTGGAGGGATTTCAAGCAATTCTAATTGTCGTCAGCGACTGAGACTTTTGGAGGAAACCGTAGCATTAAGTACGAACTGCCGATGGTCACGACTATTTGCTCCAGAAGTAAGGGGGTGATAAGCAGCTTAGTTGTGTGAATTAGGGTATTGCAAAAAAACATTTTTCTAATTTTTCATGCTCACCGCTCCTATGTTGTTTCAATTGAAAACCTATGCTTGTATAACAAATTTCAGATTACTTGAATATTTTTGACCCCCGCCCATGTCAGTTATAATAATGAGGTATTTTTATTGTTTAATTTCTTACATTGTCACAGTTTTGAAGACAAAACAAGCGGTAAAGATTTGAAATGCTATGCATTCCATTATATACTATTCACAGTTAATGGTATATTCCATTTTCCCAAATAACGCAACTTCAAATTTTTTTTTTTTTGAAAAATGGTAAATATTATTATTATTAGTTACCACTGTTCTAGTTATAACGGCATACTCTTATAGTATATTCAACTTCAATATGAAGTAGAAGTAAATAAAAGAATCGCGCACGCGGCAGCTGTTACGTGGTTTCATTGGTTAGACTCGAATGTTGCGAAAGTAAGGATGTAAAAAATTAAACAGGTCAGTACGCGAGTACTTGCGAAGAAGCGTGCGATGCATTGCAATGAACCGTTATATAGAAATATTTTGTTTTGAGTATTACCCTGTCACTAAATCCGTTGTTGTCACGTGCGTTTGTTTACACCCACTGTATTTTGAAGTTGAATATACTATAGTAAGAGTTCTATACTATATTATGAGAGTCTTTTACGATGGCTGACGCCACTGGATAGAGTGACCCTAAAGATTGTAATATAAGTAGAAGAAAAGAAATCCAACTGGGATAATTTAACAGACTATTGGGCATAAAGCCAATTCATTTTAAAGCATGTATTTATCAAAAGTAAAAGGAATGTTGTTTACAAATTTTTGTATTACATTAGAAGTTAAAATTCGAAAGATTTATACGAATGAGACGTGCCAAGAAGGAAAAACCCATACAAAAACAAGAAAAAAATTATTATTGTAATATTAATATTCCATCTATACTTTTGCACCATGCATGAAAGCTTTTAAAATTAGAATAGATTTGGTAAATAAAGTATTCAACATTTTGTTTGACTGATCTACCAAGGTCAAGTTTCGTATTTTTCCTGGGGTCGTGGGGTGATACTTCATGTACATGCCAAATATCAAATTTCAAGCTATTCCGGAAGTGGGAATTGGTTTTCCAACAGTGTATGATAAAGCCTAATTTGTTAAAGGGTCTATGAAAAAACGCATGTTTTATTTAAACATTGTTTGTGTGAAATATTACGCATAATATGGTAATTGTTGCCCTATTTCCTACTTGGCACCTTCCTGAGAATCTAAATAAGGTTGTTTTAAACTTATTGTAATATATTATACCCTGTTGAAAAATGCAATTTTTTTTCTTTTTATTGACCAATTTTATGTTTACTATTTAATCGATTTTAATCCCGTTTTTTTACTGTCCACTGTCAAAGAGCTGAAGGACATACATTTGAACATTTATAGTGAACTAAACTTATACTTTACATGTCTTTATAATAAACTAAATTGTGCATTTTATCATTAGCCCTTTACCAAATTAGGCTTTATTATACACCGTTGGAAAGCTTATTAAATTACCTTTCCAACGAAGTGTCACAAGGGGTAGGTTGCTATTTGAAAAAAAAAAGTTGGGGGTGAGGGTGCAAGGGGGTGCAAATTTTAATAACTTTTATTACACCATAATTTGCAAAATTAAAAATAAAAATCGACCTATCCGAGGGTTTTTGTGTTTTACTTGTAACTAAAAAGTTAGTCGGGTGATTCCAGACTTAATGCACGCACTGTATATTAAATATTAACATTTACTAATACTTATTTTAAATATAAATTATCGTAATATTTAGTACTATTTTAAGGTATAATTAACAAAGTTTGATTTAATTTAAGCCTGTTTCTAACAGTATAGTTTAAATTTAATTGAAGGGAGCACCATTCAAAGCACTTTCATAAACAAGGTAAATGCATTAATTTTATGTACACATTCATAATAGTTAATATGATAAGGAAACACAAATAATAGTAAAGCTCTTGGGTAGAATTAATTATATCAACATTTATTAACTACACCTATGCGTCGTAAAAATATAAGGTTAAAGTCTTGGTTTCCTCCAAAATTCGTAGTCGCTGACGACTGCGACCGGGTAGCCGCGACCGAGTCTTTAAGACATCTCCAATGCATTTTAAATGTCCCTGTTTTCCTAGCTGCTACCGAGTCGTTACTACTACTAACTACTGGTCGCCGTTCGTTTGGACGCCGGTCGCTTGAGCGCTCCGGGAGCAGAGGCACGAATTTGACAGTGTGTGAACAGTTGTGCGCTGTGACAAGTGTTTATTTTTTTTTTTTTTCATTCCACAGCAGAGTAGAAATAGCTATGGCAGGTATGTAATAATTTGTACTTGTAGGGATGTTAAAAACTGTTTTTTTTTTTAATACGTTGTTTAAAAACATTGTTTTAAAACGGTTTTTTTTTTGTTTTTTATTCGTTTTTTTATTATTTTTCGTACCCAATGCTCAACAACAAATGTTTTTTATTAATAAACTGTCTTTTAGTTGTCAAATTAGTACAATTCGTCAAAAGTCACAAATAAGTTAGGTTTAGATCTGACCGTTAATTTATTGCGTTCTACGTTTTGTGAATATTTTATGATTTTGTTCTGATAGTTAATATACTTTAAGGATCCTGCCTGGTTATCCATTGTGGCAGGATCTGGTTATCCATTGGTTGTAAATTTTTATACAGTGCGGTTCAAAAGTCACTCCCCCTTTCTTAAGTTTTAAACGAGTTGAGATATCGACTTCAAATTTAGAACTGTTAAATAAGACAACTTAAGCTATCTTTTAGCTTATATTTATTACTTTCAGCTCTTAAAATGTGGGCAGGGGGGCATGGGGGAGTTTTTTTTAATGGAAAGGACGGTCGTGTTATAAATCATTTTAAAGAAAATAAAATTCTCTATTCGACTATATATTTTTTAATTTTTTAAACAATTTTTTAAGGTTTTGATTTTTAATTTTTGTGTGCTAACAAACGCGATTTTTTCAGATTTTTTTTTTAAACTTTTTATTTATATTAATGAAAATAAGTTTAAAAGTATAATTAGAGATATTCATAATGATTGCAAGGCATAAACTCGCAAACCAACAACAGCTGTTTATAAAATGGCCAACTATGAATGGCGACTGGCGACTGGCGAGACCGAGGAAAACATGTAGGGTCGTGACTACCTGGTCGCGGCTACCCGGTCGCAGTCGTCAGCGACTGCGAATTTCGGAGGAAACCGTAACTTTATAATGCTTAGTCAGCATTGCTTACTATTAGGGTATTTATTAAAACACTAATTTTTCAGAGATACCTACTATGGTACAGAAAATTATTTAATATATACTTTTTGTGTTTGTGTGTTTCTCAGAAATGGTGCAAATTTGTGTCCCCAGTTAATTATTTAAAAGAAATAAAAATTTTCTTTTCATTTATGTTTTCATGTGAAATATTCTTTATGATTATTATTAATTATAACATAATATCTTAGATAGATAATAGTTATTTGCGCTTCTAGTAGAGGTAAGTGAATTTTTCTGTGTGAGGTCGTATTTTGTGGACCGAAGCGGAGCTGAGGTCCATAAACACCACCTATCTTGAAATAAAAAAAGTTGCATATTTCATGGATTAAAAACATAAAAGTTGCATATTTCATGGGTTAAAAAAAAATAATAATAAATTTTAAATTTTGGGAAAAAAAGTTTTAAATTTTATGGCTTAAAAATATAAAAGTTGGGATTTTTTAAACCGTAGAATAAAAAATTTTGCATATTTCATGGATTAAAAACATAAAAGTTGCATATTTTTTCATGGGATAAACATAATAAAAAAATACATTTTTAATTTTGGGAAAAAAGTGATATATTTCATGTATTAAAAATATAATACTTGGGATTTTCAAAAAACTTGCATATTTCGTGGATTCAAAATATAAAACTTGCATATTTTATGCGTTAAAAATAATAAAATTATAAATTTTTAATCTTCTTTTGTTATTTTTGTTATTTAGAAAGAGGTGGGGACTTTTTTTTATAAATGAACTTTTTTTTTGAGAAAGGGTATGACCTTTTTTTTGTCATGAACTTTTTTTTTTAGTGAAAGGGTGGGACCTTTTTTTTTAGTCATGAACTTTTTTTATCGAAAAAAAAAGTTGTGTTTTTAGGCTAAAAAAAGTTGTAATTTTTGACCTCCTCCCTCCCACACAAAATCTCCTTAGCTACGGCCCTAAATACAGGGTACCCATTTTTCCAACTGAAGCATGGGTATCTCGGTTATTATAGAGATACAGGAACGGTTAAATTAGAAAAAAGTTGCGCATTTTTATGCTGATTAATAACCTGAAAGAAAATTTGACCTGTTATTTTTTGTTTTATCGCATAACAATTAAAAAACCTGAGTTTCGTTTTTATTTTTTTTTTTTGAGCGAAAACCGATAAAGTTGGACGTTTTTAACTGAAACATTGTCAAGGTACTTTTTTGCAAGGCATCTAAATCTTTTATAATATTTTCCATTTTAGATGCAAGAGTTTCAACACTTAACTTTTTTTTTCCCTATAGGCGCCATTTTGGATTTTTACATTTTTTTATAATTAAGATGATGTATATACATCATCTTAATCAGAAAAAAAAGGTATCACACAAGATGATAAAGTCTTAAATTTAAAGCGAAATTTAAAAAAAAAACATTTTTGCGCAGAGTCCTTTGGAAACAACAAAGCAATTAAATTAACGAAGGTTAGGTTTAAAACTGTAAACATTATCAATGTGACATTGCCACCTACGCGCATGCGTGAGCTCGACATTTAGATCTAGAATTATCGGCTCCTCACATTTCGATTATTTAACCGATCCTGTATCTCTTATAATAACGGAGATACCCATGCTTGAGGTCGAAAAACGGACAACTCGTATATGTGTTGTTTGAAAACTGTGACAAAATGTGACACTTCTGTACAGAAAAGTATTAATTTACGTACAGAACTGTCAATGTGCAATGTAATGGCATGATTAATCCATTAAATATTCCAGCAATTTATTTTATACTTTCAGCTATACCGGGAGAATTTCAGTCCACTCTAAAATGGAATTGTTTTCAATCCGATCAAAGCAAATTTTTTGTAGCTTATACTTAACAAGGGCAACAAAATCGCGTAAAAAATATTTTTATTTGCACTTCCGGTTTCGCCGAAAACTAAACCAATTTAATTTTTTTTTAATAACAAACCCTGTATATTTATGTATTTTTGAATTTAGAAAACAATTTAACATCTAAAAAAAAAATTAATTTTTCTATATTTATTAAAAATACTTTTTTTGAGTTAATTTTCGGCAAAAGCGGAATTAAAAGCAAAAAAAGTGTGAAATTTTGTAGCCCTTACAATAGCGCACTAAAAAGTTAAGAGCGTCCAAGGGGGTTGCCGTTTGAAAAAAATAAAGGAAGGAAAAACCGTTTTAAAAAATATATCAAGTTTTGTATTTTATATAGATTTATATTTTTATTTATATATATTTATATTTTTCCAACATTAATCAAATAAATTAGATTTTATTTAAGAAAAAATAAACCTTGTATGTTAATAAAAATAAAAAAAGTACTAAAAAAAAATTAAAAGTTTTTAAATTATATTTTTGTATGTAAATTTATTTTTTTAATAAAAAAATGCAAAAATATACAGGGGGTGTCATTAAAAAAAAATATTTCACTTTTCCGACGAAACCAGAAGTGAAATAGTTATTTTTGTATTAAGAGCGCAAAATTACTAATTTCTCCTTGAGCGTGGAATTTGCTGAGCGAGGTATCTATCCGAGATCAGCAATCACGTTTTGCGCTGGTAATACAAAAAACATTTTTTCTACGATCTAAAATAAATAAATAAATAAATAAATTTCAGGCGGTAAGTTACCTTACAAAGTAGCAGCACTTGAGTACAATTTTCTGCAAATCTGTAAAATCCTAATCACAGTAATTCCTTCGTAACAAAAAATATATACCACACAAATATTTAACACACGAAACTGAGATTTGATTGAAAATAAATAATAATTTTATATTAAAAAAATGGCGGACCAACATCTTGTCGTATATAACTGACAGTTGTTTTACGATTGACATTCCGGTTGCCTACACTGCACAATGGAACGAACCGGGCCATAGGCTGGACATCGAGTAAAAAACAAAAAATTAAAAATAAGGGTTTAAATGCATTTTTCTTATAGTTAATTATCTTATACATTGAGTACAGGCAAAATTTCCATCTATAACTAAGGTTACCTAGATAAATTAACGCTTATATTAGATGTCTTAATTATGCTACGAAAATTTGTAGTCTTTTTTTTTGTTATCTTATAATATAATCTTTTTCTATTAATTGCGCAATAATAACAATTTTAAAGAGTATTATATAAAAAAATAAAATATTTTGTATATCCCCTATTTTTTGTATTATCATTTTTTTTTAAATTCTCCGACATTTTTTGTTTTTTTGTTAAAGTCCCGCAAAGTCCCGCATATTTTTTATAACTACATTATAGTGGACTAAGTAAGGAAAAAACCTATGCAAAAATCAGACCCCAGAAAACCCCAGAACATCTTTAATTTAAATTTTTGTTTTAAACAACAATAAAAAAAAATAACTTTTCACATAAACTTTTACAGCATTTCTTTGCGGTGGGTAATATTATCTGGTAATTACGTTAGCTTAGCTTAGCTTAAGCGTTAGAATAGTACGGTAGTTTTAAATTTCGCAAAATTGCCAAAAAAAAGGCCCAGATAACAAAAATAAAAAATATATATTTTTTTCAACTTTTTTTCAATTTTCGAAAAAAGAATTTTGTTTTAACCTTATTTTTGGAAAAAAATTGGAAATCTGGAAATCTTTAAAAAAATTAATTTAATTGCTTTTTAATATTTACCATTTAGTGTACAAGAAAGATTTTTGCGTAAGTATTTAATCCGAAATTTGGAAGAATTCTGGAAAATGTGTATAACTTGTAAAATTATAATTTTAAGTAAACAATTTGGCTTTTTTAAGTAAAATTAAAACATTTAGCTAACTATTCTAGAAATGTTCTAAATAAAAATTATTTACTTTGTTTTATTATCAATAGTTTTTTAAAAAGATTTTTTTTTTACTTTTTTTAGAACATTTCTAGAAATTTTCCAGAAACTGTCTAGAATTTTTCCAGAAATTTTCAACTCAATAGTTAGGTAAATGTTTTAATTCCACTCGAAAAAGCCAAACTTATTAGCTAAGATAATAATTTTACAAGTTATACCTATTTTCCAGGACTTATCCATATTTTTTATTTTTTAGAACTTATCCATATTACTTAGTAAAATATTTTTCTTATACGCTAAATGGTGATTTCCAGATTTTCCAGATTTCCAGATTTTTGCCAAAAATAAAACCTAGCTAAAAGGCTTTCTCGTACCTAAAACTAGCTACATACCAAATTTTATCAAAATCCCGACTACCGTTTTCAAGAAAGATACGATGTCCAACGTATGGTCCGCTTCGTTCCATAGTGCACGGTGCGCGCGAAAAAAATCACTTTTCTGCTTGCTGTCATGGTAACGAGCAGAAAAGTAAAATACTAAGAAATAGGTTATTTTGAAGTCCGAAAACTTCATTTGTTTTTGTAGAAATGTTAACTTTTCTATTAGATCGTAGAAAAAATATTTTTTGCACGACCAAGACTAAAACTTAATTTTACGTTTTCATTTTCGGGACTAAACTTGCCGTTTTTTTCCCAAGGAAAAAAAATCACGGAAACCTTGATAATATTAAAATATTATACATACTATGTGCTTTACTGGTACAAAAATTAGATTTGGTGATGTTTTGTAATAAACTAGCGATTCAAACGAATTTATTTGATTTTAACAAAGAAAACCTTTAAAAATAACATTGTTTAAATTAATTAAAATTTATCGTCTTCGTCCATTTTTTCGAACTGACGTTTGTGTCAACCATATTAAAAAAATAAAATCGCTGTAGCCGTAAACTGACTTTTCGCAATTCACAGGCATCTTGATTAAATTAATTAAAATAAAATACCAGATTTTAGACGGATGGTTTTTAATTTTAATTTTTTCTACCTACCTAAATTATGTTTGGGTATGTAATACCTCAGAACTAAACATGGCTGTTTTAGTCCCTTGCATTTATGTTTCCCTCGCTCGCTACGCTCGCTCAGAAAACACTCATGCAGCGGGACTAAAACAGCCAGTTTAGTCCCTTGGTATATAAATAAATATTTTGTGTCCATTATTGAGAAATAAGGGCTACATGCTTTGATCGGATTGAAAACTACCTAACTTTAGGGGGTATAGGTGAATTAGGCCTAATTGTGTGAAATTGTTGGCTTTCTTAGGAAAAATCACTTATTGTAATATACATTCGCAGTTCTCAACAAACGCAACCATTAGCGCAATTTGTTAAATTGACCAATGAGGGTTATTTTTTTACTCTTTTACTTGCGGTGTTGCCAAATTTCGGATACAATTTTCACCTATTTTGATTTTATTTAGAAAAAAGTCTTTCAATTAAAAAATATAGCCCATCGTATGCTTAAATTAAAAATTAAAAAAAAAGCAAACTTTATAGGGTGGCCATCCCCAACTGAAGGAAAATAAAAATAAAATAAAATTGGCTTTGAAGTATACATATATAGAATAAACAACAGGCAAAAGAATATTAAATTTGAAAATGGTCGAGCACCCTATGCTGGACGATATTCAATAGATTACGCCTGAAGTCAAATGTTTCTAAAATACACTTCTAGGTTTTGGTGGTGATATCCAAATTAGAAATTTCGCTACTGTAACCCTAAGGACGTAACCTCAACGATTTTTTGAGCCCTAAAAATAATGCTTAGGATTTTTTTTTTAGTTTTTCCTTATAATAATCGATCTGTTTTGTTTAGCACACGGTTCTACAGCTACCGAAAGAATGCCGCAAAAAATTATACTTGAATATAAAATCTACTACGCACACATTTACACTGAATTCCCTTTAATCGGAGCGTTTTTTTCTTACTCTATGTCAGACTAAGATATTATATGTTAACTCAGTTTGACAAAAAATATAATCTTTGTTTGGTAATGATTGCTATACATTTTATAAAATATATATTGGTAAATAATTTTTCTGTGTATATTTATTACTCACGTTGCAAAGTCCTTTGGGACTAAAGGTGTTAACCAAACTAAGGATTACAACAAAACGGGGCTCTTAGCCTATGGCAGAGTTGCGGACCTTGGATCTCTGCTATAAATCTGAATTAAAATTGTCATATAAGTATAATGGATTAGTTCGTATTCAGTTAAGCGTATAAAGGATATTGATTATTGCCTATAACATAAAATACATTGCGATAAAAAAGGTATACCTAATGATCTTATTTTCCGTGATAACTTGGCACAGTTATGTAAAAAATATTAGTAAAAACTTTTTCCTGGTATAAATAGAAGCATTAATTAACAGTCAGTAACAAATCTTGTATCTCACCGACGTAAAAATTGTGAAAAAGCCTTATTTGGTCTCAACCACAAAGTAGTTTCCGAGAGGCATGGAAACTATATTAATCTGACAATTTGGTCAAATCAGTAGGATAACTAGCAAACAATAAACAAAACCAAGAAAATAATCTTATTGGCGTGAGATACATTATATGGAGGCACCTATGACGCAAGGTATACTACAGTATGCCTTGAAACTATGCATATATAAGTGGGAGGATTGGTGTAGTGGACTACCGCGTCGAACTTGACGAGTTTACTACCCAAAATAGGGTGAGTTCGATTCTCACCGGCGCCGATTTGCCTTTTTCAGTTAATTAATAATTGAAATTTGGCGAAGGCGTAAGTGAAGCGGACACTCCTTATAAAAACTGGTTCGAAAGTCAGTATAAGCCAGTGGTTCCCTCTACTACTAGCCCACACAAGTCCAAGACTTAGGGGATGCTTAATTAAGTAGAATAGTAAGAGGTTAAACAAAAATGTAAATGTAATGCAAAATGTAAATGTAAATAAGAAAGTCTTCATCCAGAGTAAGATTCCAAACTTTCAGGAAGTAAAACTGTTGAAAAAACTAACGGTTAGTTAGTTACGTTAATCGGAATTTTTTTTTTCAGCTTTTTTCGATTTTTTTTTAAATTTTAACCCCCCATAACTTTTTTGTTTTTGGGGGGATTACGTCGAAAAACAATTACGATCTTCCCCTCGTAGAACGTATTTATTTGGCTACTTGATTTTTCCTGAAAATTTCAAGACAGACATACGGACGAACATATAAAAAAAAGTGGCTTATTTTTTCTTGAAACAAATTTATATCCAAGAATTTTTTATCTAGGATGATTTTTGAAATTTATTGAAAATTCGAAACTACCATATAATATTATTCTAGCGCAGGCGCTGTAAATAATATAATGATAGTTTTCTTAAAAAAGGAAGACTACTCTAACTCTCAAACTCGGAAAGTGTATCTTTACTTTTTACTCAGACTATATTAATAAAATTCAAATTTTGCACCTGACATCAGTATTAAATGTAAATTTATATTGTTGGTCAGCATCTTAGCATGGTCCCAAAGTTATCGGTTACCGACAGGTATATAAGCCTGTTTTGCATACCTGGATTGCAATATTAATTTTAAATAATCTCATCGAACAGAGACGAAATTACTATTTAATTTGACAATGCTATAAGTTATATACTAATAATTTCATAAAGGGTAATGTCATTTTTCCAATTTTTAGATTCTCCAGATTTTGCTTATAGCTTTATTTTTCCCAATTATATATTTTCCAGCGATATTTATGGCCAAATCAATTTTTCATCTAAATGTTTTTGTGCACTAATAAAAATATTGTCTTTAATTTTTATCCAATTAGCTTCTTTTTTTTTAATAATATTATTCTCAAATAAAAGAGAGGTAGTACAATGGGCCCAACAAGGTGGCCTAAGTGCATGTGCTGTGTATGAATATATCAGCACCCTCCAGCCCAATTATACAGTATCCAGTATTCTCAAATAATTTGTTGTCTTACAATCGAAAACCGCGGTGCACCGCAGTGCAACCGGTCTCATAGAAAAGTCCCTTCAATCCGATTTGGCTGAATTGGATATTTTGTAGTTATTGACTTTCTGATGAAAAGTGTCTGTGGGCTTCTCCCAAAGTTCAATAGTTCGTCGTATGAGAACACCAAGGTTTCAACTGTATAAATTATAATTATAGATTTGAGTTAATCAATCAAAATCATAAAATCATGAAACCTACCTTAAATGTCATAATTGTGTAGTGTACTATGCTGGGATGGGCCTATATTAAGATAAATTGAGAAGGTGACTTTCAAAACGTAGTTTTTGACAAATAACACATTTCGAGATATCAACCAAGTATTAATTTAGGAACTATAACAGCTTTTATAGAACCAATGAACATCAGGTATTATCTATTTTAGAGAGAATAGTTAAATTACATTGGCAAATTAAATCAGTTTCACTAATTATTAAAAAAATTGCATATTAAAAAAATCAAAAGTGCGTTTTGAAAGTCAAAGCATAAAAACTGCGTTTTGATAGTCCAGCATTTAAATGAATATGAATATTATTAATAGAATCTCTTGTGATATTGATTTTTTAAATATTTTTTAGGTAAGTATAGATACAAATAGTATACAGGGGCTGTCCATATATTATGTAAAACCTTTTTTTACTATTTTAGACCTCTCTGTGTAACGCTTTTTTTATTTAACTCAACACACAACATGACACTAGGGGGAGAGGGGGTCTCCCTCCAGAGTGTTACGTAACTTATAAATAGACCCATATCGTACATTGTACATACATTCTCAATGTATGAGCCTATTTTGCTTTCTCATTTTAAATTTTTTTTAAATTTCGGAAAGCCTTGTATTCGTGCAAAAAATTTCTAAAAATTTTTTTGCATATGTTGCGTTTTATGACGTTTTATGTCGATATAAATCCATTTCAAGCAAAGAAAGAAAATTGTCGATAGGTCGGTCGTTTGATGGGTCGATCGGTCTGTCTTGGAAATCTTGTGGGCACGATAACTTAATAACGCTTTAAGCTAAAGACTTAAAATTCGGCATACAGGTATGTTACCAAAAGTTCTCGCTCGGGATTGTTTTTGGTGTACATTGGGGTGCGGCAAGGGGGGCAAATGGGGAAAAATTAAAAAAATAATAAAATTTGAAAATTGCTATATAGGGGTTTTTAAGGTTGCTAAAATTGAATCTAATAATATTTTTTTCACTCCACCCCCGAGTAAAAAAGATATGTGGAAAAAACATGTTTTAGGGGACTTTTAGGGGCCAATATTTTTCTGTGTTCCTCTTACAGTGGTAGACTTTATTCCATAGTATTTCTTAACCCAAAAACCATAATACTACAAATTTTAAACGTTTTGGTGAGCTTAGTCCCTTAAAAACTGGGGCGTATATAAATAAGAGGCGAATAGGGGTTTCGTAAACCCTAATCAGATTAAGCTGAAATTTTGCATAAATCATCCTTAGATATATTTAAGATATTGTGAAAGATATTAAGCCGATATATAAAAGGGTGTTCAAATGGCAGCCAGTCCTAAAATGTTTTAACAACGAGCGAGTTACGACTTTAAATGCGTTATATCTTCCAACCAATAGAAATTAAGGGAAAAAAATATTAAGCAATTTTATTGCATTTTTGTGCTCTTTCATTTTCTGTGCAGTTTTTGTTTCTAGTAGGTTGCAATCAAAAGTTATAGGGCAAAAACCAGTTTTTAGGGTGTTTTAAGGGCCGTTTAAGGGTCTTCCGAAACTCGAAAATCGATAGACTTTTATTGAATTTCCCATCCCAAAATCTATAGAATACATACTTTTTTTTGACTGAGGAATTTTGTCGCAGTTGAAACCTATATTGACTGTAGTATAATTAAAAACTGCGTTTTGTAAGTCAAGCTTTGGTTCAAAAACTGCGTTTTGTTTTTCCACATGATTTTCTAACTAAATTTTTAATATGAAATAACAAATTTTTTATTTTTTTTTTTTTTGATCAATAGATCGAATATGCATTAACAGTGTAAACACCATCATTATCTCAATTTTTTCAAAAAATGTCAAAAACTGCGTTTTGAAAGTCAATTAGTACCTATAATACACATTTTGATATTTTAAATATTGACCAATAGTAATTATATACCAAGGTAGAGAATACATTTTTTATAGCCAAGCGTATTAAATCCCGAATCAAGTAGCCAAATAAACACTTTGAACTGACGTTTAAAAAATGTAGTTTTTTATTAACACGTTCCCGACGACGTGCGTCACCGGTGGGACACGGTTTAATTCAGTTTCTATACGCCTTTAAATCCACTGCTTATAAGTTATACTTACGATATTGGATTTAAGACATAACATATAATGTATACATCGGTGTACCAGGGTTTTCGCTTTCGGCCAAAAATATGGATTATATACGATGTTAATAAAATACAAACAATTGTATAGTTGAGTTTTACCGAAAACGCCTTCGTCGCAAACGTGTTAAATTTTTTCATAATATTTAGCTAATTATTGATTGTATTAATTGGTAATAATTATTAATTAATTGTTATTAATCATTATTAAAGTTGATAATTAGTAGTTGTTTAGCACAAGCATTCCTCATCAACTTCTATAATTTTGGTAAAAATCACAGGCCAAACTTTTTATGCATTAGTGACATTGATGTGACAAGTTAATTTTCATCAACGGAGTACCTGATTTTTAAGTAAGATTCAAATTAAACTTTATTATCAGTTAGAATCTCGTTGCACTAAAAAAATCTCAAAAAATGCAGATAGAACAAGGTTGTATTGTAAATAAAATGGGCCATGTGCATAATATTTTTATTTTTTAAGTACAGGGAAAATGTATCAAAAAGCTGTATTTATTTGGAAAAAAGTGAAAACCTGAAAAAATGTTAGTTGAAACCTTGTTGTTCTGATATGACGAGTGTCAGAGAACTTTAAATATCTTGAGCTAGCTCGTCCTATATTTTTTTGCAGTTTTTAAAAAAATATAATAATAATATATAAAAAGTCAACCAGCTTTTTTACTGTCAAATTCTTTTTCATTACATAAAAATATATAACAAAAATACAGTATAGTACAGTAAAGTACAGTACAGTATAGTCTGGTTATGATTAATTGACTTTTTTTGTGCGCCTGTGTTATATTTTGCACACAAATTTTCCCTAAAAAATGTAAATATATCAAAATAATAATAATAATAATAATAATAATAATAATCTTTATTTCACAAATTACATCAATTATACAACCATGAACTATAAATAATTACAAAACATTTATGCATAACCAACATGAAAATGAAAATAGTCAAAAGAGAGAAAAAAAAACATAGTACCTAAATATATGAACTTAATCTATAACATTTACATTTAAATATTCTGACATTGAGTACGGCTCTAATTGAACCAATAAATTAAAAATTTGCCTCTTGAACGAGGAGAGGTTTAAAATAGATTTGATACTGTTAGGTAACTTATTAAAAACAATAATACACATATAAAAACTACCTTTTTCGAACTGTACAAGCCTATGACGCGGCAGTTTGTAACTAATACATCTGTCCCTAGAAGACCTAAAACTACTAAAAATACTTTTGTTTTTAAACATAAAAGTTAAAAGCTCATAAATATAAAGCCCAGTTAAAGTAAGAATACCATTTTCTTTAAAATGACCCCTACAAGAACCATTGTACTGTAGACCTAACATTGTGCGTAAAGCGCGTTTTTGAATTTTAAAAGCATCCTCTGCGTTCGAACTCTGACCCCAAAAAGTGACGCCGTATCTTAGGACTGATTGAAAGTTTGCGAAATACACCGATTTTAATGTTTCAAAATTAACGTACGATTTTAACACCCGTAGTGAGTAAAATGTAATATTTATTTTTTTACACAATTGTGCTAAATGTAAATTCCAACTTAAATTTTCATCCAACATTAATCCCAAAAATTTAGTGTCTCTCGCAGTATTCAAAAATGTGTCGCCAAACGGCAGCACTTCAGGGGTGATAAAGTTCGAACGAGAGGTTTTAAAAACTACTATATTAGTTTTTTCGCGATTTAAAAGAAGTTTATTTTTCAAAAGCCACTGTAAAATATTTTTTACGCATTTGTTATACAATAAAATTAATTCATGAAAGTATTTAGCCCTCATTAGCAGGTTTGTGTCATCCGCAAAGTTAATTAGGCTACAATTTAAATTAAAAAAAGCATTTATGATGTCATTCATGAAAATTATGAAAAGCAAAGGACCTATAATACTTCCCTGTGCAATACCGGTGCCCTCCAAAATTGATGGGTCAGAAAAGTAATAAACTCCATTTTTAACGACAGCCACTCTTTGTGATCTTCTTGTTAAGTATGATTTTATCCACCGCAGTGCATTTCCCCTCACACCGTACCTCTCGAGCTTTTGTAACAAAATGTCGTGGTCTATTGACTCATAGGCCTTAGTTAAATCTAAAAATAAGGCAATAATGTACTCAAAATTTTCAAACCCGGAGAGAATACCATGCGCAAAATCATGCACGGCGGTAGTTGTGGATCGATTTTTTAAATATCCATGTTGGCTTTCGTTAAAAAGGTTATTTACTTCAAAAAATTCAATTACTCTTCTAGCCATGGCTGTCTCAAAAATTTTTGAAAAAGCTGATAGAAGGCTTATAGGTCTATAATTTTCAATTTGACATGGATCATTCTTTTTATGGAGTGGTTTTACTAACGCAACCTTTAACTTTTCGGGAAATACACCATGAACCAATGAATTGTTGACCATATAAGCAAGAGGTTCAGAAATTTGCAAAGCACACAACTTTAATATTGCCACAGGTATTTCATCGACGCCACTGCTCCATTTGTTTTTTAAATTTCTAATAATATCTAAAACTTCTAAACTTAAAACTGGTCTTAAAAAAATTGAGTTTTCATTATTTACAATGTCACAGGTAAAGTCTACATGTTCTAAATTGTCTACAAGGTTTTTGGCCATGTTTGAAAAATACGAATTTAAGTTATCAGCCACTAATTTGGGTTCACCCGGTATATGAAAACTTTTATTTTTTAAATCACCTTTAATGTCTTTTATTACATTCCAGACTGTTTTGTTTTTGTTTTCAGACCTGTCTATGCGCCTAGAGTATACTCCTTTTCTAAAATTTACTAATAGTTGATTGTATTGCATTTTTACTTGATTATATTCATTAGTAAACCTATTATCTACAGTTTTTAATGTATATAATATATCTAATCTGTGCTTACAATTATTTATCTCTGGCGAGTCATATTTTATATTTTTAGTTTTTATTTTACATAGACTTTTTTTAAAACATTCATTATAAATAGGTACAAAAATATTCATGAAAGTATCATATTGACTGTTTACATCAATCTCTGGACAAGCATACAGGGGCTCCCAGTCCTGTTCACTAAGGGTATTTATGAATTTGATCTTACTCTCCTGGCTGTAATCTCTTTTAATCTGAAAAACCTCTTGACTGTTTTCTATATTAAACTCTAACTTTTGACCCAGATGGTCAGATATTTGATAATTATTATTTTTTGCTTTAAAAAAATCTATGTTACTAAATATGTTATCAATACATTTTCTAGTCGTTGCAGTGATCCTAGTATGATCAAATACTGATTGTTTCAAATTAAAAGAGTTTAGCAGTTCTAAAAAGGATAGTGAATGGTTGGTTTTTACCTTAAGATTGATGTTAAAGTCACCTCCTATTACGATTCTACAGTTTTCTGCACTTATAATATCCAATGCCTTTTCTAGGGCTTCAAAAAAACTTATTAATATCCGACTCTGGTGTTCTATATACACTAATCACTACGTATTTTACTTCACAAACCTTGAATTCTACTGCAGAAAATTCGAAAATATATTGTGATGAGAGCTTTTTAATATCTTTTCGTTCTTTCGCTGCAATGTCACCTCTACAATATATTGCTGATCCACCATGTTCTCCCTCATTTTGACAATAGGAGGATACTAGTCTATATCCATGTAAGTTATACAATAAAATTTGCTCCCTGGATTTCCAGTGTTCGGATACACATATGCATAAACACTCTTTGTTTTCGTTAAGTAGTACATTGAGTTTATCTGCCGAGTTGCCAATGGATTGCAAGTTTTGATGGATAATACTAGCATTTAGTGACAAGCTTCTTGCTGATCCTGAGGTAAATCCTTTGTCCTCTTTCTTGCCAGGCTGTATAAAAAATTACTGATACAGGCACCTTCTGGCCACAATTCAGGTTTTTTGAGATCTTCAAGTGCATTATATGGAACAGTTACAATATAAGACTTATATATTTGAGGATATTTGGAGTTTCCTAGTTTTAAATCGACTTGTTTGAAACCGCATTCCGTCAAATGTTTCTTTATAGACTCTTCTGTACTTTCAAGGGCCATTCTACTTACATATATAGATACCATCTTAGCTACCCCTTTTAAACTAGAATTTGTATTGCTTCCAATTATGTTAGTTTTTCGATTTTTCTTATAGGTTACAATTTTAAATTCATTTTCCTGATTTTGTGTTTGTTTATTATTTTTGACAGCTGGCAGTTCAGTTTGTTTTTCGGATATCTGTCTTTGCGCTGGCTTTGCCATCTGTTGACCACTGTTATCGTTCTTCATAATTGTAGTAGGTTCCGTAGCACGGTGAATAATTAATCTCGGTACCTGTTGGTTATTTGGCAAACTAACCAAGTTATTTTGCTGTTTGTTTACAGATTTTTTGTTACCAGAATTTTTTTCGGCCTCCATAATCGCAATTTTATCTTCTAATGCTGCGATTTTCGCCTGTAAGAAACCATTAAAATCCATAAGAATCTTATTTTTGCACATCACCTCCTGGAATAGCATGTGTTCTAATATATTACTTGTATCCGGAGTAAGGCAAACATTTTCACTCACTTCCTCCGCGACATGTTGACACTCATTATTTTTTGCTAGTAATGACTGTTTTAAGCATCCAGGATGAAAAATCTCATTGCACTTTTTACATAATAATTTATCACGCACTACAGAGCGTTTGCATTGTTTGCACTGTTTAGAATTAAAAAGATTTTCAAATTTTTCACCGGACGAACTAGCACTTGGACTTGCATCGCCCGCCATCTTGTAACAAAAAAATAGGTGAATATAAGTGTTAATATATATTTTTTTAAATTTAATACGTATAAAAGTTTTAATATGATAGAATATTTCAAAATAAAATATTATTTTAAAGGATATAAATCCTTCAACAATATGACATTTAAATTTATTCATCGCCACCGTGTGTTTAATATGCAAAACTTGCTATTTTACAGGAAAGTTTTCCTGTAGCATACCTATCTCTAAATAAAAAAGAAGTTAAACTCGTATTAATAGCTATAACTATAGTTATTTGCACTTCTAGTAGAGCTCTACTCTATAGAGGTAAGTGATTTTTTCTGCGTGAGGTCGTGTTTATGGACATCAGTCCATAAACACGACCGAATACAGAAAAAACTTACCTACTAGTAGCGTATTCGTTTTTCTCACTACCAAGGAGTTAAATCTTATTTTAATAATAATATTTTTGACACTTATATGTGTGACAATTTAAGCAATAATTTTTTTATGGAATCACTCTATAAAGTAAGAAATATTAGTTCTTGTCTCTACGTTTATGGTCTATAAATTATTTTTTCTGTCTTTAGTTCCGGTTTTGTTTTTATTGATTTCATATATTACTAAGTGAGCTTGATATAGTACTTTCCATTACTGTCGATTGTTTGATTAAGTAATGTCAACTTACCTAGTTTAAAATTCCCGCGATTTTTAAGCTACATCATTGGTTAAAAACTCGTACCTTTTAACATATAAAATATTGTGACATTTTTTGTCTATGATAATGATTGACGGTCGTTAAAGCTAATAAAAGAATAGAAAGTTACATAAAAAAATGGTTATTTTGTATGGTATTGAAAAAGGTACTTCTTTGGTTTATTCTTCACACTCGCACTAAATTAGCATATTCTACATATTTTACAAAAGTAAATTATATTGAACACAAGGAAAACGTAAAATTTAAAGGTTGCAATACAACTTAAGGCCATTACAAGATACATGACGACACATCAAGACTATCCTGGCATCGCATTCTTATGTACTATGCTTGTTATGTGAGTCTTTGAATAGGCCCTTTCCAGGAAAACAGTACCGACATCTGTTAAATTTTTGACACACTACGATTTATGCATAATTATGCTATTTATTAGCTCTGTGGTGTAAAACGGGCCGCGTCTCTTACTACCTTGCAAAACTGGACGGAGTCTAGAAACCTTTCATATTATGACAGAACCGTCAAAAAACCTTAGTGGTTGAGGTAAACTTAAAAAATTAATTTATAAAGAGACTTTTATATTAGTCATCAAATTTGCCAATTGGGCCAGTTGGGCCCCCCTTCAAAAATCCTAGCGACATATCTGAGAAGAATAAAAGTGTACACAGGGGCGGATCTAGAGACCAGGTAATCGATTTTTTTTTTATAAACCACGGCCTATGATCATAAATTAATATTATTATTAGTCATATAATACATACATGAACACGGGCAGAAAACGGCTGCAAAACTCATTCGTTGGGTGCCGAGAAGCAAGTATAGGCACGTTTTATACCAGATACACGCATCTCAGCCTAGGTACGATGTCTGTTTATGATACTTTCTATTAACGATATGTCGGTACTAGGGATTGCAATACCGAAACCGATATTAACTTAATACCGGTATTTTACTTACTTCTATACCTTTTTATCAATTATATATTTATTAATTATATATTTATTAATTATATATTATATACTTACCTCGTATTCTTATAAATTTGGAAAATATTGATTTTTAGTTTTAGAAAATATTTTAAAGGCACGCTCAAATGTTTTATTACATTTCTGTGTTTTTAGCATATTTATTTGCAAATGAATACCATGTATATATTACGGAAGTCGTTTCTATGCAATAAATATTATTATTATTATTATTATTATTAATATTTTGCCAAAAAATCGATTGATTTTTGGCCTCGACTCCGTCTCAGCAAGAAAACTTCTGCCTCGAACACTAAAGACTTAGTTTGCATACTAGGTGCATTATAAACTAATATATTATTTCTCTATAATATAAAATAGTTTTTTCACTACTAGCTTTAGAACATACCATTATTTATCATGTTTTCAGACTGTGAAATCAATTTTCTTCACCTATAGCAATAATAATTTTTTCTCTCGTAGTAGTAGTAAATTTTATAAACAATTGATTTCTGCCACTTTAGATATTTCAGTTCTTTGTGCAATTTTTACTAATCAAACCCAAGAAAATAGCTTTAAATAAATTTTTATTTATTAAATATAATTAATTATAATTATTACCAATTAATACAATTAGATAAATATTATGAAAAAAAATTTAAAAAAAAACTAAATTTGTAAACGTCAGTTCAAAGTATTTATTTGAGCAATGTCATTGATCAAGGCTACCTTGATTTTTATGAAAATTTCAAGAAATATAATTTCTGTTAATAATTTATTTTATTATTTGAATAAAAATAGTTAAATAGTGCTAGTAGTGAAAAAACTCACATTTAAACCACGGTAGAGAAGAATATTATAGCCTCGCACTCTTAAATCCCTTGCTGCTACGCAGCTCGGGATTTAACACGCTCGGCTATAAAAAAAGTCTTATCTACCTTGTTATATAATTACTAGTATTCCACTGTCAACCATAGTTTTTCCTCTGTCAACTTTAAGTACCCCCTGCTCGCCAGTTATCAATAAATGTCAAACTGACGTTTAATAAAATTTGACAGAAAAAAATCTGTAGGTTAGCGAGTGAAGCGAGCAGGGGTACCCCCTAGTATTTATACTCTATATATTTTATATTGATATTTGTATAAAATGAACATAATACAATAATAATACTATATTAAATCAACTCTAATAATTTGTATTAAATATTCACGAAGTCATTGTTCCGTCAAACGTATATTTAATTTTATTTTAAGCCTAAGCCTATATACCTTTAAATATGCTTTGTTATTACCCTTTTTTATATTTGAAAAACTTATCGTAGTTTTGTATGATTTATGTTAAAAATATAATAGGTTGTTGTATGAATAGGTGTGGTTTTTGTTTGCGGCTATTAATATTAAATATTCGTGCACATTATTGCCTATTTTACTATTGTATACGTTATTATTAACTTTATTTGATTTTAAAATACCGTGCTATAAATAAATATTAACCAAATTAGTGAAACGCAAACTTAGCGACACATTTTTATAATATGAATTGTTTTTTAATATGTTTTACTTGTTTTACTTGTTTTACTAGTTTTACTAGCATGTATATAGCTTACGGTATAATCAATAATATATCTAATTCTTTAATAAGGACATGCAATAGTGCATGTAAATTGAAAAATCCAGCAGTATATTGTACACACGGTTCTAAATCTATCGAAAGAATACACAAGCGCCTAATTGCAGCTCTCTATGCAGGAGTTTGTTTTGGTTTTTCTTGGTTTGGACTTTTTTTTTAATTGTAAAGTTTTTATAAAAGAAAATAATGGCCCTTAAAGAAGAAGATGAAGATTACCTGAAGGAATAATAGAAATGGCAAATGCAAATGAAAACTCGAACAACTTTATCATTAATGTTCAACCAAAATAGAACAGGTAATAGCTAATGTTAGATTATTTTCAATAATTGTTGTTTAATATCTTAATTCTGTTGTGTTATTCTTGTTATATTTATTCACAAAATAATAAAATGTTTAAATTTCCTAATTGTTAATTGTTTTTCTATTGGAAAAAAATATAAAAATAAAATTTATTAAATTAAGTATACTTATATATAAAAGCATATTTTATTTTTAACTCGCTCGTCGAAAAAATATTGTTCCTAACGCAAGCGTAAAGAAGCTATTCCGCAGTGAACTCCGCTACGCGTCGTTTAGGCAAGTGCAATCTAGTGCGGAAAATAGCCTCTTTCCAAAATTGT
>OY294045.1:20869654-20910502 GCA_958510825.1 Brachypterus glaber
CAATCAAAAGTAATAATCTCAAAACGTTGATGAGGAATGATTTCAACGACATCTGTCAATCGAAACTCATCATAGCGTTCAGTAGTTATTTGATAGGTTTTGATGAGTTTTGCTGTTTTCATTGAACTCAGTCATTTACTGTGCTGCTCATCAGGAATAGTTTGTTGTTGTTTTTCAGCGATAAAGTTATTTGAAGGAAGTTAATTTCGTATAAGATACACTTGTTACATAACTGATAAAATATTCAAACTAGTTAAAATTTAAGGATAACAATTACAAACCTTTGTACTGTCTGTTTATGTAAATGCAAGTTTCAGTTTGCTTATTCAAGGGACAGGGGCGCCGTAAGTCGAGTGTTCTTAATAGTAGTAGTAGCGTCCTTTTAGTCCCGGGCAGGGCCAGGTCCTTTGGACATCTTGCCCTTTTTTATGGAATGAAATTAAAATGGCCACTATTACGTTTATAGAAAAACTATTTTAGCTTTTCTTTCCTAAATCGTTGTTTTTTATCTACAGATTATTTTAAACAACTAATAACATATTTTCTAATAGAAAATGTTTGCATATTAAAATTATATTTAGTTCGTTCAGTGGAAACAGAAACACTAATCAAAAGTCATAAATGATAAGTTTTTCTAGCAAACTGCTAATATCTGTCACTTGTCACAATCACCATTTGAGGTTAGAAATACTCACAAAAAGTACAATCCTGCGCTTTTATAAAATCAATCAAAAGTAATAATCTCAAAACGTTGATGAGGAATGATTTCAACGACATCTGTCAATCGAAACTCATCATAGCGTTCAGTAGTTATTTGATAGCTATTGATGAGTTTTGCTGTTTTCATTGAACTCAGTCATTTACTGTGATGATCATCAGGAATAGTTTTGTTGTTTTTCAGTGATCAAACAACTTAGTTATTTAGAGGAAGTTAATTCGTATAAGATACACTTGTTACATAACTGATAAAATATTCAAACTAGTTAAAATTTAAGGATAACAATTACAAACCTTTGTACTGTCTGTTTATGTAAATGCAAGTTTCAGTTTGCTTATTCAAGGGACAGGGGCGCCGTAAGTCGAGTGTTCTTAATAGTAGTAGTAGCGTCCTTTTCGTGCCGGGCGGGGCCAGGTCCTTTGGACCTCTTGCCCTTTTTTGTGGACTAGGTTTTTTTTTGATTTTTTGATGTTTTGTAACCGTAAAATATCTCTTATGTAGAGACACCGGTTGCTGTTATTTAGTTTTTTTTTCACGTGGTTGGTCCTGGTTTTTATTTTGCCTAGGTTTGATTTTATTTTGCTCTTTTTGCTGTGCCGTGCTGCCGCTGATAAAACACAAAACGGGTTTTCACACCTTTTTTTTTCATTATTATTAATTGTTTACTTTATTACAAAATTTTGGTTACATTTTAAAAATTTGTTGTGGTCAAAAACATTTAAAAGAATAATTTAACATAAATAGATAAAATGCATAAAATAATTTAATGAATTAAACAAGGGAAACAAAACATTTAAAAGAATTGACTTTAAATTAAAATTTTTAAATAAAAATAAAATTTACAGACACAGATGCGGTATTCCCTACCGGTCACCCATCCATGAACTGACCAGGAGCGAAAATTCGATTCGTAGCGTTCATCGATGGGTAGACCATCCAAGTACTAACCGCGCCTGGTTCTGCTTGGTTATCCATGCAAACAGCAAAGCAGCTCTCGGCGCGGCTTGGGTCTCCATCCAGAGACCTTTTAAAAAACACCATTCCCCCCCCCTGGATCCGCCCCTGTGCACATACGATTTACCCACGAATTTTTCACACAGACCAGTCAATATGTAACGTGGGTCGCAATTTGGGAAATATTTCACTACAGTATAGTCGTATTAAAGGTGCAAGTCGCTTTTAAAACAACTTTACACTACGATACTTTGTCTAAATGTGTAACTATTTTAAGTTTGGTCAAAATTAGTGACATCTAAGCAGAAAGGTATCAGGTATCATGCATTTTGCTCTATAAAATGTCAAGAAATATTTTCATTAGTTTTTTAATGTAGGTAAGACTTTTCAAGTTTTCTGATACGGTAAGGTCGTTATTATAAGGAAACCTAAAATTTAATTAAATTTTGAGTAAAATACGCTACTGACATTCACTGAAATTGTTTAAAGTTACATGGTATCTAAGGATACACAGAGTGCAATACACACACGAATTTAACATGCTTGTAGACTTGCTCCCTTTAATATTTAAACAAATTTATAAGCTTTGTAAATTAATATTACAGCCACATCAGATAAGAAATTCATGGTGTCTGGGTATGAAGATTTAGTTCAACCTTCGAAAACCCCAAATATTATGTCATAGCTCAGGGAACCTTACCAGCGCATCTAGAAATAGGTGCGCCTGATAAGAACATTTTTATTTTATTTTCTGTTTTAGATTTTTTACGATATAAATAGTCATTGAGGCGAAATGGCTCAAATTAATAATACTGTAAAGGTAAATGTTATGTATAGGATATCATATTCATTTTAAAGCAAATTTAATTCTTTATTTAGCCAACTAAAAAAATATATAGGGTGCTATTTAAAAAAATGAGTTATGGCTATTTTAAATTTGTTAGATTTTACCTGCTTTCTGTATAAATTTTTGGCTTCTGTTTCGGCTTAGGATAATTCGGGTAAGTATTATTAAGTAAACTACAAAACAACTTTTCTCAAATTTAAAAAATAAAGGAGAAATTATTTTTTTAGGGGTGTTTGAATTTGCTAATTTTTCACTAAAAACTTAAATAACTCAAAAACTACCAGATATATATATATATATATATATATATATATATATATATATATATATATATATATAAAGTGTTACGCATCAAAATAAAGTAAATTTAATGAGAATTTTAAAAATTAATATTAATAGGGTGTTCCATTTAAAAAATCGAAGTTAAGTGCCACTTCCGGTTGTATCGGAAGTGGCACAAGCATAAAAATATTTTTAATCGATTGGCCGTTCAAAAACCCCAAAGTGCAAAATATCAGTTTTTTAAAATTATTGGTTCTCCATAAACTTTTAATAGACCACTTCCGTGAATAATCCTGTATACAGTGCGGTCCAAAAGTCACCCCCTTTTAACTTTTGAAAGAGTTGAGATATCGACTTCAAATTTAAAACTCTTAAATAAGACAACTTAAACTATCTTTTAGCATATATTTGATATTTTCAGCTCTTAAAATGTGGGCAGGGGGGCATGGGGGGACATTTTTTTAAATGGAAAGGGGATCGTGTGATACATAATTTTAAAGCTTATAAAATTCACATTTAAACTAACATTTTTAAATTTTTTAAAAATGTTTTTTTTTTTGGTTATGATTTTTCATAAAAGTTGCTAAAGTAGTAGTAATGGTGGGGAGGTCAAGCCTGGCAACTAGACCATGGTCCTTTTTGCCTACCCCTGTGTTACTAGTTTTTCTACTCTAACGAGGATTTTAGTTGTTGTACCCCGGGACCTACAGTTTAGCGAGGAATCCGAACCTCGTTTTGTCGGCTTTTTTGGCTAAGTGAGCGGCTTTGATCCTTAAGTTTATTGGCTGCCAGTGCACTTGGACCGGCGCCAAACTGCTTAAGGATCATTTTCGCTTGCAGCCTTAGTATAGATCCTGGTTGCTTGGAAGTCCTTAAAGTGAGCTCTGCCAACAGACCTGACAGCTACCTTGCTGCTCCCTCTCGGTGCGCCCGGGTAGTATCACAGGTCCGAGTGCTATGCGGCATTATCCACTGCAAACCTTTTTCTGTACTGTGTGCTTAGATCTTCGGCAGCACAAGCCGACGTGGTGGGGAAACGACGGTATTTTATTTCTGTGAAAAAGTTGTTCCACAACCGAGGATTGAACCCCGGCCTCTCGAATACTAGATCGAGGCGTTCACGACTGAGCTACCGCCGCCCCCTAAAGTTGCTAAAAGTTTTTTTAAAAAAAATTTTTTTTTTTTTTTATTTATGTCAACTAAAACTATTTTAAAAGTATAATTAACATTTTTTTTATGATGAAAATAGGCATTTTTAAAAAATTATTTGTTTTTTTTTTAGAGGAATTTTATCATTAATACCCATTTTTAACCCCATTTTAAACCCAATTTATTTTTTAAATATGGAGTTAAATGGAGAATTTCATAAGCTTTGAAATGATGTATTACACGACCCCCCTTTTTATTAAAAAAAAAAAAAAATGTGCCCCCATGCCCCCCTGCCCACATTTTAAGAGCTGAAAGTATTAAATATATGCTAAAAGATAGTTTAGGTTGTCTTATTTAAAAGCTCCAAATTTAAAGTCGATATCTCAACTGGTTCAAAAGTTAAGAGGGGGGGGGTGACTTCTGGACCGCTCTGTATAATACAATGGGTTGCTTGAGTTGTTTTCAGTAATTATTTCTCTGTGTGCGAGTAATAAATCCGTAGTATTTTTCGATGTAGATTTTTAAATGGCTGAACAAATACACAATAAGTAATTAATCAGAATGGCAGTGTTTGATGGCAGCGCTAACAATAAAACCTCGCTTTAGCCGCTAGATTTATCACTGAGAAAACCTATCAATTTTTTGCCTTGGTTTTATTTTCCGAAAAAATAACTGTGAATGATATGTGAACAATTAAATCACAGTCGAAATGTGGAATAATGGTTCCGCACGGTGTACTGGAAATAGATTCAACCCAAAAGGCCTGCACTCGGGGTTTAATATTTTTTAATTTTTAACGGACTTCCAAAAAGGAGGAGGTTATCAATTCGCTGTGTGACTTTGTTTTTTATGTTTGTTCCCGCATAACTTTGTAACGAATGAACGGAATTTGATGAAACTTTTTGCAACTTAAAGAGAGCATTCATGAGGTGGTCCCGTTTCAATTTGACGCTCGAATAATTCCGGGTAAGCCGGATAATTAAGATAAATTTAATAATTTTAACGCAATTTCACTTAAAAACGGCTTAATTTGGTTCTACTACCAACCAAATTTTTAGAGAAATATGGGATAACTCGGATAAGCCGGATAACTCAAATATTGCGGCACACTGAAAATCTTTTAAATGCCTCTAAACTTGATTCCAAGAGAAAATTATAAAATTTGTGATTATACCATGAGGCGTTATTTGATTATTACTTAACGCTTAAAGTTTAACAAAGATTTTCTTTAGTATTTCCTTTAAAATAAGGTTGGTTTGGACTCTTGGGCGCTGAAATAAAAATATTACTTTTATTTTTTAGAAATTTATATTTAAGATAATGAAGTCACAACGCACAAACAGTGCGTTGTGACGTCAGCAGCTTGCCGAGATGGAAGGACAATAATAATTTAGTTTAGATGACGTTACAAATCTGCAAGTTCTGTGTCTCTAAAAAGTAATAAATAGAAAATACTTAAGTCGGTGCCAATTTCACAGCAAACAATAATAAAATAATGAAAAAACAATTGTTAGTAATAAATTTAGGAAATGGTGAAATTGGCACCGGTTTAAGTATTTTTTATTTTTTACTTTTTAGAGACACAGAAGTCGGTTCATTTTTTTTGCGAAAAGTTTTTGTTTCTAGGGGCTGCACTGAAAATTTGATAACTTATTAGGGAATCCCCTAGACGATAATACGCATATGGCTCCCGAACCGCACCCGAGCTGAAACGATCTTCGCCTTTCAACACACTGTCCCAAATGAGTCACTGCAAGTTTTATAGAGCACAGGGCCCTTTGAAATTGAACTTTTTGAATATTCCCCACTCTTCAACTCAGAAATTATAATAATATGACATTTTGAAAAAAGAATTATAAAATAAGAATTTTATAACATACAAAAATCAAACATGGCGATACTTAGGAACATCTGATCAGAAAGATTTCGTTTTCTAACTTTAAATTTTATCGTTTATTTGTTCCACACTAGAGCTAAATTTTTATGTCTTGTAGTTTAACGGCCCATAGGTTTGGACGTGAAAAGTGCCCTTTCAAAGGCCTTCAAATCTTTTGGGAAAGGATTTTAAATAAAAGTTTTGTTTTCCTATTTTGACTTACATATCTATTTTTGTAATATATTTATAATAAAACAAAATTTCTTTTTGGTTTCAAAATACTTAATCAACATCCCAGGGAAAAAATTCATGCATGAACATACAAAATTCGACCATGGATTTTGACCGTGCATGAATTTTGACCCGTATGATCATGTATGGTTAGGTATGATCATGTATGGTCAGGTATGATCATACCGGGTCAAAATTCATGCATGGTCAAAATTCAGACATGATCATGCATAATTCTACCTAATTTAAGGCAAAAATATGTATATGCATTATTATGCATGATCATAAATACACTTTTTTCCCCGGGTTAATATAAATCTCAGGAAAAAATATTTAAATATGATTATGCATAATTATTTATAATTATGTATAATTTTACATCAATTATGCATAGTTATACTTAATTTGATGCAAAATTATGCATAATCATACAAAAACTTTGTCATGCATGGCGCGCCTTCGCCAAAATTTAAAATGTTATGCATGATCATACATAATTAGGCATAGGTCCTATATATACATAATTATGCATGATCATACCGGGTCAAAATTCATGCATGGTCAAAATTCATACATGATTATGTATACTCATGCATAATCATGTAAAATTCTACCTAATTCTAGGTAAAATTAGATATAATTATGCATAATCATACATTAACTATTTTCCCCGGGATTCTAAAAAAATATATAAAGAGGAGCAGCGAATGCCTCTCCTTTTAGGTTGAATCTAGTTTCAGAGCACCATGTCCGGAAAATCGCAAATGAATGATAACAGTGATATTTGATCGAACGTGTTGGTTTTCTGTTACTAAATAGCTGAATAAATAGGGACGTTTATCAAGTTTTAACTAACAAGATTAACTGCAACGCACGACATTTCAACTACATACACATTTACAAGTCTTAGTGCGAGTTTTTACTGCATGTGTTTTATCTGATAGTTACATGTATAATTTAACATTGAAAGCATGATTCTTGTTGCTGTTTCTATTTATCATGATAGTTTAAAACTGCCAAAGCGATATTTTCATACATTGCTGTTTTTTTTTTATTTAACCCCCACATACCCCTGCTTATATGTTTTAAACGGAATGTCCGATTTAAGAAATCCTTTTATCAAACATTTCAGGACCCTTATAGTTTGCGTCATTTTAAATACTAATTGGGGGGGACTAATATTTTTTAAGGCAACTTGCTTATTATTTGTAGGATAATTATGTTCCGCAATTAAAAAATCTTATTTTAAATTTTCTAGAAGATTTTTTGCCTCAGGGCGCCAGCCTAGAAAGGCATCGGCTGGATAGGGGCGGCCAATGTAAAGGCTTGTTTTAGGAGCCCAAATACTAAGGCTGCGGTCCTGTCATATTTTTTTTTTGTTTCAGTTTGTTTATTTTCGTTATTGTTTGCAGTATATTGACCAGAATGTACATGTAGGTTAAACGTACTCCGTTTAAGGAAAACTTATTATTGTCAATAAAATCCGATAAAACCAAAAAGAATCTTGTAATTTTGGTTTCACAGCCTCCCTCTTTTCGCCCCACTGACTAAACCATAAAACTTGTAAGTGGAATGCTTTTGATGTTTATATTTTAAAAGAAAATTACTGAAACAGCTTTAGTCAAACTGCAGTAAAATATTTCACTTTAATGTACAAGAACTAGCTTGGCTTTTGTGTAATTGAATGATTTTACTAAAAATGCATTCGAATTTATTTTATTTCGTCTACCTTTCGCATGTAGTGCTAGAATATACGCTAAGGGGTATGTCCGTAGTCACGAGCACGAGAGTGAAACACTTTTTTTTCCACGACTGGTTTAGAATGTAGGCAAATACACTTTTTAAACATAGAATAAATCTATTCTAGCTCTAGATACGGTATAACTATGTCATAACTTTATATCCCAATAAGCCTAAACTTTGAGTAAAAAAGAAATATTGTACGGGGTGTCACAAGAACTATTGCCAACGAATTATCTCTGTAACAAAAGAAGTGCTTAACAACTATTTTGACATAGCCATTAAAAAAATCACTTCCGATCCAACCGTAATTTATATCGACTATAACCAAGTAAAAAACAAGCGTCACTTATACTTTTACCTCTCCTCGGAGATAAATCAATGCTAAAAGTATTTAAATCTCAAAAATTAGAATAGTACCTATGTATAATAGCTTATATAAAAGAAAATCAGTAAGTAAACAGTATAAAATTTATAAAAGTCCAAACTCCAAAATGAATTAATTAAATAGTAAACGATTTTGTATAATATATACCATATTATGGTATATGGTGCTTGGGGCACCTCTATTTATTGAATGAAAGTACAGTACAGTAATAATAACAGAATCAAGTTTTAATTCGTTTTAATAAATAAAATTTCTAGGGGTTTTAAATATAAAAAATCGTTCCGAATTTAACCTTCGTCCCACATTCAACTCGGTCTTTCGCGCTGTTGCCAAATTGTTCAATTTAATATACACGGTGTATTTGAAATAGGGTAGGAAATTTTAACAGGTGATTTTACATGATAAACTATGACAAAAAGTTCCTATAAACATATGTCTAAAAATGCGTCATAAGGGAGCTACGCCCCTTTGAAATTGGCTAAAAAAATCGGTTTTTATTTAATAACTCAGGAACCCTTTGAGATATATTAACGAGGCTTTGCACGTGAATTAATACTAATAAGGCCCATCTTTGTATGTCATTTTCACGTACTTATTTAAACCAGGGGTGTGCGAAACGGGGGGGCCTTATCAGTATTTTGTCCCAAACTTTTTTCTGTGTAACTTTTTTGCAATTTTATTTTTGAAATATGATTCCTCAGGTCAAAATATATAAAAAAAGTACTCTTGTTGTAATACTGTAGGTTTTGGTGTTTTTTGCAACAAAAAAAAAACACCAAAACAACCAAAAACCAAAGTTATTATTAAATTGCACAATTTGCCAACAGAGCGAAAAACCAAGTTGAATTTGGAACGTAGACGCTAGTAATTTCATACGCTAACAAATTCTCAGCGTGAAAGTAACATTTGCGTAAAAATAATATAACATGTATTTATTTATTTATTTATTTATTTATTTATTTATTTATTTATTTATTTATTTATTTATTTATTTATTTATTTATTTATTTATTTATTTATTTATTTATTTATTTATTTATTTATTTATTTATTTATTTATTTATTTATTTATTTATTTATTTATTTATTTATTTATTTATTTATTTATTTATTTATTTATTTATTTATTTATTTATTTATTTATTTATTTATTTATTTATTTATTTATTTATTTATTTATTTATTTATTTATTTATTTATTTATTTATTTATGTATTGTTATGCTACAAAAGCATTAGTGTTGCCGCCTATCGTCTCGCTATCGTCTCGTTATCGTTGAACAGAACGATAGCGAGAGGTGGAAAAATATCGTATCGTTGTAACGATAACGAGAGGCCTCTCTCCCGTAACGAGACCGAAGCGAGAGCAACAAATATCGTACAGTTAAAGACAGTTGAATGTTGAAGCCACCTAAAATCAGATAAAAATATTTGACACAAACGTCATTATTTAATTTTGAAATTTAACGATTTTTAAAATGCAAATATATTCTTTAATAGGAATTATGGAGCATACATTAGCCCATTTTAAAAGGCTTTTATATTTTAAAATCATATCGCAGGCAGAAACTGCTTCAACATTATCCTATTTTTATAGCAGATATTAAAATATGAACACCTGGCAGTTGCACTAAGTACCTAATTAGGCTTATAGTAAGTATGGTAGTATCTGTCTAATACGAGGGGTAATTTAAAAGAAAGCAAAAAGGCCAGAGCTGCTGTTAGTAGTATTTGAGTGCTAAAAATAAATGTTAATAGTCTTTATATATTTTGCTAAGACTATTAAAATTGATTTTTAGCACTTAAATCCTACTAACAGCAGCTCTGGCCTTTTTGCCTTCTTTTAAATTACCCCTCGTATTAGTCAGATACTACCGTACTCACTATAAAGTTAATTAGGTACTTAGTGCAACTGCCACTTCATATTTTTATATCTGATATAAAAATAGGATAATGTTGAAGCAGTTTCACCCTGCGATATGATTAAAAAAAAAAATAATGGTCCCATTTATGCAGCAAAATATCACTTTACGAAGATATATGCATTTTAGTAATTTTTGACATATTTTTTTAAATGTGACATCTGAGTCAAATTCATTTAACTAATATTAGATGGCTGAAATATTCAACTTTTACCCTGGAACGATAAGTATCGTTATCGCGAGAGGTAGGCGAGAGGTAGGCGATAACGAGAGGCCTCTCGTTATCGTTTGTGCGAGACGATAATTTTTGAACTATCGCATCGTAGTTGCGATACGAGAGGTATTTATTGGCGATAACTATCGCTATAGGCGGCAACACTAAAAAGCATGAACAATTTCCAAATTATTTTTTTTTCAGCAGGGGGTAAGTTCCCGTAGACATACCCTATAGCTACAACCGAATTACACTGAATAATTTCCTGTATGAAATGCAATTCGTATTGAAATTGTTGAAATTTGTAATAAAAAGCGCTCCGGTGATCCAAAGGATATATGCATTTTTATTTTGTGGAATAACAGACGGTTTCCGAAACAGAATAACGTGTTATTGTTGATAGTTATTTGTAATACAAGGGCGAAAAGTTAAAATTTTCGATTGAGTAGGTTTTTAGAAGCCAAGAGCTTTCGGCTCGAGGGTAATTATCCTACTAAATCAAAATTTATTTTTAGTTGATTGTTAATAATTATAATAAATTATTAAAACATTTAATTCTAAATTACAAAAAATATTTAATTTTAGATAGGGATCAGTCCTGAAAAGTATTTCTTCTTGTTAATTAAAAAGTGTTCCGTGAAAAGTATTGATAAGAATAATTTAAAGAATTATTCTCTGATTAAAAAATATTTTTAATATTTATTTCTTGTAATTTTTTTGGAACTTGTAAAAATATTAACGGGATTTTGGTCACTTAAAATAATTTTAGTTTGAACACTTTAAAATAATTTTGAATTTTATTCGGTTTTTCTTTTCTTTCCACTTTCCACTTTATTATTAAAGCTATCAAAATAAAAGGAGGTATCATATTTTGGGCTAAATCGCCTGCAACGATAAGATTTTACATATAGATACATAAAAAATATAAAATTTCTTAAAATTAGCCCTTTTTTAGCCCGGAACATACTTTAATTAATTATATTAATTACGAATTTTGACATATACCAATGCAGGATTTGAAAAAGTTGCACCTAACGATAGTTTGAGTGTCAAGCGTCATATCATCTCAAAATAGAAATAACTTAGCACATTGACTTGTACTGTGGGGCTAAGTTGTTTTTTATTAATTTTTACGGATTTAACATGGTGTAAAACACACAATGTCTAATTATGCTGGACATATCAGACTCGTTTTTCAGTAAGATTTTCAAGTTATTTTTGAGGTATTTATACTAATAATATTATAAAGCAAGCTCCAACGGTAACACAAAGCCTGCAGTCTCATAAGACAGTGTGGCCACAGACTAGTAATTTAATGTGACTTTAAATAAATGAGTTTATTTCCACGAAAAAGTACATAGACCCTTTTCAGCTTTAGTGTTAAATAAATACATTTAAATATTATCGTACAGTATTTTTATTAAACGTTTTAAATGTTATGTTGATGTTTACATAAACAAAAAAAAATCACTATTTTTCAAAATGATACATTTAGCTTATCACGATGAATGGTGCATTGTTGCCACTTTTACGATAACACAAAATTTCTCTACTCCCTAACATCCCTACTCCATAACATCCCTACTCCACAACAACTCTACTCCGTAACATCTCTACTCCATAACATCTCTACTCCGTAACAACTCTACTCCACACTATATGCACTTTATTAGCCACTTAATAATAAATAAGCAGTTCAAAGAACAAAGAATCTTCTTCTTCTAGATTATTTTATTTTTTTCCTAGAAAACGTTTATCTTTAAATGTAAATCTAGAACAATCATAAATGAATGATTCTAAAAGCAACAATGACTGCGTACTCTTAACATGCACTAATATGTAAGTAATTAATAAACTGAATTCATTTTTGACAGTGACTTAGCATGACAAATATTCTTTTGAGTTAAGACAAGTGGCTAATCGAGTGTCTATAGTGTGAAGTAGAGTTGTTACGGAGTAGAGATGTTATGGAGTAAAGATGTTACGGAGTAGAGTTGTTGTGGAGTAGGGATGTTATGGAGTAGGGATGTTAGAGAGTAGAGAAATTTAGAGTAGAGATGTTAGTCTCAAAAAAAGATGTTAGTCTCAAAAAAAGATTTCTTTAAAATTTTTTCTCGAATCACAAAAAAATAATAATAGACATTTTTTCACACAATAGATTCTTTTTAGGACCTCTAAATGAAATACTTCTTTAGCTTTAACCACTCCCTTTGCAAGCATATAGGCCTATTACCTCATATAAAATACTAGGCTCGTTCACCAAAGGCGTTTTTTCTGGCACACAAATAACTGTTTTAAACTATTGTAATCTGATTGCCAAAAAAATCGTTAAAAATAGGAAACCGGTTATGATCTTTAAAGTTATTTGTCGGGATAAATAAAAGTTATAAACAAATGGTTTACAAAGAACAAATTAATCCAGAATGAAGACAAAACCAATGTAATGAATTTTGCTACAAATAGATCCACCTTGGAGTTACCTGAGAATATAACAATAAATGATGTAACACTCAACATGACACATACAACAAAATTTTTAGGAATGTACATTGACAGAAACCTGACTTGGGACGCACATGTACAACACGTTTTGAAAAAAATCAATAAAGCCATTTACAGTCTTCGAGTAATGTCCAAATACGTAAATAAAAGTACCTTAAAAACCGTTTACCATCCAAATGTTGAATCACACATCAGATATGGGGTAATATTCTATGGTAGCAACAAGGATATGGAAAACATTTTTAAAACACAAAAGAAAGCCATAAGAATAATAAGCAAACTAGACTATGTTGAATCTTGTATAGGAATATTTAGAGAAAATAAAATACTAACAGTTTTTGCCGTGTATGTCCAAGAATGTTTATTATTTTTTACGAAAAACAAACATCTTTTTGAAGCATTTAAACCCAAAGAAGATTACCCCCGAAGAGACGATAACTATAGTTTCCCTAAACACAGACTCACAATGCTCGAAAAAGGTGCTCAATATAGTTGTGTAAAACTATACAACTCCCTCCCAAATAAAGTGAGAAGCCTTAGTGGAACAAAATTCAAAAAAACTATTTTTAAAATTTTATTGGAAATTGAACCATATAATTTAGAAGAATTTTACCGTAAAATTAAGACAGTTAACTTAGAAAGTATTATCCCAGTAAATTAATTTATAGATCTTGACAATATTTCATTTAATGCTTCATTTATAGTACTATGTATATATGTATATTTATATAGATTGTAGATATTGTAATTGTAAGTTCATTCCTTGAAATAAATATAATAAATAAATAAATAAATAAATATTTTCCGCAGTAAACTTTATAGTTTTATTGATTTCCTTTTAAAATAAAAGATTTATAGTTAGTCGCGGTGATAAAGCATTCTACGAGTTTTCCCATTAACTGTAAAAACAGAGCGATTAAAAGTATTTGAATTCGGATCTAATCCGAACTGTTATTCTGCGTTAAACTTCCTTCATACATTTCCCTACAATGAGAAAAATGCATGTTAAACTTAGGTACATTGTAAATTCACACAAAATTCTATAAACAGAAACTATAAATAACCAACTTTATATTTTATTTTTTTACATTACCACTAGAAAGCACACACCCTGTATAAACTCACATAATTAGCTAAATACGACTTTAACGGCCGCCATATTTAAAAGTCCAAACCAAAAGTTCACAACAATTTTACGAGATGACACCACTGGTAGGCAGACGTCTTGTACTACCTACTCGGGGAAAAAAGTTTTTGTATGATTATGCATAATCTTAAACTTTCAATATGAATTAATATAATAAACCTAAGTGATTAATGATTTTTTAGGTAAGTTAGCAACACTAGTTTTAGCCTTCTGATCAGTTAAAATCACAATGAAACATTTAGTCTGAGAACTTTGCTCATATTCCAAATTTCAAAACTATATCTCAACACTTCTTTGAGATATGGTTTTCACTCGATTTGTAATACATACCAACAAAGAGACCGATAGCTTTTTTTCAAATGTCTGCTTCTTGTATTTACAAATCACAAAAATAAAAAAATATATAAAAAACATTTATTTTGTTTTGCCTAACCAAAGCTTTCCTGGTTGTTATCAATACGGGTAAAGCGTTATTATTTTATTGTCAATACATATATTGCATATTTTTTCTGTAAATTCATACAAACTATAATAATATCCATTTTTCTGCAAATAATTATCATCCTATGCAAGAATAGTATATTCTATAACTAGTATGGAATAGACAATATTCCGCGTGAGCGTAAAGTTTGTCATGCACGCCGGCAGGCGAGTATAACGGTCCCGCGAGCGCGGAATGACCATTCCATACGTGTTGTGGACTATACTTTTTCTTCGACTGCAAATATAAAACACTGTATGGCTTTAAACTGCGGACAAGGTTAAAAACAATGTTTTTTGTGACTCGACATTGTAAATTCAACAAACCACATATTTTTAAATAAAGCAATTAATGTTATTTAATAATTTTATCAGATCAGTACTTAAAAAAGATTTTTATCTAATTTCAGCACATATTTACAAATTATAATGCAAAAATTGAAGGTTATGTCAGATTGTTGTGACATATATCAGGTTTAAATATTTAACAATAGATGGAGCAGTTTTAATTTTTTGAACTGAATTGATAAAAAACTGGTCAAATATTAAGAAAAACTAATAAACTTTATGTAGTTTTAACGCAAAACTTTAAATTGCATTAAACTATTCAATATTTCATGATAAAATATATATATATATATATTTTTGCTAATTTTGCTACAGTTTTCTTTACTTTTATAAACAAGAGATGGCACATGTGCTCATTCTAACACTTGATACGGAATTTTCATACCATATCTAGAGCTAGAATGGATTTATTCTGTTTGAAAAGGTGTGTATTTGCTTACATTCTAAAGCAGTCGTAGACAAATTATTTTTTTAATTATATTCGACCACTTTTAGTCGCTTTAAGCCACCTCTAAATATTGAAATTTTCGGATAAAATTTTACTTATTTATTTTTTACACCAAACAGAATAATTTAAGCTTTGGGCCCTCAAAAAAATAGGAAAAAATAAAAATTTGCAATTTTTTGCATCACCCTATAGGGTGATTAGGTATTTAGGCCTAAATACATACATTGTACATACATTGTATACCCAAACATAATTATGCATATACCCATACCTAATTATGAATAATTATGTATGATTATACCGGGTCAAAATCCATACTTGGTCAAAATCCAGACATGATCATTACACGTTGAAATGTACGTTTTTTCAGTGTAGCGGCTATTGATAAATTTCGATAGCGGACTGAGTCATCCTAAAAGTATTTAAATTTTGAAAAAAATATATAAGCTTTTAAATATGCCCTTCGTTGAACTCGCATATTAGCTATTATTAAATGTGACATGCATTACAACACGCGCCTGCATATCAGACATGGGTTATGGTCTCAGACTTGCATTTTATTTTAAAATTTAAATTTAGAAGCAAAACAGTGAGGTAAATATATGATAGTTTATAGGCTTGTTTATTAGGGCGTTGTTTCAGGTTAATTGAACATTTTTTGAACCCCGCCCAACTCCGTTTACTGATTCAACAAAAACACAGGCACACGAATCAAAAAGTCTTGTCCACAGGACGAGACAAACATTACTATACGTTTTGTGGGTCACTCAAAAAAGTAATGGAAGTTGAAACACTTTTCATCACTTTTTTGAGTTTAGGAAAGAAATGCTAACTGACCAAGTCAAACCAACTTCAGATTCGGATTCAGCGACTCCAAAAACGCATAGAAATGTTTGTCTCGTCTGGTGGACAAGACCTTCTTTTTGTGGTCCAGTGTACAGGCACACGAAAAAAAAAAAGTTTGGTCCACCAGACGAGACAAACGTTCTTATATTTTTTTGGGGTTGCTGTATCCGAACCCGGGGTTGATTTGACACGGTCAGATCACATTTCGTTAATAATTTTAAAAAAGTGATAAAAGTTGATACATTTTATCACTTTCTTGAGGTCAGGAACGAAATGCGACCTGACCGAGCCAAATAAACCCCAGATTCGGATTCAGATTCATGAAAAATTAAAAAAAGTGTTTTTTAGCAATGCCCTATTGTTTACTAGGGTCGTTTATTTTCCGTTTAGGATCAGGCGCATAATTAATAAAGATTGGTTTTGGGAGCTATTTTATTTAATAGGAAACAAGGATGCTACATGCATACAGATAAGATACTTTCAAAAAACTTTATAAATTGATTAACAAGAAACGTTTTTCAGTTATTATATATAATTTTTTAATAAATTATTTGTGACCTAGCCTAGCCTAGCCAAATACACATATTATTATATTAGTATAATTGTTACACTCTTAATGTTAAAATACCTTTAAATAAAGGTCCATGTATGAGTATAAACAAATAAATAAATAAATATAATACAAATAGATAACATAAAAATAACATTTAAAATTTACACACAAAAAAAGAATAACATAATAAATAAAACTAACATAATATAAAAATAACTAATATTATATAAGACTAACTAACATTATATAAAAGAAGAATATCACAGAACTGTAAAAAATGTTCTTTTACTATCTAAAAATCCAGTTTTTGCAAAGATTTCATCAGCTGGTGTTAGAAAATGAAAACCAAATAAAGCTTTTATCGCCTTGTTTTAACAAACTTGTATTTTTTTAGGTGTACTTCTGATGTGTTTTCCCAGCACGTGATGAAGGAATTTTTAGGGTTTCGTACCCCAAAAATGGAAAAATAAATCCTGATAGGCTTGCTCAGTTGTCCGTCTGTCCTTTCGTCTGTCACAATCGTTTATTATAACCTATAGTTAAATCTGTAAATACGTGAGAGTGACTCATGCTTAAATCGCCTTTCCCCTTTACGTTTCGTTTACCGCAACCTCTATACTTCGCCTTTCCCCTTTTTCCCCTTGTTTCGTTCGCCGCAACCTCCATACTTTAAACATGAGTCACTCTCATGTATTTACGGATTAAACTATAGGAATCTGAACTTTGAAAAAAAATATATTGTCTTAACGAGAATATAGGTATATTTTTTTTAGATTTTTTTTTTAGAGATGCCTATCAAGTTGGGTTATTATAAAAGCATATTACGCATCGAGTACGCGAACCTGGTTTTCAGTGCACGAGTGCTTAACTGTCGGGGTGCGTATACTAATTTTCCTACGACCTAACACATAAACATCCAAAAAACGTAAAAATTGTCTTAAAATTAATTTTAATAATTTGACGTTTTATGTTTGACGTTCACTTGTTTTCTCACAGCAGATATATAAATCAGCGGACTGTCACTTTCCGACCGCTGTCATGGCAACGGGTGGAAAATGAGCACTAACTAATAACTAGGTCGTAGGAAAAACGTGTTTCATCATTATGTGTTTCATGTTTCATCATCAAAAAAAAAAAAAAAATAAAAAAATGAGTGTAATTTTCAATAATACCCATATATTTTTTTTAGGTCCTCCTCTGTTCTGAAAAAAATGATAATAAACACAGAAAACTATAGAGAAATGTATTAGTGTGGAACAAGGGGCCAAAGAGGATTACTATTTATAATTATTGTATAAAAATTAAATAAAAAGAACGCTCAACTAATTCTCTAACAAAAATTTCCAATATATTCGTTAACGACGACTAAAATTCTTGGAGATACAGGCATTACAAAGAAAAAAAAAGAAAAAGGAGGATAGGTTAAACCCTTAATTAAGCGAGTATAATACTCTATGGTGGACCTTATATATTTCTATTATCTTAAAATTTTCACTTAGGTGTAACTAAAAACTTCTGAAAATATAAGAATGATCAAACTTCTCCAAGGGTCCTAATTGGGACCCTAAAATTAAATTAACCATAAATCATAAAAAATCGTTGAAAATTGTCTGTTGTTTTTGTATAAGTGATAAATTTAAATGGCTTGAATTTTTTTTCTTCAAGCGTATTAAAATGTTCATATTTTATAACTGAACACACTAGTTAGAAGTGATCTATTTTTTTTACAGTAAAAAATGCGTTTATTGTTGTACGCCGTAAAAAAAAGTTAGTTAGCAAAACCACCACTGGCGGCAGCACTCTTTGACTTTGATGACAGCCATACTTCAAAATTGTTTGTTTATTATGTAAACAGGTGGTTGACTCGAGATTCTGTGCAAAAACCCTGTGTGAAATTGATTAAAAATGATTGAAAAAGAATATATGGTTTATACACCTACAAATCTCTCCGAAATTGCAAATGCTACATTAGACAAGTTACCATCGAAATCGCGAAAAGTGTACGATTAAGCCTACGAAAAAAATTTAAAATGGGCTAAGGATTAAGTTTATTTCGAAAGGGTTTTATTGGCCTATTTTAATAAAAAAAAACATACTTTATTACTGAATAAATAAAATTCAAAAATTAATATTTCAATAAAATATATAGGATGCTTGAAGAAAAAATAGTATGCTTCACTCAGAGGAAAAGTGCTTTTTTTAACTCATCTGTAGTTTCCGTACTCCGCTTCGCGTCGTCCGTAAAAGTCCGTTCTACAGACTAGTAAAAAAAAGCTTCACTTTTCCTCTTAGTAAAACAATATATTATTTTTCCTTTTGAGTATACAAAATTTTGTGCTAAATTTCAAAATGATCAAAAAATGCTAACCCTTGCCGAAAATCCGCCTAACTCTAAAATGAACGAATTTCTACCATAAATGTGAGTCAAGCGGTAAACAAACATTTTAAAAATGTATCAAACCGACTGAATTAATTTTTATTTAATACATTCTAATATTTATTCATAATCTTAAAATGATTTTTAAATCAAAATTAAAACTTAAACAATACGAGCTAATCGCCATATAAGAGCTCCTCTCCTAAATATTTGGCGCTTAGTTCATTTTGTTTTAGTTGAATAATTTAATATTGTGAATAATTATTAAAATTATTAGAATGCATTAAATAAAAATAAATTCAATACGGCAGGGCCCTAACTAGGGGGGGGGGCAGGTTAAGCCCCCCCTGGCCTTGGTTTAACCCCCCCTGGCGTTTTAGCTGAGACCCCCTGCTATTTTTTTGGAGGGCCAATTTTCTTTTGAAGGCGCGCCAAGTTTGGTAGAAACCGTCAGGGACAAAACTTTTTTCCATAAGGTAATTTTTGGGGCGCCAATTTTTTCTTGCAGGGGCGCCAAGTTTGACAGGGACAAAGCTTTTTTTAGTGAAAGTAATTTTGGGGGGCGCCAATTATTTTTTGTGGTGCATGGGCGTCGTCAAGTTTGATAGAAACCGTCAGGGACAAAGCTTTTTTTCGTAAAGGTATGTTTTGAGGCGCCAATCCAATTCTTTTTTGCAGGGGCGCCAAATTTGGCAGAAACCGCCAGGGACAAAGCTTTGTTTCATGAAGGTATTTTTTCTTTTTTTTTTACCTTGAGGGCTGAGCCCCCTAGATTTTTTTCTGGTTACGGCCCTGCAGTACGGTTTGATACATATTTAAAACGTTGGTTTACCGCTTGACTTACATTTATGGCAGAAACTGGTAAACTTTAGTGTTCGGGGCAATTTTGGCGGATTTTCGGTACGGGTTAGAATCTTTTGAACATTTTCAAATTTGGCACATAACTTTGCATGTTCAAAAGGAATTTAAATTTTTCACTTATACAAAAATTACAGACAATTTTCAACGATTTTTTACGACTTATGGCTAATTTACGAATTTTAGGGGCCCAATTAGGACCCTTAGAGAAGTTTGATCATATGTCTCATATTTTTAGACTTCTAGTAACAACTAATTGAAAATTTTAAGATAAGGTCCACCCTAATAACACACACTTATACAATTTTTGTTTTAATGTTAATTTAATTCTATTAAATATCAATTCTAAAATATATCGGAAAGAAAACCCCTAGGGCCCTTTTATGCATATTTTGTACTAAATTATCAAAATCTCTTTTTAATTTCACATATTGCGTAGAAGAAAAATCTCAATTTTATATAGAGGTTTTTATTTTTGTTCAAAAATTAATTTATATGTAAATTTGACCAATATCTTTTAAACTTTGCAAATTACTATTTAATAGAGGATCGTGCAGTAAAATTTTCTTTTTTAATTTACAGTTAGGGTATTAAAAAAAAACATTGAATTATAATATTACCTTCCCTAAGAAAAGTCTAGAGTTAGTAAAAAAATTTGAAAATTTTTTTATTGCTTTTTTTACGTTTCTGGACGTTTTATATCTAAAAAATATGATTTCCGTCAAAATAAAAAATTGTCTGTCGGTCTGTTTGGCTGTCTGTGTGTCCGGGAAATTTTTTACCACGATAACTCAAAAACGCTTCAGTCTAAAGACTTGAAATTTGGACCAAAGGTTGATTATCCAAAGTTCTAGGCTGGGATTGTTTTTGGTAAAAATCGGATTGGGGTAAGGAGGTAAATGGGGTAAAAACATTTTTTTTCAAAACATTTTTTTTCAATTTAATTTTCGTTTTGCGAGAAAAGAAACTTTCAACAATTTTTTTTTTTTTGAAAAACATTTTTTTGATTTTTTTTTAAATTTTTTTTCGTTTTTGATTTTAATGAACCTGGGCCTATAGGGGAAAGTATTATTTTGTTGGCACCATTATTTTTTATGGCTATTAAGCTGCCGCAAAAGCATCTTTGGGGCTCAATACTGAGTTCGACATTTTACGGGACGTTTATATAACACTAGTTTACAAGGGTTTTATGCTCAAGTTTATTTTAATGTTTTCTTACATATTTTTTACGCTGAATGCAAATTCGTCCAGAAAAAAAATCGTTTTGTTTAGTAGATAATTGACGCTAAAGGTTTTATTAGGGGAAAGTTAGAGTAATTATATATTTTTGTTTAATATTTACAAATTTTTATATTTTAAGGTTTTGAGACTCGCTACAAATGACTTTTGATATTAAAAAATTGTATCCTCACCCCTTAATGGGGTAGAACCACCCCTTTTACATATTTTTTTAAGTAACCTGATAAGAGTTGACACCTGGGGTTTTTCGTTTTGCTGAAAACGAATTTGATATTTAAAAAATTCTGCCTTCCACCTTTAAGGAAGTAGAACCATCTCTATTTATATTTTTTTATTTAAAGTTATACAAATTCGTACATAGGGGTTTTGGGACTCATCGGAAAGAATTTAAACATTTTTAACAAATTTATCTCCACCCTTTAAGAGGGTAGAATTACCCCTTATACTATCCCGAGGAAAGTTCTTTCAGTCTGGCCGGAAATTTTCTGACCACGATATCTCGAGAATGCTTTAGCTAAAGTCTTCATATTTGGACCACGGGTTGCTAGCAAGCAAAGCATGCTTATCCAAAGTTTTAGGCTGGGATTGTTTTTGAAAAATAATCTTTTATGATGAAATATTTTTTTTATTTTTTTTGTTTATTTATTTATTTTTTTTTTCGTTTTTGGTTTTAATGAAGGGAAAATTATTATTTTTTTACTGTATTTATATTTTATTGACTGTATTTATATTTTTTTAATTAGCTGATAAAAGCTGGTACATAGATGTTTTGGGACTTTTTGTAGGCAGATTTTTTAAATATTAAAGGTTTTAGCTAGTCTAAATGTACCAAATTCTAACAGGTTAATTAAAAAAAAAATGTAAATATGGGTGGTTCTATGAACTTTTAAAAAATTAAATTAATTTTTAGCGAGACGAAAATCTCCCAGGTTCTATGGTCTATTTTTTCAAGCAAGATAGTAAATTAAAAATCGCACACTAAATATTTTTACAACAGGTTTAAGTATATATTTGTGTATAGAATATAGTTTTAAAAACTTAAAAAACCCTAAAATTAAAAAAAAATATTTCTGGACAGAACTTTAATATTTTTATTATTGAGTGAATAATAAAAAAGTGATGTCCAAAAATATATATATGAATGTGAATGTGAAATGTAAATAATATTCACAATAGAAGAAAAAAATTTAAAAACCGCCTAAAAGGTAAATAAAAATTACACAATAGCTTAAAAACCAAGGTCAAAAAATACACATAAAAATTATAAAAAAAATCCATGTTGGAAAGGGGGCCCCAAAGTGAAAAAAAAAAAAATTACGGCGATATTCATAGAAAATAAAATCACAAAAATTTAAAATGACATAGATTTATTTTATTTTTTTACACGGTGGATGGTTATTGGTATTTCCAGAAAAACATATAACGCAAAAGGTTCATATTTTAATTTAACTTCTCATATTAATAATATGAGTTGTTTCAAAACATCAACCATATGTTGGGTGTATCGACCATTGTACAAGTTTACTAATGTTAATGATCAAATATTCTTCAATGAAAAGTCATAGAAGTGAGAAATTAATATTAAACCTCCATTAAACTTCGAAATATGTACATCCATAAGAAAATGTACCAAATATTTAATTACAGGGTCAATAATACCATTGATTAAAGATAATCACTGATATAACAAAAAGCATTTTTTAATTTTTTTTTCTGGCCTAATTCTATGTTTGTGATGGCATAACTATTTTATTTATTAACCGATTTTGAAAATTAAAATAGAAAAGTAAAGCTTTTAAAATGCTGATTGATTCTCTATAGAAATATTTTCCTTAAAAATGTAAAGTTAAGTCATTAATCCTTACTCTCTCGAGACTAAACAAATAATAATTTTTTGATTTAATTGTGTTTTTTACATTTGCTATGCCTAAAAAGAAGAAAAATAAAATAAAAAAAACATTTTTTTTGAGTTTTTTCTCTACTTTTTGCTTCCTTAGAGGTTCAGGAGAGCTTTATTATACTGAATTAAATTAGCATATTTGCTTGCATAAATAGAAAGCCCATAAAAGTATTTTAAATTAATATTGCCTTAAAGAGAAAATAAAGATGTAAAGTCACAATTGTGACACCCTGGAGGGTATTACCCTTAAACGGTTAAATGTCAAGTTTTTGGCGTTTAAAACCGTTTTGGGGTCTAAGAAAAATAGGGTAAACTTCATTTTTATACCTAGTAAAAAGCACTATATAATAAAGGTTTGATGCAAATTTCAGCCAAATAGGAAAAAGTTTCGCAAAATTCTCTTATTCTACGCAAAAAAGACGTTTTTGGTTATAAAAAAAAATCCTCGATAGATTTTTTTTTAATTTTTGTCTCTTTTTACTGGCATTGGGTCCCTGAACAAGAATTTTAATGATTGGTTGATGGAACGGTAAATTTTGGTTATTTAATAATATAAAAGAAACAATATTAAAACTATATAAAATCAAGTTGTTGTATAACCAACATTTTTTTTTGTGTCCAAACCAAATATAAATAAAAACTACATAAGTATGTTTTTAAAATGTATTCAAACTGGGTTTAAATTTTTGTAAGTAGTTTATACAAGTAGTATATACAAAATATAATAAATAAAACATTATTAAGGACTACACAATATTTTTACAATTATTACACAAATGTATCAGCTGACAGACAATTAAAACAATACTTCTGTTTCTACTGTATTCGCTACAGGTAATTTTTCGTGACTCGTCCGGCTCTGTTGACATTACGTTTTCTTTTATATTATTTTTATTTTATTTGTGCCATAATTAAGTTAAAATATATACCACTTACCACTAATATAAAAATAGGGGTAAAAAACACTAAGAATACATAAAATTTTATTCTACATTTGATAAGCAAATAAAAAATATACCATTCCATTTAAAAAATGGAGTTTTTTATGTTTGAAAATCGAAAAGTTTTAATATCAATTTTGAACGCCCTGTATAAAACATTTTATTTTTTGTACATAAAGTAATTATATACACCCTTTTAAGATAAGGTTACAAAATTTTATTAATTTTTGACAAAAAATAAAGAAATTGGAGATGGTTTTATCTCATCACTAAAAATGCATTTTTTCTCAATATAATATGATATTAAAATAAATGTATTTTTATGGCAAGTAAGATGACATAATAAAAAATATACCATTCCATTTAAAAAAATTAGGTCAGATGTTACACATCCTGTATATTTCAAAATATTTTTAGAATGTGCCTTTTTTAAAACCATACAACTTTTGCCGTAAAAGTTTTTCTTGAAAGTGAATACTTTACTATATATCGACCGAGTCGGCTTCGTTGAGACACCCTGTATATGAGTATGTTTAATTCATTTGGACTTCGTGGGACCTTTTCAGGTGGAAACACACAATTGATATTAAACCTCGATTAAACTTCTGAATATGAAGCACATAGATTTATTAAAGTTACAGCCTTATTGTGCAGATTAAACTATGCCTTTGAATGTACGTAATAATGACGTGATCCAAACCAGCAACTAGCAACTTTTAAGTAAAAGATTAACCATCAGTTATTAATTTAAGTTTGTTATTAATTTATACGGATAGAATTTATAAAAAATATTAATACAAATTATTGTATTGATATTTACACATTAAAATTAAATACAAATTTTTTGATATTGTATAATAATAATAATATAATAGTTATTTATAATACAAGGGCAAAAAGATAAGTTTTTCGATTGATTAGGTTTTTAGAAGCCGAGGGCCGGCCGATCGGGCCGGCCCGAGGGTAATAAAACGAAATCGAAATTTAACTTTTTGCCCGTGTATTATACAACATTTTTTATTCAATTGTTACTAATTATAATATATTATGAAAATCTACTTAATTTTAAATTGCAAAAAGTATTTCTTTTTAGTGTCTTATTACTTATCTAGTTATCCATGACAAATTGCTATCCAATCAAATCGATAAAAAACAATTGAATCGTTTCTTTTGCGTGCCGTTTCATTTTCAAATTAAAAAAGCTATAGCTTGGTGATTAATTTCTGTTAAAATGTGTCTGTTATGAAAATAGTAATACTTCTGAACCGTTCTATGAATATTATAAATATTGAAATTGATTTTACAATTGAAATTTTGTGTTTTTAATTTATTTTAGTGGATGAATACAGATTAATCAGTTAACATATATTTTGAGGTTATGTTATAGAAAATTTTTTATTTCGTATGAAATAATTATAATAACTGTATCTGGTCAAAAAGAACAGTTAGTTCAAGACCAAAAGTGATCTAAAGGTCATATTTCTTTATAAATAACAGTAAAGGTAAAGCATCTTCTTTTAAAAAGCTTAAAAATAACAAGTTTTAGTTATAACTAAAACTTAACGTTAGCGGGCAAAAAAACTTTTTGGCCCTAGCGCCACAAAGTTCAACTTTTCGCCCTTAAAACGTGAACAAAAAGCGTCTCTTTTAGAATAAATGGAATAAAAAATTTATTTTATACAATACAAGTTAAGTTATAAAACTATAGTACTATTACTAGTACTAGTTCTAGTAGAGTTGGTTAAATTTTGACCTTTGTTTTAAACTTTTTAGCAAGAAATGATTTAATTGCAAAAGTTGCCTTTTTGAATGCTAATAAAAATTATATATAGAAAATTAAAAAAAAAGAGCCTAAAAATTTATCGAAAAACCAAAAAAGGCACTTTAATCTATATCATTATTAAAAATTATACTTAAATTAAAACCGCCAAAATACATTAATTAACCGAGTTCCAAAAAAGGAGGAGGTTATCAATTCGACGTGTGACTTTTTTTATGTTTGTTCCCGCATAACTTTGGAACAAATGAACGGAATTTGATTAAACCTTCTGCAACTTAAAGAGGACATTCATGAGGTGGTCCCGTTTTAATTTGACGCTCGGGTAATGTCGGGCAAGCCGGATAATAAAGATAAATCTAATGGTTTTAACGCAATTACACTTAAAACCGGCTCAATTTGGTTCTAATACCAACCAATTTTTTAGAAATTGATCGGATAACTAAGATAAGCCGGATAACTTGTATAAGGGGTCACTCAAATATTACGGTATCTTTTAAATGCCGCTAAACTTGATTCTGTGGACCTGTATATTAAAATACTAAGAGATAATTATAAAATTTGTTTATACCATAAGGCGTTATTTGATTATTACTTAACGATTAAAGTTTAACAAAGATTTTCTTTAGTATTTCGTTTGGAATAAGGTTGGTTGGACTCTTGGGCGCTGAAATAAAAAATAATACTAAATTTATTTTTTAGAAATTTTAAGATGATGACAAAGCACTAATAGTGCGTTGTGACTATAACAGCTTGCCGAGATGGAAGGACAACTATAATTTAGCTTAGATGACGTTACTAATCTACAAGTTCTGTGTCTCTAAAAAGTAAAAAATAAAAACTTTTCGCAAAAAAAATGAACCGACTTCTGTCTCTAAAAAGTAAAAAATAAAAAATAAGTCGGTGCCAATTTCACAGCAAACAATTTAACAACAAAAACAATTATATAAGTATTTAATTTAGGGAGTGGTGAAATTGGCACCGGCTTATTTTTTATTTTTTACTTTTTAGAGACAGAAGTCGGTTCATTTTTTTTGCGAAAAGTTTTTTTTTGACTATTTGGTTTACCAAGGAACTCTTGGTCACAGCAGAATTTAATTAAAATAAAATAAAAGTTTGTAAATTTGTATAATGACAAAAAAACTGCAATTAATACAATAAATGAGGGATCTAAAAGCAAAACTCCATATAAACAATTTTTTCAGAAGATAATTTAATGTTAAATAAAAAATTTTACTATTCTTGTTCTATTAAATTATATGTAGGTATATTTTCTTGCTTTTTAGAACACGTAATAAAAAATACTTTTATTCCAACGTTTCGGCGTTTATTGTACAGCCATTTTCAAGGATGAATTAAAAAAATAAATTTATAAATAAAATAAAGTAAAAATATTTGGACTTTTAAAAAGTCAACTTGACAAATATATAAAATTAATTAAGGTGTACAGGTATAAGTGTTAATGAGTTAGTGAAAAGATTTATCTTAATATGTTTAGATATAAAGTGCTTAAGTTTTGAGTATCCTTTCTAAAGTTTATAGTATTATTTGAATTTAATTTAATGTGAACCATTTCTAAAAATTTTCGTTTAAATTTATTTTTCTCCCTATTATTGTAAAAATATCATCCACAAAGATTTTAAGACAAACAAAATTAAATTGCAAACCTCTGATTACTTCTTGTGGATGATATTTTTACAATAATTCCTAACGGGGAAGAGCAAAATGTGTTAAATTTATTTAATTCATTTAACCAAAAAATTCAATTCACTCTCGAAAAAGAAAACAATAAAAAACTAAACTATTTAGACATTACGTTAATAAGACAGGAAAATGGTTCTATATTAACAGATTGGTACCAAAAACCTTACAGTTCAAATCGATATTTACATTTTGATTCCTTCCAAAATAAAAAATATAAATTTAATACAGTTAAAATTTTGAAAAATAGAATTCTAAAATTAAGTGATCAGCAATTTCACAATAAAAATTTAAATAAAATTAAAAACATACCTTTGGAAAATGGTTACCCTTTAAACTTACTTAATACAATTCTTTTTTAAAATCAAAATAGACAAAATAATCAAAATAATAATCCTCGATTAAATCCAAACGATATAAAATATTTTAAATTACCTTTAATACCTAATTTAAGTTTAAAAATTACAAACATTTTAAATAAGGAAAACATTGTAATATCAAACCACAATGATTTTACAATAAATCAACTTTATAATAAATTAAAAGACAGAACCCCAGATAATTTAAAATCAGGACTTATTTATAAAATAGACTGCAAAAATTGTACGAAGTTTTATTTAGGTGAAACAAAAAATATTCTCAAATCTAGGGTATCACAGCATAAATCCAGTTGTAAAAATATCTGTTATAAGGATAAAACAGCCCTTGGCACTCACCATTTCAATGAAGGTCATTTTTTCGACTTCGATAATGTTAAAATTTTAGATAGGGAGAAAAATAAATTTAAACGAAAATTTTTAGAAATGGTTCACATTAAATTAAATTCAAATAATACTATAAACTTTAGAAAGGATACTCAAAACTTAAGCACATTATATCTAAACATATTAAGATAAATCTTTTCACTAACTCATTAACACTTATACCTGTACACCTTAATTAATTTTATATATTTGTCAAGTTGACTTTTTAAGTCCAAATATTTTTACTTTATTTTATTTATACATTTATTTTTTTAATTCATCCTTGAAAATGGCTGTACAATAAACGCCGAAACGTTGGAATAAAAGTATTTTTTATTACGTGTTAAATAAAAATAAAATCAAATTTATTGAATAAACCATTTTAATTTATTTTATATTCGATCGTGTTTTAATTATTTTTTAACCAGTACGATATCGAATGACAAAGTTAATTAATAAAAACAACAACAATATTCATGTAATCCTGCAGGTATTTAAAAAACAATTAAAAATCATATCGTCGGCTTACAAGTAAAAAGCACTAAGTCCAAAAACATGGTTTTGAGATATTTGACAAATTTAACTTTCATTGTTGTTTTTTAATTTTTGTATTAATTGTTTTTGAAAAAAAACTACCGCAAATTGCAATGACATGTTTGGACATAATAATGTCTCATTTGCAGTTAAATAAAGAAAAATTGAAGTAGTTTAATTCAACTAAATTTGAAAAAAGACATGCCTTTTACTTGTAGGCTCACAATGTCGGTTTACAAGTAAAGAGCACTAAGTCAATAAAATAATATAAAAAACAACTATTTAAAATTAAAACCCTTCTATTAATTAAACGTAATGTATAACAAGTTATTACATAAATTTTCAAAAACTAGATTATTAAAAGAAGGGTTTGGACTTTTTGATTGTTTAAAGAACGTTTCCAAAATTAATAATAATAATTAATTGGTATTAATTATATAAAACGGCTTACTATGCCAGAACTAAGACAGTTTTCAGAGGCCATCAGCTGTGCCGGCAAAGAAGCATCTACTAAAGTTAATAATTATAATGAATCATTATTAATGATAAAACACTTAACGATGCAACACCCCTCAGAAATGCACCAAGACTTTGAACTTAGTGTGAAGGCTTCAAATTTAGTTTTGAAATATTATTTGATAATAAAAAAACCAATGCAAATGAAAATTAAATTATTACCTATACATCGAAAGTACACGTAAAAAGCATTATTATTTTACAGGTAAAGTTCTGTTTCTCTGTTCTGTCTCTATTCCATCAACTTTAACATAGCAAAATTTGAATGCGTTTGTCAGTACAATAAATAACGTGGTAAATTAACTCTTTCTAGGAAGTCGATTAGTGTAGAAACATTTAAAATAATCTACAAGTAAAACACACTAAGTGACTTAGTGCCTATTTCCAGATAAAATTTTAATCAAAATGAAATTGGTGCGTTTTGCATAGTGGGTAACTCCCTTGGCAGTCCACCTAGAAGGTAGTTCGGTTTACCTATACATAGATCATCAAAAATTAATTACAGTGCCATTAAAATCCCATTTTTGCAAAAAAGTGACTTAGTGCCTTTTACTTGTAAGCCGACGATATATTATTTAAACAATATAAATACCAAATAACAAAATATGTAGATAGATAAAATATTTAAACAAGCCGTGAAGTTATGTAATTATACGTATTCGCTTATACACAGCGTGTCAAAAGTCCGCCCCCCTTTAACTTTTGAACGGCTTAAGATATTAACTTAATATTTATAACACTTAAATAATATAAAAATACACAATACATACAGGGTGATTCCATTTTTACACAAGAGAGAGATGCAAACTTTGGACCAACCAGAAAATTATTCGCAAATGTGCATGTATGTAAAAAATTTTCACTTCGTGACAACTTTTACATTAAAAATACAAATTTTTCTATTGTATTGTATTGTATTTTTTTATACCTATTATAATATTTTTTTATAATACTAAGTAGTAGTACTACATGTGGTATTAGCGTTTGGCGTAATATCTTTTAGTGTCTGAGCGCGAAAAGCGCACAACTGTATCTGCCAGTATGGTTCTTGGATAAAAGTATTATACAGAATCATATATAAAAACTTAACCAGCAGGACATTGCAGGCTTGTGTTAAATTTTAGTAACTGGAAGTTATTTATTTGCTCACTCAGATACAAAGTATGTTGGGGCATACTTATTATTTCCATATGGTAGTCCTATGATATAAATGAAATACAGATTTAAGTTTTTAATGTATTTTGCAGGAAACTGTGTCCAAACCCTGTTAAATTTAAATTATATGTAAATCTAAGTAAAACAATAGTCCAACGTAAAATGTGGTCAGAATTTTTAATGTTGTAACGATTCTTTGTTTTTAACTTTTATAGACAACCTGAAATAACACAAACCTCCAAGAAATAGTAATTTATTTTAATTTAACATTTTGGAGTGGTATAGGAAAATAGCGTTACAGGGGGGTCCAAAATGATCAAAATTTGCGTTACGTAATACTTGAACTTTTTTCCCTGGGGTTCCAAATGGGCAAAAACATTTAGTATACAAGGTAATTCAGAAATAAGTTACAAAATTTAAGGGGGCGATTCTAGGTCCAAAAATATGAAAAAAAGTTCCTATAAAGGTTGGTCCGGAAATCAGCCCTAAGGGAGCTACGATTCTGCTGATAAAGCATTCGATAGGCAGGTTTGTTAGGGTGGGTAAGTAGTTAACACACTACACAAAAGAGAGTCCCAACATACACAAAATCTCAGACCGAAATTGGCGGACGGAAGTGCGTCATCAAAAGGAAAGGGTTTGAGCCCTACAATTTTTTTTGAAAAATAATCTCCTTTAATGTGTTTCATAACATAGTATAAGGCATTTTGAAAACATTTTGTATTTGTATTTGCTACAAAATTGATATTTTTATTGCAATTTAATGCTTAGCTTTTATTGATATATTTAATTATTTTTTGGAACCCCTGTACTTTGTTCAAAAAAGTAAATATAATTCCTGAATTAGCACATATTGAAGAATACCCGTGAAAATTTTTTTTTTTAAGTATTTATTAACCACGTGTCAATTTTTAGAATTTTCTGCCCCTAAAAAAGCCATTTTATTTTTGTGGAGGGGCATAAAAATTAAGAATATTGCTTTAATATCCAGAAACACTTTTTTGTTTCATAAATGTCCAATATCAATGTTTTTATATTCTTGAAAAAATAAAAACCCTTCACATGATTTTATATTCAAAAAATATTTTTTAAAAAATCTAAAAAAAAATCAGGGTTGTTTTTTCAACTAAAGGAATAATTTTAAGGGGTGGGACCCAAATCATTCCGTAGGTGCTGGGCACCCTATTAAACATATTTACTGTGACATCAAAGGCAAATGGGCATCAGAACGAGGTTAAGAGGGTTTGCGGAACCCTACAAACTATATTTTTATTGGGAGCCGGTCTTTACCTCGAAAAAATTTACCTCGAAAGCAAATACCTCGAAAAAATTTACCTCGAAAGGACATTACCTCGAAAAGATGTTACCTCGAAAAAAATTACCTCGGAAGGACATTATCTCGAAAAGTTGTTACCTCGAAAGTACATTACCTCGAAAGATTTTACCTTGAACGACTTTTACCTCGAACGACTTTTACCTCGAAACGGACTCTTTTAATTTTTTATCTGTTTCTTTTTGATTATTGTATATTGTAGTTTTTTTGCTCATATTTTATCATTTATTGATTAAATTTTAATTTACGGGCAATTATTAGCTTTTAGTTTTGGTAAATATTTCAAAATAAATCGATTAACCTATATCGTGAGTTCGCGAAAGATAAATTAGAGGTGTATAAACACTTTGTGTATTATGAGGATCGTGTGTACAAAGACAAGTTTTTTTGGAAATTTGGAAAATATGGTGAAATTGCTTGAACAAGAAAAACATTTATTGTTAATTATTTATTTATTTTTTATAAAAAATGTTGCTGTAGATTTATTGACAACGTTTTTGATTATTTGTGATTTCAAATACTTTCTTTTTGTTTAATATATCAATATTATTGCTTTAAATAACTAAGTTTATTGATGTTAAATTTCCCTTTTTTCTTTTTGTTTGGTTTGTTTTTTTTTATAATTTTTAAAAAGTTATGTATTTTAGATTTAATTTTTTATGCGAGGTAATGTCCGTTCAAGGTATTTTCTTTAGAGGTAATGTCCTTTCGAAGTTATTTTCGTGGGAGGTAATGGGCTTTCGAGGTAAAATTTTTCGAAGTAACGGTGTTCTAGGTAATTTTTTTCGAGGTAAAAATTTTCTAGGTAATTGCCTGCGAGGTAAATTTTTTCAAGGTAAAGACTTCTACCCATTTTTATTGTATAAAATAATAGTATATCAGCGGTTTCTGAATGTATGTAACAGTATAATAAATATATTTTGTGTTGGTTAAAACAAATTTATCAAATAATGTATTGTTTAAACAGGTATTGTCATTTCAGATTAATCGTGACTATCAGTTTTCACAACTATGTATTTTTATGACAACAATAACACGGCAAATATTTATTCTCTTTTTTTAAATGTTTTTGTTTTTAATAAAACTCGTTTTATGACATTTTGTATACTTTTCTTACATTTTTCATAAAATAATAATCCTACTTTTCTATACCGGGTGCTACGAAACAGTGGTACACCCCTATAACTTTGTTGTTTATTAACTGCATTTTTTAACATTGTAAAAAATATTCTGTTTCGCCGGAAATGACCTCAACTTTTTACATATTTTAATTCAAGATTAGGTTCTGAGTACATCCATGTATAATTTTTCAATTTTTGACAGTATATGTCATTTTATAATTAAATATTAATTTAAAATCTAGTTAGCTTGAAATATGCAAAATTATTCTGGGCTTAATCATTTTCTTAGGAAAAATATGAAACAACGTTTTATTTAATTATTAACCAATTTGGAGCTCTTTAAAACTATGCAAATCATTTTTTCAATAAAACTCTTTTTTTTTAATGGGAAATAACTGGTACCGTAGTACCATTAAATCACATTTTTTTTTAAAAGATTGGTACACATTATTAGAAATTACATTTTCAAGTTTTTAAATTTATAAACAAATTAACTTGAGTACACATTATTAGAAATGACATTTATAATAATGTGTAGTCAAGTTAATTTGTTTATAAATTTAAAAACTTGAAAATGACATTATGTTAAAAAAGTCGAATTGTCGCTGTAATGTTTGTTTAATAGACAATAAATTGATATTTTGGAGGGATAATAATTTTTCTATGGTTTATTTAAATCAACTCCAATATGAGTAAGGATCAAGAATTTCTTAATTTCTTAATTTCATTGTATTTCAATCAAAATTTATTGGCAAAAAATTACTATTAAAAATAAATAAAGAAGAAAAATCAACAATAAAACAACTTTTTTAGTCAGTTATTGTTTTTGTTCGAAGTTAATAATTATAAGTGTCAATATTTTTTAAGTTAAATTTCAAAAAATATTAAACAAAAACAGTTCATTTATAAAAGCAGCATTTTTCTGTTTTAATTATATTTATTTCTTTTTTAAACATAAAACTTAGTAACCTTAGAATTTCTAATTAGAAATAGAAATAGAATAGAAATATTTATTCAGTACTTATGCCATTGTAAAATGGATATACAGGTCAAATTTATGTAACAAGAAACAAAAAATGCCAACCTAAAATAAAAAATTTAGGCTGTTAGTCATATTTAAAAATAATATATAAATAAGGATAAGATAAAAACATGAAAAATTAATCAAAGAACAATATAAATACGTTAAAATATATTACAATTTATTTACTTTTTTTTCCTAAAAAAGCATATAAAATGGAAAATTGTATACAGGAAACCTAGGCGATATTTGCTGCCAGGAATTCCATAACAGAATTGAAGTAAAATTTCTTTGACTGATTTTTTAAAAGAATTTAAATAATTTTTTAATTTAATACAATCAAATAAAACAAAAAACGATCGTTGATAGGTGTTTCATTTATAGTAAAATTTTATTATCACGGAATGAGTATGTACTACTCTAAGTTTATTTTAAGTAGGTGAAAAAGCATTCAAAAGAAAATTTTTAGATGTCAAAATGTTGCAACCTTTTTGCATTTTTCATACGTATACGCGAAAAAGTACCTTATTGGTTTTTTTCCTTTATTTAAATAGATCTGTAAAAGAAAAAAAACATTCTTTATACAAATTTAATTTAACGAAGGTATATTCGGTAATATCTGATATCTGGGCCAGCGCGAGGAAGATTTAGGGGGTATCACACCCCCAACCATGATCCAGTTGGCTTTTTAAAGGATGCCAGATAGCTTTTTAATCCCGTCACGTCGTTCATGTCCCCTAACGGTGGTCACATAGGTATTTAATGTGGTCCTATTTTACACACTGTAAAAATTAATTACATACTTCAGTATCGGATATTGCTAAAATACAGTATGTACCCTCAGAAAAATCTTGTAAAATCAATAATCAATAAAAAATGCCTTTTAAAATATTAAAAGTAAAAACTTTTCGTTTTAGTTAAGAATAATAATTTAAAAAAATTATTTTTACACCAAAACGTTTTTCACTTTAAAGTAAAAGTATTGTCCCTTACTTTTTTATTTTAATGTTTTCTTAAAAAAATTATAATATTTACCTTTATATTGTTGATAAACATCAATATATTAAAAGAATTCTTTTTAAAATAACCAGTTTTTTATTCAAATCATTTACAAGTTTACAAATGTTTTAAAAGGAAACATTTTCAAATTAAAATGAATATTTTTATTTTTACAATTAAAAAATATCTTTTTGAATTAATAAAAAACAATGTCGGAGCAAAAACATATTGGTTTTCTTTTAAATCATATGACTTTTGTTTGATTTTACAACGATTTTTCTCTGAGTGTAATTTTTAAGTAAAATATGTAATTTCTAAAGTTTTTTTTTTATAGAAAATATGTAATATTTATTAAAAAAAACTAACGGACCCCACGGTTCGCAAAAAAGGTCAAATAAAATAAAAAATTGCCCAAGAACTTTGAAAACAAAATTTGATTCCTGGCCCTTTCCTTAAATAGGAAAAGCAAAAATTAAAGAATTTCAACGACAAAATTTTTTTTTATCGCACTTTTTTGTTTTGAGTATTATAAAATAAATACACGCTGATTTATAATTTTCCCAATTCACCAATATTTGCTACAGTTTACTTTTTTCTGCTTAAACTTTTTACCTGTAACTCAAAAATTAAATTTTAAATAATAATAAATAAACAGGACCCCCGTGGGGGGCGTTAAAGAGGACGAAAGCCTAAATTTTTAATTTTTTCTGGGTTTATCTTGTATGCTCTATTTATATACCAATATAAGCTATTCTAGTAGTATATTAAATATTTTTTTTAAATAAGGGGGTTTGGGGGGCCTCGAGCCAATTTTTAGTTTTTTTTTTAGAATTTTAATGTACAAAAAATATTATAATATAAATATTTTCTAGATATTGTAAAAGAGTGTTTAAAAGGTCGGTTTGGGGGTTAATTATTATATAATATATAATATATAATATATCATATATATTATTATATTTTATATTATATATTATTATTATTATCATCATATATTATTATAAAAAAGATTATTATAATAATATTATTATGTACGCGTACGTGCCAAATTTGGTTTATATTTCTCCTGAAAGTTGTTAAAGAAGTCTCTTATAAGAGACTTACTATATCTAATAATTATATATACATAATTATGTACATAAAATTTCTATAATACATTATGCCTAAAACTTTAAGATCTTTTATGTTTATTTACCCAGCTTTTAAAAAAAAATATTTTTGCTTTTTTTTGTACTTTTATATTTCAATTTTGTTTAATACAAAATATAATTTCCACTTATTACTTTATTTGCTTTTAATTTATTGCCTTTCCTTTGGAATTAAAAAATCCCTTCAAACCTTTCAAAAAAAATTGATTGGTAAAGTAAGTTTTAAAATGTTTTTTCTTTTTCTTCCTATCGTCTGATATCTCTTCTTTAAGCCGAAAGTAGAGATTTTAAAGTTTTAGGCATAATATATTATAGAAATATTATGTACATAATTATGTATGTATAATTATTAGATAAAGTAAGTCTCTTATAAGAGACTTCTTTAACAACTTTCAGGAAAATATAAACCAAATTTGGCACGTACGCGTATATAATAATATTATTATTATATATCTTTTTTATATTAATATATAATAATAATAACAACAATATATAATATAATATATAATAATATATATTATATATTATATAATAATTAACCCCCAAACCGACATTTTAAACACTCTTACAATATCTAGAAAATATTTATAATATTATAATATTTTTTGTACATAAAAATTCTAAAAAAAAATCTGAAAATTAGCTCGAGACCCCCCAAACCACCCTAATTAAAAAAAAAAAAATTAATATACTACTAGAATAGCTTATATTGGTATATAAATAGAGCATACAAGAAAAACCCAGGAAAATTTAAAAATTTAGGCTTTCGTCCTCTTTAAGGCCCCCCAAGGGGGTCCTATTTGTTAGATATTATTTAAAATTTAATTTTTGAGTTACAGGTAAAAAGTTTAAGCAGAAAAAAAGTAAACTGTAGCGAATATTGGTGAATTGGGAAAATTATAAATCAGCGTGTATCTATTCTATAATACTCAAAACAAAAAAGTGCGATAAAAAAAAATTTCGTCGTTGAAATTTTTTAATTTTTGCTTTTTTTATTTAAGGAAAGGGCCAGGAATCAAATTCTATTTTCAAAGTTCTTGGGCAATTATTTATTTTATTTTACCTTTTTTGCGAACCGTGACCCCTTTAGGTGCATGTGTTTTGCACAAAAAATATAAAAAACACGTAAAATATGTAAAAAATATGTCAAGTATCTAAATTTATAATTTACACTGTAAAAAGTTTACGTACTTTAGTAACGGATATTTTATTGTTAACATATAGTACGTATGTAATTTTTACGTAAAATATGTTATTTTTCAGATAAATTTCCGTATGTTTACGTAAATTTTACAGGTATGTTGTTAAAACTAGAGATAAATGGTAATATTTACCAAGATATTAGCTTAATTGAATACGTTTTTAAAATTCTAAGTATTACGAAATATTTTCCTTTTTACAGTATTTTCTTTTTAATTTTAAATATTTTACATAAATTTTACAGGCATCTAAACGATATATTTACTTAATTGAATACGTTTTACCATAGGTACTGCATTAAGTAAAATTTCCAAACTATAGTACGTTCTTTTTTTATGTTTTACATTGCAGGACACCTCTTTATGGTCCAAAAATTTATATGCATTAGAAGAGGTTAGAATAGTTTTATGAGCCGCATTTTTTATATAGAAAAAAAGATTGGTGTTGTGATAATCTTTTTTAAGCTAGATGATTACCAGTAGTCGGCGAATTTCCAGTACTCGCATAGGCGCCGCGTCGACTCTAGCGGTGAGGCGAGGTTTTAAATATTTACATTCTTATTTCTTTTTATCTTGATTTTTTTTTAATGATTCTATTTAAACGAGTAAGGTGGGAAAAAAGTTATCGACAAATAAAAATTAAAAACTTTCGTATTCTTAAAAGATAAAAATCGAATGTCTTTTTTTTCTTTGAAAAACATCGATATATATACGAATGTATAGTTAATATGCATAGTTAATATTGTTGTGGGTAGCAAATTAGTCGTCAAATGTTTCGATTTAAAAAATTTCCCCCATAATTCGGCAAAATTATTCCCTAAGCCTATGTTTCTGTGTTTATTTGCAACGTTGATGAGTCATAACTGAGTTTACGCCGAATACTACTGATTACAAACGGCAAAGTAGGAAGGACATATCGTCGCCATGCATACAAAGGGGCGTATCTCAAATACTCTTAATTTTTTGAAAAACTGGGAAACTTAACTGAAATTTTATAATAACAAATTGTTTTAATGATAAATAACTACTCACACAGACCCAAAGTCAGAAATTTCAAACCGTTTTCTTACAGCAAGAGTTTCTCTTGGGTCAAAATTATAAAATGTCAATGTTTTTCCTGTAAAATGCAGATTTTTTGAGATGCGCCCCTTTGTATGCAAGGTGACGATATGATCTCGTGCTAGACATTTACTTTTATTCAAACCTTTATCTGTAAGTAGATTTGATAGCGGTAATTTTAAAAACTGCTTAACATATTTTAAAATGTTTGGTTTTCCATTCATCTTTGACTTGATTATTTATCAATTTTTATTTCTGTATTAAAAGCGCAAAATGATTTTTGATTAAACGTAGAACTTGAGTCAAGATCACCAATTATGCAAAAAGGGAAATTACATTTTGCACAATTTTTTTTTTATTTTTTTTGCTTTATCAATGAGAACAAATATATATATATATATATATATATATATATATATATATATATATATATTATATATATATATATATATTTATAGACTTTATATCAATTTTTATTAATACTTACAAAGTAACCTCAAAAAACAGTTTGAAAACCACTGGTTGTTTTTTTAAGGTTATTTTGAAACTGACCTGATTGGTTAAAACTGACATCGGTTTCGTGTTCAGCGGCCAAATATACACTGGAATGTATATATCGCACCTCTGATACAGGACACTTTTTTTGTGTGCCTGTGTAATTATTCATAGAAGATGCGTAAGAATGCATATGTCGCACCTCTGGGACAGGACAATTTTTTTTGTGTGCCTGTGTTATTTATAGAAGCTACGTAAGTACACTAAAACATTTTTGTAAAACTTACATTTTTTTACTTGGTCTATTAGTAAAATTTGTAATGTTTTACAAAATTATGGTCTTAATGATGGTATTTTTTTTGTTGGTTTTTTCATAAATTTTGCATTATTAACTAAAATTTTGTAAAAAATTACATACAGGTACGTAGGTATACTAATTAACCACATAATATATTGTAAATTTTACAACAACTGTCACCTGGATGCGCTCATACCTGCTCTAGAAATAGTTAATAGTAATATTTTACGTGAGTTATTATGCCCAGGTAGCAAGGGATGTTATATTACAAGAAATTAACATGACTTTCGAATGTATTTTTAAACTAAATCATAACATCACATAATATTGAAAAATAACATGTATTTAACATCACATTTGCAACGTAACACGTGAGACGTGACAATCATGTTATTTAATAACAAATATTTAGCAACGCTGTGAATATATCGCATGCCACATATTAACGTTGCTTTCACGTAAATGTCATGTTATTTTGCTTCTCACCGACGTTCGAAGCAAAAAAATCGATATAAGATGATGTTGATAGAGTAAATTATTATAAGGAAATTGTATAAACATTATACGATTGCCAATGGATAGGGGGCTCTGCCGGGCTTCAGAAGACCACGGACATGGATTAAAGGAATATATTCTCCGCTTAATCTGCAATTTCGTATTTAGAATTTATCTGTTTCAATCTGTGATTGTTTCAATTACTGATTGATTTTAAATCCTATTTTTTTATAGGGTTATAGCGTTTTTAATGGTTTTATTTAGAAAAATCTAATATCCTAGGATATTATTTAAATATTAAAGTACCAGTAACGGCATCCATAAGATATTAGATATAACAGCGCAGGAATGTGGATTTATGTCACAAACACGTTATTTTCGGGATGTCATTGTGTGATGTTATTAGGGGCGGACTTAGGACATCCCCACCATGCTACATTCTTGTTAAATGAGACTACAATCTTAACATCACATCTCACATATTAACGTTGCTTTCACGTGAATGTCATGTTATTTTGCTATCTGGGTACCCATTGGGTATTACCCACCCACGTAAAGATATTTGTTTTTACAAAATTATGGCAAATAGTGTAAAACATTAAAAGTAAAAATAACTTAAGAATTGTATTTTTATTTAAAAAAATACATATTTTTACATGAGTATACATATTACGTGGGTCTAAATACCTTTACGCGGGTAATTAGTATACTAATTACCCACGTAAAATATTATAAATTTTAAATTAGGCTTGTACATGTAATAATGTATAAAATATTGTTAGCATCACGTTGAGTAACTATAATTTGCCAATATGACAAAATAGTATATTAAAGTACTAGTTTCATAACATACGTTTTTAGCGCACGAGTACAAGTTTAGAAAACGAGCCGCTTGCGGCTAGTTTTCTAAAGTACTAGTGCTCGTGTTATGAAACGAGTGCTTTATACAATTTTTTCTATTTTGCTCTAAAATTTAAAAAACTTACATTTATATTGATGACTGATTTAGGGATTTTTGTTTTGGGTTGGAATTACAGTTTATACTATGTTTAAAATTCTAAGAACAAATGATATTATGATATATTTTACAGTCATCTCTTCTTTTTTCACTGAAATAAACCTAAACACAAAATTTTATAAAAAAATAAACTTTAAATCGACATTGACATTTGCACGCAAAACGTCAAGAGATAGACTTTTGTATGTTGCCAACCCAACAGAAAAAAAGTAGAGACCTCTTATGGGCCTATAAGAACACGCAAAATGCGTGTGATTATGAGCTTATAAGAGTCGCA
>OY294045.1:20910702-20973948 GCA_958510825.1 Brachypterus glaber
GGGGGGGCTTATCAGTTTTTTCTCCAAAACTTTTTTCTGTGTAACTTTTTTGCAATTTTATTTTTGAAATATGATTCCTCAGGTCAAAATACATAAAAAAGGTACTCTTGTTGTAATACTATAGGATTAACCGTTTTCGAGAAAAATTCATTTGAAGGTGAAATTCCACAGTTCGACGACGAAAAATTAAATACTAAAATGTTGAAAACCAAAATTTTAATGATGCAGGGCGAATGTACATTAAAAACTAAAAAAAAACCTCATATACAGGTACTTCGAAAAATCAATCCTGATGGAGCTATGGTCTCCTAAATATGCACCATTTTTAAAGGGCTGTGGTAGCTTTAAAAGCGTTTTTTCGACCTACATGTATGGTAACTTTTTTTCTTAGTTTTTGATGTAGAATAACATTGCATCCTTAAAATTTTGATTTTCGACATTTTAGTATTTAATTTTTCGTCCTCGAACCGTGGAATTTCACCTTCAAATGAATTTTTCTCGAAAACGGTTAATCCTACAGTATTACAACAAGAGTACCTTTTTTATGTATTTTGACCTGAGGAATCATATTTCAAAAATAAAATTACAAAAAAGTTACACAGAAAAAAGTTTGGGACAAAAAACTGATAAGCCCCCCCCGTTTCGCACACCCCTGTTTGAAATAAGTACATGAAAATAACACATAAAAACGGGCCTTTGTAGGATTAGTTGACGTGCAAAACCTCGTTGATATATCTCAAAGGGTTCCTGAGTTATTAAATAAAAACCGAGTTTTTTAGCCACTTTCAAAGGGGCGTAGCTCCCTTATGACGCATTTTTAGACATATGTTTATAGGAACTTTTTGTCATATTTTATGATATAGAATCCTCTGTTAACATTTCCGACGCTATTTCAAATTCACCCTGTAGAGAAATTTTCTAAAATTTTAAATTCAAAACCAGTTGAACGGATATCCTATCTGATTATATAAAGGAAAAAGTTGATTGTGAATATTTATTTATAGTGTATAAATTGTCAAAAATTGTACCATGTAAAAAAGTCCATAATGTTGAAAACTACACACAGAAAACTATTGTCTTAATTCATGAATATGGTGATTTGTAGAGAATATATTCATCTTTTATGCATACCATATTCTTATCCTGTCATATTTGAGAATATATTCACCTTTCAAGCATACCATATTCTTATCCTTTCATATTTAAAGCACAACTTTGCTTTAAAGGGGAATATATTCTCTTCGTTATATTCAAATCTCACATTCTTGATTTAAGACAATATTTTTTTTCTTCAAGCGTACTAAAATGTTTATATTTTATAACTGAACAAAAAATGAGTTCATTGTTGTACGGCCGTAAAAAAAAGGTAGTTAGCAAAACTACCACTCTTTGACTTTGATGACAGCCATACTTCAAACTTGTTTGTTTATTATTTAAACAGAACAAAATTCTGTGCAAAAACCTTGTGTGAAATTGATTAAAAATGATTGAAGAAGAATATATGGTTTATACACCTACAAGTCTCTGCGATATTGCAAATGCTACATTAGACAAGTTACCATCGAAATCGCGAAAAGTGTACGATTTAGCCTACGAAAAATATTTTAAATGAGCTAAGGAAGGTTTAAGTTTATTTCGAAAGGGTTTTATTGGCCTATTATAATAAAAAAAACATACTTTATTACTGAATAAATTCAATTAAAAAATTAATATTTAAAAAAATATATATAGGATGCTTGAAGAAAAAATAATGTTTCACTCCGCTTCGCGTCGGTCGTAAATTCTACAGACTAGTAAAAAAAAAGCTTCACTTTTCCTCTTAGTAAAACAATATACTTTTTATGTGTACCCATTTCTATGGACACACCCAAGTACGAAAGTCTCTAAATAAATAAACATTATAGGTAAGAGTCTCTAGAGTATATTTAAAAAATATATATATAGGATGCTTGAAGAAAAAATAGTATATTTCACTCCGCTTCGCGTGGTCCGTAAATTCTAAAGACTAGTAAATAAAGCTGCACTTTTCCTCTTAGTAAAATAATATACTATTTCTGTGTACCCATTCTATGGACACACCCAGGTACGAAAGTCTCTAAATAAATAAACATTATAGGTAAGAGTCTCTAGAGTGAGCTTTGTGTGAGAGAATAACCAGTGGATTCAATTTCTAAATTAAATTCTATAAAGGTATTTGTTTTATTTAACAAATCCTAAGGTCCAAATAGTCGACAGCTATTACACAGAGTAGGTAACTAAGTTATATTTTTGCTTTTGCTTGCCATTTTTGTGTAATTTAATTACAGTGTTGGTTTCAGTGTTTTTCGTAATACGATCAAAATAAATAAAGGCTGAAAGACTTCCCTGCAAAAATGTGGGTTATAACACACGTAAAATGTTGCACTATCCGAATAAAATCGAATAAAATGTTGTTAGTCCAACATTTCTTGTTTTTCACTCGGCATTTTACATGATTTCGGAAACGTCAAAAAGAACCCTAATAAATAATTTAATAAAAAAAAAAAACACCCGACTAAAAAGTATGAAACAAAATAATGTGAAATAAAATTATATAGTAACCAACCCAGTCGGAGGCCTATTCTGCCTTCATATTATTAAAACATTTAAATTAAGTTTGTAGATTTGTATCATTATTATCTAGGATTGGTCTCCGACTGCTACGGTTACTATATAATTTTACATTATTCTTGTTTCATACTTTTTAGTTAATCAGTCGGGTGTTTTTTTTATTAAATTATTTATTTTAAACTTTTTACACGTTTTTTTTGTGAAATAAAAGGTTTTATTTTACGCTGATGAATACAGGTAATATAGTCGAAACATGTTCAAATACAGCTATAACTATAATAACTTAATAGTTATTATAGTTATTTTTCATGGGACCAAAACGCGTCTCTTGATACCTTATTCATAAAAATTAAACGAGTTTTTTTCTCTTTATAAATCCCTGATGATAACAGCTGAAACAGGCGAAACACGGACATGTATATAATATAATATATAATATATGTCACCCGAGGTATCAAGACAAATAGTTTGACACCTCAGTTGTCAAATTCGGATTAGGCGTTTAGGCTGTAGAGCAAATTTCTTAATTTATGCTGATGATAAAACGAATAAATCGAATATAGCCGAAACGTGGGCAAACACATCTATAACTATAATAACTACTTTTATTAAATAATAGTAAAAGTCCTATAAATTTTATGGGACCAAGACGCATCGTTTGATATCTTATTCATAAAAATCGGACGAGTTTTTAATCTTTTTGATCTTTGATCTTTATAAATCCCTGATGATGACAGCCCAAATAGGCGAACCATGGACTTTTATATAGCCTATGTCACCCGAGGCATGAAGACGAATCGTTTGACACCTTAATTGTCAATTTCGGTCCAGTCGTTCAGGCTGTAGAGTGGTACAAACATACATACACACATACATACATATACATACATACATAGACTGTTAAACACATTACCCTCCTTTCGAGGTCAGTCGGGTAAAAAAATAATGTTAAATCACAACAAAAATTAAGGAAGGCTAAGGCCAACGCCCCCAAAAAAAAGAAAAGACTATTGACGGCCCTAAATAGATATATTTTTTTAAAGAGTTTATTAAGTAGCATTTTATCCAAGCAATATATTATTGAGTGGATAATAGTTAATTATATACCAAGGAACTAAACTGGCTGTTGTAGTCCCGCTGCATGAGCGAGCGTAGCGAGCGAGGGAAACAGAAATGCAAGGGACTAAAACAGCCGCGTTTAGTCTTAGGGTATATACACTATTTTTTGTACGACCAAACTTAATTTATGTAGGTAGATTAAATTAAAAGATACCTGTGAATCGCGAATAGTCAGTTTCACGGCTATCGCGATTTCAATTGTTTTTTAATATGTTTAACACAAACGTCAGTTCGAAAAAATGGACGAAGAAAATAAATTTTAAGTAATTTAAATAATATTATTTTTAAGGGTTTTCTTTGTTAAAATCAAATAAATTCGTTTGAATCGCTTATTTATTACAAAACATCATCAAAACTAATTTTTGTATCCGTAAAGAACATAGTATGTATAATATTTTAATATTATAATATAATTATCAAAGTTGCCGTGATTTTTTTTCCCTAGGGAGAAAAACGGCAAGTTAGGTCCCGAAAATGAAAGCGTTTTAGTCTTGGTCGTGCAAAAAATCACTTAAAACACGAGTTGAGAATTAAATTTTATCACCCTTTAAAAATTTACAATTTAGCAAAAAATTATGGCAAAAAGATTAAGTTTTCTTAATAAGAAAAAAGTGAGCAAAATATGTTTTGTCACTGGTGGAAAAAACTTAACTTTTTATACTTAAAATAGTGCCATTCTACGCAAAATAATGAGTAAAAATTTCTTAGTCACTAGTGGAAAAAATTAACTTTTGATATTTAAAATAGTGCTAAAAACAAGTATTTCTATGGTTTGGATAAAAGTTTTAAAGTAAACCTTTTGCTTTAAGGTTTGTTACCATTACTATAAAAGAACAGTGTAAGGTTCGAAATTTCACTTTTGGGTTTTAAGTATTTTTGGGTATACCCTAGACGCAAATGCGTGCTACCAACCGCTGCAGCAGTGTTATCCATATTTTTTTAAAGCGATTTAGGCACAAAACCAAACCAAAACTGCACCTGATGTCAAATAAAATTGCTTGTTAATGTATAATTTTGAGCCGTTAAAAGCTGAAAATTGTTACAAAAAAAACTTTTTATTATACATACCTATCAATGCTTAACATTTATACATATACAGAGTGGGCCAAAAAAAGCGGCCACTTTTTAAACCGTTATAACTTGTTTGCCTTTTGATCGATCTAGACAAAATTTGGAACTAATATGATCAAAACATGTAAGATTCGGAGGTCATTTTATTTATTTAAAATATAATTATACCTTACAGTAATACAGCTTTTTATAAAGGGGTTATTTTAAAGCCTTGGGGATTAGACCAAAATGTACATTTTAAAAAAAGTTAATTTTCATTATGTTAAGTGGTCTTTCTTTAATAGTTATGTATGTTTTTCTTTTAAAGTTGTATTTTATTTTTTATATACATTTTTTATGAAGGGTACAGATAGCAGCAAATATCATAAAAGCCCGGTTTTTAAGTTATTTAGTAGGCTGTTATTTAGCTAAAATTAATTTTGACATGTCTAAAAAATAATCTGTCAAATTGAAAATTATTAAAAATCACAAATTAGCACTAAAAAAATCATTGAGTATGTATTTTAAAGAAGATGATCAATAAATAAAAAACGAATTTAATAAATTAAAAAAATTGTACTTAGATAAACAAGAAATAAGTGTAGTTTTGGTCAAAACCGAGAAAAAATGCTAGTTTTAAATTTTTCAACTTATAATGTGAATTCTTTTAAACCAATATATCAGAATATGGAATTATTACTGCAAATGCCCAAGGTCATGTACCATAAATAAATGATTTTATATTTTTCAATTGAAATTAAAACAGTGTTTAAAATAATTTAATTTATTTGTAATGAAAATATAATCCTTTTTATTTTTTTTCCTGCAAATATACATCTACAATTCAGCTTTTACATTTTTTCTCTCATTTTTCTCTCATTTTTTGATATAATTCGATATTTTCACAGATTTTTGGTCATTTTAAATAGTGTTTAAATTGACAGATTATTTTTAAGAGATGCCAGATAAATAACACGCCTACTCAATCAGTTTTTTCTTATCGTAATATTAAATTTATTGCAATCTGTAGCCTCATAAAAATAGGATTAAAAAATAGACTATAATTTCAAATTAAAATTTAAACATACCTACCTACTGAAGAAAGACTACTTAACATAATAAAGACAAAAAAAATAAAATTGTACATTTTGCTCTAATCCCCAGGGCTTTAAAATAACCCCTTTAGAAAAAGCTTTATTACTGAAAAATATAATAATATTTTAAATAATTGAAATAATCTACTGAATCTTACATATTTTGAGCATATTCATTCCAAATTTTGTATAGGTCGATCAAAAACCAAACAAGTTATAAGGGTTTAAAAAGTGGCCGGTTTTTTTTGCCCACCCTGTATATGCATTGATAGGTATGTATAATAAAAGGTTTTTTTTGTAACCTTAAATTCGTAAATTTTCAGTTATAAAATAAACTTAGGCAAGAAAGTTTACAAGATTAAGAAAATTAGGAATAACTTTCGCTTTATTTTCTTCTGCTATAAAATAAATGACCACAAATTTTTCGTAGAACGAAACATACAGTTCATAGAAAAATAATTATTATTGATTAAAAATAATAATTTCTATTTATACATTTTATTTGTTTATATTTTATTATTCACTATATATTTTATCAACAAGTAACTTTATTCCAGCTAGACTTATTATTGCTTTGGGAGTTTTATCGCACGCATCCACAGAGCAAGAAATGTGAAACGAAAAAGTCTACGGAGTTGATTTTCAATTTCTAAATTGGATTTAATAAAAGTGTTTATTTTGTTTCAGGAATCAAATATCAACGATAAGCGGCGAATGGTCTCACATGAAGAACACGGTGGGCACTTTGTTTCTCGGCGAGAACGACATAACCGAGATTTCTAACGAGTCCGATCACATCTTGAAGAACGTGCACGGATTGCGGCAGTTCAAGTCCCTTATTTGGCTGAACCTGGACGGGAACAGAATTTATAAAATCCAGAGGCACTCGTTTCCGCTCACCCTTCAAACGGCGAGTATATCGCATAATTTGATTGAAAACTTTCCACTAGACATCATCGCCAGCTTACCCCGATTGCAATGGCTTTATTTACGAGGAAATCACATAAAAACTATACCGGAACACACTTTCAACAGGAAGTTATGGATGGAAAAGATTGATCTCGGCGAAAACTATCTTAAAACTTTGCCCCGGAATCCATTTAACAACTCGGTATATATCCGAGATTTAAATTTAGCATTTAACGACTTTAGAACGCTTAACGCAGACGGATTTGCGGGGTTACAATGTGGTAGGATTATTTTATCATACAATCTACTAGAAAGTCTCGATATTAATACTTTTAATGGCATAGATGAAACCTTAGAATATCTGGATTTCGATCACAACAACTTTCAACACGTTCCACAAGCCGTTAGCATGCTTAAATCCCTTAAATATCTATACATATCGTCGAACATGTTAAGTGAAATACCCGATCAAGCCTTTGAAAATTTTTGCAGCAGCTTAAAAGCTCTCAGTCTAAGTGGAAATCACTTATCAAAAATTCCCGCAGAAACACTACAGAATTGTTCGAAAATTGGTCATTTCAATATGGCTTTTAATGAAATTTATGAGATTGGAGAGAATGATTTTACTGGTTGGGGATACAACATTAAAAGTCTTATATTAGGCAACAACCGCATTACAACGTTGAAAAGCCAGATATTTGCCGATTTACGCGAGTTAAAAGAACTTAGCTTAAGCTTCAACCCTTTAAGAGCCATCGACACGGATGCTTTTACTGGCTTAGAGGGACTAGAGAGCCTGGAAATGTCGTTCGGTCTGGATAGAGACGATTTACCCTACGAGATTTTTAAGCCATTAACCAATCTACAATGGCTTTCGATCGACCACAACAATTTTTACATTATCTCCGAATTATCCCTGGATTCGCTATCGGAATTAAAATACATTAACCTCGAATCAAACCACATTCAACAAATCCCAGTCAATCTCTTTAAACCAATCACCCACTCTAAGTTAAAAGACATAAGACTATCCAACAACAAATTAACGAGCATCCAAACAGACACTTTTCGTTCATTAACCGATTTGGAAACAATTCTACTGTACGGCAACAAAATAAAATCCATACAATCCGAAGCATTTTTCGATTTACCTAACCTCAGCAAATTAATCCTCGCCAATAATCTTATAAACGATATCGGCCACGGGGCATTCGCAAACCTCCCTTCCCTCTCAAAACTGGACTTGCAAAACAACTTTCTTTCAGAAGTTTCATTCGGATTTTTCGCAAATTTGTCAAACCCGCTGCATCTGAACTTGAGTAGAAATCAAATATTGTCGTGCAATGCAGATTCGAAAGTAGTGAACATCGAAGTATTGGATTTAAGGTTCAATAACTTACCCCGAGTCCCGAATTGCCTAGAACACACGGCATTACTCAGGAAACTTTACCTTGATTTCAATATTATATCCGCATTGGAGCACAACGGCTTTATGCATCTTACGTCACTGGAATATTTAAGTTTACAACAAAACAATATCATGATTGTAAGCAGGAAAGCTTTTTTCGGATTACAGAACTTACAATATCTTGATTTGTCTAAAAATCTATTAGGTCAATTACATACAAGCCAATTCGCTAATATGCCTAGATTACGTATCCTTGATTTAAGCGGAAATAGTTTAACCTATCTACCGAAAGATATTTTTAGCAATACACTGTTAGAAATGTTGGACATCAGTTATAACTCATTTTCTGTTGTACCTAGTTTAAGTTTGTCCGACGTTGGTTTAACTTTAAGGCGTTTATCTATGAAATATAATAACGTAGAACACATAGACATTACAACATTTCCCGATATGCCCTTTCTACAACATTTAGACTTAAGCAATAATAGAGTGACTATACTGCCAGATAACGTATTCACTAGTCTAGGATTGCTACAGTCATTAGATATTAGTTCTAATCCTTTACGTGCCAATTTTAAAGAACTATTTCATTATGCTCAAAGTTTGAAACATCTCAATCTTGCAAACGTTGGAATTAGTTCTACACCTCACCTGCCTCTACCAAATTTAGTACATTTAAACCTTTCTCACAATCATATCGAATCAATCAATAAAAACTCAGTGCAAGAATTGTCTAAATTAAAATCCTTAGACTTAAGTCACAATGACATGTTTCAAGTACCTTCACATTTATGGATTCACCTTACTGTGCTTAAAACCTTGGATCTTTCATACAATCCCATTAAAGAAATGGTTGCTGATAGTTTTTATGGTTTGCAAAACTTACAGATTTTAAATATACAGGGTTTAAGGTACTTGAATCGGTTCGAAAGCAAAGCCTTAACACAGTTGAGAGTTTTATCCTCGCTAACAATGCAGACTTGGCCACAGATAGACCATTTTTCCGATCAATTTTGTAACATGTTATCGAACACTGACCAGCTAAGAATATTAAAAATTCATTTTGTGGAAAATAAGCTTGACGATCAGTTGTTGTGTGTGACTAACAGAAAAATAAGGCATTTGGAAATAACTGGAAGGAATTTAAGGCAGATCGACAAAGACGCTTTTGCGAGATTCACAAGAAATCCCGACCTTGTGTTGAAAATTACCGACACCGAAATTAGTGAACTACCTCCCGAATTGTTTTCAAACATGTACAAAATATCTTACCTAACAATAGACTTAAGAAACAACTTATTGACCTACTTATCTCCGGAAATATTTTATGGAAATTCATCGTCGTGGAAGAATGTTGGAACTACGTTAATTTCAGGTAAGATGTTTGCATTATAAGCACGCGTACACTGTAAAAATAATTGCAGTTAAAGATTGAGGAAGTTTTATATTAAAAACTGAGAAACGTTATTTTTTCTTTTCAATATCAATTTAAATGATTACTTGTTTATATTTTAATATATATTAAAAAAAATTATAAATAAAATAAAGTAAAAATGGTACGGTTGCACCTCACTTACTTTCTTGCGAAAAGGTTCGATAAGTTTTAAGATTCTGATTAGTTAGTTGTTATTTTTTATAACGAACTTCCATTTATTATTATTTTTTATAATAAAAAAACATACGCCCTTGCGAGATTTTTTCGGGGGAAACTAGTAAGGGAACGTTCAAGTTATAGATTATAGAGATTTCATATTTTGGCTACCCCCCTTCTAATAGGGGGTGTGTTAGTGGAGATTGCCAAAATATGAAATCTCTACAGCCTTGAATAACGCGTGAACCGAGGTATGAAGTGTATGAATTTTGGTACATTTTGCATTACATTACTTCGACACTCCCAAGTAACAAAGATGTAACTCAAGTTAGACCCATTTTGAATTATACTCATAGGTAAACGCCTTAAAAAAAGACACACATGGTGGTACTACTCAGGTTTCTCCACAGTCCACTTTAAGCAGAAGTTTACTTAAAATCACTAAAGTAAGAAATTCTAAATTTGAATATTATCAGAAACAAACAGTAAATAAACAATAAATACTTAAACAGTTAAATAGAGAATTTTATAAGCTTTAAAATGATGTATCACATGACTTCCTTTTCCACTTCAATCATTTACCCACCCTTAAATAACAAAAAAAAATATTTTAGAAATTTAGTTGTCGTGAAAAATGACAATATACAGGGTGATCCATAACTGACATGCCAAAATTTAAGAGGTGATTCTAGATCCAAAAATATAAAAAAAGTTCCTATAAAGGTTGGTCCGGAAATGAGCCCTAAGGGATCTAGGGCCCTTTAAAATTGTAATAAAAATAAGGTTTTTAATTAATAACTCGGGTACCGTTTAAGCTAGAGCGGCGAGCTTTTGCATGTATACTAGTATTAATAAGGGCAATAAGTTTATGTTAATTTATTTTTTTAATTTATCCAGAGGCATGCCCAGACGGACAAAATATATGAGGCTTAAAACATTTTTGCCCCAAACTTTTCTATGTGTATGTTTTTTGGATTTGTTGTAAAAAATATAGATTTCTAGAGTAAAAATACATATAAAATATCATATAGTGTAACACTGTAGGAGCAACCGTTATCAAAAAAAAAATGCAATTAAGAGGAAGTAACATTTTGTGCCACCAAAAACGTTACTTTTTAAAAGGCTATTACTCCTTTAATATTAAATTTAGGTGTTTTGGTGTATAATACTTTTTTGCTCAGTTTTAAATGAAGTATCACCCTGCAGCATTAAAATTTTATTGGTGCTTTTTTTTGTTCCCCATTCAATACGTCATCTTCGAAGGGCCGTAGCTCCCTTAGGGCTCATTTCCGGACCAACCTTTATAGAAACTTTTTTTCATATTTTTGGATGTAGAATCACCTTTTAAATTTCGGTACGCGAGTTCTGGAACAGGCTGTATGAGTTACGGCTTTGTTGCTTGGGGGTATCGACTTGAACGTTCCCTAATGGCGTGTTGTTATGTTTGTAATTTACTATTTTATTTATTCAGTGACAGATTAGGGCAGAGGAGACCTATTATCGTACAAAATTAGAGCAAAATCGTTAGAGCCATTTTTGAGAAAATCGCATTTTTCGATTTTTGGCAGAGTAGAGAAAAATTAAGAAAAGCTTCCTGAGCAATCCCGTAAAACTCTTAAGTTCAAAGTTAGATTATAATCTGTTTTGCGGTATGGCCTACAGACGGACCGACAGTAGAACAGACGGATGGACGGACATCTTAAAATCTGAAAAACTTTTTTTTTTCGCCATAAGGTCGCATAAAGGTTGTATAAAAGTAAAAAGGTTGTATCTTAGTTATTTGCTAATAGAATAATTAGCAGACCAAAAATCCTAAAAAAAAACCTATTTTTATTTTTTGCATTTGTATAGTTTTAATACTAGTTTTTAATTAAAATATATTTTCTAGAATTGTAAACAATTTTCTAATAAACACTTGAATTTGTGGGGGAAGGCGTATTTATCAAATGGATAACATCCTTGTTGCTTCTTCTAGCCCAATCATTTTAGATTTTTTTATGAGATTAATTTACAAGTTAAAACTTTTGACGTAGTTAAGTGTCCTCTGTGGAGTAGATGAATAAAATTACATTTTTTACCATTAATTAATTACGGGAACTGTCCGCTATCTTCGATTTTGTGTATTTGTCGATTTGCACGCATATTTTGCATTTCTCGATAAAAAAGGTGAGAAACAAATTTGTAGAGAATTTAATTTTCTACAATCTTTATATAGACAATATTGTTGAAAAAAAATAGGTATTGCAAATAACAAAGCCAACCAAAAAAAAAAAACATGTGCCAGAGACTAGAACGCTTTTATACTTTCGGGGTCGCTGAAACCATCAGTCACAACTTTTTTCTACCCTTAAATTCCTTAAATTCAGATGTTATTTAAGGCTAGAAAAAAATTCTAATGTTGAAGGAATTCTGAGGTCAAATTCGGTTTTAGCGACCCCGCAAATTATAAAAATGCGTTGGTCTATTCTCTGGCAGATGATTTTTTTTGGGGTAGCTGTGTTATTAGCATTAATTTTTTTTAGCAATATTGACTATATACAGATTGTAGAGAATTAAATTCTCTATACATTTTTTACTTACCTTTTTTACCGAACATGCAAAATGCGCGTGCAAATCGACAGAAACACAAAATCCAAGATGACGGACAGTTCCCATATTTTATGGGCAAGAATCTGATTTCTTAAGCTACAGGGTGTTCCAGAACTCGCGTACCGAAATTTAAGAGGTGATTCTACATCCAAAAATATGAAAAAAAGTTTCTATAAAGGTTGGTCCGGAAATGAGCCCTAAGGGAGCTACGGCCCTTCGAAGATGACGTATTGAATGGGGAACAAAAAAAAGCACCAATAAAATTTTAATGCTGCAGGGTGATTCTTCATTTAAAACTGAGCAAAAAAGTATTATACACCAAAACACCTAAATTTAATATTAAAGGAGTAATAGCCTTTTAAAAAGTAACGTTTTTGGTGGCACAAAATGTTACTTCCTCTTAATTGCATTTTTTTTTGATAACGGTTGCTCCTACAGTGTTACACTATATGATATTTTATATGTATTTTTACTCTAGAAATCTATATTTTTTACAACAAATCCAAAAAACATACACATAGAAAAGTTTGGGGCAAAAATGTTTTAAGCCTCATATATTTTGTCCGTCTGGGCACGCCTCTGGATAAATTAAAAAAATAAATTAACATAATCTTATTGCCCTTATTAATACTAGTATACATGCAAAAGCTCGCCGCTCTAGCTTAAACGGTACCCAAGTTATTAATTAAAAACCTTATTTTTATTACAATTTTAAAGGGCCCTAGATCCCTTAGGGCTCATTTCCGGACCAACCTTTATAGAAACTTTTTTTCATATTTTTGGATGTAGAATCACCTCTTAAATTTCGGTACGCGAGTTCTGGAACACCCTGTATCTGCGTCAAAAGTTTTAACTTCAATGTTTTTCTTTTTTATGTCGAATTTGATCTAAAGCCATTAGGCTATTCCCTTACAACCACTTTTTACCGGGGGTTTACAAACCAAAAAATCGCTTACGATAACATTCTGTGTAAATTATTATGATTTTACCAAGTCGACACTTGAGAAGTTTTTAGTTTAAAGAAAGCAAGATCCCAATTAAAAGTTTCATAACTTAGTTTACTGGTTTAAAACTAAATGTTTTGTTTTACAATTTAAATACCGGGTGTCCCAGCCAAGACGGTTTTTGGCGTTATTATTAAAGCTATCAAAATAAAATTCATAGAAGTTATCAGTAAGCTATTATTTTATCTAAAAAAAACTTTTGCACTATCTTTTGTTTTCGAGTTACAACTATTCATATATACATTTTATTAGCGAAGGTAAATTTTAAATACTAAAATATAAAAAATTATGTAATTTTATTTATGGTATATTACTTTTTTCAGATTAAAATCCGCTTTTTTGTACAAAAAATATAAAATAAATCTATACAGGGTGTATTTGAAATAGGGTCGGAAATTTTAACAGGTGATTTTACATGATAAAATATGACAATAAGTTCCTTTAAACATATGTCTAAAAATGCGTCATAAGGGAGCTACGCCCCTTTGAAATTGGCTAAAAAAATCGGTTTTCATTTAATAGCTCAGGAACCCTTTGAGATATATTAACGAGGTTTTGCACGTGAATTAATCCTAATAAGGCCCATCTTTGTATGCTATTTTCACGTACTTATTTAAACCAGGGGTGTGCGAAACGGGGGGGCCTTATCAGTTTTTTGTCCCAAACTTTTTTCTGTGTAACTTTTTTGCCATTTTATTTTTGGAATATGATTCCTCAGGTCAAAATACAAAATAAAAGGTACTCTTGTTGTAATACTGTAGGATTAACCGTTTTCGAGAAAAGTTAATTTGAAAGTGAAATTTCACGGTTTGAGGACGAAAAATTAAATACTAAAATGTCGAAAACCAAAATTTTAATGATGCAATGTTATTCTACATCAAAAACTAAGAAAAAAAGTTTCCATACATGTAGGTCGAAAAACGCTTTTAAAGCTACCATAGCCCTTTAAAAATGGTGCATATTTAGGAGACCATAGCTCCATTAGGATTGATTTTTGGAAGTACCGGTATATGAGGTTTTTTTCTTAGTTTTTAATGTACATTCGCCCTGCATCATTAAAATGTTGGTTTTCAACATTTTAGTATTTAATTTTTCGTCCTCGAACCGTGGAATTTCACCTTCAAATGAATTTTTCTCGAAAACGGTTAATCCTACAGTATTACAACAAGAGTAACTTTTTTATGTATTTTGACCTGAGGAATCATATTTCAAAAATAAAATTGCAAAAAAGTTACACAGAAAAAAGTTTGGGACAAAAAACTGATAAGCCCCCCCCGTTTCGCACACCCCTGGTTGAAATAAGTACACGAAAATAACACATAAAAACGGGACTTGGTAGAATTAGTTGACGTGCAAAACCTCGTTGATATATCTCAAAGGGTTCCTGAGTTATTAAATAAAAACCGATTTTTTTAGCCACTTTCAAAGGGGCGTAGCTCCCTTATGACGCATTTTTAGACATATGTTTATAGGAACTTTTTGTCATATTTTATGATGTAGAATCATCTGTTAAAATTTCCGACCCTATTTCAAATACACCGTGTATGCAATTGATGTATTTTTCTCAGTGTATTAAAGGTAAAAATTAATAAAATTGGCATTGGCATTGGGATTAATAAATTTTCTCATATTTGGCAAATACGTTTTTGAATTTTGGGACACGAGCCGAAAGGCGACCTAATTACCCGAACGATTAATAGCTATTATACGCGAGTGGAATTCTACACTTTATCCACGATCGTTTTTTTTAAACGATTTGTTTTTACAGACCCGTGATTAATGGCCCATTAATCACGGCCGTTGATAAATAATATTAATTAATAATTATACCTATAATTTTTCTGATAAAATGAAAGTTCTGCAACTGAATTGGAATTCTACGGCCAAAATAGAGAGTACAGACAATTAAAGCAAGTAACTGAAACTGAAATAAAGATTATTATTATTATTATTATTATAACTGAAAAATTAAAATAAAGTAAAAACATAATTTTAAAATTTTGATTTTTGATAAAAACATAAACAAATGTGCGATTTTTAATTGGTTCATTAAATATTTAAAGTTATTTACATTTTATTCTAAACACTTTAAACGCCGAAGCTAAATTTTTTTGGACGTTTTGTAGCACAGCATTAAAGCAAAAGCCTATTCATGTCCCTTGTAAATTGCAACGCGTTGGAGGTTTTCTAACAAAACTTTCCTTTCAAAGACACAGTCACTTGCGGAAGGATCTTGTCCAATGGCATATTCAACTATTCTTTTCGGAATTCCGTTTATTGGAACTCTTGTAATAACGTACACTTCCATAAAATGCTGTAGTACTTTCAACATAGTTAATATCTCTTCTTAATGTTTTATATTAATAGACGTCTGGATATCTTTCATTTAAAATGCGTGCTAATAGATAACGGCTACTTCTTCTGCCTTTCAAAGTAAGAATTGTATATTCTATAACTAGTATGGAATAGACAATATTCCGCGCGAGCGGAAAGTTTGTCATACAGGTCGGCAGGCGAGTATGACGGTCCCGCGAGCATGGAATGACTATTCCATACGTATTGTAGACTATACTTTTTCTTCGACTGCAAATAATAAACACTGTATGGCTTTAAACTGCGGACAAGATTAAAAACAATGTTTTTTTGTGACTCGACATTGTAAATGTAAATATTTTTAAATAAAGCAATTAATGTTATTTAATAATTTTATCAAATCAGTACTCGAAAAAGATTTTTATTTAATTTTAGCACATATTTACAAATTATAATGCAAAAATTGTAGGTTATGTCAGATTGCTGTGACAGATATCAGGTTTAAATATTTAACAATAGATGGAGCAGTTTTAATTTTTTGAACTAAATTGATAAAAAACTGGTCAAATATTAGGAAAAACTAATAAACTTTATGTAACTTTAACACAAAACTTTAAATTGCATTAAATTATTTAATATTTCATGGTAAAATATATACAATTTTGCTAATTTTGCTACAGTTTTCTTTACTTTTGTAAACAAGAGATGGAACTACATGTGCTTATTCTAACACTTGATGCGGAATACCGTATCTAGAGCTAGCTGTGTTTGAAAAGTGTGTGTAATTGCTTACATTCTACGTTTTTAACCTACAGTTGCCAACGAAAATTAATTAGAAATAGCTCTAACTCAAAAGCAAAAGACAGTCGAACAGTTTTTTTCGGATGGAATAATAGCTGGTTGCATATTAACTGTTATAAATTTTGTTTTGATAGCTTTAATAATAACGCCAGAAAACGCCTGGTTCGTCTTGGCTGGGACACCCGGTATAAATGTATCTTTTACCACCATTTACACTATAACTTCCTTGTTTTCTTTCATTACACTCAAACAATTCATATTTGTCTTGAATGTTCAAAACTTCCTAATTTGTTAAATATTATAATTTAAAATGTACATTTGTTAACAAAAAATACTGTTGAGAATCAAAATTTGCATACTAATTATTTTGCTTTATAATTTGAATGTAAATGTTTCTTTTAAAATTAAGTATGTTTTTTATTTACTTTTAAAAAGCAAGTTTGAACTTAATTATTTTTTAAATATTAAAATTGTAACGCCTTAAGTTGTTTTAGTTATTAATTAAATATTCCGTCAATCCATTTTTCAATCATCGTACAGAGTGTTATCGGTAGACTGCACAGTTTCGGGCTGCTGGCCGTCGTCAGTAACTCTACACACCGTGTCAAATGTCCGCTCCTCTTTAACTTTTGAACGGCTTAAGATATCAACTTGAAATATAAAACACCTAAATAACATAACCCAAATATTTTTTTCTGTTACACAGGGTGTCCCAGCTGAGACCGATCAATGTTTTTTTGGCGTTATTATTAAACTTATCGGAATAAAATTTATGTCACTATTCACCCAAAAACCCATATTTGTGCCTAAACAAAAGTTTTCTACTGGCTTTTATTTCTGAGATACATTTTTTTAACTGCTTAAATAATAATGTTTAAAAATAATTATAATATTAAAATATTCTTTAATTTGTTTACATTTGCTAAACAAATAAAATTAATATTAAATTATTTTTTAATTAATTTCTTTAAAAAACTGATTTTTTTTAATAATATTATTTAATCACCTACTCTATGCATTTCACTTATTTTGATTGCAGTTAGGAAACGTTCAAGTATTACGTAACGCAAATTGTACCAAAATTCATACACTTCAAACCCTGTTTCTCGCATTATTAAAGGCTGTAGAGATTTCATGTTTTGGCTACCCCCACAAATAGGAGGTATGTTAGGGGGGGTAGCCAAAATATAATGTCTCTACAACCTTTAATAACGCGGGAACCGGGGTTTGAAGTGTATGAATTTTGGTACAATTTGCGTTACGTAATACTTGAACGTTCCCTTAAGAGCTTCGCGAATTGAATATCAAAATTAAAATGTCTGGATAAATGTCATATAAATAGTCAAAATTTAATAAATTTTAACTCGAGTAAAATAGTTTGGACAATTATAACGTACGGCCTACGTAAAGGTACCATAAGAAGTAACAAAAGAGGCTTAAATGAACTTTATTCAGATTAAAGTGTACAGTAATTCCATCTAAGAAATAGTTTGGGTACTAGAAATCATTAACAGAAAGTAATAAACAAATTATTGTGATTTTAACAAAATAATAAATAAGGATTATTCCAAATGAAATTATGAAAAATTATTTGATCAATGTAAAAAGAATAAAAATATTTTTTCAATTTTAGTATTTAATTTAAAATTGCATAAATGGTGTCAAATAAGCTATATCTCTGAAACAAAAACTAGTATAAATTTTTTGTTTATGCACAGTAATAGCTTGTTGGGTGTCTATTGACTGACATAATTTTTATTCCGATAGCTCTTATAACGACGCCAAAAAATGGTTGATCTGTTTTAGCTCGGACACCCCGTATATTTGATATGCTTACGGGGCACAATGGAGACAGGGGGGCAAACTGAGACATTTTTTTAAATGGAGAGGAGCTCGTATGATACCTCGTTTTAAAGCTTATAAAAGTAGTAATTTTCGTCAACATTTCTTTAAAAAAATTAAAAGATTTTTTAAAAATGGTTTATTTCATGATGCAAATACGTCAATTATACTTTTTAACTAATTTTGAATGATAATAATATATTGATTTTAATCTTGCTTTTAAGAACACAGTGAAAAAACTCAAAATTATATTATATATTATTATATTCTGTCATAATTTTTTTAAATTTTTTAATGTAAATTTTATTTATTAATATTTTTACCATTTACACTAGTTTTTATATTTAATTATTAATTGTTTTAATAAATTTGCCCTGAAGAAGCCCCAACAATAAGGGGGAAACGTTGGCTCTATACTTTTGAGTTTTTTCACTGTGTTCTTAAAGGACATTCGCTGACGATACTGCAGTAGTATTTTCTGATAAAACTTGGGAAGGTGTGCAGGAAAAATCTAAATTAGTTAAAAATTAGTAAACTTTCTCTTAATACTGAAAAATGCAAGTTTTTGGCTATCTCAGAACTAAGTAATTGTCAACCCAATTTCAATAAATTAGGTATTCATAAAGAAAATTGTTTAATAAACGCTGTCCACATATAAGTAAAACTTATCAAATAAAATATCTGGGATTGGTTGTTGACCAGCACTTGTGCTGGGATGACCATATAACATACCTGACCAAAAAAATAAGACAGCTTTTAACCAAATTTTTTTCCAAAAAAATTTTCTTTTTACCCTTTGACCCCAATCCAATTTTTACCAAAAACAATCCCAGCCTAGAACTTTGGATAATCATCTTGTGGTCCAAAAAGTCTTTAGCCCGAAGCGTTCTTAAGTTATCGTGGTCACAAATTTCCCGGACACACAGACCGACAGATACAATTTTTTTTATGGAAATTATATTTTTTGGATATAAAAACAAAGCAATAAAAATTTTTAGAATTTTTTTACTAACGCAAGACTTTCCTTGGGGAAAGTAATAGATTTTGCACTTTGAGTGACGATATATATGAATTCTATCAATCTATTTTTTTAATTATGGTACAGAGTGACATTGGTAGACTGACCAGATTCGGGCTGCTGCATTCTGGCCCTTGTCAGTACTAAGAGTTTCCAGATTAGGAAAGGTATGAGTATATGTCAATCTATAGACCGTATCTGTAAATTATCATTAAATGACTATATCTGATGTAAATAAAGCATCAAAATTTTCTCATTTAGCGTATACAGAAGGTCACTTTGAGTCACGATATTAATATACACACTTTTATTGTTTCCTGTACTTGCGCCTTCGCCAAAATTGCAAATACCTTCCCTGAAGTTTGTGAAAACTCTTGGAATTCCCTTCCAAACGGTATACAGGGTTGTTCTTTTAAATGGTACACCACCCGTAACTTTTAAACGAAATGAGTTATAAACTTTAAATTTGGAATATGTAAATCATACAATAAAAATTATCATTTACCATATTTTTCAATTTTTTATTCGGTAAGGTGGCGCCAGGGGGGCAATGGGGACAATATTTCAAATGGCACCCTAAGTCTTGTGATACGTCATTTTAAAGAGCTTAAAATTCTCTATTCAACTGCGTTGTTTTTTTTTTTTTTTTCTTCAATATTATTCAAATTTCTAATGTTTTGTGCATAAATATTAAAAAATTTACATAAAAATAATAAATAATGTATTAATATGATAATACACCATGTAATAACTATTTGGACCTTTTTCAAAAATACTGAAAATTTCATCAATTTTGATGAAAAAAAATCTTCAAAATAAATAGTTACATTGTTAAATAGAGAATTTTAACCTCTTTAAAATGATGTATCCATACCTAGGGTGCCGTTTAAAATATTGTCCACCATGCCCCCCTGGCGCCGCCTTACCCAATAAAAAATTGAAAAATATGACAAATGATAGTTTTTGTTGTGCGATATGCATATTCCAAATATAAAGTTTATATCTCATCCCGTTCAAAAGTTACGCTTTTATTCTTTTTTTTGCTGTTTTTTAACATTTTTGTAAAACTTTATTTATATCATTTAAAATTAGGTTAAAAGACTGTACTTTTTTAAAATTAACCATTTTTGAAAAATTGTTAGATTTTTTAAAAGAAATGTTGATGAAAATTTCCATTTTTAACCCCCAAAAAATATCTCAAAAAATTTAAAAAAAAATTGACCATATAAAGATATTTTTATATTTATTATAATATGTATATCACACGACCCCGCTTAATATTTTTTAAATTGCCTTATTTACGTGTTTTAAATTTAAAGTCGATATCTAAACGCGTCCAAATGTTAAGAAGGGAGAGGTTAACTTTTGTAAAGCTCTGTCACGGCTAGCCTTAAAAAATTTAAATGAAAAGTCAAACCACCCCGGATTTTTTGACTTTAGGTTGTTTTTGGGACATTTCCAAACCATTTATGATAAAAATTAAAATCATTCTTCTTCTTCTTCTTCTTTTTCAATTTTTTCCTGACATCGCAATACAGAGTTTTTTCTATAACACACCCTATAGCATAGGTACTACCCAGGATACTCAATATAATCACGACCATTCACACGCCTACTTTGTTAATGTCCAAAATTACAGTCGTCTTATTTTGGACATTAACCTATGCTATAGGGTATGTCGTAGAAAAAACTCAGTATTGTGATGTCAGAAAAAACTTGAAGAAGAAGAAGAAGAAGAATTACTTATTTAAAAACGGCTTTGTGAGCGATTTCAATTTTTGTCAAAAACTGTTTGGAAATGTCCCAAAAACAACCTAAAATCAAAAAATCCGGGGGGGTTTGACTTTTAATTTAACTTTTTTAAGGCTAGCCGTGCTGTATGTTATTATGGTGTATAGCTGAATAGCCTTAAGGCTCTAATAAATTTATTACATAACTTGTCATAATTATGACTATTTTTTCAAAAAAACAAAATTCTAACTACTACTTTAATATTTTCAGGTGGATTAACTCTCTCTGACAACCCGTTCAAATGTGGATGTCACTTGGCCTGGTTGGGGCACTGGTTGAGACGTTGGACGCGAGAAAGTCTACAAACTCATAACGCACCAGTAGAAACCAACCTACGAATGAATGAAATGGTTCACGAGGCAACCTGTACAGACAGTACCACTGGTACTGTGGCACCAATAGTTCAGCTTCCTCCAGAAGATATGAGTTGTCATGCTAGTGCATTGAGCAGAGCGCCGATGTCAAATAAAACTCCTGTGATGTTTGTTTTGTTATTGTTTTTAGTGAATTTTATTCATAATGTTCATTATGTTGTTAATGTTAAATAAATCATATACCAATTATTTTTCTTGGGTAACTTAGTAGTTTATATGTTTTTGTTTTTAGTTAATATTGGTACACTGAAAAAATTAATTATTTGTCTTAAATGCCATAATATGGTATATGCTTTTGATAGACCCCAAATATTTCTTTGTTTAAAATAAACGAGGCATTTGTTACAATTACGTTCAGCCAGAGGATTAATTTTTTCAGTGTATTTATGATATATTTAAATAAACTCAAACCTCTTTAAATTCAATTTTAAAATATATACAAAATTATTGTTAAGCTTATTAATTAAACATTTGTTGTACATACAGAGCGGTCCAAAAGTCACCCCCCCCCCCCCCTCTCTTAACTTTTAAACCAGTTGAGATATCGACTTCAAATTTGAAACTTTAAATAAGACAACTTAAACTATCTTTTAGCATATATTTAATACTTTCAGCTCTTAAAATGTGTGCAGGGGGACATGGGGGTACATTTTTTTAAATGGAAAGGGGGGTCGTGTAATACATCATTTTAAAGCTTATAAAATTCTCCATTTAACTCCATATTTTTAAATTTAAAAAAAAAAATTGGGTTTAAAATGGGGTTGAAAATGGGTATTAATGTCTAAATTCCTCTAAAAAAAACAAATAATTTTTTAAAATGCCTAATTTCATCATAAAAAAATGTTTATTATACTTTTAAACTAATTTTAGTTGACATAAATAAAAATTTATAGAAAAAAACTTAAAAAATCGAATGTTTTAGCACACAAAATTGAAAAATCAAAACAAAAACATTTTTAAAAAATTTAAAAATGTTAGTTTAAATAGAGAATTTTATAAACTTTAAAATGATGTATCACACGACCCCCCTTTCCATTTAAAAAAATGTCCCCCCATGCCCCCCTGCCCACATTTTAAGAGCTGAAAATATCAAATATATGCTAAAAGATAGTTTAAGTTGTCTTATTTAAGAGTTCTAAATTTGAGGTCGATATCTCAACTTTTGAACCGCACTGTATATTAAATATTGCTGTGGAATTGAGTGTCAAAAATTGTATCTATATGGACTTATTCACTTTTAAGCGCAGGATAATTGTTTTGATAGTTCCAATAATACATTAGTTGTAATATTAATTTATAAATGTGTATTTATATTTACATACTAATATTATGTACATGTATTATGTTATTTTATGTTATATTTTGAAACCGCAGCAACATAAATAAATTGGAGTTGTTCAAAAATACGGTACAACTACAAATAAGCGTATACCCTATATCATGCATTTTGAATATTTATATTATATGCTGAATAATTTTGTAAATATGTAAAAAAAGCATTGCTTGCCAAGTAACTTTAGTTATTGAATACAAATTGTTACAGTAAAACATAAACTGGCTACTAAAAATATTATATATAAAATTAAAAAAATAGGGTAGCGCAGCTACTCTAAAAACAAAAACTTTTTAAAATGTTGTACCCTAGTTTTAAATGACTTGGTTTTTTTATTTAAATTAAAAGAATCGACTACCTTCCAAAGCAATGTTGCTATTACAACCTGTTTAAGTTTTTTTCAAGTGATTTTTTAGGAGAAACTTTCTCGCAATAAAGTTTCTTGTTCAAGACATTAGAAATAAATTAGGCTTCATCAATTTTATATAAATTTTAAACTTTTTATTCCAGATAGTATTTTTATTTAAAAATTAAAGTTCATTCTCAGATTCTTTTCTCAAATTATTAATTCCATTAATTTAAATATTTTTGAAAACATAAAATTTAAAAATGATTAGTAGTATCTTTTGTTTTTCAATGAATGAAGAGAAAAAATATACGTATACAAAATGAAGTATCCTAAAATTGATAAATAATATTATTTATAAATATTGTATATAAAAATTGTATCTACATTATAACTAAATCAAATCAAAGACAGTATTTAAAAGACTATTTAAAATGTATATTAAAGATTTTACTATATGAACAGTATTATATGACTTAGTTTTACATAGAGCACTGGATGGGTAGGTTTGTTAGGGCAGGTAAGTAGTTTCCTGCTGAAACACTTAAACTACCCACCTACCCTAAAAAATCTAGTGCTCTAGTTTTACACAGAGGAGCAATATTTGTAATGTGTAAACCCAGGAAATAAGGGCCCAGATCTATGTATATTTAAATAAATTGTGCCACTAATATCCCTCCATATATAAATAGAAGCACAATGTAAAAATAATCGAATTGTCCAGAATTTCTTAAGGGGTTTGGACTTTTTCGTTTCTACCTACAAATTCTAAAAATATTTTGTTTTTAAACATTTTTTTATACATAAAGACAAAATATATCATTGTGAAATTTTGTAGATATGTTTATTTATATTCAAAGAATACACACATTTTTTTTTAGATTTTTAAAATGCAATTTTTTGGCCATAAATTTGTTTTTGAAAAAACATCAAAAAACGGTGGTCGCCATGATTCCGGACGTTTGGATGGACAAAAAAAAGGGGATATTTATAGATATATAGATATTTATTATTCAGTATTGAAGTCGCTATAGCCCTATCTAGAAGAATTTTTTTTTGGCCATAAAATAACGAAATGGCGGACGTTTTTCAAAAAATTTTAAATAATTTTCAAGAAAAACGTCTGTTATTTTTTGGCCAAAAAAAATCTAGATAGGACTATAGCGACTTCAGTACTGAATAATAACCCGTTTTTTTTAGTCGATCCAAACGGCCGGAATCATGGCGACCACCGTTTTTTGATTTTTTTTTTCACAAAAAAATTTAGTAAATTTTCACATGAAATCCCCTAGTCTAAGAGCCTAAGGACCTTTTCGAATTCAATTTGCTTCACGAAGGAAATCGATTGTTGTCCTAATAACCTTGTAAAATTGGAATTTGTTGAGGAAAAAACATCTAGCTAATGTACCTAGCATCTTTTTGTATTTGTTAATAAACTCCAAAAGCCCCTAATGATCCACGCCAAACGTCGTCACACTAGATCAGCTTCGCATGACTAAACGATTTCTCATTTATTAAAATCGATTTAGGCTCTAGAGGGGAATAAAAACACGCATATTTCTTAAGAACTGGGTATAAATAAAAAAATATGGAATATTTTAATTTCCAAAGATTTGACCTAAATATTTTTTTTTTCATGAAAATTAAGGATTTCAAAAATCAGTTAGCTGGCCAGGGCCCTGCAGGGGTGGGATTTTTTTCTTAACAAGACCTTGTAATCATACTTAATTCTCTGTATATAAAAATGTAACGTGTAAAAAATTATATAGTATGACAAAATACTCCCTAGCCTCTTATAAATAAGTAGAGTTTATTTTTGTATAAAGAAATTGACTTATATCCACCCTTGTAAGTATTAAAAGTAAATTTGATTCTGTAAATAGTAAATTTGTAAATAATAATTATAAAATATATCTAATATAATATATCTAATTGTAATTAAAACATATCATGCCCATTAATTAAATTAAATTAAATAGGGGATTGTTTTTAGGGTTGATCCTGAATTTCAGCACTTTTAGAAAAGACGATTTTTTTTAAATCTTTTGTTTCTGTGCCGAAATTCTACTAAAAGATTAATATTTGAGAGGCCATAACGGTTGCTATTGACGACATTATATTCTCATTGTGGTATTTACTAGTAGTTATTATCGATGAATACAATGTTATATTCTTTACCTAATACTGTATCGAGGGTAATATAAATTTCGTTTATATTAATCCCCATCTTGGAAAAATACAACTGCGTAGTCGTTGCATTTTTGTCATTGAGATTAATATTTATGAAATTCATAATAAAACCTTTGCACTAGGTATATTACCCTTAACATATGCAATATACACTTGATATTTGAAGGTTTTTAAGCCTCCCACGGTAGTTTTTATTCAAATTTTAACTTTTTGTTTCCGACCTCTGATGTTTTTTCATAAATTGTTTAAACACACCATGAGAAGTAATTTAGGCAAATATAAAAAATCTTTCGGATCGATCGTTTTTTTACGTTTATTCTAATTTATTATAATATGTACATATTACGTATCTACTTCAATATATATTTTAGATATATTAATAAAGTTATTATTTATGATCACTACAATACAACTTATTACATAAGGTCTTTTTCTCTCTTTTAGCTTGATAAAGTCTTGATTAAAGACGAAACGTCGCTAGTGCATAAAACTTAGTGTTTTTATTTAAAGTCCTAGTCCCGATATTTGTTTATTAATTGTATAATCGAAGGACACTAATATAATTTGATAATACAAAAATGCTTATCTCCAACGCCAAATGGCGCACCTTTTTTTCTAGCGCTATATTGTTTTGTGGGCGAAGTCGACCAAAAAATCAAAAAATTTTTTTTTACATATTCGGGTTTAAAATGCCATGAAACGTCGAGAAAATGTGGGTGTTAAAAAAATATCGGTCTGTCTGTCTTCTGACTAAAAACCTTGTAACTTTTAAACGAAAGCTCCGATTAAAAAAAAATATTCACTGTACGGTTCAGGACCTTCGTAGTTTACCTGACGTCAAATAGGGCTAATATTGGAGAGGAACAAGGGACGAAAAGGGGTCAAAAACCAATATTTTTGGCGATAAATGGCTTATTATTCATCGAAAGATAACAATTCTTATCCTACGACAAAATTAATTAAAATTTTAGTGGAAAATAAAAAAATACTTGTTAACTTTGCAAAAATTGTTATCCTACGATCAATAATAAGCGAGTTATAGCGAAACATACTAGGTTTTGTTGCCATTGTCCTCCTAACCTTATTACAATGTTAACCATATTTGACATCAGAAAAATTACGATTCAGGAATCGTACATTGAAAGAATTTTTTAAATCGGACCCTTCGTTTAAAAGTTACAAGGTTTATAGTCGGAGGAAAGACAGACCGATATTTTTCTAACACACACACAGACATTTTTCACATATTCTCAATGACATTTTAAGTCTAAATATGCAAAAAAAAATTGATTTTTATAAAACTAGAAAAAAACGATACGCCCTTTGGCATTGGAGATAAGCATTTTTGTAATGTAGTGATCATAAATAATTACTTTTTTATTATATCTAAACTATATATTATTATAATAAATTAGATAAAACGTAAAAAAACGATCACGGTGGGTTTCAATGCAAAAATCGAGAACACTAAATTTTTCCCAACATCCAAGCAATTAATTTTATACCAAAAAGAGCAAAATCCGTCGGGCGATTTTTGAGAAAACTTTAATTATGTGCAAAAATCGGCAAAACTCCAAGGTTTTTTAGTAGAATTGTTTTGTTTCGTTTAAATAGTTGATAGTTTTTCAGAATATTCCTTTTGTGGTAATTTAAAATTTTATAGTATATTAAAAAAATTATTGACGAGTGCTTAAAAACATCTTATGAAACAATTTTTTATATTATTTTTTCTTCTGATGACCAAAAACAATACCAACACAAAAAATTTCATTTTTTATTCGTCCTTTTTTTAATGAACGTGAAAAAATGCAATAAAAAAAGTGCCAGTCTCATAATAAAGCTCATTTCGACACATTTGGGTGTCATATAGTAAATTTTATAAAACGGAAACAGAAAATATTATTTAATTTTGTGTTTATGCTTATCATGCAGAAGAATGGATCACCCTAGATTTCTTTTTCTAAGAAAAATATTTCGTTGCCAAGTAACAAGCTATGCGATCTGCATTATTTTCGTTAAAAAAAGAAAAACTAAAAAGTAAAAAAGAATCGAAAAGAAAAATACGAAAAAAAAAATTTTTTCAACAATTTTTTTTTAAGATTTTTATTCCTTAGGTTCTTACTTATAATTAGTTTCCAACGCGTTGAAACGCCGGTAAAGTATTGTGGCGACCACAACAGATTTTTTCCAAAAGGATTTATATTCTGTGTTTATACTTTTGGTAAAATAATGGTATTTTCTCTCGATTTAGGTCATGATCGCATAGCTTTTTACAATAGAAAAAAGTAATCATATGCAAAAAGAGAAGCATTCGGGTTTTATAATATCTTAAAAGAGCCCTAGTGTTGTAATAATAAACCCAAATGTGTGCTTAATACTAAGTAGAACGTAGATAAAATATATTTACTGTTTCCATTTTATAAAGTTTACCGTATGACACCTAGATGGGTGTCGTAATGACCTTCATTATGAGCCCTATTGTTTTTTGTATTTTACCACGTTTCATAAGAAATACCATTCAAAAATTTAAAGAAATATATGGTTGGTAGGGTTTTTAAACTTTAGGAGAAAAAATAGTATAAAAACTCTTTTCATAATAGATTTTTAGGCAATTTATTTTTTTAATATACATACAATGTAAAATTACCAGGAGAGGAATATTTTGAAAAATAAGCAAACAAAAAATCGTATTATAAGACCTTGGCTTTTTGCCGGATTTTGCTCAAATTTAAAGTTTTCTCAAAAATCACCCGACGGATTTTGCTTTTTGGTCAAATTAATCGGGGCAGGGAACCCAGGTAGCAAGGGATGTTATATTACAAGAAATTAACATCACTTTTGGGTGTATTTTTAAACTAAATCATAACATCACATAATATTGAAAAATAACATATATTTAACATCACATACAACGTAACACGTGAGACGTGACAACCATCTTATTTAATAACAAATATTTAGCAGCGCTGTGAATATATCGCATGTCACATATTAACGTGGCTTTCATGTGAATGTAATTTTATTTTGCTTCTCACCGACGTTCGAAGAAAAAAAATCAATATAAGACGATGTTGATAGAGTAAATTATTATAAGGAAATTGTATACACATTATACGATTTCCAATAAATAGGGGGCTCTGCCGGGCGTCTCAAAACCACGCACACTGATTAAAGGAATATATTTTCCGATTAATCTGCAATTTCGTATTTATAATCTATCTATTTCAATCTGTGATTGTTTCAATTACTGACTGATTTTAAATCTGATTTTTTTATAGGGTTATAGCGTTTTTAATGGTTTTATTTAGAAAAAGCTAATATCCTAGGATATTATTTAAATATTAAAGTTCCAGTAACGGCATCAATAAGATATTAGATATAACAGCGCAGAAATGTGGATTTATGATGTCACAAACACGTTATTTTCGGGATATCATTGTGTGATGTTATTAGGGGCGGACTTAGGACATCCCCACCATGCTACACTCTTGTTAAATGAGACTACAATCTTAACATCACATGTCACATATTAACGTGGCTTTCACGTGAATGTCATGTTATTTTGCTACCTGGGAATATTATTCAAGAAAAACTTTTTCGCATTTAAAGTGAATTTAAACCCACCGTGCGATCGATCCGAACGATTTTTTTTTATTTACCTAAATTACTTCTTATATTATGGTGTGTTTAATTTATGAAAAAAAAATCAGGGATCGGAAACAAAAAGTTTGCAAAAAAACATCCTTTATAAAAATTTGAGTTGTTATGGCCAGTAAACATTTTGTTGGTTTTTTTTTAATTTTTAATAACATTTTGCTTATTTGAGAAAAATATATACACGGTGTATTTGAAATAGGGTCGGAAATTTTAACTGATGATTCTACATCATAAAATATGACAAAAAGTTCCTATAAACATATGTCTAAAAATGCGTCATAAGGGAGCTACGCCCCTTTGAAAGTGGCTAAAAAAATCGGTTTTTATTTAATAACTCAGGAACCCTTTGAGATATATCAACGAGGTTTTGCACGTCAACTAATCCTACCAAGGCTCGTTTTTATGTGTTATTTTCATGTACTTATTTCAACCAGGGGTGTGCGAAACGGGGGGGGGGCTTATCAGTTTTTTGTCCCAAACTTTTTTCTGTGTAACTTTTTTGCAATTTTATTTTTGAAATATGATTCCTCAGGTCAAAATACATAAAAAAGGTACTTTTGTTGTAATACTGTAGGATTAACCGTTTTCGAGAAAAATTAATTTAAAGGTGAAATTCTACGGTTCGAGGACGAAAAATTAAATACTAAAATGTTGAAAACCAAAATTTTAATGATGCAATGTTATTCTACATCAAAAACTAAGAAAAAAACCTCATATACAGGTACTTCCAAAAATCAATCCTAATGGAGCTATGGTCTCCTAAATATGCACCATTTTTAAAGCGCTATGGTGGCTTTAAAATCGTTTTTTCGACCTACATGTTTGGAAACTTTTTTTCTTAGTTTTTGTTGTAGAATAAAATTGCATCATTAAAATTTTGGTTTTCAACATTTTAGTATTTAATTTTTCGTCCACGAACCGTAGAATTTCACCTTCAAATTAATTTTTCTCGAAAACGGTTAATTCTACAGTATTACAACAAGAGTACCTTTTTATGGATTTTGACCTGAGGAATCATATTTCAAAAATAAAATTGCAAAAAAGTTACACAGAAAAAAGTTTGGGACAAAAAACTGATAAGCCCCCCCCCCCGTTTCGCACACCCCTGGTTGAAATAAGTACATGAAAATAACACATAAAAACGGGCCTTGGTAGGATTAGTTGACGTGCAAAACCTCGTTGATAGATCTCAAAGGGTTCCTGAGTTATTAAATAAAAACCGATTTTTTTAGCCACTTTCAAAGGGGCGTAGCTCCCTTATGACGCATTTTTAGACATATGTTTATAGGAACTTTTTGTCATATTTTATGATGTAGAATCATTAGTTAAAATTTCCGACCCTATTTCAAATACACCGTGTATAAAGATTTCAAAATTAAAAAAAAAATATTTTTCAAATTTTAAATATTTTTAGATCAAACCCTATTTTCTTAATTTTCTGTACAAAAGACGAATACTAAAGACTTAATTAAGACTTAAGGTCATATCGACTTTTTTAAAAAAGTTGAAATTCATTCACCCCTATTATTTAATGGTTGCTCAAATTAGGAATGGTCAATCAGTTATGCACATAACTCGAGTTATTTACTCGTTAATAAGTCTGTATCTAAAAAGTGTTTCAAACTAAATGAGGTCAATTTAACACATAAAAATGAATATCGTTAAAAAATAAAATAAAATTCTTTTTAGAAGCAGATTAAACTAATTAAATCAATTATGAAATAGTGTTTTTTGTAATAATAATATTAATAATAAATATTATATAAAGTTATTGTTTTGTTTTACTTTATTGACTTACCCTACTATAGTTTGTATACAGAAAAAATATGAAAGACAGGTTAAATATCTAAATAACTAGATATATTGGTTCGAAAGTCAATTAAAGCCGGTGGTTCCCTCTACCACTAGCCCACACAAGTCCTGGACTTAGGGGATGCTTAATTAAGTAGAATAGTACGTGGTTAAAAAACAAACAAACATAAAAAATATCTAAATAACTAATTAATTAATTAATTCACAATTCCCAGATAGCACATGGTATCTTAAAGACGTTTTTTTAGATCTTAATTATAGATAGATATAGAAAGACATAAAAAAGATATCTTATGGACTTCCTTTTAGGGATGTTTAAAATATATCTGATTATGATGTCTCTAAGATGTCTTTTAAGTATCGGTACAAGACGTCTTAACTTCGATACTCATAGCTAAAAAGAAAAAAAAAACTTAAAAAGATTTTTCAAATTATAGTTTTTTTCTAATTATTATTACGCTTTTTATATCAATACGACCGTACCTAGCAACATAAATAGGAGGGGGTATTATGTTGTAAAGTCGCCTGTGCAAGGGGTCAGTAAGGGCATATCCACAGTCTCGCATAGGAACGTGCGATGCCGTGATTGGCTTGATGTGCCGCCATGTATCTTGTAAACCAATCACGGCATCGCATTCTTATGTTTTATGTTTTATCTTATGCAAGCTTCTGAATAGGCTTTAAGGCGTCTTAAAAATTAGTTTTAAAGACGTTACCTTTTGTAACATCGTTAAGACGTCTTTAAGATGCATATACGGCGAAAACCGACGCTCTTAAGACGTCTTGAATGACGAGTTACGACATCTTTAAGATCTCTTTAAGACATCTTTGTGCTGTCTGGGTTATATCTGGAAAAATCGGATATTTTTTAAACCAAATTTCACCTTCGCTAAGATAGTAAGCGTGAATCACACCACCCTGGTGGAAAATTACGTTAGAACGATTTGACCTAACGTTTGATGAATGTGGTTTGAATGTTAGATGCCTATTGTTATGGTCTACGTTAGACTAACGCTTATCTAACGTTAGAGGAAATCCAAACGCTAGATAAACGATATTTAAACGTTAGGCAATTAACAGTAGGAATCTAAAGTTAGAAATCAGGAAATTCATAGACTAAATAAGCGTTAGAAAAAAAGTTTTTTTATAGATGGACCCAGCCAGCACTGGCCCGTGTACAGCCCAGACACCACATGATATCTTAAAGACGTATTTTTTAGATCTTAATTATGTCTGGACGCCTAAAGACATAAAAAGGATATCTTATGGACTTCTTTTTAGGGATGTTTAAAAGATATCTGATTATGATGTCTATAAGATGTCTTTTAAGTATCGGTACAAGACGTCTTAACTTCGATACTCATCGCTAATAATAAATTAACTATTAAAAAAAAAATTAATTTTTTTTTAAAGATCTTTTTTTGAAAAACAAAAAAAAAAATTTTTTTTGAATTTTTTTTTACGATAAACGAAAAAATACAAAAAATCAAAAAAGGTATTTTCAAAAAAAAAACTGAAAAAAAAAATAAAAAAAAATAAAAAATCACATTTTTTTAATATCTTTTTTTGACAAACAAAATACCTCTCATTCTAATTATTATTATGCTTTTTATATCAATACGACCATAACTAGGAACGTAAATGGGAAGGGCTATTATGTTGTAAAACCGCCTGTGCAAGGCGTCAGTAAGGCGTCTTAAAAAAGATGTCTAAAGACGTTACCTTTTGTAACATACGACGTCGTTAAGACGTCTTTAAGATACATATATGGCGAAAACCGACGTTCTTAAGACGTCTTGAATAACGAGCTACGACATCTTTAAGATCTCTTTAAGTCATCTTTGTGCTGTCTGGGAGGAAGGTATCCACCCTTTTAACTTTGAATAAAAGGGTGCATATTGGCTTTTTCATACATAGATGTTTTTGCTAAAGACTAATCGGGCCCTTTAGGAAATAGTCTTTTTTTATACTGGGGCCTGCGTTAAATTATAAATGGGCCCGTATTTGTTTTCTTTTTTTTGCCAATAGTTGATTAGGCCCTTGGAGATATATTTGTCATGCCAAGGCCCGTGTTGATTTTTAAATCAATCTCGGTTTCACTTAAAAGTGAAACCGAGATTTTTTTCGTTACAAAGTTTTTTACTAAAGGCTGCAGCCTGATCATCATCAGGCCCGTTAAGAAATATTTTTATGTGCATATAATGGAGACGGGTGACGGGTGACTATAACAATTTCAAAGACTAAAATAGTTGGGGTGACATTTTTTACCTAAAGAAAAAACGTGTGAAGATCCAAAATAATCAAAGAAGAAATTGATGAGTCATAAATGATGACTCATAATATATATTTTTTTTTATTTGAAAGGACCCTTAAGTATACTTAACCAGTGCAGGGCCGGATTCAGGGTAAAATTTTCAATTAACAGACTATCAAATTATTTAAAAAAATTGCCCGCAAGGCAAGAGCTTTTTTGCGTTTTTTTTTTATTCAAGTTTGTTAAACTTAAGTGTAGGTAAAATGGGTATAAATTTTCTTGCATTTTTATGAAATTTGAAATGGTAACACTGTTTTAAAATTAAAATAGACCATCAAAATTTTAAAAATTTTCGCCTGGTCGTTACGGCTTTCTTAAGTTTTTTTTTATTTACGATAGTAAAATTTGAGGTTTACAATATTAGATTAAAAAAAAACAAATCAGAAACTAACAGTAAAAAATTTCGCCTGAGGCGCTAACTTACTTTTAGGTCGCTACTTTTTTGTCAGGAGGGGCGCCGCTTCAGCCCCCCGTATAACTATCTTAGCTACGGCCCTGAACCAGTGTGCCTGCTAACTGGTTAACAGTAATTATTTAAGTTTATGATTGAATAACTAAATTTTATTAATTTTTATTTTCAATTTTCGTAGAAAATTTTTTTTTCAAAATAAATTGCAAAAAAATGTAATTAGTTACCGTTGTAATGGGAAAATCTGAAATTGTATTTGCGGCGCCACCTAGTATTCGATAGCCAAAATGACTAACTCTCATATTCGCGAAGTTGTAAACTTTTACCAGTTTTCTATCACAGTTTTTGCTTTCAGGACAGAGAAAAATCGCCGATTTTAGTTTCGTCTCCAGGGTATGTATTCTCGGACTCGAGAGAACGCATTCCCGGGAGAAAGGTAGTGTGGGTTGCATATTCTTTCTCTCGAAACGCAAAACTACTTATTCTTGAACTTCACTTCGCACGAAAATTGAGGAACTTTACTTCTACTACTCGGGATCGTGAGAAGCGGTCGTTCACGGAAATTTTGACATATAAGTTAGTCGCGCCCATTCGAACATAACCCTATTTTTGCTTTGGTTTGTGTTTTTAATTTGAATACCGTTTTGTTTTATAATAGTTAATCGTAATTAATAAAAGATTTTTTATATTTATAAATTATTATACATATTATGATAATAATAATATAACGATGGATGATTTGGAAATTGTGGGGGCTGTTGCCCTTTTGGGAGATTAATAAAATTTAGAAGGATTTTTTTTGCTGACTGCTAGTTGGCGTAGATCTTTTTCTGGTTTTATTTTCAGTAATTTCTTACTAATAATATATTATACTTATATATATATTAATTAAAAAAATATTTAAACCTCAGCACTTGTTTACAAAAAAAGTAAATTAATGACAGCTTGTCACAAGCTGCTTGTACACGCAAACTCGTGCGCATCAGTTGCTTTTCATCCGTGAAACGAGTAAGATGTACTTTCGGCAGGAATTAGTAATACGTTAAGCGCGTTTAATTTTCTAGCACCAAGTCTTTTAGTATTAGTTATTTATTTATTTATTTGCTATCTTAGATATGCCCCAGAATCGATTTTATATATTTTATAGTGATTGTATGGAAGATGTGCAGTAAAATGACGAACATGTGATTATATTGGAGTAAGAAGGGAATTTTATGTTTTTTAATCATTTATAATGCTGATAAATTTTGATTTGGAAGCAACTAACACGTGAAGAAGTTTTTATACGTACAAAATTTTTTATATACTAGCGCATGCGCAAATATATTTACAAATTAGTAAAAAAACTGCCTTGGCAACAGCTAACACAACCAACAGTAAACACGAAAAGGAAAGAAGGAAAAGAAAAAGAAAAGGTCTTACAGAAGACTGGAAATTTTATATATTTAAAACAGGAGTGGGCATGGCGAAAAGCCAGACAAGAACCACTCTTGGTGAAATGAGTAACTAAGAGGGATCTGGCTAATTATCTCACTGAGAAAAGGCCATAATAAAGGAGGAAGAAGAAGAAGAAGAACTCGTGCGCATAATCTGATTGGTTAAAATCCACTAAAATACTTGGCAACGCTGCAGAGATCCCATCACGCTCCCTGCTATTCAAGAACAGCATTTTTTAACTTTGGGGAACTTTGATATGATGTGATCAGTTCCCTTCCTACGAAAATTGTTCACGTTCTCTCAAGCCCAAGAATAGATACCCAGATAGAGTGAATTGCTATAAGTAACAATGCAGAAAAATGAATTCCGGGAAACGTAACACACTTTGTTTGAGAACCCTTTCGTCGTCTTTTCTGTAGCCCTAGGGCCAAGTAATTACTTGGATTAATCCACTTCTTTGCTTGGCCCTATAGGGCCATACTTATATTCTGCTATTATGCACCAAACCAATATTAAATTAGTCTGATACCTAGGTACTAACCAACATTACTAACTGGTACTAACTGCACATTAAAAGTAGATATTTTCATTTTTATTTAAGTATAAAACTAAATATAATAATTAAATAAAATTAGTACATTCCAACAGGTGGAGGACCTCCAAAAACATGTTCCCATGATGTAGGTATTTTCACCTTTTCTAAATATTTACAATCAAAATTTAATACTTTCATTAAAATATTGCAAGTTTGCATTGCATCAGGAATATTATCTCCTTCAGATACATTCTTGACTAACAAAGTACATTTCAAGTCTGTACATAAATATTCATATAACTTAACAACAAACCCTGCTCCATTTATGTTATATTTACCACTTAAAAGGGGCTCAACCACTTTTACTCCATATTTTTCCATAATGCCATCCATATTATTGTTACTGATGTAAAAGAATTTGTTCATATTAATAACATGCATCTCATAATCAAAAGCGCTTGTTAATAAAATAATGTGTCCTAATTTAAATTCAGTTAAAGCTATTTTGAGATCAGCAAAGAATTTTGTAACCAATCTGAAGTTTAAAGTTGATCGTAGTTGAATGGCAGCTATTTTTAAATCTTCTATTATGTATAACTCACATGCTGTACATATTTCTGAAGTATTTGATTCATAGGGATCGCCACCAACTGAAGATATAATAGCTGGGTGCCAAATTGTTGCAATTTTTTTCATATTAAACGTTGTTATTAACAAATCCACTGTTAACTGAGGTACATTCCCAACTGATACACTTGGTATAAATAGTGTGTATCCAGATAAATCAACATTTTCTTTGAATTTGAATAAGTTCTTCATGTTAATCTATACTTTTGTTTACGATAGATGACTTGACATTAAACATAACCTCACAAACTAAAAGGTAAAAGATCGATTTATTTACATGATGATTAAAATCCAGAATGATTTATTGCAAAGGTTTTTATATATTTTCTTTGTTTTTAACTATTTAATAGAACAAATTTTAACAAAATATTAATATTTTTATTTAAAATTATAAGAAAATTTATTGTACATAGCAAGGCAAATTAATAATACATGTTTTAAATGTGTTATGTAATTCTAGAACGTGTATGGTAACCTTTAAAATCAGTTGTCAAAATAATTTACAATCGGGGTTGTAGTTGACATAATTTGCCGATTGTTTTAAAATTATTAAATTAACTGATTGATTTGAATTATGTCAAAGCCCAAAGAAAGTAAATGGTCAAATTATGCACTTAGAATTATAGTTAATACAGCATCACATCCTTTTGAATATGCAAAAGTTTTGATACAGGTTAGTTTCAAATTTTTTAGTGTCCAACCCTTTTGTATTGACGTTGTCATACTTTACAGATTGGATATGAACCGATTGCCCCACGACCAACTACTACATTTTTTGGAAAACCAGCATTGAAACTGCCCAACATATTTGAATATGGTAATTATAGAGCTAAATAAACATGATTTCTACAGGAAATTATATTCACATGCCTGCCCTTTAATTTAATTTTGTTTCTCATGTCTTGTGGGGGTTATGTTCATTTATTCTAAATGTGCACGCGTTGGGCAGCCCCATACCACATTTTAGATGAAATTGATATATGTAATGATATTGATGTGATCTAGAATGTGGTCTGAACCCCTACTCCTTCATTATATTACGTTTGTTTCACCTTGTACTATTCTAGTTAAGTAAGCATCCCCTAAGTCCAGGGCTAGTAGTAGAGGGAACCACCAGCTTATACTGACTTTCGAACCAGTTTGGGAGTTACTTACGCCTTCGCCAAATTTAAATTATTAATTAACTAAAAAAGGCAAATCGGCGCCAGTGAGAATCTAACTCACGCTAGTTGGCTAGTAGACTTGTCATGTACTGACGTGCCAATCCTCCCATACTACACTAATTCTCCCATAATGCATTTGCCAAATTTACTATTTTAGTTAAACACATTAAGAGTGTTGATGGTTTTACTGGGTGCTATAGAGGTTTGGGACCTAAAGTATGTGGCAATCTTCTAAGTGCAGTTGTAACACAAAAAATTATTGATAATATGGACCTTGAAAGGGAAGAAGAGGATGATACAGATGAAATTAGGTAAAAATAATAAATTAAAATAATGTGATGAAGTTATGGGGTAAGATTGCCTCTTTTTACAAAAAATAGGTCCAAAAAGTCTAATTTACTTTTTAGTGGGATGGACCTCTAAGGACACTAGATCTGTCATGCAGCAGCAATTGCAGGAAACTAAACTAGAGTTAACAGATTGTGTTCTTATAGACCACACCCTATATGCAGCTGATATTTTCTTTTATTTTCAGGAAGGAAAAGTTTATTAAAGGTGTGAAATGTGAGTTGGCAACCCATGCTGCAGCCATCATTATCAGCCAACCATTTCATGTAATTACTGTTAGAATTATGGCTCAATTTATTGGTAGAGAAGCAAAATACAAGTAAGTTTTAATCCACTTGCACCAATATATAAGCTGGGACTTAAGTTGGACTAATGGTGCAGGTCACTTTCAAAACAACTTTACCAAAAGGTTTTTGCCATGTTGAAAATCTTTGTTCCAAACTTGAGTTTGCATCAAAGCATTCTTGAAATACTGTAAGTTGTTTTCCAAGCGACATCCATGATTACTATGACTATAAAATGAGTTTAATTTAATATTGCCATATTTGACCATAAAGAACCCCACACAAAACCCCGTGTTTTTTGCCTTCGGCTAAATTTGTTGGAAATTATATATTTTATTAACCTTCATGTCCTTAGTAATTGACCAAAATTTCAGCTTAATTGTATGTACAATTTTTGAAATATCGAGCTTTAAAATTCGTGATTTAGGATTCAGGAAAATTTTGCACCTGTTAAAATTTTGTGCTTTTTTAATGTCAGTTTTTTACGTATGATTAAACTGAATGGTGCAAATTGAAGGTGTTTAGATGCTTTATTTAAATGTGTTATAACATTGGCCACAGAGTGTTTCCCTTTTCTGTGGCAACAGTCTAAAACAGGCGATATAATAAATATTAAAAATGCTAATTATTAATTTTGGTTTAATAGTAAAAAACAGAAAATCTAACAGCTAGAATTAAATAATTTTTTTATATGTTATATTTTTTAAGTTACTGAATAAAAATAATTGAAAGCGAAACTTATTAGAGTACTCAAAGTCCTTCTGTTTGGGCATGATGAGGGTAAACCCCATCAAAAAAAAATTAACTTGATTCAATCAGCTAAAACTTTTAAATTCTCGGTAAATATTACAAATAAATGAAATGTTAGAAAAGGTATATAAACATTATCTGTAGGTACCCCTTTTCCTACCACGCTTAAATTACTTTTGAGAAACTGGTTAACTTATTATCTTAAACACAGAAATAAGTAATTTTATAACAGTTCAACGTTTCATGCCCTTTACTCCACTATGCCAATGTAGGGTCTTTAGTTGGTTTACCTACATCACTTTAGCAATACATTTTCTAAAATTCCATTTATTTGTAAGATTTACCGAGATTTTAAAACTTTTAGCTGATTGAATCGAATTAATTTATTTTGATGTGGTTTACCCCCATCATGCCCAAACAGAAGTACTTTGAGTACTCTAATAACCTTCGCTTTCAATTATTTTTATTCAGTAACTCAAAAACTATAAAATATATAAAAATTATGAAATTCTAGCCGTTAGATTTTCTGTTTTTTAATAGTAGTAGTAAATGCTTTTTATTGTTTTCACAATTAGCCATCGACCGAAGTCCTTCAGCTTGGGTACAATTTTAAATTACAATATGTATTATATATATATATATCAAAAAAATAAATGTTTTGTTAAAAAAAAACAATAAATAGATAAATGTTTTGTAAAAAAAAAAAAAAATAATTGTTTTTTAATATTAAACCAAAATTAATAATTAGCATTTTTAATATTTATTATATTGCCTGTTTTAGGCTGTTGCCACGGAAAAGGGAAACACTCTGTGGCCAATGTTATAACACATTTAAATAAAGCATCTAAACACTTTCAATTTGCACCATTCAGTTTAATCATACGTAAAAAACTGACATTAAAAAAGCACAAAATTTTAACAGGTGTAAAATTTTCCTGAATTCTAAATTACCAGTCTTAAAGCTCGATATCTCGAAAACTGTACATACAATTAGGCTGAAATTTTGGTTAATTACTAAGGACATGAAGGTTAAAAATATATATAATTTCCAGCAAATTTAGCCAAAGGCCAAAAACACGGGGTTTTGTGCGGGGTTCTTTAATCGAAGTTTAAAGTTAAACCATTGTTGGTACAAGTGGCCTTTAATTATGCTGAAGTTTGCAGCGTTTTTTTGCATTGAAGATTCAAATAGTATATTAAAGCACTCATTCCATACACTAGTACTTTAGAAAACCTGCCGCAAGCGGCTTGTTTTCTAAACTTCATGACCTTTAAGCTATGGAATATCTGATAAAGTCTCCAAAGTTGCTTTATAAGTAAAATGTTATCTAAAAAAAGCTAAAACACCAATAACCATCCATCAATGTTTTTAGAATGTTTTTTTTTGCTACACAGAATAAATTCAAAAATTTAAAAAGGGTCACTGAAAGCCAACATAAAACTATATACCTATTTAACACCTCTGACCTCAGCAAATTATATCTTAAGACAATAATACAAATATTTTTTTTCTTTTCTAGTGGAATAATTGCCCCAGTCAAGGAAATTTATGCCCAAAATGGACTGTTAGGATTTTTTAGTGGTTTAGTCCCTAGAATACTAGGTGATGTTATTTCTTTATTATTAGCCAGTTCTCTTACCTATGCCATCAATTACTATTTTGTAAAAGAGAGAGAACTACAAGTTTACACTTCAGCAACCATGTCTGTAAGTATATTTTTTTACAGTTATGATGAACATATCTACACAAGTCTTAAGAAATGTTTCATAACAATCGGGTTATTTTAAGCCTTTTCCAATTGCACAAATAACCGAATGATGCGTCGCATTCACCAAAATTGTAAATGTTACAAAACTTTAATTTCAAAAGGTTTTTATCAATTTCAATATCAAATGCTGTAAAACAAAAAGAAAAACATTGAGGTTCTCTTAAAGATGGTGGGGGGTTGTTTTTGTAAAAATTCGTATATTGGGGTTTTTAAGGTGGCGGAAAGAGAATATGATAATAAAAAAAATCTAACTCCACCCCCTAAGAGGCGGGGCAAGGGCGTAGATCTTTTTCTTCTATGGGGGGGGGTAATACCTAGGGCCGGCCTTTCAAGCCTCAAATTTGGCGCCCCTAGCAAAAAAACACCCTAAAATAAAGCTTTGTGCGCCTACAAAAAAAAATTGCCCCCCAAAAAATGCCATCAAGAAAAAAAGCTTTATCCCTGACGGTTTCTACCAAACGTGGCGCCCCTACAAAAAAAAATGACGGCGCCCAAAAAAATACCCAAAAGCTTTGTCCCTGACGGTTTCTACCAAACTTGGCGCCCAAAAAAATACCAACAAGAAAAAAACTTTGTCCCTGACGGTTTCTACCAAACTGCGCCCTGCAAACAAAATTGGCGCCTACGCCTATGGGGGGGGGGGGTAATTACCCCCCTCATCTACGCCCTTGAGGCGGGGGTTAGTTATAGTGAAAATAGGTATATTTTTAAGGTTTGCTAAAACTGAATCTGACAATAAAAATCCTTTTTTGCGCGCGGAGGTGAAAAATGGGAAAGCTCTTTGCTCTAGACCCCATCACAAAGTGTCACAACACCCCCTATATTTTATGGAATCCCCATGCTCAGGAAAAAAAAGTAATATTTTGTTTTAGTTCTTGGCAACAGCAATAACATATCCCTTCCAAGTGGTCTCCAATTGTATGGCAGTAAACAACTCCGGAATTGTAGCAGGGACTCCTGCATTTATGCCCATTTACCATTCCTGGTATGACTGCTGGAACGACCTCTCTCGACACAATCAGTTGAAACGTGGATCTAGTCTTCTGGTGAGATATTACACTGGGCCCCAAATTGTTATTGGCGGACAAGCTTTACAAGTGCTACCAAAACCTAAATTTTCATAAGTTTGTATTTTTCAAATTATATTATTTAAAAGGATTTGATTGGTAGTCTTATTTTAAATTTGGTGAATAAACAAGCATGGTGAGTTTGAGAACATTAGTCCTTACTTTTGATGTCGCGATTTTACTACAACCATCAGTATCCAAAACCAGCTTTAAAAACTTCAGGTAAATTTTTCAGTCCAGTTAGGACACAATAAGTTATAACTTATAAATTTATAACAAAGCAAACTGCAATAAATTTTTAACCAAAAAAACAATATATCCGTGGCTTGGTTCTCAAAGGGCGGATGTCACTTTGTCAATAGCAGCGTTTTCGCGTCAACTCTGATGTAATATTTTGAAAACGCTGCTCCTGACAAAGTGACATCCGCTCTCTGAGAACTAAGCCACAGATATGTAAATTAAATATTTTCTGTTCTTTATAAGTCACTGTTAATCATTGTGATTAGAAAAAAGCATTTAATTTTGTAAATAGATTTTACATTGTGAAAATTTTGAAGTCATGTTTAATATTATATTAATAAATTCTTGTTAGTATTAAACTACTGCTTTATTTTCAACCTAAAGTAATCCCGTAGCATTTTGTAAAATAAAAAAATTTAAAAAAAAATTACATGTGCCACAAAGGGTATAAGGGAGCCACTAAATTCAAAGGTAATGATTTGTAAAACTGGCTATGGTGGGTTGACACAGTGTTCCCAACTTCCGAAACTTCATACCCCGGTTCTCGATTTATTAAAGATTTCATATTTTGGCTACCCCCCTAACACTCCCCTTTATGAAGTTCCCATGAGTTGGGAAAACTGGGTTGACCTAAACCACCAGACCCTAATTTAAATGTGGACAATGTCAACACTGTCTCCTTACTTAACACATGCCAATGTACAACTGATGTGGGCAAGTTTGGCTAGAGCTGGCCTTTAGTTTGGTGGTCTCATGACCCATCACAGCTCAAGAAAAAATAAATAAATAATGTTTAGTAGTTTATCATACATTTGGACACCAGGATTCTCTGAGTACCATTTACATGGTGTGTTGAAAATGTGCAGCATCCCACAAAAATGGTTTCTTCATTAAGGCACCTCGATTATGATCAAACACTCTTACGGCTTGGTTTACCCCGTCTTTCCGAAAGAAGAAGCCGTGGGGACCTTATCTACACTTACCGTATCTTAAATTGTGACTTTTCAGTGGATTTAAATGAACTTTTTACTCGTAAGTTGGACAATACCAGACGTGGTCATACATTAAAACTTTCACAGGAACTTTTTTTACCACTATCAGGCAATATCTTCTACCTAATTGTGTCTTTAGCTCCTGGAACTCTTTAACTGAATCAACTATCTTCACCTCATCAGTAAATTCTTTTAAAAATCGTTATGATGGTAGACATCAAACTTTTATTTTATATTAAATGTTTCAATTTTTATATTTCAAATTATCTATTTATATTTGTAATATTTTAAATTCTCTATTTATATTTGTAATAATACTTGGGCATAATGCCTCTGCCTTTTTGTACTAATAATAAAAATTTGAATATATTTTTGTATAAAAAATTTATGTTAAAATTCTCTAGGTTGGGCAAAGAATTCTACAATCTAATAAATTGTACATTCTTTAAACATTCTTGTTTGTTAATACATCAAAGAAAAATTAAATATTACATGAAGCTGGAGTTTGCAACATTTTTTTGCATCAAAAATTCAAATAGTATATTAAAGGAATTATTCCATTACACGTTTTTAGCGCACTAGTACTTTAGAAAACTGGCCGCAAGCAGCAGTTTTCTAAACTTGTACTTGTGCGCTAAAAGCGTATGTTATGAAACTAGTACTTTAATATACTATTTGAATTTTCATTGCAAACTTCAGCTTAATAATAAAGCACTTCCTTTTTTAGTCATAACATGAAAAATACTGTCTGCCAACAAAATAATACTTTCCCCTATTATAGGGGAAATTAAAAAGCCTATTATAGGTTATTAAAAACAAAAAAAAAATAAAATAAAATAATTCAATTTTTTTTTTTTTTCAAAAAAGGTTTATTTTTTTGTAAAACGAAAAATAAATTGAAAACCAAAAAAAAAAATTAAAAAAAAATTTTTTTCAACAAAGTTTCTATTTTCGTGAAACGAAAAATTGAAAAAAAAATGTTTTTGAAAAAAATTGTTTTTACCCCATTTTACCCTCTTAGTCTTTAGCCCAAAGCGTTCTTGAGTTATTGTGGTCACAAATTTTCCAGACACACAGACCAACCCACTTTTTAGATATAATTTTTTCGTAAAACAAAAAAAATTGAAAAAAATGGTTTTTACCCCATTTAACTAGGGACACTAGATCTAGGTCTTAAGTTAGCAAGGCGACAGACAACGGGAAACGTCAGAAAACATCTGAGCATCGGTTGCCATAGAGAGTTTCTTCACGGATTTTACTGCCCATCCTAAACTTGGAAATTAATCAAATCGAGCCGTTTTGAAGTAAATATTTTGCTAAATTACATCGTCAAAAATGTCAATAGATAACCTAATTTTTTGACGTAAACTTATCATTTGTGTTTTAAAATAGTGTTTAATCGCAGCAAAACAGTGTTAATCATTAATAAACTTACGGTTCTAAAGAGTGTTACGCATAATAATGTTTAACGAAGAAAATTCAATCGCTACAAAATATGTTTTTCATCTTATTTTAAACAAATGAGATAATGGACCATTTTTGCTTAATATGAGGTATTTCTGGACAGCCAGGCTGGAATTTCTTCTTTATTTTCACGAATTAATAAGGTAAATACAATATTGCATGATTTTATCTATATTCTGAACTAAAATTTTATAATATGATCGATTTTATCAGTAGTATGTGGTGTAGAACCAATAAAACTTAAAGCAAATGGAATGTATGGTATATTTATTACTAAATATAGTATTCAAAATCTGAAATTTAATTTGGCATCAGGGCTTTGTGATTGATTAACCTTACTTTTGACTTATTTGTCAAAAATATATTATTAAACTTAAATTTAAATTAAACTTAATGGTAAACACCATACTAGAATATAAAGGTACATTTCTATTTTACTATTTTATTTATAATGTATGTATTTTCTTATTATTTTCTAGAGACAAAAAATGGGGCACGATTTTAACATTTCTGGATGATTACCCTAGCCAAAAGTTATGCAGTTATAAATAAATTGCTCTTATTGAAAGAAGCATATATATTAAAGGTATGCTCAAATGAATTATTGTTTTAATTTAGTATTAAATTGTATAAATTAAGTATTTTTAACAATAAATATAAGGTATCTACATACTTAAGACTATTATTTATTTATTTAAATCTGATGCGTACTATAAACAGGATAGGATGGTTGTTTTGAACATGATAGAATATCGATTTTAAATTTAAATCACTGTAAATAGATCCTAAAAAAATAATTATAAAATATGTGAAGAGCCAATAATAAAGTAATTATAGAAATTTAAAACCAAAATAAATTTTTTATCATGGTAAAATACTAAGAAAACAAGAATAAAAGTAAAAAATGGTACGCTTTTAGAGTTGTTATCGCTTCTGGCCGCCCTCCCTTAGTTCGGCCCTGGACTTTAAGCTTTGCATTATAATAGTAGAACTCTAAAGCGCACAATTGAAGGTAACGCCGAGATGAACCCGAAAAAGTTCACTTTTTTTTTCGATTTTTTATTTTTTTTTATTATTTAAAGAAAAAAATATTTGTGTTTTATAATAAAGCATGTTATGCCCTCAATTTTTTTTTTCAAGTTCAGTCATTAGCCAATTATAAAGCAATTGTAGAAATTTAACACCAAAATACATTTTTACCATGGTTAAATACCAAAAAAACGCAAAAAAAAGTGAAAAAATTATCTGCTTTTCGAGTTTTTATCGCCCCTGGCCGTCCCCCTTAGCCCGATACTGGATTTTGAGCACTGGATTATAACTATAGAACCTAAAGCTTAAATTTTAGTTCAGAATATAGATAAAATCATGCAATATTGTATTTACCCTCGTATTTACCTTATTAATTCGTGAAGATAAAGAAGAAATTGCAGCCTGGCTGTCCAGAAATAACTCATATTAAGAAAAAATGGTCCATTATCTCAGCTGTTTAAAACAAGATGAAAAAAATATTTTCTAGCGATTGAATTTTCTTCCTTACACATTATTATGGGTGACAATCTTTAGAAACGTAAGTTTATTAATGATTAACAGTGTTTTGCTGCTATTAAACACCATTTTAAAACACAAATGATAAGTTTACGTCAAAAAATTAGGTTATCTATTGACATCTTCGACGATGCAATTTAGCAAAATATTTACTTCAAAACGGCTCGATTTGATTAATTTCCAAGTTTAGGATGGGCAGTAAAATCCGTGAAGAAACTCTCTATGGCAACCGATGCTCAGATGTTTTCTGACGTTTCCTGTTGTCTGTTACCTTGCTAACTTAAGACCTAGATCTAGTGTCCCTACATTTAACATCCTTAGTCTTTAGCCCGAAGCGTTCTTGAGTTATCACGCTCATAAATTTCTAAGACACACAGACCGACCGACTTTTTAGATGTAATAAAAAAAAGCAATAAAAATTTTTCGAATTTTTTTCACTTACGCAAGACTTTCCTTGGGGAAAGTAAAATACAAAGTTTTTTATTAATAAATAAATGTAGTAGATGAAAATATACCTAAAATTTAAATTTACCCAAATTTTAATCAGAGTCAGAGGATGAATCGGAATGTTTTCTTTTAGATTTCTTTTTCTTCTTTGATTTCTTTTTCTTTTCTTTCTTCTCTCTATGATGTCTATTGTCACTATCACTGTCTGAATCAGATTCACTGTCTTCGCTTGATGAATGCCTTCGCTTTTTGGACTTTTTTGATTTGTGTTTCTTTTTCTTCTTTTTTGCTTTCTTCAACTTCTCTGCTAGTTCCTTTTCCCTTAACTCGGTTAATGGCGTTAGATAATCTTGATCTGACTCGCTACTTGTACTACTTACATCTAACATGATATCTTTGTTTGGATCAACTTTAACAAAGTTTCTGCATTGATATGTTAAATGTCCTGCGTAACCACATTTTTTGCAAGCTGCTCGAACACTTTCTTTCGCGGGTGGCAATAACTTGGACCCGTATGAATTCATTATTTACCAAACAATGTTTACTAAACATCAGAAAATAACATATAACATAACCTCAACGTTCTTCTTCTTCTTCTCTTTATTTTTGGCCTTTTCTATTATGTCAATTAGCCAGCTCGCTACTCCTTTGTTAGTTTCTGCAGATGGTTTGTCTGGTTGCTACCATACCATCGCTTTCTTTCGGCCTGGTCTTCTGTAAGACTTCTCGTGGGACCTCCCAATTCTATTTAAATGTGCGTAGAAATAAATAAATTTCTTTTATCATAACCTCAAAAACATGTGGATAACCCTAATCCAAATTCAACCACTAAATTACATCACATATTATTATTATTATTATAATTAATATAAGAGTAAGGCTATTTAAAACCTATAAAACTCAAATTACAATAGTTGATCGAGTACATTAAAAATATAACTAATCTAATCTCTATCCCAAATCCAAAACTTAAAACTAAAATTTAATACTTAACACTAATGTGCACATTTTTAATTTAATAAGAAATTGTCCAGTCTGTTTTTAAAACAATTTATACTAGTAGCATTTACTATGTCTTCAGTTAGGGAATTCCAAGTATTGAACACTCGATTAGGAAGAAATGATTTTCTGCAGGAAGTACGATACTGCTCGTGTGACAGCTTTAGGCTGTGACCTCTGAGATGGACATTGTGATTTAGTTGTACGAGTTCAGTAAGATCCACAGAAAATTTATTATGTAGGATTCGGTAGGTGGTTACTAAGCATCCTCTTTCCAATCTATCAATTTGAGAAGGTAGATTAAACAGGCGCAGTCTGTCTTCATAGGATGGGCGTTGAAATCCATATGGCAGACGAGTGGCCATACGTTGCACTGCCTCAATCTGGTTTATGTCGCGAATAAGCACCGGGGCCCATACAGAAGAACCAAATTCCAATTTTGGTCTGACGTATGTTTTATAGAGACAGGCAGCTGTTGGTATAGATGGCTTGGAAAAAACTTTCTTAAATAAAAACAATTTTCTTTTTGCATCACTACAGATTTTCTCTATATGTAATGACCATGACAGATCTTTTGTAATAATTACTCCAAGGTCACAATGACTTTCGACACTATTCAGAAGAGTTCCATTTAAGTGATACATATGATGAGGGTTTGTTTTGCCTATATGCAATATAACACACTTAGAAGCATTTAAAGGGATGAGCCATTCGTTACACCAGTCCAAAATTGCGTTTAAGTCATTTTGTAATTGTCGCTGTGATGTCAAGGGATTGGCATAAATCTTGGAGTCATCTGCGTACATTGAACTGATACAGGAAAGTAATCGGGGGAGGTCTGCGGTGAATATTAGAAACAGGATCGGACCTAATACTGACCCTTGAGGAACCCCACTTGCAACCGGTTGACAGTACGAGTACGATTCACCAATTTTTACACGAAAACTTCTATGCCTTAAAAATTGCTTTATCCATTCAAGCAAAGCTCCTTTGATACCAAAATGTTTCAATTTTTTTAAAAGTCGTTTGTGAGGGACCTTATCAAAAGCTTTTTGGAAGTCTAAATAGATAATGTCAATAGGGAATCCTTGCTCAACTAGTTTAGTCCAAGCATGAAGGCATTGTAACAAATTGGAAGTGATCGATCTCCCTGGGAGAAATCCGTGTTGCTGAGGGGGGATGATGTTGTTGTTCAGTAAAAAAGGTACCAATGCATCAGCAATAATCTTTTCCATTATCTTAACCTCTGCACAAGTAAGACTTATTTGTCTGTAATTTTCCTTAAGGTTCTTGTCACCTTTTTTGTGAACAGCAATAACGTCGGCAACTTTCCATGCATCAGGAAGACATCCCAGGTTAAAGGATTTTTGCATTATTATGGAAATTGGAAGGGCGAGAGAGGAGGCACAGTTTTTTAGGATATATGGAGAAAGACCGCCAGGGCCAACTGAAGAAGTAGTATTAAGTGAATTTAGTTTTTGTAGAACAATTACTTCAGAGAAAGACACTTTGTCTAAAGTTTCAACAGAGGGCGATACACGTACATTAGAAATCTCTCCTACTGGTTCACTTGAGTAGTTTGTGGTAAAATAGTTACAAAATATTTCAGCTGATTCTGAATCATCTTTTGCTAATTGTCCGTTAGGCATTTTAATGCGTGGGACATTTACACTAGAACAAAAAGTTTTTCTAAGGAATCCATAAAAATGCTTTTTATCTTTAGAATTAATTAAATTATTTTCATAATTTGTTTTAGCCTGAAATATTTGTTGACTTAAATTATTCGAAAAAGTTCTATGTGCCGCATAATCATTAGGATTATTTGATCGCTTAAACCGTCTCCAAAGGATTTTTTTAAATTGGATTAGTTGCCAGATATTGTTATTTAACCATGGCTTTTTAATATTTTGTTTAAAATTAACCTTTCGACTGCAGGACTCAATAATTTCATTAATATGTAGTATAAACTCGGACCAACAATCGTTCACTGCTTTATCAGCAAACAGATTTTGCCAGTTTATAGCATTTATTAGTATATTTGCATTAAGAAAATTTGTTTTAATTCGGGTTTTGATCTGAGCTTTAGGGGTTTTTAAATTTATTTGTAAATTGCAAGTTAAAACGACATGATCTGACTTCCCGATAGGGGGAAGCTGTAAAGGAGGGGTTAGCATATTTACATCGGACGTTAAAATAAGGTCCAGAAGTGAGGGTTCCTGATTCACGCGAAATCTGGTCATGTCATTAACAATTTGGGTTAAGTTTGTGGACGTCAACATATCCAGAAATAAATAGGGACTAGAATTAACGTTATTTGGCATAATTGGATTGGGCCATTTTATTTCTGGAAAATTGAAGTCCCCAAACACAACAATATCACGGTACTTATTAGCCAGTTGTGAGATTTTTTCAAATAAAATAGAATCATTTTGGAGAGGGGATAACGGTGGACGATAAACACAACAAAAAATTATAATATTGCCAGAATAAGACACTTTTAAACAGGTAATCTCAATACCAGGTACAACAATAGGTACAACATTGACAGAAGCATTTTTAAAGTAGCCGTTATTAAGATATATACAAGTACCACCGCACTGTTGATTTACTCTATCATTTCTGAAGAGAGAATAATTGTCTAAATTAATAACAGAATCGGTAATATGGGGTTTTAAATGTGTTTCAGAAATGAATATAACAGCAGGTTTTATACAACTTACAGTTACAGAAAATTCAGAAAATTTTGCTGTTAAAGAAGCTAGATTTGTGTAGAATAAAGGAAGGTTAGATAAGGCGTACGATGGTTTTACTTTTTTGTTATAATGCTTGGAATATTTTTCACATATTTTATTGTCAAGTTAGCTTCTCCAGTACCTTCCCTAGCCTTCAGTTCTTCTTGCACGGATTTCAAAAGTTGCATCTGTTTGGGAGTTTTGTCATCCTTAATTGATATAGCAGAATAATTGCTATTTAAAAGGTTACTTTTTAATTTAAGGATTTTTCTGGAATCATATTCATTTTGAAAAATAACTTTAACTGGTCTTGCTTTGCCATTCGAATTAACATTCCTGCCTAATCTGTAAAGATTAACAATTTTGGCTGAGTCGTCTGGTATGATTTTCTTTACGATAGCTTTTACATCGTTGTTGTCACTTGCGCGACAAGCTTCGGCAGTGCCAGAAGGCTCATTTAGATTAAAAATAATAATGTTTTTTGCACGATTTTGGCGCTCGACCAGTTCCAAAACAACTTCTTCAAAGTTGTCGGTGATCGGTGGCTGATGAATGTTGAAATTATTTGTTTGAATATTTTCAAGTTTCGCATTAAATTCATCTCTCAACGCATTTATTTGGGTAGTAATATTGGTATTCATTTCCTCGCGCAAAAAATTAATGGATTCTAAAATTTGGCTAAATTTATCCAGATTATTACTACAATTGTTGCAGAAAATTTTCAAACTTCGGGCAGAAGAGCGCGTAATTTTGATTTCATCTTCATTAAAATTACTGCATGATCGATGAATACCTCCTTTGCAACTGTCGCAATTAAACGCCGGCACTTCATTTCAACGGACCGTCTTACAATTTACGCACGCGTTCATATTTTTCAGTAGTGGGAAATAAAGAGTACTGACCTTCAATGTTGTTGACAAAAATTGCTGGTATTTTACTTCAAAATAAATCAATTTCTTGATTATACAGGTGCGGTTTCAACCCAAAACTAATACACAGTAATTATTTTAGTTATTAAATTTAACTTTATGCAACTTTTAAATGCTTTGGCTGCTTTCTTTTGGCCTGGTCATTTGTAAGACTTCTTAACTGTTTACTTCTTCTTTTCTGTTATCCTTGTTTCAAATAAATAAAATTACTTCTATCATAACCTCAAAAACATGTGGATAACCTTAATCCAGATTCAACCACCAAATTACATCACATATACTAACATTCCATTGTAAAATCAATATCAATAGTTATACCGATTGTAGATAGGATAATATTTTCTTTACGAACACATTTTTACATAAATTACTTGATACATCTGGCGCGAAAAACTTACGCCATTTTAATTTCACCTTATATGTTTAACACCCTACCACCTTCGCGTCACCCACGCGAATGTGAACCTCAACGTTTAGATAACACATTTTTTAGCGTCAAATATGTGACCAAGGCCCCCTCATTAAAAGAAAAAGTCCAAACCAAGAAAAAACCAAAACAAACTCCTGCACAGAGAGCTGCATTTAGGCGCTTGTTTAAAATTTGTAAAAAATATCGTCATATTCAACTTTTCCAAATTAAAAAAAAAACACTAATGAAACAATACTTTCATGGCACATCAATGATGTGACATCATAAAATAATATTATACCCTACCTTATTCACGCACATCATAAAAGATGGCAAATTATAATTTAAAAAAAATACAGCTGCATTAAAAATAGTAGGTAGTTTTAGTCGTGTGAAATTAAAATCAACTAAATGTGGTCCCACAGAGTAGGAGGAAATCGCTTTCTCCCTAGTTTTTAACTTTCAGCAAAATTATTGTATTTTAACCCTTAATTTGCAGCCACAACTGCGCCTGTTCTGTTTCAGAACCATTATGGTTCTATGATAGTCCACTTGTAAACTGTGTTCAGAACCAATAAAAAAATTTCAGAACTAACAAATAAACAATGAAACCGTTAATCTTACCTTACAGCACAGAACACCCACCTTACAGAACCTTACAGAACTGAAAAGGTTTAGGGATGGAAAACTCGCACCCGGTTTTTCGATCACAACCGGTTATAAAGAAAAAAAACCGTTTTTTTTGTGACCGGTTACGAGTATTTAGAAAAACCGGTTAACCGGTTATTGTTTTATTTTAACCGGTTTTCTAATGAAAAACTTATATTTTCAAAAAAAGATAGATTTAACATTCCTATATTATCTTTCCTTTAGGAAGTTTGAACTCCAAACCACTGCCACTGTTTTTGGAATCTGATAGAATTCTATGATTTAGCAATTAAAACTACACAAAAGTCAACTCTGAGTTTTTCGCTCAGATTAGCCGTTTTCTTTAAAAAAAAAACAAAAAAAATTATGCTTTCCATTAATTACTTACTTTAAAAATGACTGTGTGCTACGAGATTGAAAAAAAAACAGTCGCGTAGGTACTATATTTTTTTAATTAAACCTTGGGCATTACCCCTGTGCACGCCACTGGTAAAATGGGAAAATAGTTTTTTTCTTAAACGACTTCTCTTTATGCATTAAAAATTGTCACCAAGTTCCTAATTTTTATCTTTTAGTTACTTACTAATTTTACTAATTTTTAGTTATTTAATAATTTTACTAATTTTTATCTTTTAGTTATCTAAAAAAAAAACATTTAAAAAACTATATATACTAAAAAACAAAGCCTTTATTTTATAATTTTCTCTTTTATTATTTATTTAGAAGTATACTGCAGTCATAGACCTATAATAAAATATTACGTACAGTTGATTTCAACAAAACTGGAAAAGTGGGGTTAAGTAAAATTTCATGTTTTCCATAAAATTTAGTTGTGTAAATGTGGATTATTTGAAAAATAAGGTTAGTTTAACCATGTCAAAAATCATATGTTATTCCGTGTTATTCTATGCATTTGTGTTTAGTAAATACTATTTGGATTTTGAAGCGTATCTCTATTGTTAATTACTGTATTTCTGCTCTAAAATATCCCTATTCTAAAATGTTTATTATTAAATCCCCTTATCAATATATTTTGTATCTAATAAACTTGTTTTAAATACCTTTATTTTTTAAAAATACTACTAGTATATTAGTCTCCTACAACTAGGTATTCCTCATAGTTCCTTAATTTAAAAATTATAATTATGGTGTAAAACCAGTATTCTTCGAGTATTCTTGTTTTTCTGCTAGCATGCTTTATCTCTCCCAATTTTAAAAAAATACACCAACATTTTTTGACTTTGAAATTATGTGGCAATAACAATATTGACACTAAATTTATTAAGTAAAGAAATATTTGTCAAATGAAAGATAGTTCACAATGTAATTTTTTTTTATAACCCCACTTTTCCAGTTTTGTTGAAATGAACTGTAACCTTTTTGTCTTAAAATTGAGTAACACCCTGAAGTTTGACCACATATTCAACAACACCTTGTATATAAATATATTTCATCGCCAAAATAACTTTTTAGATTTTCCCTATTTAGACAATTAATTGCACACAATTGTGTGCGATAAATTAGATTTTCCTTATTGTTTGCAATTTTTTAAATATGTATACATATTTTTTATTTATAAATGTTACCTTATTAAAATAATATATAATCAAAAATATGCTAAATTTACAAAAAAAAACGGTTAAAACCGGTTAAAAGCCGGTTATTGCTTCCGAGTTTTAACCGAAAACCGGTCTGATGTAATTTTCGCAACCGGTTAACCGAAAACCGGTTATTTGCTTTGGTTTTCCATCACTAAAAAGGTTCTGTGACCTTACTTCGTGGTGGCAGTCACAGCCACAGAACAAACACAAGGTTTGTTTTGGTTCTTGAAAATCGCAGTTCTGGACTGAATCGAAATCGGCGCAGTTGCAATGCTCAGTCACAACTGCGCCGATTCCGAATCAGTTCAGAACTGCGATTTTCGAGAACCAAAACAAACCTACAGCCTCAATTAGTTTTCTATTTTACCGACATCCAGAAAAATCTATGAAGTTAATATTTTCAACTTTTTAACTGGTTTATGCTTATATTGTGACAAAACAGGTAATTTATTATTATAATTTCTAGTTTTTATATTAAAGTAAAAATGTAATGAATTGTATCATTTTTTGATCGTTTTTCAATACCTAACCTAATATTTGTGACGTAATATTTCAGATGACCATTTCAATTGGCCAAATAATCAGTAAATACTGTTTAGTAACTCTCATCCCTGCTTTTGTAGTTACTTCGATATACGCAGATTATTCTCATACACAACACTACAAGGCAATAGTAGCAAGACGTAACAAACATGTTGAAGAACATCTTACCACATAAGATCTACCTTGCAGCCTTTCCCTTTGCTGGGTATGCCTTTGGATGGTACTTGGATCAAAAAGAAACTGAACGTTTAACATTGTTTAGAGATAAGAGTGCTCTTTATGGAAGAGTATTGAAGGAAGGAGAAAAGCCTTCATGGCCATAGAATATTTATGTAAAAACATTGTTTGTAGTTTAAACTATTTATGTAAATACAAATGTAAGGTATTGTATATATTTTTTTAAATACCCCATTTTAATCTCTTTAAGGACATTGGCACATACATATGTGTACAATTAAAAATAAATTCAACAAAATAAAATTCAGGCCACTGGTCAAAACATGGTTTAAACTGGTCAAACTGGATTAAACTGGACAAAACTGGTCGAAATCAAAATTGCTTTAGATTGGAGTAGGGTGAGGGGAAAAAACTAATTTAAAAAAAATGCTTTATCCAATACATACAGATAATAAGACAATTACCAGCTTTATTTTAAATAGATAAACTCAATAATAACCCCTGTGTGACTTTTACTTTATTGAGTGGATAATTATTTATTTTACCCACTCAACTGTCACTTGTCAAATTATTTTCTCGTAAATGTCAATAAAATTTTTAATAAAAATATGAATTCCTAAGCTATTTATTGGATAAAACCTTGTATGGCACTCATGGGTAAACCAATATTGCCCTCTTGAAAATTAACCTGCTTGGCTGACGCCTCACAGGTTAATTTTCTCATAGACAATATCTTACTTTACCCACTAGTACCATAAATAACTATTTTTTTTATTTTTTGTTTTATGGAAAAAGGACCTTTTTAAAAAACATTTTTGTTGTTATTTTTGTAGCCATCATTCAAAATTACCCTCACTGGTAAGAGTGGTGCAACATGCACCACTCCTTTAAAAGGTGGTTAATTAGATAGTTAATTAGTGGGGCATTTAACTAATGGAGATCCTGCAATTCATTAAAAAAATATATTAGTCCAGAATCTAAATACACTTGTTTTCACTTTTGTGTTGGGACCAATTTTGTTTATAAATGTTTAGAACAAAATTTGTTCTGATACCAAAGTGGACACAGGATGACTAGAAAAAAAAGATGTAGTATGTTTAGAGCAACACATCTGCATAAATTAAGATTTCTTAAAAAATATTGAGCTTTTAAATTTCTATTTTTTCCAATTTAATTTTTTTTTATACAAAAACATTAATTTTTAGAATGGGAAAGTAATTTAGAATAATAAAGAAATATTCATAAATTTTTTCACCCTTAAACATAAAATAGAGGTTTTTTTGTAGGGGATGAAAATGTCAAAAAATTACTCTTTAAGCTAATACTGGGTGGGACAAAATACTGGTATATCCCTATAACTTTTTTGTTTATTAACTTATCAAAATGAAATTTGGTGGATGTAAATAATTGAATAACAGAGTTATCTGTATGAATAAACTGCATTTTTTGACATTATAAAATACAGCGTGATTCACCTAACACAAATCACGCGTTTTTGACGTTATTATTAAATTTTTTTATCATAACAAAGATATTTAACGCCAAAATTAAAAAAATATATTTTCTTTATCATATAATAGTTGTTTTTACAAAAAACATTAATGTTCTATGAAAATTTTTAATTTTAATAAATCTTAAAAAATGTAACTTTCTTTTAGGAACGACCCCTTAACATAAACGTAGATTGCCGTAACATTAAAATTTTCAAAAATGACGTAGGCTCACTACTTTTAGATAAAATAAATAATTTAAATAAAAAATTACATTACCTGTCAAAAATTGACAAGTGGCACATTCTTGTTCTCACCCTGCTGAAAATGACGGGTCTGGGCGGGTATGAATGGTGCATAAACCGGACTTGAGCGGATGAAATTCACCCGCACAAGTCCGGTCTATGCAACATTTATACCCGCGCAGACCCGTCATTTTCAATAGGGCAGAATTGATTTTCAAATCGAAATATGTAAAAATATACAGGGTGTTCCATTTAAAAATCGAAAGTTCGATTCATTTCCGGTGAAACCGGAAGTGCCACAAAATGCCTGACCATGTCAAAAAATCATAAATGATAGCTCCTGCAAATTTCACGATCCTACATAAAAAAGTTAAGGGGGTGAATCACCTTCCTGCAACACCCGGTATAGATCAAATAATTTTATAAGATAAATAAAAAATACATAAAATTTATATATAAGTGTATTGTAAAATCTATATACATTGGTTAATATTGCACTAATAAGGGGCATATTATAAGATAATAATATTATATAATAATATTATATAATATATTATATTGTTCTCTTCAAATAATCATATACAGGGTGTTCCAGAACTCGCGTACCGAAATTTAAGAGGTAATTTTACATCCAAAAATATGAAAAAAAGTTTCTATAAAGGTTGGTCCGGAAATGAGCCCTAAGGGAGCTACGGCCCTTCGAAGATGACGTATTGAATGGGGAACAAAAAAAAGCACCAATAAAATTTTAATGCTGCAGGGTGATTCTTCATTTAAAACTGAGCAAAAAAGTATTATACACCAAAACACCTAAATTTAATATTAAAGGAGTAATAGCCTTTTAAAAAGTAACGTTTTTGGTGGCACAAAATGTTACTTCCTCTTAATTGCATTTTTTTTTGATAACGGTTGCTCCTACAGTGTTACACTATATGATATTTTATATGTATTTTTACTCTAGAAATCTATATTTTTTACAACAAATCCAAAAAACATACACATAGAAAAGTTTGGGGCAAAAATGTTTTAAGCCTCATATATTTTGTCCGTCTGGGCACGCCTCTGGATAAATTAAAAAAGAAATTAACATAAACTTATTGCCCTTATTAATACTAGTATACATGCAAAAGCTCCCCGCTCTAGCTTAAACGGTACCCAAGTTATTAATTAAAAACCTTATTTTTATTACAATTTTAAAGGGCCCTAGATCCCTTAGGGCTCATTTCCGGACCAACCTTTATACGAACTTTTTTTATATTTTTGGATCTAGAATCACCTCTTAAATTTTGGCATGCCAGTTATGGATCACCCTGTATATTTTATTATGAACATATTTTTAAGGGGTCACACTTAAAATACGTAACGCACTTTTTTCCAAAGTTCAAAAAAAGAAAAGCTTTGCCCCTAACAAAACATTAATTTTGATGACTAAAAAAAAGGTCCTCACCTCTGAAAAAACTCTACTCCAATTTTTCTCTAAAAAAAAAAAAGCTTTACCCCTGACAGAAAATTTTGATGACAAAAATAAGTCCCCACCTCTGAAAAGATTCCCAACTGTAGTCCAATTTTACCGGGGTCATACTTAAAATACGTAATGCACTTTTTTCCCAACTCCAAAAAAGAAAAGCTTTGCCCCTAACAAAACATTAATCTTGATGACTAAAAAAAAAGGTCCTCACCTCTGAAAATACTCTACTCCAATTTTCCTCCAAAAAAAAAGCTTTACCCCTGACAGAAAATTTTGATGACAAAAAAAAGTCCCCACCTCTGAAAAGTTTCCCAACTCTTAAAAAATGTAACTTTCTCTTAGGAACGACACCTTAACATAAAAACGTGGTTTGCCGTAACATTAAAATTTTCAAAAATGACGTAGGGTAACTACTTTTAGATAAAATAAATAATTTAAATAAAAAATGACATGACCTGTCAAAAATTGACAAGTGGCACATGCTTGTTCTCAGAATTGATTTTCAAATCGAAATATGTAAAAATATACAGGGTGTTCCATTTAGAAATCGAAAGTTCGATTCATTTCCGGTGAAACCGGAAGTGCCACAAAATGCCTAACCATGTCAAAAAATCATAAATGATACATATTATAGCTCCTGCAAATTTCACGATTCTACTTCTTTTAGTGTAGTTTTTAAAATCTAAGTATTTTTAAAATATTTAAAGCATATTTTTTATATATTAAAGATGAGTCTGTTTAAAAGTTTCTTTATCACGATTATAATTATTTTCTTTGTCCACATTCATAATTCTCAACATCTCAAAAGCATATCTTTTACTTTCTTCTGTCCAACCTATAGGTTTACAATCTGCAATAATTTCTTCATTATTATTTTGATTCAACTCGCAATCTTCAAAATCGTTTTCATAAATATTTTCTTCGGAACCATAAGGATTAAAGAGCTGTCTTGATTTTATGTTTATGTTTATTCTACTCCCTTCAGTACTTGATTTTTCCGAGTTTTCTGAACACGTTTTCCAATCGCTGTCACTTTCCGTTATGCGTTTTTCCCTCAGTTTGGAATGTCTTATGCTTCTACGTTTGTTCATGTCCAGTTCTTTTAGCGGACTGTGTCCTTTAAAACGGATCCTTCGTTCCGACATAGATCTGACGAAAGTGGTGGGTTTTGCTATAGTTTTGACATCCATTTTCTTACTGGTAGTCACTATAACTGATTCTCCACAATCGACGTAGGTAGAATCTAAGTTTTCATATGACAGTTTTGGAAATTGCTCGTTGCTGCCCTTACTACCTGCTGAAGTTGTTGATTTTGTTTCTCTGCATCGTTTTAAATACAATTCTGCTTGTGATAACTTTTCTTTAACTAAACGTTCCATTAAAGCAACTTTCTTTTCACGATTTACTAATTTTCGTTCTTTATCCGTTAGCTTTTGCTCTCTTATTTGTAACGCTAATTCTTTATTTCTTAGTTTTTCCATTCTAACTGAGTAACTTCCATTTTCTTGTACAGGAACTTGTTCTGAAGATTTTTGACTGGGTTTTGATTCGTCAGTTATTGTGAAAAAACATTTTTCTATACTCCAATCGTTAGATTTAAGTAACAGAGTAGGATGGCATACGATTTTTTCAATATTTTTCCGCAATTCATTATTATCTTTGATCATTTGAGATAGTAAAGTTATAAAACTTCCACTGTATACAGGATACAGCTCTTTAAAGTCCTTTTCGTATTGATGTTTATCGAATTTTTTTAATGTACACATTTCATACATTAGAATTCCTAACGTTGACATTTTGGGCTCTTTAATTTTGTTATTTTTGTTTCCACTACAATTAAAGTTGTACAGTTTTACGTTATACTCTTGATCTATGAATATTTCCTCGGTGTTTAGAAGACCAATGAAGTTCTCGATCGATTTTAAAGTACTAACTGATTGATGCAATATTTTGCAGATCAATTCTTCACATATCTTCATATTATTATCTATACAATATTGCATCACTTTCTTCACATTTTGATTGTGGCAGTATTCGGTTACGAGATATAAAATTTTGTTTTCTTTTTGATCTATATGTTCAAAAAATTGCAAAACATTTGGATGTTTGATCCCTGTTCGCTTGTTAATTTTTTTTAAGAAATAAGATTTTTCATTTTCATTGAAATTTTGGTAATCTACTGTTTGCCATACGTGGAGTTTTTCGGTTTTCTTGTGCTTAACTTTGTACGATGCTGAGCTTATGGTATCACCTAGGATTCCTAGGATGGCGTAGTCTTCAATAGTCATCTGAAATTAAAGAAGAAAAATATTAGTGTTTTGTGATTTTTTGTTGTATTTTTTTGAAATTGCTAATGTATAAGATTTCATGACTTTACTATAATATCTCACATACAGAGCGGTCCAAAAGTCACCCCCCCCCCCTCTTAACTTTTGAACGAGTTTAGATATCGACATCAAATTTAGAACTCTTAAATAAGACAACTTAAACTATCTTTAAGCATATATTTGATACTTTTAGCTCTTAAAATGTGGGCAGGGGGGCATGGGGCGACATTTTTTTAAATGGAAAGGTGGGTCGTGTGATACATCATTTTAAAGCTTATAAAATTCTCCATTTAACTGTTTATTTTTTATTTTTTTAAACATTTTTTTTTTGGGTTTTGGGTTTGAAAATGGGTATTTTTGTCAAAATTTCTATAAAAAATCCAAACAAATTTTTAAAAATGCGTAATTTCATAATGAAAAAAAGTAAATTATACTTTTAAACTAATTTTAGTTGAAATAAATAAAAATTAACAAAAAACTTAAAAATTTATTTTTTTAGCACAAAAAACTGAAAAATCAAAACCTTAAAAAACATGTTGAAAATTTTTAAAAATATATGGTTATATAGAGAATTTTAAAAGCTTTAAAATGATGAATCACACGACCCCCCTTTCCATTTAAAAAAATTTCCCCCCATGCCCCCCTGCTCCCATTTTAAGAGATAAAAGTATCAAATATATGCTTGAAGATAGTTTAAGTTGTGTTATTTAAGAGTTCTAAATTTGAAATCGATATCTCAACTCGTTCAAAAGTTAAGAGGGGGGGGGGGTGACTTTTGGACCGCACGGTATGTACATAAGAAGGAAAGTTTTGCTTAGGAAAATAACAAGACAAAAAAAAAACTATTGCCAGAGATGAGTACATTTTTGGTGGTCAAAATTTTCCCCAGGGGCTGTTTTTCGATGAAGCTGGAGTTTGCAACGTTTTTTTGCAACGAAAATTCAAATAGTATATTATAGTACTAGTTTCATAACATACGTTTTTAGCGCAATACAGTACAAGTTTAGAAAACAAGCCGCTTGCGGAAAATTTTATAAAGTACTACTGCGCTAAAAACAAGTTATGGAATAAGTGCTTTAATATACTATTTGAATTTTCGATGCAAAAAAACGTTGCAAACTTCAGCTTCATATTTTTCGTAGGTGAGGACCTTTATTTTATTTTTTAGTCATTAATCATTTAATATAGTCGTGCCATTTTAAGAATATGAATGGTAGGAGTTATCACGGAAAAACTTAATATTATCTATCTCTTTTATTACTACGGCGTATCACGAAGCGAGCACTAAAACGTTGGTTGAAGTAAGATGTATAATACCGTACGTCCATATGAAATTGCGCTCACTCTTAAGGGTTCAACAAGAATATCAGCGAACGGCGCGTCGTAACTTAAAATGTGTACAGTGAACATCTCATAGGCGACGTGTTTTGTCATTTCATTTATTTTTTCTGTGATGTACAAGTGATTTTATAAATATTAGTATACCACTGGTCGAATCCACACTCCAGCCGGTATAGGCCACTACTTGATACGGACCGCATTCGCATTCTTAAAATGACACGACCTTAGTTTTAGTTGTGAAAGTCAGTTTTAATTGGGAATTTTTGGTAGTCTCCTTTTTGTAAACTCTAGTTCAGTTTCCTAGTAGTAGTGACTGCGCCACTGATCTAGTATCCTTAGTCTCCACCCCACCGACGTTTCTTCGGCACGCCCCTGATTTTATATGCAAAAAAATTGGTTTCCGCAAAAAAATATTTATAGGTATGTTTAGCACCATGACTCGAGAACCCCTTACAAATATTTTATTGGATCAAGATATCCAAATCTGAACCATAAATTTCTTACCCAAATCTCTTGGCTGATTTTGTGCCAAGGTTAAACTCAAGCTGTGAATTATAGAGGAATAGTAAATGGGCATGCCTGTACAAAAAAATTATTTTTGGGTTTTTGGGTGCACTGGACATTTCTAGGTACCCTATTAAAAATCTTAAGTTAACCCCCCTTAAAAGCTTTTGAAGTTTTACCAGGTTTAAGGGAACGTATTACGTAACGCAAATTTTGATCATTTTGGACCCCTTCCCCTGTAACGCTATTTTCCTATACCAATAACATGGGCGTAACACACCAAAACGATCCCCACCCCCTCTAGAAGCGTTACGTAATACTTGAACGTTCCCTAAGGAGAAAATAATGAAAATTACTAGGTTGAACCAGAAAATATATACTCGTTTTTTAAGTAATATATATTTTTTTACGAGTTTGAACCAGGAAAATTATATACCTACTTGGTAACTCGTTAAAAAAATATACAGAGCGGTCCAAAAGTCACCCCCCCCCCCCCCCCCCCCTTCATAACTTTTGAACGAGTTGATATATCGACTTAAAATTTGAAAATAGGAAACAAGACAACTTAAACTATCTTTTTGGATATACTTGATATTTTCAGCTCCAAAAATGTGGGTAGGGGTGCATGGGGGACATTTTTTTCAATGGAAAGGGGGGTCGTGTGATACATCGTTATAAAATTCTCTATTTAACTTTTTACTTTAATATTTTTTAAACATGTTTTTTAAGGTTTAAATTTTTCGATTTTTTTAGCTAAAAAATGAAATTTTTTAGGTTATTTTTTGTAAATTTTTATTTATATCCATTAAAATTAGTTTATAAGTATAATTTAGGTTTATTAGGTTTTTAAAATAATAAATTTTTCAAAAATTGTTCGACTTTTTTGAAATATACGAGGAACCAGGAAAATTATGAAGGTCCTACTCGGTTTTAAATCGGTTAAAAAAAAACTTTTACGTGATTGGAACAGAAAAATTATCAACTAATTTTTTAAAATATTTTTTACGAACCAGGAAAATTATGTAGCTATTCCGTTTTAAGTCGGTTTTAAAAAAAATACTTTTACAAGACTAGAACAGGAAAATTACCAAGTCGTTTTTTTTTTATATTTTTTACGAGGCTAAACCATATTTAACGAGAAAATGATGCAACTTAAGAGATTGATCCATAGACCAGGCGTTATCTGTTTAGGTTGGGTGAATCGGATAGTATGCTATATTTTTAGATCAATGGGTCCAGAATATCACTAGAAATGATAATTGCACTATGCGCATTAAATAAACTGTGGCCTTTTGAAGAAACTCAATTTTTTTCTCCTTTTCGGAACTATTCTTTTCAGACAAATATTGAAGAGGAAAAAAAGTTTCGTAAGTGAATTTTATACATGATAAAATTGGTTGCAAGTCGAAAAAATTATTATTGCAAAAAATAGTAAAAATCACAAAAAAAAAGGATAAAAAACTGGAGTTTTTTGGGATAGGCTAATAATTTTTGCATAATATTATGTTCGTTAAAATTAGTGTCAGGGTTTTTAGTCGCGATCGGTCGCTAAAACTAAATCTGACAAACATTTTCCAACTTCACCCCCTAGGGCGCCTCTTTCTACATTTAA
>OY294045.1:20974148-21059988 GCA_958510825.1 Brachypterus glaber
AATCACAATGTGATGTCATCTCTGATTTCTGTATTTTACAAGATATTACATAATTATAGTTATACCACGAATGCGGATAGGCGTATTCAACGATTATGGGAATTTGTCGATTTCCAAAATAACTTTAAAAAGTAAATTTGATTTAACCAATAATAATAATAACTTATTTGTGAGTTTTATCCGAGTCGAACCCAACTGAAGTTTTAAATAAGCAATATTAAAAAAAATCATAAAAAATGAAAAAAAATTGTTTTTTTTTTAAAGATCTTTTTTGAAAAACGAAAAATTATTGAAAAAAATATAAATTAAATTTTTCAAAAAAGTTTTCAAAAAACAAAATTTTTTTCAATATTTTAATATTTTTTGTTTTTGTAGAATTGATTTTTATAATAAAAGTAATTACGTTAATCGGAATATTTTTTCAGCTTTTTTCGATTTTTTTTTTAAACTTTATCCCTCCATAAATTTTTTGTTTTTGGTGGGATTACTTTCACCTCGGATTTTTCCTGAAAATTTCAAGTCGACCGGATTATTATTATTAACCTGTACATACGGTCAACATATTATGGTGAATTCATAACATTTTATGTATCTGGTATGTTCTCATACCATATATATGATACATAACATGCAATATTGCATGTTATGTATCATTCATATGTATGTTACATCTTATGTAATATGGCACATGTAACTTAAAAAATCTTTCTGTTATAGGGCATGTTATGTAGCATACATATGTATGTTACGTCTCATGTAATATGGCACTTGTTACCTAAACAATCTTTCTTTGTGATGTTGCATCCATGTATGTGCGGACTGGGTAGATTTTTTACTTACTCATTAAATGTAGAATTTTATTCTACATTTAATGACCAAATAAAAAATATAGCATTCCATTAAAAAAAATGATTTTTTTTATGCTTGAAAATCCAAAAATTTAAATATTAATTTTAAACGCCCTGTATAAAACATAAAGTAATTAGATACACCCTTTTAAGATAAGCTTGCAAAATTTTATTAAATTTTGAGAAAAATTGAAGCAGGTTGTATCTCATCACTAAAAATGCATTTTTTCTCAAAAAAAAATATATATCTCAAAAACTATAAACAATAGATCCATATAATATTATATTAAAATAAAGTATTTTTATGGCAAGATGACATAAAAAATATACAATTCCATTTAGAAAAATTAAGTCAGATGTTACCCACCCTAGAAGAACCATCCTGTATATTTTAAAATATTTTTAGAATGTGCCTTTTTTAAATCCATACAACTTTTCCCTTTAAAGTTTTTATCTAAAGTGGATACTTTACTATATATCGACCGACTCGGCTTCGTTGAGACACCCTGTATATAACTACGATAACTATAGTTATCGCAACTGAGCTGGTGCAGCTCATTTCGTGAGCTTCTAACGTTCCAGTACGTAAATAGTAAAGGAAAACCTATTTCACTGTTTCTTAAACTATGGTTTATTTTAATTAATTATGCATACATACTTCAAAAATAGCGTGTAATCCAAAAAAAATACCACACAAACCACAAAAAACACCACTATTCAACTATTAACCACAACAATATTTAAAATAACGTCTCTGTTTACTGTTTGCACAAAGCACTTCGTTAAAAAGCGTTTAAATTTCGATTTGAAATTCCAGTCCCTCTCAGCAGGTGGATTTTGTACCTGATTGGTCCTTCGGTCGGTGGTTAGTAGACTTAAGTGAGAGAGGGAGACTGTGCAAGATCGAGATTTAAATTAAACAAGTAGTTAAGATATGCAATGCTTCGCATTCCATAGTATACCCTTCACAGTGGGCCCATTCCAGCGTTTTGGGTGTTTCACTATTACACATTAAAACGGAGTTTATTAATACTTATTGCACTAATAAATTGGTACATGTGTGCTACAATTAGACTAATATACCAGTTAAACAAACTGTTAAAACCCAAAATAAAATTTAAAAAAAATTAAGGAAGATGTTGGCAAAATTTCTTTTAAATTTTATTTCAGGTTTCAACAGATTATTTAACTGGTATATTAGTCTAATTGTAGCACACGTGGACCAATCTATTAGTGCAATAAGTATTAATCAAATCCGTTTTAATGTGTAATAGTGAAACACCCGAAACGCTGGAATGGCACAGTCGGTACTATACCCCTTAGCCTCCGGAGACTAAACTAATGATAATTTTTCGATTTAATTGTTGTTTTTCTTTTATATTTGCTATGCATAAAAAGAAAAAAAAAATAATAAATAAGCCAATTTTTTTTTAGTTTTTGCTCGAGTTTTTGTTACCTTCGAGGTTTCCTTAGGGTTTCAGGAGAGCTGCATTATACTGCATTAAATATGCATATTTGTTTGCATACATAGAATAGAATAGAATAGAAATAAAAAAGAATAGAATAGAATAGAATAGAAATAATTTATTGTGCTACAAAGGGTTTACACTCGTCAATGTACAGTACAATTAAAAAAACATAGGATACATATAAGTAAAATATCAAATTTTTATGAGTTTCAGGTTACTGATAATATCATCCATTTTGTAAAATTTGTTTTTTATTAGAAATGTTTTGATTACATTTTTAAATGTTTTGGTTGACAAGGATTTCACCTTGGTAGGGAGGCAATTGAATGCTTTAGGTCCATAGTAATCATTTCTTGAACGATCTAGTTTATGAAATCAATATTTATGTTGTTTTGATTTCGAGTATTATAATAATTTTCATGTTTATTATAGATATGAATATTGTTTTTAACATAAGTTAGGCATTCCAGAATATACATGCAGGGTAGGGTAAGTATATTTGCTTCGCTGAAAGCGTGCGCACAGTCAGCCCTGTACTCTAATTTAAATAATACTCTTAGAGCCCTTCTTTGAAGCCCAAACAGTCTGTCTGCGGAAGATGCGTGCCCCCATACTAATAAAGAATATTGGAGTCTGCTGTGTATTGTTGCGAAATATACGGTTTTTGCTCAAAACATACAGTACCCCCAGGTAGCAAGGGATGTTATATTACAAGAAATTAACATCACTTTTGGGTGTATTTTTAAACTAAATCATAACATCACATAATATTGAAAAATAACATGTATTTAACATCACATTTGTCCAAATATTTAGCAACGCTGTGAATATATCGCATGTCACATATTAACGTGGATTTCACGTGAATGTCATGTTATTTTGCTTCTCACCGACGTTCGAAGCAAAAAAATCGATATAAGATGATGTTGATAGAGTAAATTATTATAAGGAAATTGTATACACATTATACGATTTCCAATGGATAGGGGGCTCTGCCGGGCTTCCCAAGACCACGGACACGGATTAAAGGAATATATTCTCCGCTTAATCTGCAATTTCGTATTTAGAATCTATCTGTTTCAATCTGTGATTGTTTCAATTACTGATTGATTTTAAATCCGATTTTTTTTATAGGCTTATAGCGTTTTTAATGGTTTTATTTAGAAAAAGCTAATATCCTAGGATATTATTTAAATATTAAAGTACCAGTAACGGCATCCATAAGATATTAGATATAACAGGAATGTGTATTTATGATGTCACAAACACGTTATTTTCGGGATGTCAATGTGTGATGTTATTAGGGGCGGACTTAGGACATCCCCACCATGCTACATTCTTGTTAAATGAGACTACAATCTTAACATCACATGTCACATATTAACGTGGCTTTCACGTAAATGTCATGTTATTTTGCTACCTGGGCCAGAAAGGCATCGCAGGGCATATACATACTTTGATAGAAAGTCTATAAAAGTATTTTGGATTAATATTGCCTTAAAGAAAATACTGCTGCCAACAAATTATTACTTTCCCCTATAGACATTAAAATCAAAAACAAAAAAAATAAAAAAAAATCAAAACAAAAATAAAAAAATTGTTTTTACCCCATTTTACCCCCTTAACGCAAACCGATTTTTACCAAAAACAATCCCAGCCTAGAACTTTGGATAATCAACCTATGGTGCAAATTTGAAGTATTTAGCCCTAAGCGTTCTTGAGTTATCGTGGTGACCACGACGTGGTCACAAATTTCCCGGACACACAGACCGACCGACCAACACACAGAATTTTTTTTACGGAAATCATATTTTTTGGATATAAAACGAAAGGGGGAAGTAGGAGCGCCAAACTTAAAATATAATAATGTTAACATTGCACTGTTACATGTATATTACATACATGTATATATAAATTTCAGGCCAATACTCGCCCATAAAATTGTATTCACTAAAGTTGGTACACTCGAAATTATAAAGAATGTATGGGGATAATCATTAAGTTACGAGTAATCTTACCGAACGTTTCGTGAGGCTGACGATGATCACCTCAGCAATCCTGCTTGTTTTGTGGTAAGCCCTTTTCGTAATGTCCTGAAATTGTATTTCTGAGTTTTATTCATTTATACCTAAGTTCGCTTAGGTTATCCTTTTTCCTATCCCACACGAAATAACCCCCAATTCGTGACATGTATGTATGTAATACATACATGGCTTATACTACGAACAACTTCGTTTTGGAAAGAGTAACACTATATATAGTGCTCTTATTTGGCGCTCTAGTCAGGTAGTTACCACAGACTGCAACTGTTGCTCCATCTTTTGACGTCGCTTGTTATAAGCGATTTGTCATCTTACCCAATTCGTCATCTTAGGGCCCCGTCCCCTATTTTTGGTCGCTGAACACGAATCCGTCGTCCGTTTTGGCTCATCACGTCCGGATTTTTTTTAATTCGAAAAAACATTTTTTTTTTAATTTTTTTTCGCTCATATTTTCCAAAATATTAATCTGAAGGTATTATATGCCTATATTCTTGGAATCAGCGCGTCGAGATCTATCGAAATGAATTTTTTAAAATCCAAGCGATGACCGAAAGACGATTTTGACTATATCTCAGACTTTTTTTTAAATTCATATCGATAAATCTCAACGAGCTGATTCCAAAAATATAGGCATCCCTCTCAAAAATAAAATTTTAACCACATATAATCTCATAAAACAGGTTTTACTAACCGAGTTAAACCACGTAAAATATGAAATTTTAGTTGGTTAGTGTCTGAAGGTCTTCAGTTCTGTGAGCGTAGCTCACAACGTGAGGTTTTTACGTCCTAGTAACAAACATCTGGTAATATTAATTCCTAATAGCCTTCTTGGAAATCATTTTACAATAGGGATTAAAAATGTGTTACCAAATATAAATTTAAATGGGGTATTAAATATCTGATATTTGGTTTTGCCAAAAATACACGTTTTTGTGGTTCATTAACACAGTAGCAAAGTACAAGTTATGACCAGTAATCGGAATAAACTCAGTTATGACTCATCAACGTTGAAAATAAACACAAAAACATAGGCTTACGGAATAATTTTGCCGAATTATGAGGGAAATTTTTATAAAGGTCACTAAATCGAAACATTTGACGACTAATTTGTTACACACAACAATATTAACTATACATATTAACTATAAATATGTATATATATCGGTGTTTTTCGAAGAAAAAAAAGATATTCGATTTTAATCTTTTAAGAATACGAAAGTTTTTAATTTTTATTTATCGATAACTTTTTTCCCACCTAACTCGTTTAAATGGAATCATTAAAAAAAATGCAAATATGCGAGCACTGGAAATTCGCCGATGACTGGTTATGACTAGACATCGTATTTTAGGGAGTAGTGACGTCAGAATGCATAGCAATAACTTAACAAATTCATATTAATTTTATAAAAATCATTTTTAAAAAATGTTTAATGTTGCCGAACTACTACATTACCAAAGAAAATTATATAAATATTATGAAAATCCCATAACGTTTTATTTAAGTAAAAGAAAATTTAAAAAAAATAACAATTCTGAAAACTACGATTTAGTTGGGCTCTTTAATAATCCAAATTTAATTTTTTGGTATTGTGGCATGGTGGCTGGGTATTACTTTTACCAAGTAAAAAAAAATCTGCCTGGCCAATCGTTTTTTATTCGCAATAAAAGGTCACGTGACTTTTATAACTTGTGATTAAAATTAATTTAATATTTTTTTACTTACTTTAAATATTAAATTGTCCTTGCTCCTCATCTTCTTTATGGGTTTTTGTGTTCACATGTCTTAAAATCTTAGTTTTTCTTTCCCAGGTTAAGTCTTTTTTACAAAATGTGCAGTGTAAAATATTGCCGTCGAACTCTAGTTCTGAATAATCTTCAATCCACGATTTAACCGTAGTAAGTAGTGGTTTTATGAACATTTTATTAAGGGATTTAACTAATAAAATGAACGGTGACAAATGTCCAAATGAACGGTGATAAATGAATATTAGATTAGGCCCAAACGAAAAAGTTAGAGCAAAAAAAGAAATTAATTCGCATTGCTAAGTCAAACGAAATGATTCAATTTCTTGCAATAAAAACCTTGTTTACGCATGCGCGTGATTCTAACCAATAAAATAACGTACATGTTACATGCTTGATCTTACTTATTTCGTCGCGCGCATACGGAAACAAGCTTAGAGCTTTTAGATCTCTGCAGAGTACATGTTTATAACGATTGAAAATAGATTTCACCTTCCAGTCACCTCTTCACAAATTGAATAAAACACAAAAAGATTTCTACAAACACTATAAGTTTTAGTAAGGACAGAAATTTTTAATTTTAAACAAAATTATAAAAATATTAATTTATTATTCTATTATTATTATTATTATTATAATTCTATTATTATTATTCTATTATTATTGTCTACATCTAGAAATAGATGGCGCACAAGTCTACATCAATCTAATGGCTATATTCCTTTTGCGAGTAAAGTCTAAAAACGTTTTCTTAATCAGCGTGCAGAGTTGACTCTTGGTACTGAAGAGGGCCAGCAGCCCGAAACTGTCAGTCTACCAATATCACTCTGTACGATGATTAGAAAATAGATTGATGGAATAATAAACTATAAGTTTTAATTGTGTAATTTAGTATTTTATTTAAAATAAGAAAAAAAAAAGATTTGAGTAAAAATAATAATTTTGAAGAAATATTTAAAAACATTTTTCACAAGTAATAAACGTCACGTGAGCTGTTATTGCGAATAGAAAATTATTGGCCAGGCAGTTTTTTTTTTACTTAATAAAAATAATACCCAGCCACCATGTTACAATACTATTAAATAAAATTTGGATTATTTAAAAGTCCAACTAATTCATAATTTTCGGATCTGTTATGTTTTTTTTTTATTTTTCTTCTTAAATAACAACGTTAGGGGATTTTCATAATATTTATATACTTTTCTTTGCAAATGTAGTAGTTTGATAGGTTATAAAACATTTTTATAAAATTATTATTCTGTTGTACCCGGCTATGGATTTTGACGTCACGACTCGGTAAAATCCGATCTCTACTCACCACAGAACACCCTATTTATGTAAAATTAACTGTTTCTACGGCGCGCCATAGCTATGGGACGCCATGCATAGGTGGCTCTGTACGTTGTCCATGAAAACATAAAAAGCAACGAGCGGCTAATTGCAGCTCTCCGTGCCGGAGCTTGTCTTGTTTTGTTTTTTTTTTAATGGTGGGAACTTGGTTTACGTAAACGTTGGTTTGGCTTCTGTTTGGTGTTTTTTTTTAAATTGCTTTTTATTTAAAATAATTATATTTCGAAAAACGATAAACGATGTAAGCGCATGCGCAGTTTAGCAAGGCACGACATAATAAGCTGCATATAACCGCTCCTGAAAAGCGAAGATATAATAGAGCTCTATTCTAGTTTTGGGGAACTATTTCAATAGGGTGTACATACACGTACGTTAATATAGTAAGACTTAAATCCGGAAACAACTAAAATTAATTATCTTAATTATTAATATTTTTTTAACAAAAAAATAAAAAAAAACCTCGAAAAAAAACAAAATCTCATCCGGGAACTTAAAAGCTTAAACGAGAGCTAAAATTTGTGATCGCGATGACTCGGCAATGTTTTCAGTTAAAGATTTAAAATTTGTATCGTTTGTATCACATGTATGCATATTGACAAATTTAAGACATAAATTGATCTCTTTGGCTCAAAGCCTTCTCGAGTTATCGTGATGAAAATTGTTCCCAGATCGATCAACCTGTAGTGTATACAGACAGACTTTTCCTTGCAAAAATCTTATTTTGTATAAAACGTCGAAATTTTATTTTTTTTTACTAACGTAGGGGAAAGTAACATGTAGCTAGCACAATAAAATTTTATTTTAATACTCATTTTACAATTAAAAAAAAATCTAAAAGTCTTTGTTTTATTTTATTAACCTGATAAGCCATTAAGCTCTATTAATGATCGATTCAAAGCAGATAATTACCCCCTTAAGGGCCTATCCACAGGCTCTTATGCGAGCCTAACATAACGTTACAAGCCAGCGCACAAGATACGTATCTTGTACATGACGGCACATCAAGCCCATAACAGCATCGTAGTTATGCGAGCCTCTGGCTAGGCCTCAAATATTTAAAAAATTGCATAATATCATATTATATTACCGATATTATTAATATGCAACAACATTTTATTTTGTAAATTTTTTATTTTTACAAAATACTTCGTTTTGTTCCACCCTAACCATTATAACCACATGCGATTTGTTCGTTCTACTCCCGCAACTCCATGCGCAGATCAGCTGATTTTCTCTTCAAGATTATTCTCGTTTGAGGTTATGTCCGAAGGGAGACAGATTTATGTAAATAAACAGTGCGTAAAACAAAGATGAATAGTAGTGTAGAAAATGGCTGGAATAGGTACAAGAAATTTTGATTGTTTAGAAATAAAAACCCGTAGTGTAGAACAGACTTTACTTCCTCTAGTTAAACAGGTAAATTAATTGTAGTTAGCTCTAGTATTTTAGTTTTAATTTGTTTTTGGAACTGGTTAGATTACTAGATAGGTTTTAGATGGGTGTGCATCTTCTGTAATTGGCTAATTATTATATTATAACCAAATTTAAATCCTTAATTAATAATACAACAACTGTTTAACAACAAATAACCATAATCTAAATACATAGATAATGAAATACATTTCTCCTTTTTGAATTTTTTGTTTATATCTTTTTGACATTTGATTGTTTATACGCACGCGCGCGAAATTTGTTTATTTACCTTTCAACTGTTTATACAATTTAAATTTATCTGTATCATGTCATGATTTATTTAACTAAAACGAAATTAGAGTATAACCTTTAATGTATTGATTGGTTTTTATATAGGCTAGCATAAATATAGATTTTTGGAATAGCTAGGAGAATTGTAATTGATAATGTGGTCTAATACAGCCCACATAATAAATGTTTAAATGTTAAATATTAAATTAATTAAAGGCCCAGGCTGCCTGGGTGTGTAATGGGACCATTACTAGAGGTATGGGACACTTATAATGGGAGTCCCATTATGGAAGTAACTACCCCCCCCCCCCAGAGGTTCAGAAAAAAAAAATGTATCCTTAAAAATAAAAACTTTTTTAATTTGACATTTTGACCGATTTATTAAAAAAATTGTCTGCGGCGCTGTATATTATATACAGAGCGGTCCAAAAGTCACCCCCCCCCTCTTAACTTTTGAACCAGTTGAGATATCGACTTCAAATTTGGAACTTTTAAATAATACAACTTAAACTATCTTTTAGCATATATTTAATACTTTCAGCTCTTAAAATGTGGGCAGGGGGGCATGGGGGCACATTTTTTTAAATAAAAAGGGGGGTCATCATTTTAAAGCTTATAAAATTCTCCATTTAACTCCATATTTTTAAATAAAAAAAAATTGTTTTTAAAAGGGGTTGAAAATGGGTATTAATGTCAAAATTCCTCTAAAATAAAAACAAATAATTTTTTAAAAATGCCTAATTTCATCATAAAAAAATGTTAATTATACTTTTAAACTAATTTTAGTTGACATAAATAAAAATGTATAAAAAAAACTTAAAAATCGAATGAAAAAAAAATTGAAAAATAAAAACCTTATAAAACATTTTTTAAAAATTTAAAAATGTTAGTTTAAATAGAGAATTTTATAGGCTTTAAAATTATGTATCACACGACCCTCCTTTCCATTTAAAAAAATGTCCCCCCATGCCCCCCTGCCCACATTTTAAGAGCTGAAAATATCAAATATATGCTTAAAGATAGTTTAAGTTGTCTTATTTAAGAGTTCTAAATTTGAAGTCGATATCTTAAATCGTTCAAAAGTTAAAAGGGGGGGGGGTGACTTTTGGACCGCACTGTATATTGTAGTAAAAGCCTCTGCACCAGCCAAAATTTTCAACTAAAAACCAAATGTATGAGAAATTTTAACTAAAATTGTAATAAAATAATTTGAAGGGGATAGGAAATCACAGATTTTCAGTCATGGGAAACTTGCCTGGACAAGAAATTTTATGTAAGATAATTTTCTTTTAAAATTTTGGGCTGTTTGAAAAATGCGTGACCTTGACATTCCTTAAAAATTTCGCGCGAAACTGGACGCCGATTTTAAATTACGCACATGTTCGTGTAAAAATAAAATGAATGAATATAGTGAATAAAATATTTACACGTACGCGTACGTGTATGAATAAAATATTTAAAAACATTAAAATATACAGGATGTCTCAACGAAGCCGAGCCTGTCGATATATAGTATAGTATCCACTTTAGAGAAAAAATTTAATGGGAAAAGTTGTATGGTTTTAAAAAAGGCACATTTTAAAAATATTTTAAAATATACAGGATGGGTAACATCTGACGTATTTTTTTTAATGGAATGGTATATTTTTTATTATGTCATCTTATTTCTCATTAAAATGCCTTTATTTTGATAACATATTGTATGGGTTTACTATTTATGGTTTTTGAGATATATATTTTTTTTGAGAAAAAATGCATTTTTAGTGATAAGATAAAACCTTCTCCAATTTCTTTATTTTTTGAGATATATATTTTTTTTGAGAAAAAATGCATTTTTAGTGATAAGATAAAACCTTCTCCAATTTCTTTATTTTTTGTGAAAAATTAATAAAATTTTGCAAGCTTATCTTAAAAGGGTGTATCTAATTACTTTATGTGCAAAAAATAAAATATTTTATACAGGGCGTTCAAAATAAATATTCAAACTTTTGGATTTTCAAACATAAAAAACTTCATTTTTTAAATGGATGGCTATATTTTTTATTTACTCGATCAATGTAGAATGAAATTCTGCATAAAATGATATGAGATACTTTATAGATCCCTTTAGCGGCTTTTAAAATAATTGAGTTTAAAAAAATAAAGTTCTCAATTTCAAGAATTTTATTTTATTTTTTTAATAAGAAGGCAGTGGATTTTTTTAAAATCTATTTTACACTAGGATAATAATTTTTGAAAAATAATTTATACAAAAAAAAACTAACTTGTACTCAACGCTAACAAGAACCATCTCTAAAACTCGAGTCCGTTAATGAGTTGACTCCATGATGTATTGGTTTTGGCGCTATCCACAGGCTCGCATAACCATAAGACATAGCTTGGTGCATATCCACAGGCTCGATTAACAAGCATATTACATAAGAATGCCATGCCGTGATTGGTTTGATGTGCCGTCATGTATCATTTTGGTCACTTTTTTCCCGCTTGGTAGCATAGTGCGGCTGTAGAGAAAAATCCAGACGTGTAGGAGTTAAACTGAGTTCAGGTTCGGTTTCAGGGGGCAAAAATACATAGGAATATCATGGCGCAGACCACTTTTATTTTTTGTGGGCCTGTGATCTTTATATAAGGTATATTTATTAACATTATTTTATCCCGTGTGCAGCACGATCTCATTATATAAATTCTACCGCAAGATAAAATGCTTTTTAGCCGCACGGAGGATACATTATTCTTTTTTTTCACTGAAGTTCTTTAATTTTTCGCTCCTTTTTATTTCCTTTCGTGATATTTTCATTCGACGTATTCAAGAATTCCATAGAATACCATGGGCTGTCAAGCTAGTTAACCTCAATTTAAAAACCCATATTCATCTTTAATAAATTGACGTAAGATACTTTAAACGGTGTGTGTCTTGCTGGTTGGATTAGAATGGTTTAACCTCGACTTTAAAGAAACTCACTTTTTCTTTCATATTCTGTTTATTTATAATAAAACTAACAATTTAAGACCAAAAATTAAATCTTCTATCGGGCGATTTTTTTTTATTTGAGAAAATATCTACACTGCGCGTTTTTTGAAGTGGATATTGTGAATATCTCGAATTCATTAACTTAAAAAATGATTTCAATTTTTTTTTTGTTCTCACATTATTATTTGAATACTCCTTTAATTTTAGGCAGTTTGTATTTTATGTTTATTGTCGAGCAGAATAAAAGAAACAAACCTTTAATTTTTTGTAAAATTTATGTGAAATACCTATCTATAAAAAAACGTTTGCTTGGGGGATTTACCACTTTAAAATTATATTATACGGTTCATTCTTAGTAAGAACAATTTCTTAGTTATCAAAGTACCACTATACAATGCCTCCAAGGAGACTTTCTTCTGACGATTTTGCGGCTATCATAGCGCTTTTGCTACACGGGGGTCATACACAAACACAAGTAGCCCAAATCTACAATGTCTCACAAAGTGTGATTAGTCGGGCTTGGAATCGTTTTCAGCAAAGTGGCAGTGCCAATATACGGCATTGTGGTGGTCGACAACGAGCTACAAGTAGTAGGCAGTACCATTTTGTGGTAACCACTGCCAGAAGAAATCGCGAACTTTCTGCCTCCAGGCTTCGTGCAGATACTGGGGTCCATGTAAGTCTGTCTACTATTAGAGGAAGGTTGCATGAAGCTGGTCTAAGAGCCAGAAGACGTGCTCGACACCCCCCTTTAAACAGGTGGCACCGTGCTGCCCGCAGAAGATGGGCAAACAATCATCGTAACTGGGCTGAAGCAGAATGGGGTAATTGTTTATTTACAGATGAATCCAGGTACGCATTATATCACTCGGCCAGCCGTATTTTAACATGGCGTGAACGTGGCGAGAGATATTATGAAGAACATATGGCTCCTACTGTTGCTTTTGGAGGTGGCTCTATTACAGTTTGGGGTGGAAATTCTTTAGAGTCGCGCACGGAGTTGCTTATCCTAAACCGACAGACTATGAATGCACAACGGTATCACGATTTGGTTATTCAACCTATTGTTGTTCCATTTGCACTTGAAATTGGTCCTGACTTTGTTTTTGTCGACGATAATGCCACGACCCACCGCGCACGTATTGCGAGTTTGGCGTTGCAACATCATGGCATCTCTCGAATGGAGTGGAGCCCTTATTCACCCGACTGCAATCCAATTGAGCACGTATGGGACCGTCTCCAAAGGAAGCTTTATGCTCGAAATCACCAGCCACAGACTCTTGAGGAGCTTGCTAATGCTCTTACAGAAGAATGGCAAGCTTTGGATCAAGAGTTTATTCGTTCATTAATTATAAGTATGCCAAGAAGGGTGCAGGCAGTTCGTACAGCAAGGGGGGGACCTACCAAGTACTAATTGTGAAGATGGAGAGGCCAACCTTTTATTTTTTTTTAGTTCTATTTCATCTCATTTTTTAAGAATTTTGTTTATCTTATTGGTATAACTTTTTTCTTGTTAAAGCAATTTCCTTATTTTTTTAAAAAAATAATTAGAGTACTTATTAAAGCATATTTTAATAATAAATTTTTGTAAAATATTTTTACTGTTACGTTTTTTTTTTCAAAGAATTTGAATTATCCACTTCAAAAAACGCGCAGTGTATTAAATTAAAAAAAAAACCGACCCCGATTGGCTTATACGCTTTTATCTCAGTAACGGCTTACGGAACCAAAAATATTGATATTATCAAAAATAGAACTTATTAAATTCTCTATAATTCTTGCTATATCTTTTTTTAATCTAACAGTTTTGTTGTAATAAAGCGTTAAATATGTTTTTTATTTTATTTATTATTAAATAAGGTATTATTTTCTAGGTTTGTCCCAGAATGTTTCCAAAATATTTTAGGAGTGATCATATCTCGTCAAAATAATGCTAAAAGTTCAAATAACATTCTTGGCTACAGCCCCCCTAATCAGAGATATTTGCCCCCAAGATGAAATAGAAAAATCAAATTTTTTGGATTTTGGAACTTTTTTACTTTTTAATGTTTTTTAACAATTTTTTTAGGGTTGTTTAAGAAAATTAATGCGTATCGAACGATTTTAACAAAAGTTTCGAAAGTTATCAGAACAGTCAGGGGCGGACTTCCGTTATGGTTTCAAACCCCCAAATCTTTAGGGTTACAAATTTTTGACTTTTTATTAGCTTTTTACATTCTCAGAGCAATTCAGATCAAAAAAGTACTCTACGCAAAATTCGATAAAATAAAGCGTTTCCGAGAAAAGGGCACTTTTTTAATCCAAAGGCAGGAGGAGTGTAAACAAATATTTTTATATTATTTTAAAAATGCTATAAATTATTTTAAAAATGTTTTAATCTTATCAAAATGAATTAAAAAGATTATATGAAATTTTTGACTATGGCCCCCTCCTTTGAGATATTCGCCCCTTAGATTTGATTTTAATTTTTCATGACAATATTTTTAATATAATTTGAACGCTTTATTACAACAAAATGGTTAAAGATATAAAAAAAGAGTGGAATAACAATTATAGAGAATTTAATAAGCTCTATTTTTATTAATAACAAAATTTTTGATTCGGGGAGCCGTTACTGAGATACAAGCGTATAAGTCAATCATAGTCCGTTTTCTTTTTTAATTTAATAACCCGACAGAAGATTTAATTTTTGGTCATAAATTGTTAGTTTTATCATAAATAGAATATGAAAAAAAGGGAGTTTGTTTAAAGTCGAGAATAAACCATCAAGCCACACACCGTGTGGCTTGAGATCCAATACAATGAAACAGAAAAAATAGCAAAAATTTATGTTTGAAATATTTTATAGGAATTTTGAATTAATCAACTTGCTTTCGTAAAAATTAACTGAATTATGTATTTTTACGAACCCTTAATAATTTTCTCCAAAAAACATTACGCCACTCCAGTATGTCAACATATAAAGCCCCAGGGTTAAAGATGTAACAGGAAAAAAGGCAAATAATCTTGACTTTAAAAAGCGTAAACCCTTTTAAGGAGCCTCAAGTAATTATTCTAAAATAATTTATTTAGTACATAGATGGATGAGAATAAAAACAGACCAATGACGACCATGTTTATTTTTTAGAAAACGGCCTTAAAGTCTTAAATTTCCCATAAATCGACAAATTGCTCACGGTGTGGCTTAAACAAAGTTGAATGGAAAGTCAAACCACCTCGGATTTTTTGATTTTAGGTTGTTTTTGGGACAATTCCAAACAGTTTTTGACAAACAGTAAAATCGCTCACGAAGCCGTTTTTAAATTAAGTCATTCTTCTTCCTTCTAGTTTTTCCTGACATCAAAATACGAAGTTTTTTCTTTGACAGACCCTATAGCATAGGTACTACCCATGGTACTCAATATAATCACTTCGTTAATGTCCAAAATAAGACGTCTTATTTTGGATGTTGCTCACGGTGTGTCTTAAAAAAAGTTAAATGAAAAGTCAAACCACCCCGGATTTTTTTATTTTAGGTTGTTTTTGGGACATTTCCAAACAGTTTTTGACAAAAATTGAAATCGCTCACGAAGCCGTTTTTAAATAAAGTCATTCTTCTTCTTCATTTTTTTCCTGACATCAAAATATGAAGTTTTTTCTATAGCATGGGTACTACCCATGATACTCAATATAATCACGACCATTCACACGTCTGCTTTGTTAATGTCCAAAATGAGAAGTCTTATTTTGGACATTAACAAAGTAGGCGTGTGAATGGTCGTGATTATATTACGTATCATGGGTAGTAACTATGCTACAGGTTGTGTCATATAAAAAACTCCGTATCATCAGGAAAACCCTGAAGAAGAATTACTTTATTTAAAAATGGCTTCGTGAGCGACTTTAATTTTTATCAAAAACTGTTTGGAAATGTCCCAAAAACAACCTAAAATCAATAAATCCGGGGTGGTTTGACTTTCCATTTAACTTTGTTTAAGGCACACCGTGTGATACTTTGTCGTGTGTTTCCTTTTAATAAATGCCAAAAGAAAAAGTACCAATATTTTGATTTATTGGAAAGTCAAAACTTATCATTTTCCAAAAAGAAACATGATGGGCATTGGTCTGTCTAAGGGCACATGCACCGACTCTTATGCAAACGTTATAAGCCTGCGCACCAGATGCATGCCGGCACATTAAGCCAATCACGGGCATCGTATGTTATGTATTATGCTTCTTATGTGAGCCTCTGGATGAGCCTTAAGTGCGTATTCACAGCCTCGCATAACAAGCATAAGAATGCGATACCGTGATTGGCTTACAAGATACATGACGGCACAACAAGCCAATCACGGCGTCGCTTTCTAATGTATTATGCGTGTTATGCGAGGCTGTGGATATGCCCTAAGCCATCTAATTATGGTTATGGTTTATAAAGTGGACCTTCCTAAATAGGTATATTTCTTAAAATTCATATAAATAAATTATTTTATAAATAATCCCTGTTGTCCATAATGAATTCAATTCCTCTAAAATCAAGTCAATCGGTTAACGAGAAGTGACCTACAAGCAACTTATTATTATAAAGCTTGCCTGGGAATGCTACGAAACCCTCAAATAAATTGCAGAAACCAACAAGGTTTCTTTGATGTGGGTGCCAGGACACGAGGGTGTTGAAGGCAATGAGGCTGCTGACTCTCTCGCGAGAGAGGGAGCATGCGCTCAATTTATTGGCCCTGAACCTTTCTGTGGCTTTAACAAAAGCCATCAGGTAGAGGCAATTAAGAGATGGGAAACAAAATCAAAACTCGATATTGGAAAGACCAAAACATTCATAAAATATGAACCTGAACGAACAAGAAAATTACTCGATCTCAGAAAGGTGGACCTAAAGACCTATACAGGGCTGTTAACCGGACACTGCCCGTTAAGATATCATCTTAAAAAAATGGGAAAATCTGAAATCGACATTTGCCGTCTATGCTCAGAAGCACCAGAAACGGCCGAACACATTATGTGCTTCTGCGAAGTCATTGCTCGCAAAAGGCTACAATATCTAGAACAGGTATACCCAAGACCTGCAGATATATCCCAAGTAGCCCCCAAAAAACTCTTAGGCTTCTTTGAAAGCCTAAAGTTTGATGTGGACTAAATTTCAAAGGGGATTCACAATAGATCTCATTGGTCGCAGTGATTAGAAAGGCAGTACCATGCCTCACAACCCCACTTATATTGTATTGTAACTTATTGTTATACTATTCACAGCGCGTAGAATAGTATAACATTCGAATTTCCTAAAATGGCGAAAAAACGTCCTAGACAATAAATTCTTGGATACTTGGATGCTTGTTTTATGAAAAAACAAGCCGTGAAAATATGATATGCTACGCATTACATTATATATTATTCACAGTAAATAGTATATTGCATTTCCCAAATAAGTAAAAAAATAATTTACAAAAATATAACAAAAAAAATACATTTTTTTAAAGATCTTTTTTGAAAAACGGTAAATTATTGAAAAAAAAAGTTTTAAAAAGTTTTTTTTTTAATTTTTTTTAATTAATTTTCTTTTTGCGAATAACGATTTTTTTTTTTTGAAAAAAAAAATCTAAATAAAAAATCAGCATTTTTCAATTTTTTTTATTTGTTCATTATTTTTTTTTTTTGTAGAATTGATCCTTATAATAAAAGTAATTTTTCCTGAAAAAATCACGTTAACCGGAATTTTCTTTCATAATTTTCCATTTTTTTTAAAGTTTAACCCCCCATAAATTTTTTATTTTTGGAGGGATTACTCTCAAAAACCATAGGGATCTTCCCCTCATAGAACTTTATTTTTCCTGGAAATTTCAATACGATAGCATTATTCGTTCTTGAGTTATCGTGTCTACAAAAATCGTGACATCGGACAGACGGGCATTTGAAAAAAAAAGTTGCTTATTTTTTTATGAAACAAATTTATATCCAAGAATTTTTTGTCTAAGCCGATTTTTGATTTTTGTTGAAAATTCGAAACTACCGTATAATATTATTCTAGCGCTGGCGCTGTGAATAATATAATAAAAAGCTTTGAAAATATTCGGCTGTCCATCCGTCCGTAAGATGTCACGATTTTTGTGGACACGATAAATCAGGAACACACTATCCGATCTTCGAAATTTTCAGGAAAAATTAAGTTCTAGAATTCTGTAACGGGAAGATCTCTATTGTTTTTTTTTTGAGTTATCCATCCAAAAACAAAAAAATTAAAATTATCTTTTTAAAATTCTTTGTTTCGATTTTTTTTTCGTTTTTCGACAAAAGATTTTTTTTAATGATTTTTTATTATTTTTTTTTTTTGATTATTTTTTCAATTTTTTTTTTCGAATAAAGGATTATTTTTAAAAATTAAATGTTAAAATTATTTTTTTATTTTTTTTGTACCTTCTTTTAAATTGATTTTTTGAGTCTAGGCCTACTGTACCGCCTACAGTATTTTATTTGTTGCGGGCAATGTTTTATTTTGCGTTTTAAATCCTATCCAGAAGCTTGCATAAGAACATAAAACATAAGAATGCGATGTCGTGATTGGCTTACAAAATACATGGTGGCACATCAAGCAAATCACTGCATCGCACTGTTATTTACTATGTTGTTGTGCGAGCCTCTGGATATGCCCTTAATTTAAAACGCAAAATAAAATATATAGTATATATTGGAATGGGTATCACTGAATATCACGGCTTGCTTTTTCTAAAATTTAGTACCATTTTACTGCACTATTATACCTATAGCTATAATTCTGAGTAACTGGCTCATAGCAGACTTAAATGTCATAACTCTTTTTTAACAACTTGTTTTTTTTTAATGATTTTTTGAATCTAGGCCTACTGTAGTCCTCATATAGGGAAGTATTCTTTTTTTGGCATCAATATTTTATTTTGCGTTTTATATAGTTTTAAATTGCGTTATTTGGGAAACTGTAATATACCATCCACAGTGAATAATATATACTGGAATGCGTAGCACCGAATATCTTCACGGATTGTTTTTTCTAACATTTAGTACCATTTTACTGCACTATTATACCTGCAGCTATAATTCTCAGTAACTGGCTCATAGCAGATTTAAAATAAGCTAATCGTATTAATAAAGTAATCTTTTAATCTTAAATTGCTTTGCTTTATTATCTATAGTACTAAGAATTTTTAAAACTAAATTATGCGTAGTAAACACATAATATAAACATGGTTTTAACTATTTTTTTTGTTAAAAAGTTTTAATTTTAAAACATTACATTTTTTCGTTTTTTTTTTTTGCTATATTTTCATGAAGATTTTATACAAATATAAAGATATGGCTCTGATTTTTATAGGAAACACTAACACGTAAGATTTGTAAAAATAAAAAAAGTTTTAGACTGAATCCAGTAACGGAGATTTTACGGGGATTTATTGAAAGCAGGACAACAATATTTTGAATTATTTAATGTTTATTTAATATTATTTTAATGTTTTAAAGCAAGGAGAAAAAGTTTTTTTTTTTTTAATTTTTCGTTTTGTTTTTTTTTTCATAATAAATTTAATTTATTGTGTTGCTCTCCAAAAAATAAACAAATTATTTAGAAAATTTTGTTTTTTTTTCGATAACCTCCGGTAAAATCTCCGTCACTGGATTAAATCTAAAACTTTTTTTTATTTTTATAAACTGCACATTTGTGTTTGTATTGCGTATAAAAATTATTGTATCTTTAGTACTTATATAATTTTTTTATCAAAACATATCGAAAAAATGCGAAAAAATTAATTTTTTGAATTTAGAAGCCTATTAAAAACAAACTAATAAAGATATTTTAAATCCGCTTTTTTGGGCTTAAAGCCCCACCAATAGAGAATTAATCCACGGCAAAAAAAATAATTAGACCTAAATTGTTTTTTTACTACAACTATAGGCAAAAAAAACACTGTGCGCTATATCTCAAAAAAAAAAAAAAAAAACGAGCTGATTCAGAAAAACGGAAAAAGGTTCCGAAATCAGCGTATCAAATATAGCCAGGCGCTCGGCCAGACGCACACAGGTAAAAAATTCCAAAAAAAAAACGGAAAAAAATCATGAAGCGTCGAAAGTTGAATATTTATAAACCTTATAGTGTCCTCTAAATGATGTATATACATTTTTTTGAAATTGTTTGCGGTCTTGCTTAAAAAATTAAATTCAAGTGTCACAATATCCACACTTAATTTTTTTTAGGGCTTTATTTTTTAAATTTTAAAATATAGTACAAATATGTGGTATTAAATCATAAAAAGGTATTATCTCCATGTCCGGACGCGTCAGGTATATATTTAGGCTTAAAACAATGAAATAAACCTAAACAATAGAAAACTACTAAAATATTCAAATTTTTCAGTTTTTTAAATGGACTTTTTTTTATTTTAGTTTTTTTAACAACCTAATTTGAGGTTGAAAAAAAAAACTTTTTTGGTCAATTATATTATTTTTTATACTGAATTTGAATCTGAATAAAAAGCACCCCCATTCCATTTAAAAATTTTAAGTTACCCCCTCTCCCGCCTAAGGGTGTGGATGAAAAAAATATCTGCTTTAATAAAATGGTGTTCCCTTTGATATTAAAGCTCAGTACCAAATTTCAAAAACCTATCTTATACGGTTTCTGAGATATCGACTTTTAACCGTTTAAATGGCCCACTCGGTATGCAGTGTGCCACTTAAATTTATTTTTTTACGGAAGGCCGGAAACATTAAAAAAAAAATGTATTCAAATCATTTAGAGGACACTATAAGGTTTATAAATATTCAACATTCGACACTTCATGATTTTTTTCCGTTTTTTTGGTATTTTTTACCTGTGTGAGACGTAACTAAAAGCTCCCCGACAAATAAAAAAAAATCCTTTTTTGTAAAGCAGTGTTTTTTTTCAGACGGAAAGGTGGAAACTGTACCCTGGAAATTCTTCTGCACGAAAACTGTTTATTGTAAAGTCATTACTGGTTGTGTCAAACCACAAAACTCCGAGTTTAAAACTTTTAATGCGTTTTTGGAAGTTTTGAAATACATTTATATTTAACGCTTCAACATGTTTATTTAGTTTCGGATTCGTTATTAATTAACGCAAATATTGCGTTTCACTGAATACAAAACCGACTTTATTGATATTAGTCAACATTATGGAGTTTATGTCAGTTGGAACCAAATTTGGATATTTATAATGTTATGTTTTCTGTATAGAATATTTATTTATTTGTTTATTTACGGGAAAGCCCCCCTTACAGAAAAAAAGTTTAAATGAAACCTAAAATATAGAAATTTTAGAACACATAAAATAAAAAAAAAAACATTAAACAAAACCTTAATATAAGAAATATTTCAGAAAAGAAAAAAAGTATTGAAATTAAAGGTAATGAAGAAAAAAAATTATACACTTGTTTTTTTGAAAGGACGCGTTCGAACAGAGAGATGATTTAAAATATTTAAAATTGACAAAAAGAGATCTAAATTTTAATTTGAATCATTAATAAATTTTATAGACGAGTTAATTGGTAGCAAAATTTGTGCTATAGAAGGGAAAAAGATGCAAGTCGCTAGGTGGAAGAATAGGCGGCTGGCAGCTCTTTTTTATCGACTTGCTTCGTTAGAAAATCTGTTATCTGCACTAAACCTCGCCCAAAATGCAAATACAAACTTATTGTAACTCTGATTTGCTAAATAAAGACCTTTATTATTATTATTATTATTATTATTATTATTATTATTATTATTATTATTATTATTATTATTATTATTATTATTATTGTTCACACTACAATATTTCAAAAACGCTTTGACCCAGTGACTTTTTGGAACAAGGCGATAAGTGAAACGGACACTCCCTAGAAACTGGTTCGAAAGTCAGTATAAGCCGGTGGTTCCCTCTACTACTAGCCCACACAAGTCCTGGACTTAGGGGATGCTTAATTAAGTAGAATAGTACGAGGTTAAACAAACATGTAATGTAAATGTAATGTAAAGTAGTAAACAAAATTTGTTTCAAATTTCAAGTCTCTATGTCAAATATTTCTTGAAATATCGTAGTGTAAAGTTGTTTTGCAAGCGACTTGCATCTTTTTCTCTACTATAGCATTCTATAAGCGGCTATAGCATCTAGAATTATTAACAATTTTGTTTTGGTAGGTATAACAAAATTATGTGTGTATCTATAATAATTCTCTTAAAAGCCTATTTTGATGAACTATTTTATAAACATTTTAACAAGGTGAAAATTTCATTAGTGCAAATTATTTGTGTAATTTGTACTGGATTATTCAACATAAAAAACCTTTACGCAAAAAAAAAATGAACCGACTTCTGTCTCTAAAAGTAAAAAATAAGTCGGTGCCAATTTCACCACTCCCTAAATTAAATACTAACAATTATTTTTGTTGTTAAATTGTTTGCTGTGAAATTGGCACCGACTTATTTTTTACTTTTTAGAGACAGAAGTCGGTTCATTTTTGTTTTCGAAAAGTTTTTATTTTTTACTTTTTAGAGACACAGAACTTGTAGATTTGTAACGTCATCTAAACTAAATTATAGTTGTCCTTCCACTCAGCAAGCTTCTGACGTCACAACGCACTATTAGTGCGTTGTGGCATCATCTTAAAGATAAATTTTAAAAACTAAATTTAGTAGTATTTTTATTTCAGCGCCTAAGACTCCAACCAACCTTATTTTAAACGAAATACTAAAAAAAATTTTTCTTAAACTTTAAGCGTTAAGTAATAATGATGTAACGCCTTATGGTATAATCACAAATTTTATAATTTTCTCTTGGTATTTTAATATTACAGGTCCACAGGATCAAGTTTAGCGGCATTTAAATTTTTTTTTAGCCTGCCGTAATATTTGAGTGACCCCTTAATCAACTTATCCGACTTATCCGAGATATCCGATCATTTTCTAAAAATTTGGTTGGTATTAGAACCAAACTAAGCCGGTTTTAAGTGAAATTGCGTTAAAACGATTAGATTTATCTTAATTATCCGGCTTACCCGGCATCATCCGAGCGTCAAATTAAAACGGGACCACCTCATGAATGTCCTCTTTAAGTTGCAAAAGGTTTCATCAAATTCCGTGCATCCGTTCCAAACTTATGCGGGAACAAACATAAAAAAAAGTCACACGTCGAATTGATACCCTCCTCCCTTTTTTGGAAGTCGGTTAAAAATTAGAACCGTTCTCAATGAAAACTTCTTACGTTAACAAATCCTCAGCGGGATAACGTTGAATCGATAGGATAATTTTAGATTAACATATAATATCCGTAGAATAATTCTACGGATTTGTTGACATTAAATGTAAAGGTTGCCTTACTACCCACCAACCTATTGAATAGTATGCTATCCTTAGATATACAGGGTGATCATTTGAACGATCCACCCGAAATATTTTTTAAACTTAACATGTGCTAACAAATTATATACTTAAATTATTTCCCAACAAAAAATCTTAAATAGCAAACCTGCAGAAGTACACTTTTTATAGAGCGCCAGGAAGCCAAGGCTTCCATGTATCTGAGACTCGGTCGGGGGTAGGTTCGGCTTCGCCACAGTAAAAAACAGGAAAGTGTTAGTTTAATACATATATTCAGCTCAGTTGGGTCAGATTCCAATGGATAATGGTTGACCTAACAGGGTAGCATGTAACGGACGGGGGCTATTACCTAGATGAATGTAACCATAAGCCAGAAGTAAAAAACTGTAAAATTATATTGAATAAGATTTAGGTTATATTAATTTATAAAATTATAGACGTACCGAGCAAGCGGTGGGTCTTTAAACATAGTTTAAATCCCATTTTGCCCAGAGCATCGCCGAAACGTTCTAGCCCGGTGAAGGTTGGCGTTGAAACAGGCGGAATCCACTACAGAAGCCGCGAAATGCCCGATATGTCAAAATTCTGTATAGCGCGAAATTAAAATATTCGCACATTTGAATAAATGCGCGAACGGATAAAAATGTCTCGTTACAAACCCCATCTTGTGATACACCAACCCTTGGAGGGTGGATCATTTTATTTCAAAATAATTGGAAGAAAATATTTACAAAAATAGGTTGCTTAAATAAATTGACCTATTTTTGTAACTTTTATTAGGAAAACAATGTGAGTTAACATATTGTATAACACAATTCATCAATATGCGATATGTTAGGTTTTTTATAAAATAGCATGTCTTTTAATCTATTTTCTGTAATTGCTTTAGAAAAGTAAAATTTCATGGTGCAAAATAAATCTTAAAAAAAAACAAAACAACAATGCCCAAGCATGTGATAACTCGACAAGTAAAACGGCAGTCACGCGAAATCAAGGTTGGCCAATTACCGCGAAAGGTCACGAAATATCGGATAAAATTTATACTTAGCACAGGAAAATGAGATTAACGTAATATTGGAATGCAAATTATTTAACTTATTGTAATTTTATTTAGGGCTAATTAATGCTAACAGTTAAAACCATACTCCATCTGGCAAACCTAATGTCACTTTAACTTCCATTAAAAAATATCTTCCTAATAATCATCATCAGCAACATCAGCCCTGATGGTCTGAGACTCATCTATATATTTTTATTTTATGTTTTGAATTGACATTTTACTCCATGCTGCTATTTGTTGAAAACGTCATTTAAATGTTGTACAGTTGATTTCAACAAAACTGGAAAAGTGGGGTTAAGTAAAATTTCATGTTTTCCATAAAATTTAGTTGTATGAATGTGGATTATTTAAATGGGGTTATGCCTGTTTGAAAAATAAGGTTAGTTTAACCATGTCAAAAATCATATGTTATTCTATGCATTTGTGTTTAGTAAATACTATTTGGATTTTGAAGCGTATATCTATTGTTAATTACTGTATTTCTGCTCTAAAATATCCCTATTCTAAAATGTCTATTATTAAATTGCCTTATCAATATATTTTGTATCTAATAAACTTGTTTTAAATACCTTTATTTTTAAAAAACACTACTAGTATATTGGTCTCCTACAACTAGGTATTCCTCATAGTTCCTTAATTTAAAAATTATAATTATGGATTTTAAACCAGTATTCTTCGAGTATTCTTTTTTTCTGCTTTATCTCTCCCAATTTTAAAAAAATACACCAACATTTTTTGACTTTGACATTGATGTGGAAATAACAATATTGACACTAAATTTATAAACAAGTAAACAAATATTTGTCAAATGAAAGATAGTTCACAATGTATTTTTTTTTATAACCCCACTTTTCCAGTTTTGTTGAAATTAACTGTAGGTAAAAATCAACGCTAAAAGTTCCGTCTTTGTGAACAGATGGTACTACTAGTAAAAACAAAAAGAACCATACAATTTTAGTCTTTGTGAAAAAGTTACATTAATAATAAAAAAATAACAATAAATGACAGTTTGCCTGTGATCTGAGTGCAACAGTGTACATACATATTATTACCTAATATGTTTAACTGCTTAACATAAAATTAAATTAGGGTTAAAATAAACAAGGTAAATATAAATAATTAATTGAAAAACTTGGTACATTTCTAAAATGTAGAAAAATATATTTGTAATAATATACTATTTTACTATTCCTTACAACTACTTTTGTTTTGATTAACACAGTCGTCCAAACCGAAGTGACTGATCGATTTCGTGTTTGTTAGCACTCTTCAGAGCCACATATCAGTATAAGGACAACATCCTTTTTTGGACGTTCGTTAGGTTTTATCCAGTCCCTGCTTTTGGCAGCAGATGTCGCTAACTGTTATTGCTGTTCCTTACAATTATTTTTCTACTCCATATAGCATATGAAAAAGATTTGATTTTCACAGTTGTCCTTATACTGATATGTGGCTCTGAAGAGTGCTAACAAGCACGAAATCGATCAGTCACTTCGGTTTGGACGACTGTGTTAATCAAAACAAAAGTAGTTGTAAGGAATAGTAAAATAGTATATTATTACAAATATAAATGGTTTTTATTGGTTATATTGGCTACCCTGATTACTTTTTCTTCCTTACGTTTACTAAACTGTTAGAAAGAGATAACACTGTAGAACTAATTTTGACGGTCTTTGTTGTAAAGAAAATATCTTATTATATAGGGTGCGTTTTTTTACAGCATCATTTCGGTGTGGAACTTTCTGCACCGTCAAATTCAATCAACCAAAAACCAACTGTCACTAAAACTCAAACTGGTGGTGCTTGGAACGTGTCACAAAAATGCACCTAATATATTTACTTTTTACTTGGATTAGTCCCTATATATTTTTTAAAGGAATTCGGAATTAACTAGCGATAAAAGCATTTTGGCACGTAAATGAAATTATAAGCTAATATATACGAAAATTTTTGCTTATTATTATACCTGTATAAATTTCTTAATATTATTATATTATTTAATATTATGTACTGAGTATTTAAAATGCAAATTACAGGTAAACCTACCTACAAGGTAAATTTGTTAGTATTGGTATTTAAAATGTAAATTACAAGTAAACTTACCTACAAGGTAAATTTATTGGTATACTTAAGGGGTAGACAATGGGGTTGGTCGATTTTTAACTTTTTTTTATTTCAAAAAGCCTGTATTATTTTACCTGTATAAATTTCTTAATAATATTATGTACTGAGTATGTTTAATGTAAATTACAGGTAAACTTACCTACAACGTAAATTTATTGGTATACTTGAGGGATAGACATTGGGTGGGTCGATTTTTGAACTTTTTTTTATTTCAAGAAGCCTTTGGTGGGAAAAGTTGTGTATTGATCTGTAATTTAAATAGGTTTTTTTATTATTTTTTATTTTAAATTTTTAGGCCTCCGCTCAAAAGAAAAAAAAAAAGAAAAATCATAAAATTATGTCGCCTGTATTGAGAAATGTTATGTAATAATTCCCTATGCATGCAAAAAAAATATTTTTAATTTATTAATATATTTAGATTCCCCCACTCCTCCTTACCTCGCCAAATTTTTCATTTTGCTACTCGCCAAATTTTTCATTTTGCTAGTAAAGAAGCACTTTGCTTATTTTGCACAATAATATTAACAATAATTGACACAAATTTAATACTAAATCAGAATATGTAGTAGGGATGTGCCCACATGGTGGGGAGGATGGGTGGGCACTGGCAGGGTTGGAACTCAACAGCAAACACCTCCTCGTGGTGAGTTCTGGGTTATTTTGTGCCAGTTATTGTTAATATTATTGTAAAAAATAAGGAAAGTGCAGATTTACTACTAACAAAAAGAAAATTTACGAGGCTTGGAGGGGGGTGGGCGGTCTAAATACATTATTAAATTAAAAATAGTTGTCTAATCGGATATACATACCCAAATATTACACTGGCCAGTAAAAGGCACAATTTTTAAAGGGCCATAGTAGCTTTAAACCCCATTTTTCGACCTACATGCATAGAAACTTTTTTTCTTAGTTTTTGATATAGAATAGCCCTGCATCATTGAAATTTTAGTTTTCAACATATTAGTATTTAATTTTTCGTCCTCAAACCGTGAAATTTCACTTTCAAATGGATTTTTGTCGAAAACGGTTAATCCTACAGTATTACAAGACTACCTTTTTTATGTATTTCGACCTGAGGCATCATATTCAAAAATAAAATTACAAAAAAGTTACACAGAAAAAAGTTTGGGACAAAAAAAAAGCTCCCCCCCCCCCGTTTCACACACCCCTAGTTAAAATAAGTACATGAAAATAACATAAGAAGATGGGCCTTATTAAGATTAGTTCACGTGCAAAACCTCTTTGCTATATCCTAAAGGATTCATGAGTTATTAAATAAAAATCGAATTTTTTAGCCACTTTCAAAGGGGCTTAGCTCCCTTACGACGCATTTTTAGACATATGTTTATTGGAACTATTTTTTTTCGTAGTTTCTTATGTAGAATCACCCCTTAAAATTAATGACTCTATTTCTGAATAACCCTGTATTAATGTTTTATTAGCCCAATTTTTTTTTCCGTACGCCAAAATTATCAATTTTGGCGCTAACACGTATTAAAATATATTTGACAAGCCGCGAATATATTATGTAATGTTCTGCGTTCCATAGTATATTTATTCTTCACAGTGGATAGCATATTGCGTTTTCTCTCGATTTATTTACCAAAATATAATTAATTTGTACTGCACAAGCTCACACTTTATTTTAAATAAATACTGTATTAAAAGTGGCCACCCTATAACTTTTTTGTTTATAAATTTATTTTTTCAAAATTGGTACACTGAAAAAAAGATCTGGTTGGAGCAACCAGAGATCTGGTAAAAACAACAGAAATACACTGCCCAGTAAAAAATGTTTCCCATTTTTCACGCGTAAAATGGATTTTTTATTATCAAATTCACTTTCAGCAACATTAAGAACCCCAATATACCAATTTTCAAGAAAACTAACCCCGTCCCTGAGGGGGTAGAATTAGAAAAAAATATCAGATTCAGTTTCGTCAACCCCAAAAACCCCTATATACCAATTTTGGACGAAAATATTCAACATATTTAAAAATTCTTAGCCCCTCGCCCCCGCGGATTTAATTTCAGCAACGTTAAAAACCCCTATATATCAATTTACAAATTTTTGTAAAAAAAAATATTTTTCCCTTGCCGCACTGTAAATGAAAATATGGTAATTTCACAGCAAATAAAGTAGGTCATATGTTACCAGCAAAGAAAGTGGTAAATTTAAATCAATACTGTAAATTCACTGTTATCTGTAAAAATGTGAATTTTTATTTGGGTAATTTTACTGCTATCTTTTGTAGAATGTATAATTATGGTAATTTTCAACCAATATTGTTTTTGGACCACATGCATGAATTTTAATGCAAAATTATTGTACCGACAGGAAAAGAGCTGAGATTTTACTAAACCGAGTAATATTGAGGTTAATTTAATAAATATTATAAATTCACATTCTGACATGGTGAATTTGCTTGAATTTGCTTTAATTATTACGGTTAATACTACTTAAAGATTGACGGACAAATTTAAGGTGTGACAGGAAAAGAGCTGAGATTTTACTAAACCGAGTAATATTGAGGTTAATTTTAATAAATATAGTAAATTCACATTCTGACATGGTGAATTTGCTTTAATTATTACAGCAAATACTACTGAAAGATTGACGGACAAATGTAAAGTGCGCACCCAATGTCCACCAAAAACAATCCCGAGCGAGAACTTTTGTATGCCAAATTTCAAAAAAAAAACAAACAAAATCATCTACAAATTCATAAAGTTATTCTAATTGTTTATAAGCGCAAAAATTCGATAAATGTTTAAACAACTGCCTAGGCTCTCCTAATGGATTTTAATTTTTCAAAAAGCATTTGAAAGTTTGAGCTCTCTTCTAGTATCTAAGGGCTTTATGTTCAATTGCATAATATTGAAAATTGGCAATTTTTTTTTTAATCTGAATTGCAAAATTATTGTGCAAAAACTATCAGACCGATTTTGATGAAATTTTGTGTGATGATTTAGCACCCCATAAAGTTTTTTTTGGGCCTACGTATACTTTAAGTACCCGAAAAAAAAATCCTAAAAAAACTCGATTTTTCTACCCCCTTTTTTTGTTAATTTTACTATTTTTGCAATAATAATAATAATTTTTCGATTTGCAACCAATTTTATCATATATAAAATTCAATTACAAAACTTTATTTCTCTTCAATATTTGTCTGAAATGAACAGTTCCAGAGATATATCCACGAAAAGGAGAAAAATTATGAAAATTTTCTCGATTTTGCAACATTTTGTTAAATAAAAAGTGAAGCCCACGGCTTATTTTATGCGCATAGTGAAATTATCATTTCTAGTGATATTCTGGACTCATTCATTCAAAAATATATCAAATCAAATCATTTATTTAACACCATTTTGATACAAAGTACATATGGCAAGTCAGGTCTATTTTACACTTTTATGTAAAATTTTATAAAAAGTAAATATAATACAAAATAAAAAATATAAGATGTAGAGTACAACAATCCATACTTGCTTAAGAAAAAAATTAAAATTAAAAGTAAAAAAAAAACAAAAAAACTTAAACACTGAACATTATACACTACACATTATATTAGTACAGTACAATAATAAAATTCAAATATGTAAACATAGATACCTAAGTATATAGATTTAATTAAAATAAAAATAATAAAATGCTTAGAGATTATACATCAAAATTATAAGAGTAAAACTCATTTAAATCATAAAAACATCCATTGATCAACATTGTTTTTACCCTATTTTTAAATATATTGACATTATTTATATTTTTAATGTGACTGGGTAAAGCATTGTATAATGATAGACAATTATAAAAAGGAGATCTTTTAAATTTTGCAGTATTATGACGAGGAACCATTAACATGTCCTTGTTCTTTGTATTATACGTGTGCCACTTACAATTTTGATCAAAATTAGAGAAATTATTTTGCACGTACACATTTTAAAATATAGATTGATGGTACAGTTAACAATTTGTTCAATTTAAAGGTATCTCTGCATGTTTCCCTATAGTCAAGGTTAAAAATTAATCTAATCAGTCTCTTTTGTAATATAAAAACTCTTAAAATGGAGACCGCAGAACCATAAGCTAAAATGTTATACGAGATATGTGAATAGGTAAGTGAGTAATATACATTAAGAATGGCTGGTTTGTGTAGCGAGCTTTTGAGCTGACGTATAGCAAAATACGCTTTGTTTATTTTTTTACATAAACTATCAATGTGTGGTTCCCAACTTAAATTTGCATCAATGAAGGTCCCCAAAAACTTTGTTTCAGTTACAAAACTAATATTTTGTGGAAGCTCAAAGGTAGAAGGAATTTGTTTATTAAAATGAAAATTTATTGCCATCGTCTTGCTGTGATTTAGTATTAACTTATTTCTCTGGCACCACGAACCCAGTTCATCCAAAATATGGGCTATTTGTTTTTTTAGATCTTCTAAGTTTTTTGAAGACAGAAGTATATTTGTATCATCTGCAAATAATACAAGTAGGCCAAAAGAAATAAAAAGATTTATGTCATTAACAAACAGAAGATGGGATTACACACCATTGACCTATAATCCTATATAGAATCATATCCGATTCACCCATCCTAAAACAGATACCGGTGTATGGTCTGTAAAGAAATTATTGTTCAAATTCGAGAGCTGCATGTTTAATTTTTAATAGACGCTTCTCAGCTAGGGGAGAGTCCTACAAAACCGGGTAGTATGATAAAACCGGGCACCGGCCCATTTTTATAAACAGTTGCTGTCATCTGTCCGCTGACACCTAGGTTAACACCAAAATAATAATGTAAATAGAGTCAGTTATGAGTAATAGTCTCTGCATTGACAAATTGCATAGTCTCTGCATTGACAAATTGTATGGTGTCGATAAGCTCAGATTTTAAGTGCATTTAACATGATTTTTAAGGTACGCTTCGACTTATATTTTTTATTTGATGACCAATTAATGTTTTTTTTTGAAACACTTTGCATGCAGGCTAATAAATTACCTCTTAACTGGTATATAATTTTGACTTATAATTTAATAACCTAAAACTTTGAGACGCGATTTAACCTTTTAATGTGCAATTTTAAAAAACCGGGTAGTCATGATGGCTACAAAACCGGGTACCCACATTCTGTGACAAAAATTCCGATAATTCGAAAGAAGAAGATATGGACGATGCGTATCTTTATTGCGATAAATTGTTTTTAAACTGTCGAAAAAATATTATTCTTATTCTATATTTGTGTTCCTATTTCTTGAATACTTTTTTTTACTTTTTTACTTATTTACACAGTATATATTACAACCCGGTTTTACCATACCAGTTTGACAAAATCGGTTACTTAGACGTTTAAACAAAAAAAAATAATTTTGACTAAGAAAATATTTTTAACAGCTGCTAATGGCATGACACACTAAAGGGATTTGGTAATATGTTAAAATTAAATAAACGTTTGTTTCGGTAAAACTGCACTCAATACAGAACTTTTTTCAACTGATACCCGGTTCTTCACGACCCTCCCCTACATAACTCAACGTTATAAATTTTCCATAACCTAATTAAAATTAGCGTAAAATTAATTATTAAAAGCCACTTGGAAAATATTGCTGCAAAATAGTTTGATAAACGATGTAATAAAGTCAAAAATAAATTATTCCAAAGTTATTTTAGCTAGGTTAGGTGTTACCGAAGTTCAGAATGATTGCAGTAGCTGAGTGGTTTACTGGTGTTCTAATTACTCTTAAAATTACAGCATTAAATCACAATTTTAGTGTAATTAAGTGTTCGTACTTAGAACAAATAGAATTGTCTACAGTGCAGTCCAAAAGTCACACCCTCTTAAGTCAAGAGTTATCATCTTAAAAAAATGGGAAAATCTGAAATCGACACTTGCCGTCTATGCTCAGAAGCACCAAAAACGGCCGAACACATTATGTGCTTCTGCGAAGCCATTGCTCGCAAAAGGCTACAATATCTAGAACAGGTATACCCAAGACCTGGAGATATATCCCAAGTAGCCCCCAAAAAACTCTTAGGCTTCTTTGTAAGCCTAAAGTTTGATGTGGACTAAATTGCAAAGGGGATTCACAATAGATCTCATTGGTCGCAGTGATTTAAAAGGCAGTACCTTGCCTCACAACCCCACTTATATTGTATTGTATTGTAAGTCAAGAGTCTTAACTGTTGAATAAGCTGAGATATTAACCTCAAATTCGGACCACGCGTAAATGGCAGAACCTAATTTATCTGTTCGTACATAGTTGATATTTTTATCTTAAAAATATGAGGCATGTTTTCTTTTTAATGAAAAGTGGAGTTTTGTAATGCATCATTTTAAAGCTCATACTCATACAAGGTTATTCAGAAATAAGTTCGAGAATTTTAAGGGGTGATTCTACATTAAAAAATAAAAAAAAGTTCCTATAAAGGTTGGTGCGGAAATGAGCCCTAAGGGAGCTACGACCCTCCTAAGGGTTTCGAGAAAAATTGCAATTAAAGAGGCAATTTCACGTTTTGAGCATCCAAAATAGGAACTAAAAAATGCGAGAATAAAAATTTCAATACTGCAGGACGATTCTAAACCTATGAAAAAAAGTTCCCGTAGACAAATATACAGAAATCGCTTTCAAGAGAGCTGCGGTTATACTTTAAGAGGCCGTGGTACTCTTAAAATAGGATTTATTTCAAGGAATAATGTGTTGAATAGGATCACTTTCGTTAGCAGGAAATCGGCTACATTTTCAAAAAATATTTGTTTTGGCCTTTTTGGACCCCCTGATTTCATGCAAAAAAACGTTATGGAAATCCGTTATCTTTAGAAATGAAGTATATTCTCCTTATTTGGACCCTCCTGAATTCGGAAATGTTAACCTTCTTTTGCGGAAGTTCGTTGTTTTTTTCCATGGCTCTAGTTATTTTGACCCCCTTGAATCCGAAAATTATAACCGTTCCTTGCGGAAATGCAATGTTTTTTTTCATGACTTTTTTTGTAATTTTTTTCTTTTCCCAAAAAAACGCCATGTGCTGTTATATTTTTAAAGATAACAGAACATGGCGTTTTTTGGGCTTTAGGTATAATTTTGACCCCTAAAAAAAAATTATTTTTTATGCGGAAATGTACCGTTATTTTTGGGCGATAATTACTATTATTATTATTCTAAATAAAAAATATTTTTTTACAAAAAAAAAAAATACCAAACAAGCGCAAAACCAACGTTAACGTAAACCAACGCCCCCCAATTAAAAAACAAACAAGCACAAAGCCAACTTAAACCAACGTTAAAGAAAACTAACGGCCCTCATTAAAAAAACAAACATCAAACAAACACAAAACCAAAAAAAAACAACGTTAACGTAAACCAACGGCCCCATTAAAAAAAACACTAAACAAGCACAAAACCAATTCAAACCAACATTAACGTAAACCAACGTTAATGTAAACCAACGGCACCCATTAAAAAAACACAAAACAAGCACAAAACCAACGTAAACCAACGTTAACGTAAACCAACGGCCCCCATTAAAAAAACAAGCACAAAACCAACGTAAACCAACGCCCCCATTAAAAACAAACAAACAAAAATATCCATAGAAAAAAAACGACGAATTCCGTAAAAGATGGTTATCGTTTTCCAATTCAGGGGGCTTCAAATAGGCAGAATATACTTCACTTCTAACGATAACAGATTTCCATAAGTTTTTTTGGCGAAAATAAAAAAAATATAAAAAAAAACACGAAATAAAACGGTGCGTTTCCGTAAAAAACGATTATTATTTTCGGATTCGTGGGCGCCAAAATAACTAGAATATACCGATTTCCATAATGCTTTTTTTTGTCAAAACAAAAAATATATAAAAAAATGCCATAGAAGAAAAAACGAAGCATATCCGCAAAAAATGATTATTATTTTTGAACTCAGGAGGGTCAACTTAGTTAGCTGGTGATTTGTAACGATATCAGATTTCCTGCAAACGAAAGTTGAATATTTTATTTATATTTAAACTAAATATTATAAACTCGTAAAAGAGCTCGAAATAAAACGTATCATAAATTTCATATTTTCAACAAAAGCTTTAAAGATAAAAGCTCTTGTGTAATAATTTACATTATACTCCTCTTACAAATCCACTTTAAAAACCATTTTTAAGATGAAATTTCAATATCAAATTGATATTATAATATTATCAATACTTATCCAATATCCGAAGTTGACATAAACATGGTTATCTAAAAAAATTAACAAGTTCTGTAGACTTTAATTTCTATCTATAAATATTTATCGTTATTTATGGCTGTTTATGGTTTGGATATATTCTTTCTTGCATTTTGCACAAATTGTAGTTACTTACAGGGTAATCAATCAGCCACCCAAAAAAAAAGGTCAAGAACTCTTTTGGAGACCATTGTATTCTTATGTATTTTAAGTCTCTGAATCTAAATTTGAGGTCAAAATAGCACACGGTTTTTTTTGGGGTATTTTTTGTTTGTGAAATTCTTTTACCATTCGATAGTACCGTCCATTTATATGATTTTCAGCAAAAATTAATAAAATCTACCGAGTGCTTCGTTTTTTATTAAAAAAATGCGAACGGCGAAGAATAAAACAAACCGTGAAGATATGAAATGCTACACATTCCATTATATACTATTCACAGTAAATGGTATATTGCATTTTCTCAATTACTTAAAAAAACAATCGCATATTTATAATTTTAAACTTTTGAAATTTATGCCCGCCATATTGGATCCATTATTTTTTTTTTTTAAGAAAGATCATTTTCGTATTCAGCTACCTCAAAAATCCCCATTTAGAGCTAAATTAAAGGAGGGTATCGCATTTTGGGCTAAATCGCCTGCAACGATAAGACTTTACAAGCTTATAGATAGATATAAAATAAATACTTTTTCAGCCCTTTTAACATCTCCGAACATACTTTAATTTGTTATTTTAATTAAAAATTTGACATCTGTCAATGTACGATTTGGCAACATTGCACGAAACTTCAAGTGTCAAATGTCATCTCGTCAAAATAAAAATAACTTTTCACGTTAACTACTACAGTGGGGCCAAAGGAAAGGGTCTGTGTTGTGTTCACTGCTCTTGACTATAATATTAAAATATTTTGTTGTGTTTTATTAGTTTTCACGGATTCAATATACTGTAATTCAATGTGTAATTAGGCTGGACTTATGTGACTAGTTTCTTATGTTTCAGTACGATTATGAAGTTATTTTTGAGGTATTTATTCTATAATAACGTTGTGAGCAAACCAGCAGTTTCTACGATAACCCAAAACATGTAGTTCCATGGGAAAGTGTTACCCAAGACAAGTAATTTAATGTTAAAACATGTTAAATTAGTTTATTTCCAACTTTTAATATTAATTAAATATGTTTATATTTAATTAATATTGTAGTGTTTTTATTATACATTCTACCTAAATGTAGGTATTTATGTTGGTTTTTAGATTAACAAAAAATATTGCTTTTTTTCAATATCATATCACATTTAGCGCAAGAATAATGCGATGTTGTCGGGTTTACGATAACAAATAATTCCTGAGTTTTTAATTTGTTTTTTCATTTTGTTCTTTATTAACAAACAACACAGTTTTTTATCATTTCTTTTCATCATTTTGCAATTTTTTGAACAAAAGCATATTTTTCTTATTTAGCCCAAAACTCCTATTTAAAACGATACCCTTCTTTTGGCCATCTTATTCGAAAATTCCACCACTGTAGGGCGTCATATTACATTATACCTAGAAGGACCCTACTTGCGTAAATCCGTCACCTACTAAGCTCTCTGTAAAAGGATTTATTTAATGAATCGTTAAGTCAACTCCTTTATTAATATAAAGGACGTTCAGGCTGGCATCTTTATTCTTGAATAACTATCTTAAAAAATCCTACATCTACGTAAAATATAGTTCATAATTAAAGAAGACTTATTCCTCCATTCTCAAAGCAATTATCTTGACAAGAATTTAAATCAGCAGTAAATTTATAATGCTTCTTGATTCATAGAAGCACTTAGCCACAAGGGGGTTAATGTGGGTAACTATCCCCCCAGAGAAGCAGAGAAAAATAAAAATCTCCAGATAAATTGGTTTTGACCTTTAGATTTCTAAAAGTTTTTGCCTGCGGACAATAACAAGCGAGGTTCTGCGCCAACCAAAATCAAATATTGTGAAAATTGTTATAAATTAAATTGCTTATAAAGGTCTGAAGAGGTTAAGCTTAATCCTTAATGTCAAATCAAAACTAGACATACCCAAAACAAAATATTTTTTAAAAAAATAAGGGGGATAATAATTAAAAATTCATATTCTACCAGTACTATGCCACATACTCATTCCATATTATGTATAAAAAATTAAAATTGTAATTCCAATAGTAACAGTCTCAGAGGTTTTTTTCAATGGACAGCAATTCAATACGTTAGGCAACATAAATTTAGGTCGTCAATACCAACCCAAAAAGAAAACTCCCCAAAAATATTATATTTGGATTTTATCACAGTGCAACAAAAAATGTGCATTATATGAAAAATTATTAAAGAATACATAAAACAGCTTATTAAACACAAAAACAAGTACAAAATCACACACACACCCAAACGGGGTATTATCAATGACTGTCAAATTAAGGAGTAGGTCATAAGTTCCCTAGAAACTTTAGACCTACTGTACACATAGCTGTGTTATAAAAAATAAATATCTTACCTTCATGTAATTTAAAATATAATCTAAAATGTTATTTTTATCTAAAATATGCATAAATTTATTTTAAAACAATAATAATTATACTTTTATCTCTTTCTGTAGAACTTCTCTCTTTATCTAATCTAAAAAGGCGGCAGTCCATTTACTCAAAATGTTGTTTTTTGCATGTTGATTTTTGCAGTTCAGCTCCTTAATTATCCTAGGATTTAAGGATTTAGTTTACGTGTCAGATGTGTCCGTGTAACTTTAATTGGAACATAAATTTGTACTTGCATAAAGAATGTCATGTTGCTAATTAACCTGGAGAATAAATAACCTTTTGCAGGTGTTCTATGCAAATTTTAAATATAGAATTCTATAAAATAAGGGGCGGATACAGGAATCTAACCATGCTTTTATCTTGGTTATAATTATAATTAATGGCATCCATATCATATTATTATGGGTTAATACTAGTGTTGCTGAGGAATGGAGTTTGGACTTCTTAAGCCCACCGTGGCGTTTTCGCTGAGCCCCCCCTGGTATTTTTGAAGTCACCTACATCTTTGGGCGGCAATTGTTTTTTGCAGGGGCGCCAAGTTTGGTAGAACCGTCAGTGAAAAAAAAGCTTTTTTTCTTAAAAGTAATTTTTTAATTTTTGAGGCACAAATTTTTTTTGCAGGGGCGCCAAGTTTGGTAGAAACAAAGCTTTTTTTGACGAGGGAATTTTTTTGGGCGCCAATTTTTGTTTGTTTGAAACCGTCAAGGACAAAGCTTTTTATCTTGAAGGTAATTTTTGGGCGCCAATTTTTTTTGTTAGTGGCGTCAAGTTTGGTAGAAACCGTCAGGGACAAATCTTTTTTTCATGAAGGTATTTTTTTGGGCGCCAATTTTTTTTGTAGGGGCGCCAAGTTTTGGCTGAAACCGTCAGGGACAAAGCCTATTTTTTTGTTGTTTTTTTTTAGGGTGCCACCCTGGGGGCTAAGCCCCCCGCCTAGATTTTTTTTCTGGTTACGGCCCTGAATAATTCAAACTGTATTTTCAAAGCTTTAGAAATTTAGCATTTCTATGGTTTATACTGGCATTAACCCAAACATTTGATCGCCAGTAGAACCCTTTTATTCGTGACAGAAAACATCAGGTTCGGCTGCGGCGAATTTAACTTTAGCAACGACTAATTTGTGTGTAATTGTGTTTTTAAAAAAATATTATCACATAAAGAACCGCTGTAACTTTTGAAATTGATTTTACAACTGAAATCAAATAAAACGTAAACCGTAAATTTCAAAAATATTTTTTTTTTATATGGAATAAAAATCTAAAAATTAGACACGGATATAAGCATTTATATAATTACATCGGTTGTTAGTACTACTAAGGCTCGGTTTATCAATGTGCAGTTAACACTTTATCTAATGATTAAAGTCTCAGTTAAGGACAAATTCTGTATTTTAATTGCAGTTGCCATGGCGATTATTTGCCAGTTAAATTTAGCTGCACATTGATAAAGTGCCGATATATTGAAATCTTCGCCCAAAAGTCAAAACTTTGACCATGTTTTTTTTTTCATATTTCTACACGTTTTAGACCTTTCTGAGTCGAAATCAGTAAAAAAAAAATTTCGTCCGTCCGTCTGTCTGTAAACTCGATAAGTCCATTTCTAGATAAGATATCGACAAGCGGTTTTTTGCATATTGTTTCTTATCGTTTAGAAGAGCTGATTAGATTTTGGGGTGAACGATTGGGGGTAAGGGGGTAAAAATGGGGTAAAACTCCTATTTTTAGCGTTTTTTTTTTTGGTTATAATTAAGGCAATTATTATTGTATATTATTAATTTAGCTCTTATATGAAAGATAATTTTAAATTGGTCAAAAAATGTTAGGAACTATTTTTTCTTAAAATGCATTGTTTTCGAGATATTGTCGTTTAAAGCAGTAAAACGTTTGTTTAGCATACCTCACTTATTTATAACCCGACTTCAAAATTTTTTTAAATAAAAGCTGTTTTAAGTCCTATAAAAAATGTTATATACAGTTTTTTGCTAGAATGTAACGTTTTGGAGATACAGACTTTCAAACTTTATAAATTATGCAGGTGTATTAATGGTTGCCTATTCACGTGATCACACAACTTTCCTTTTCAAAACGTTTCAAATTAGTGCCTAGTGCCGATGTTTTGACAAGGTGCTTGCAACTTTTCAGCTGCTTAGAATTAAAATTGTTAAATAACAATATTTTTTGTTCGAAATATATTTAAATTTAAGCCAGGGAAAATCTTGATTTTGGTCAGGGAAATTCGGGAAATTAAATATTGATGGTCGTGGGGAACTCTGCAGAGTTCTGGTTCTGCTTGCGTATGAATGTTTGGGTTAATGCCTTTATAAATTCATAATATGGTGTGGTCCCATTATTTACAACCAAGATAATAGCACTTAAATCCTGGATCCGCCAGTGTTTCTTTTAAATTTGTTTCCATAAAACTTAAATCCCTTAACAGTAAATTTTTTCCGGGAAATGTAAAGTAACAATTTTATTTGATTTTCTCTAAATGACACTTAAGTGTAAAATAAAGTGGCTCTGAAGAATAAAACAATATAAAGCCTTTACAATAGTCAAAAATAGTTCTCGTAAAATTTTATGAATACTATTTTATAAAAAAAAATATACTCTACTCAAGGTTAAAAAAATGTAAAGGTGATTATAAAAAATCTGTTTAAAAATATAAAAAAAAACTTCTTAGGACCATTGTTAGTTAAAATTTGTAAATAATAGTTCTAAAACGGCTAGAACTCTTTCGGTTTCTCCATTAAATTTGTAATCACAATTGAGAATTCTTTGAGAAAATGGCTTAAAACTTTGACCAGTGTTCTGGATTGATATTATCCTTGGTAAATTCTGGTACGGTAACAGGGCCAAATAAAATAAATGGTAATGAAATAGCACGGAACTGTTTTGGTAGTATACAACTTTATTCGGGACAGTCTACTCTGATCGAGTGATAGTTCCGTGTGTGTTTTGAAAACACTGTTTTCCCCACCTTATTTTAACAATAATAATTATAAAATTTAAGGTTAGTTTATGCAAAAAAATAACGAAGCTAACGAGAAATACATATATATTACATATATGTAATTTAAAAATCGTCCTAGACAAAAAAATCTTGCATAGAAAAAACGGATTCCTTGAACCAAGGACACGTGTCTTTGTATATGTTCAAAGCCATATTCTCTTGTTTCAAGGCTGGCATTTTCTATGTGGATATAAATTTGTTTCATGAAAAAATAAGCAACTTTTTTTTCAAATGTCCGTCTGTCCGTCCGTCTGATGTCACGATTTTTGTAGGAACGAATAATCCGATCGTATTGAAATTTTCGTTTGGAAAGTAATCCCTCCAAAAACAAAAAAGTAATGGGGGGTTAAACTTTTTAAAAAATCGAAAAATGCTGAAAGAAATTTCCGATTAACATAATTTTTTCATGAAAAATTACTTTTATTATAAGGATTATAAAAAAAATTAAAAAAAAATTGTAAAAAGTTTTTATTTGAATTTTTTAATTTTTTTTTCGCAAAAAGAAAATTTAATAAAAAAAAATTGAAAATTTTTATTTTTATTTTTTGAAAACTTTTTTTTCAATATTTTTTTGTTTTTCAAAAAAGATCTTTAAAAAAAATGTTATTTTTTTTTGAAAATATTTTTTTTTAAATATTTGGGAAGTGCAATATACCATTTACTGTGAATAATATATAATGGAATGCGTAGCATTACATATCTTCACAACTTGTTTTTAACAATGATCTAGAATTAACATTTTGCATTTTTTAAATTGTGTCTATCATAGATATAAAACCCAAACCATAGTATGGTCTTTAACAATATCCATGCAATTACAGCGGAAAAGAATAACAAAAAATACAAAATTATATAGTTTGACGCACGGATCTGTGGCTACGGGAAATATGTTTGGAATGTATGTGTGCAAGTGGGAGACCCGATGTAGGCACGCACGCCTTGTAACGCTCTTGACGGAAAGAAGAGAGCGCGAATGATTCCTCCCCTTACGTCGGAGACTTTCTTTCATGCGGAAAACTATAACAGACCTGTGTAAAATTTCCTTTCATTTTAAATAAGCAAGTTTGGGCAACTATATCTTAAAAACTTTACAATAAAACTAGATGAAACGTTGCAAGCACCATGTCAAAACATCGGCACTATTGGGAAAACTGCACAAACTAACTTGTATAATATTTATATTAAACTTTAGCTTTTCTTGTACACTTAATATATAATTAAAATTAATAATAAAAATATGTTTTTACTTAGATGCAAGTTGAACTTATTAATTACAATTTTTGATTGATTTTAAAAACAAATGAATGGAAGCCTAAAATTTGTACACTAGAGCCATCTAGTTTGCAAATTTCAAACTAGGTGTTTTGTTTGATTTTAAATTCTGTATCTTTAAAACATTATATTCTAGCAAAAAACTGTATATAAAATTTTTTTATAGGGCTTAAAAAGAGCTTTTATTTAAAATATAATTTTTTGAAATCGAGTTATAAATATGTGAGATATGCTAAAAAAACCTTTTACTGCTTTAAACGCCAATATCTCGAAAACAATGCGTTTAAGGAAAACGTTGTTTATAACATTTTTTGACCAATTTAAAATTATCTTTAATATAAGTGCTAAATTAACCAAATACAATAATAATTGCCTTTATTATAAACAAAAAACGCTAAAAATAGGAGTTTTACCCTATTTTTACCCCCTTACCCCCAATCGTTTACCCCCAAAATCTAATCAGCTCTTCGGAATACGATAAGAAACAATATGCAAAAAAACCGCAAGTCGATATCTCATGTAGAAATGGAGTTTACACCCAGACAGACAGACGGACGCAAAATTTTTTTTTACTGATTTCGACTCAGAATGGTCTAAAACGTCGAGAAATGTGAAAAAAACGTGGTCAAAGATTTTGACTTTTCGACGAAGATTTCAATACATCGGCACTCTTAGTAGCACTAAGTGCCGATGTAATATATGATCTCCAGTAAATTTAGCACAAGGTCAAAGAGACGTTTTTTTTTTGCGGGGTTCTTTGTCCTTAAAATTCCTGATCCACCCTGTATACAAACATAAGGCTTTTATCTGTAAAAATTTCATTAAGGATTATAAACTTACGAGCTTTACAAAATATTTACAACTTTTGGGTGCAAAAGTTTTAGGTGAATAATAATTTAGGCAAGGCCACGAAAACGTAGACGGTTTTTTATTCTTTTATGACCATTAATCTAGTAGACAATAAATTATCCGTTTCTTTAGAAGGTCAATAAAATAAAAAAGTATATACGAGTCATTATCAAATATGGTTAAACAAAAATGATTTAATATTTAGGCCATAATTAATTTAGTTTTCAAAAAAAAATAAAAAAAATAAAAACTTATATCATGACATTATGAAGGGTAAAAATAAAAAACTTGTTAACTAATCTGAAATTCATAGACATACCTATTTAATTATAGTTTCTTTACTTTCAACGATTTTCAATTAAAATAAAACCTGACTGGGTAGGTAGGTATGGGTCATTATCAAATATGGTTAAACAAAAATAAAAAATATAAAGGTAGTTTTTTGAAATTTTATTGTTTTTATTAAAGAGTAAAAAAACGCATTTTTAGACTACTATGTATTTAAACCCTTTAGCAGTCCGCAGCATAAATAAAAAAGAAACAAAAATTGTTGCAATATAAATATACATGATAACGGAAAACACATTTATGTTTGACCAATGCGATTTTCTAGTGAGTGATAGAATTTTACTCACCTCTAAATTTTAAAACACTCAGTGCTCAACGATCCAGATTGCAACTAGAGTCTTCCAGATCAATTTCCCAAATAAATTCAAATGAAGCTCTCTATGCGTTTAATTATCCATAGAAAAAATGTCACCACATTTTTTATATACTGCGTGATCAAATATGAGTTTAGTTAAAAATAAGAACACATAGAGCGCTTCATTAACATCTATATGGCAAACTGATCTGGAAAAATCTAGTTGCAATCTGATCGTTGAGCAGTCAGTGCCTTAAAATTTAAAGGTGAATAAAATTTTATCATTCACTTGAAAATCGCATTGGTCAAACATAAATCGTGTTTTCCGTTATCATATATATTTATATTGCAACAAATTTTGTTACTTTTTTATTTATACTGCGGATTGCTAAAGAGTTTAAATACATAGTAGTCTAAAAATGCTTTTTTTTACTCTTTCATAAAAGCAATAAAATTCCAAAAAACTACCTTTATATTTTTTACTTTTGTTTAACCATATTTGATAATGACCCATACCTACCTACCCACTCAGGTTTTATTTTAATTGAAAATCGTTGAAAGTAAAGAAACTATAATTAAATAGGTATGTCTATGAATTTCAGATTAGTTAACAAGTTTTTTATTTTTACCCTTCATAATGTCATTATATAAGTTTTTATTTTTTTTATTTTTTTTTCAAAACTAAATTAATTATGGCCTAAATATTAAAAAGACTTTTCTTGTTACTAAGTATAACCCCTATACACGAACTTTCATGAAGAATTGTAAACATTTAATAATAAATTAAAAATAATTACCCCCTGGGGCCCCGGACATGAACTATAGCCATATAAATATAATTTTAAATTTACGCGGCCAGGGTATCAAAATGTCGAAATATTCATGTTGGTTGCCTATATTTCGCATTCTCGATATATAGCTGCTATCTCTCTCTTAGGGCCTTCATAGGTGATAGAATTATGTGGTTTTTTTATGAAACAGAACAATAAAATTTAAAAAAAATACCCTAAATACAAAGGGTTAGCTAGTGTAATTCAGACATTCCATATTTTTATTATGAAATCTAATTTGTTATGGTCTAAATTATACATACCTAATTTAAAATTAATCTGTTTTTCATAACTAGTCTAATAAAATTAGATTTTACACATCATGAACGCATCCTAACAAAGTTATCCAAAATGTATCCAATCGAAACACCTATTACGAAATTAAGTTACAGTTCGTTTCAAATGAGCCAAACAAGAAATTCCAGTTATAATTCATGTGTTGTATAAGTATAGTCAAATTAAAGTCAATATTTCATGAACGCTTTGACTTTTGAACTTGAAATTTGGAACAAAGATTTTCAAATTTCAAGTCTCTATATCAAAGCCTTCTTTAAATATCGTAGTGTAAGATATTTTGCAACTTGCTTGCGACTTTAATTTGACTATAGTGTTGTATTTTAATTTTAAATTTAGATTTTTTTCATTCGAATTGTAGTTGTTGTTTTTGTTTCTTTGATAAATTAAAAAATAAAAGATTTTGGTGGAAATTTTGTATCGTCCGTCAGCACACATTTAATTTTCTCATTTACTGTATATTAAACTAAAAATAAAATAAAATTAAAAAACATCTATTACCAATGTCAACCATACTATAATAAAGTTCCACTTTCTATTTTTATACCAGCTTTAATATCAGTTTTAGTTTTTGGGACTTTTTGTTTGTTTCATAAAATTTTGTTCGAAAGGTAGCGTCCGTCATCATGGAATGGCGAATGGCGACTTAAATCTTTCCTGCGCTGGCCCTCTCGCCCCGTTGTCACTAAACCCCTGCCACCACCTTGCGTCACATTTTATGTAATTATCAGTAGTCGGCGAATTTCCAGTACTCGCATAGGCGCCGCGTCGACTCTAGCGTTGAGGCAAGGTTTTAAATATTTACATTTTTATTTCTTTTTTATCTTGATTTTTTTTAATGATTCCATTTAAACGAGTAAGGTGGGAAAAAAGTTATCGACAAATAAAAATTAAAAACTTTCGTATTCTTAAAAGATAAAAATCGAATGTCGTTTTTTTCTTTGAAAAACACCGATATATATACGTATGTATAATTAATATGTATAGTTAATATTGTTGTGGGTAACAAAATAGTCGTCAAATGTTTCGATTTATAAAAATTTTCCTCATAATTCTGCAAAATTATTCCGTAAGCCTATGTTTCTGTGTTTATTTTCAACGTTGATGAGTCATAACTGAGTTTACGCCGAATACTGGTAATCATTGTAATCATTTTTAGAGCCATCTCCGGGCCGGACATTTTATCTAGGGTTTCCAATCCCGAAATTTCGGGATATCCCAAAGATGTTTGAATCCCAAAATCCCGAAAAGTCCCAAAATATCCCGAAAAAATCCCGAAAATCCCGAAAAAAATTTAACGAATTTATTTATTAAACTCGATGTGTAGACCTAACGAAACAATTTCTTGAAAAACGGGCAGAGCATTTTTGAAGGTTTTTTTTCGGGATACAATCAAACATTATTGTTGTATTGTATCCAGCCTCATGGAAATTTTCATCCCTAATTTTATCCTTTTTAAACGTGAAAAATTATTTTTCTGAAATTTTATCCTTTTTAAACGTGAAAAATAATTTTTCTGAATTTTTATCCTTTTTAAACGTTAGTATTTTTCTGAATTTTTACCATGTATTTTTGAATAAAACAAAAGTATACTTTTTGAAAACTATTTAAAAGTTTCACAAGTAGGTAGTTTTATTCTTTAAATTTGCATAGATATGAAGTTTTTATTAGTTTTTGTTGCGCATCTCGCTAAAGCCTTAAAAAAAGAATTCGACGAAAAATGTTTTATAAACTTTAATTTTATTTTTGAATATTTAGTTCTAAAAGTTTATCTTTGAACTTAAAAGTCTGAGTAATGGTAATTTAAAATTCTCAACCTTTATGCATATGTAGGTAGTTCTGAACTTAAGTTTCAAAGAATGCCTAAGGGGTCTTCAAATTTTAAAAATATATTTTTTAAACATTTTTTTTATAATTTTCATTTAGGTATGTTTAAACAATGTTTCTTTATATTTATGCAAATGCAGATTTTTTTTTAGATTTTTAAAGTGACATTTTTGGCCATAATCTTTTTTTGAAAAAAAAAACATAAAAAACCGTGGTCGCCATGATTCCGGCCGTTTGGTTCGACTGAAAAAAAAAACGGAATATTATTCAATGCTTAAAGTCGCTATAGCCCGAACTAAAAGAATATTTTTTGGCAAAAATTAAAAAAATGGCGGAAGTAAACAACCGGTTGCTACCAGTGAACTGCAGTCGATATTACACGGTAAAAATAAATTACATTAAATTACATAGTCCGTAAATGGTAATATGTTGCCATAGACCGGAATGGTAAAAATTACATAGTCCATAATGGTAATATTTTGCATAGAACGGAACGGTAAAAATTACATAGTCCAGAATGGTAATATTTTGCATTGACCAGAACGCTAAAAATTACATAGTCCAGAATGGTAATATTTTGCATAGAACGGAACGGTAAAAATTACATAGTCCAGAATGGTAATATTTTGCATAGAACGGAACGGTAAAAATTACATAGTCCAGAATGGTAATATTTTGCATAGAACGGAACGGTAAAAATTACATGTTCCAGAATGGTAATATTTTGCATAGAACGGAACGGTAAAAATTACATAGTCCAGAATGGTAATATTTTGCATAGAACGGAACGGTAAAAATTACATAGTCCAGAATGGTAATATTTTGCATAGAACGGAACGGTAAAAATTACATAGTCCAGAATGGTAATATTTTGCATAGAACGGAACGGTAAAAATTACATAGTCCAGAATGGTAATATTTTGCATAGAACGGAACGGTAAAAATTACATAGTCCATAATGGTAATATTTTGCATAGAACGGAACGGTAAAAATTACATAGTCCAGAATGGTAATATTTTGCATAGAACGGAACGGTAAAAATTACATAGTCCAGAATGGTAATATTTTGCATAGAACGGAACGGTAAAAATTACATAGTCCAGAATGGTAATATTTTGCATTGACCAGAACGCTAAAAATTACATAGTCCATAATGGTAATATTTTGCATAGAACGGAACGGTAAAAATTACATAGTCCAGAATGGTAATATTTTGCATAGAACGGAACGGTAAAAATTACATAGTCCAGAATGGTAATATTTTGCATTGACCAGAACGCTAAAAATTACATAGTCCAGAATGGTAATATTTTGCATAGAACGGAACGGTAAAAATTACATAGTCCAGAATGGTAATATTTTGCATTGACCAGAACGCTAAAAATTACATAGTCCAGAATGGTAATATTTTGCATAGAACGGAACGGTAAAAATTACATAGTCCAGAATGGTAATATTTTGCATTGACCAGAACGCTAAAAATTACATAGTCCATAATGGTAATATTTTGCATAGAACGGAACGGTAAAAATTACATAGTCCAGAATGGTAATATTTTGCATTGACCAGAACGCTAAAAATTACATAGTCCAGAATGGTAATATTTTGCATAGACTTTTTATTATATAAACAAACGTAAACAAAAACGATCAGCTTGATTTATTTTATATTTGCCTACAATACTTATGGTGTGTTAAATAATTTTTAAAATAATTAACATACAGTCATATTAAAAGTGCCTTTAAAACAACTTAAACACTATGATATTTCAAGAACGCTTTGACATAGAGACTTGAAATTTGAAAAAAAAAATATTTACTACTTAGAAAATGTTTGTTCCAAATTACAAGTCTCTGTGTCAAAGCTTTTTTGAAATGTCGTAGCGTAAAGTTCATTTGGTTTAATAAACCAAACGGTTTGCACCCTTAATACGAGTATAAACTGCTTACATCTTTCTTTAAAGATCTATTGGTTGATAAAGATCGTAATTTATAATGTAAATGTAAATGTAATGTAAATTTTAGGCCACAAATAAAGCATTTAAACATCGTGCATAAATAATATTTACCTTTTTTAAATTTTTAACACTTAAACCTAACAATAACAATATTAAACGGTCCGTCTCATGATGCGACGCCTTCTTGATTATTGTCCAAAGCGCACGCGCGTCTTAAAATAACATAGCCCGACATTGTAAAATCATGTAAAAATATGTAAATCAATGTAAATATATTTTTTTACATTCTTTTACATTATTTTACATAAATTCATGAATTATGCATAAAAATAGAATAGTAAATTTACTATTCCGTACTATGTAAATTCATGTATTTTTACATTATTTTACATGGAGTTTTTACAGTGTAGAGTATAATTTAGTATCTAATACATAATGTGTTTTTGCATATAAGTTTTTAAATAGGGTAAATCCCCCAAGTTTTTAAATAAGTTTTTAAATACCTAGGAACATTTTTTTAAGTTTTAAGTTGATTGCCTGTTGATTATAATAAAGCTAATGTAATAAATCATTGTAAAGGGCTTAAACTTCTGTTTCCTACCATTTAATTAAAAATATTTATAGATATTTTTTTGCTATTTGTCAGATTGTAAATCAGCATGCTTAAGTTATCCAAAATCATATATTCTCATCCATAAAGCAGCATAAAGTTTGCAGGGCTGTGTAATTAGTTACTTGCCGTAACTCGAGTTTCGTCTATAAATCATCAGACATCAGCAACGAACTAACAACTTCTCTCTAGAATACGCATACCGTTAATATAAAGTATCGCCAACATCTCGGTTTGTTTGTAAACAAATAGTAGGTATATTCAGGCCTGAACAATAACAATTACTAGTAACTGTTATTGTTGTCTCTGTTGGAACAAAGCTGTGCGAGTAAGACAAACAAATGTAGAGGAAAGTCGCCTAATTTCGGATACCATTTACAATGTATTCAATATTTAATACTCGGTATTACTTTTTGATATTTTTTTTATATAACCAGATACAACTTATTATAGCGAACCACGATTTATTATAAAACCAATTTTATTACAGTATATTTTTTCCAAAAAACACGGTTAAAAAAAATCAGCGCATTTTTGTGCATTTGAAAAAGGGCTCCTAATTTCGGACATATCCGAAAAAATTTTTTCAAGAGTAGATCTGGATCCCATTGCTTATGTTTCTTGTTATTCCTTCACATTTAAGACGTAATTTAATCATAAAGCGATTTTCTACGAAATACTATAGGAACTATAATTTTAGATTCCCAATTTCGAATATCTTAGTATCTTAGGTAATTTTCGTTTTTTCAAAATTGTTTATCTTAGTTTGTTGTATCATTATAAAAATAATAATTAATGGTTGGTTATCCTGAATAATAATTACCTTGCGGATATCCGAAATTGGGAATCAAATGCACAAAAATGGTCTATCCGAAATTAGGCAACTTTCTGCTTTTTAGATTATAAATTTGTAGAATGTTTACGTTTTCAAATTGCTTAATTATGAATAGTGGATCAACTTAACTAACATCATAACTTACCCAAGACAGAATCACGAACTTTTATAACGATTATTTATAAAATAAACAAGCATAATAATGCAACTGAGCACAAAACTGCCATTTGCAATATAAACGATTTGTGCTGCCATTTAAAGGGGAGAAGCTCTACCGTTATCATATTACAGGACGGATTTAGTTTGACTTTTGGCTTCACATAAAAGTAGGTTTCTGTTTACCTTTGCAGACAATATCTTAAATACACTACTATCCGAAATTTGGAAACCATCCGAAATTAGGCGCATTTCCTCTATATGTTGGCTACGTTTTTTTCAGTTTTGCCTATTCTAGAGAGAAGAGTTATTAGTTCGTTGGATATCAGACATCATCAGATAATAATCATTAATAAATGTGGTAATACGACTATAAGGAACCCCTATTATTTATTATCCAATTTTACCACTATAAGAACCCAAACCAGGCCCAATGCAAAATGTTTATTAATAAATATTTTCCCAAACTTTATATTTTATTGAAAGGGGAAATCTGGACTTAAACTCTGAAATTAGTTGGACAATTAGGGAAATTAGTTGGGAAATTAGTCAGGAAATCAGTGTTTCTTTACTTTAAAAATTGTTTGTTTAAATATATTATTCTTGCGAGCTCCCGGTAAATGAATACTTCGATCCGACCACTGTTTATTACAGATATCTGCCAATAATGTAATTTAAAAAAAAATATAGTATTTTTCCTAATAACACTAGGCAACAAATCGCAACTTTTTTTTTTGCCCCGATCGGAAAGTAAATTTTTCTTACTAATTCGAGGGCGTAGAATCCGAATCTGACCTTAGAAAAATTCCAGCACCTAAAATTTTTGAAATATAAGTTCAGGTAATAATGACGTTTTTTTTCAAAATCTTTAAAAAAAGAGTAGAATTTTGAAAATTTTAGTGTATATTAAAAAAATACGAGGAATTCAAAAATCTATATGTCAAGAACCTACTGTCAGAGTAAGTACGCGAAAAAAATAAAAAGGTTAAAATGAAAGTGAAGAGTTTACTTAATTGCTCATTTGTGGCAAAACTATCAAATTTTTTTAAAAACTTTATAGAACTTAATTTGTAGATTATAAAATTCTCTACAAAAATATTTATACAAATATTTTTTTATTTTGCTTAGTTTGTTCCTAAAAAGTAAATAAGTGAAAAAGATATAAAATTAAAGTACACAGTGTAAACTTTTTTCCCGAGCCCAAAAAATATATTTTTCTTATCAATTTAAAGGCGCAGAATCCAAATTTGACCTTAAAAAAAATTCAGTCTTATTTTTTAAATTTTAGTACATGCAATTATGCCAATTTAAAAATAATTTATAAAACAAAATATTGTGTATTTTTGTTTTGTTTTTTTAATGGTTCTACATCATAAAAATGTTACTTTATTACATAAGAACCATGATACGTAACATTTTTTTAGTTAATTTTTGACCCCCTAGTAATGATTTTTAAAAAATTTTAGCATTAGTACGTGGCGATAAGCTTGTCCCCTTATGCACCCTTCTTCCTACCCTCCATCCCTACTTAGTTATTATTCATTTTTTTTTTAATTTATTTTTTTCATAATATCCCTATTTATTCTACCTATGAATTTAAAGTTTCTATGTTTTAAGTTGGGTATTTTTTAACTAATATTGAGTCGCCGAATCAAAATTTGTCCTTGGAATATTTTTGTCTCCAATGACTTTAGAACAAAAGAGGGATAAAATAATGATTTTTTAACATTTTTATCTTATTTTTCTCAGAAAACTTAGGTAATATAAATATTCTGAGGCCAGATTCGGTTTCAGCGACCTAAAATTATTTTAAAAACATATGACTCCAATCTAGGCAAGAAACCGTGTTGCCTAGTGTAATACGTTATTGCAGGATGGAAAAACATTTTTAACTGCTGGTATTATTTGAATTTATATGACTTTTGCAAGTGGATTATGAATTTTACGCAAACATATATTTTGTAATTTATTTTAATGGGGATAAACTACACACCGCTATAGCAAATACAATTCAAAATTTATGTCAGGAATTTAATTTTTCATTAAACTAAATGAAAATATTTTAAAATGTAATATATTCTAGACATAAAATAGGATATTGGACTCTTGCCAGAGATTTTGTGGTATGAAAGAGATGTTTTACCACCAGTCCAGGCATACCCATATATAGCATGTAATATATTTGATACAAATGTAAAGAAGATTGACTTAAGTTATCCATAGAAATAGTTAAAATCTAAAGACACTGGATAAAAAAAATAAAATTTAAGTTAATTTCAAAACAAAATATGTTTCACGGTTAGGTACGCGAGTAAACTTAGCAACGAAAGTTTTATTTAGTCCAAAAACCCCCCATAATTTTTTTGTTTTTGAGGGTTTACTTCCAACATTGGTAAAATTGATCCTTATAATAAAAGTATTTTTTCCTGAAAAAGTTACGTTAATCGGAATTTTCTTCCAGCTTTTTTTGTTTAACCCCCCATAACTTAGAATAGAATAGAATAGTTTTAATTTTAGTATTACACAGTCTTTTTTAAAGCAAAAGGGTCACATTCGCAAGCGAATGTTGTTTTTGGGGGGATTACTTTTAAAAACAATGGGGATCTACAAAAATCGTGACACCGGATATACAGACGGGCGGACAGACGGACATTTGAAAAAAAAAGTTGCTTATTTTTTCATGAAACAAATTTTATATCTAAGATTTTTTTCTTTAGGACGTTTGTTGAAATTTTTTGAAAATTCGAAACTAGCTCAGGCGCTCTGCCCTCCTAAAGAGGAACGCGGCATGTACACCTGATACGTACGGATTTCGAGCTTAGCATTATTTTACTACGGAGAATAACGGTATGTACCAATCCTAAGGAAATAAGCGGTAAGTGCACCGTCGAAGTTACTTGCCGCGTTCTTTCTATGTAAAATTTTTATTTTATTTCTTCGAACTTAATACAAAGTCGTGAAGAACCCAAATAAGCTTTAGGTTTTGTCCACTAATTTTGATAACAAATTTAGCCAAAACAGAGTAGAAAATACATATATTGTTTCTAAAGAAATATACATTTCTTATAACAAGACAAAATTAACATTATTATAAAATATTGATCAATCAATAAATAAATAAAAACAAATTCAAATATATATTGTTTAATAGTAGAGATATCTACCTAAATATAATTAAATATTATTATAATATAAAAAGTGCTGCCATCAAAATAAAAGATTCTCCTATAAGCCTAGGCTTATTAAAATCAAAAACGAAAAATAAAATTGACAAAAAAATCAAAAAAAAATAAAAAAAATAAAAACATAAAAAAATAAAAAAAAATAGAACATTGTTTCAAAAAAAGTTCCTTTTTTCGTAAAAAAAAAATAAAAAAAAAATATTTTTATCCCATTTTACGCCGATTTTAACCAAAAAATATCCCAGCCTAGAACTTTGGATACTTATTAATATTATAATTGATTATAATTATTATGGTCCAAATTTAGTTCGAATCGTTCATGAGTTATCGTGGTCACAAATTTCCCGGCAGATAGACAGACCCACAGACATTTTTTTTTCATGGAAATAATTTTTTTTTTTGGATATATATATTTTTTTCTTATTGAATTGATAAATATTATAAGAATTTTGTTAAAATTAATTCATTTAGACATCGAAAACGAAAAACAGAACGTCCGTCCGCCTGTCCAGCTGTTTTTCTCATGAACTACACAAGCTACGAATGTGCAATTTGGCAAACAAGTAGATTGCCTTGACGAGCATTTACACACATAAAAATAAATACTGCTTTCAATAAAATAATACTTTCCCCTGTAGGTTTAGGTTTATTAAAACAATTTTTTTGAAAAACAAAAAAAAATGAAAAAATATATTTTTTGTAAGATTTGCACAAAAAATTTTAAAACTTTTTTTATTTTTTAAATGTTCTTATTATTCAAAAAAATGTGCGACAAAATTTCTTATAAAGTTAAATACCTCATTTCGCGCTTCCGTAGAATCTGGAGAATTATCCGTGATTAATGCCATGTTTTGCAAATTTGTAATATCCTAAAAAAAGATAATTTAACTATAAATATAATATAATATTATATAGGTATAGGTATCAAAAATTTATATTACAGAAAATAAAATAAAAATATTTTATGTTATAGTATATTTAATTATTAAAATAAATAATAACTTACACCATCTTCTAAGTTAAGATTTTCAGGAAAAACTTGAACTGGTTGATTTAAAGGTACAAGAAAAAACTCTTCAGATGACATAGTTTTAAAAAATATATATTCACTTGCACGCACAATAGAATAATACGTTCAATTAAATTTTATTTTAAATATAGATACCAGAAATTAACAGTTTTAATACCTAAAAAGCATAAATATAGTTAGTTTACTTAGGTATTATTTCGTTTATTAAAAAATTAAAATCCATGCCAAACTTTTACCTAGAAAGAACGCGGCAAGTAACTTCGACGGTGCACTTACCGCTTATTTCCTTAGGATTGGTACATACCGTTATTCTCCGTAGTAAAATAATGCTAAGGTCCAAATCCGTACGTGTCAGGTGTACATGCCGCGTTCCTCTTTAGGAGGGCAGCGCTGTGAATAGTATAATAAGGAAACGTAATTTTTTGTGCTGTAGCTAACCCTAGAAATTCTATGTCATAATATGATTTGACTGGGCTATATTCAAAAACCAAATTTGTTCGCTAAATAATTTGATTTTGTTATAAACTTGTTAATTGGCTCTGTGCCCTAATCATGCTCTATTCACATGGCTTAGTGCTTTTAAATCATAGATAAATAACCATACATAAGCCTATGCTTAATAATTAAAGCTTAACTTATCTTAAATGAGGGAAAATCTTGGTTTAAATTTATGTTTTTTTATAATAGTTATTAAACAGGGTGTACCCTTGTTAATGGTTAATAGAATTAAATCGGTCAGTTAAAGAACTAGTCCAAAAATCAAGACATGGGCAAGGCTAAGCATTAAAAAAAAACCAAGTTTACACATGCAAAAATTTTGATGACTAATAAAAAGTCCCCTCACCTCTAAATTATAAAACGCTTTACCCCTGTAAAAAATTTTGAAGGCTATTTTGTGTCCATAAAAAAAGCGCTTCACCCCTGCAAAAATTTTGTTGACTAAAAAAAAAAGGTGCTCACCTCTAAAATATAAAGAGCTTTTTCCATTTTTCAGGAGCGGTTGTATGCAGCTGTTCATGCGCTGACCGTTTTTCCACATGTTATTTTAAATAAAAAACAGAGGCCAAACCAACGTTAACGTAAATCAAGGCCCCCTCATTAAAAAAAAACACCAAACAACAAAAAACCAAAACAAACTCCGGCACGGACAGCTGCAATTAGGCGCTTGTCCTTTTTCAAGTGGAATTTCTTAAACGGCATGAAATCTCATGTAAATTGATGAAATCTCATGAAGATTGACGAAATCTCATTAAGATTGATGAAATCTTATGTAGATTGACGAGGAAATTAATATAAAACTTCTTAACGAATTACTTTTTACTTAATATTATGGAATTTGTTTTTTAATTTTACTATATACCTGGAATCTCCGCAAAATCTCCATAATTCTTAAATCTCCACAAAATCTCCACCAGTTTGGCAGCACTGGTTAAACGCTACCACTTGGTAAGGCATGTAAACACTATAATCAACATTTACGGGAATAAAATGTTTGTGTTGTGTTGTGTTTATCTCAAAACAACAATTTTGGACTAGTACTGTTCTGCAACTGACCGATTCAATTATACTTGTTTTTGTATAGACAATACAAAAAAAATATTTCGCAACAAAATTAATTCGTAAGTATATAACTTCGCAGGAAGTAACTTCATGAACTGAAATATTAATTTTTAGTTTGTTTGGTTTGGTTTACTAGTTTCTATTTTTTTTTTCAAAAATCTGTTTTCATTATTTCTTCTTTTTCATTTCTATCAACTGCAATAAATAATTTTTTCCACTACTAGACTTAGAACATTTATCATGTTTTCAGACTGTGAAATCAATTTTCTTCACCTATAGCAATAATAATTTTTTCTCTAGGAGTAGAGCTCTTAATCTGTAAATCTTTAAGTATCAGTAAATTTTATGAAACAATTGATATCTGTCATTTGATTTTCCTTGAACTGCAAAGACATGTCATAGCTTATAATTTTTAATGGACAAAATGCAAACATATTTTGCCATTGGATATCAAATGAGCATGGTTAATATTATAAATCGTTATAAATTGATTAATTATAATAGAAAATAACATATAATTCAGTAAATAAAGAACTTACCGATGTTTTTACACATTTTAAAAAATATTAAAATGCCACCCACTAGAACTGTCAACTTTCAGTAAATAAATCAATTTATTCATTTGTTTTGAAAAATTGCGATATTAAAGTCTACTTGTTTTTGCGCGGGTAATTAAGATCCACCAAACATTTTAGTTTATTATTGATATAAAAATGTTAAATAATAAGAATAAATGTGCTAGTAGTGAAAAAAATAATATATAAACCACGGTAGAGAAGACTATTACAGCCTCGCACTCTTAAATCCCTGCTACGCAGCTCGGGATTTAATACACTAGTCTATAAAAAAATGTCTTCTCTACCTTGGTATATAATTACCAGTCATCGGCGAATTTCCAGTGCTCGCATAGGCGCCGCGTCGATTCTATCGTTTACGCGAGGTTTTAAATATTTACATATTTATAGTTAATATGTATATTCAATATTGTTGTGTGTAACAAATTAGTCGTCAAATGTTTCGATTTAGTGACCTTTATAAAAATTTCCCTCATAATTCGGTAAAATTATTCCGTAAGCCTATGTTTCTGTGTTTATTTTCAACGTTGATGAGTCATAACTGAATTTAATTCGATTAATGATACCTAATTACTATTATTTCAGAGTTTTGTTGTTTTTATTTTTTTTACGTTAATTTTCAAGTTTTTGCGAGGTAATAATTTTGCGAAGTACTTAATTTGCTATGTAAAGTCTGTGCGAAGTAATTGGTTTGCGAAATACTTAGTTAAATAGTAAGTCGTTAAATGGGTGGCAAAATAAAATATTTGTGAAATTCAATTGCGAAGTTTTTTTTACGAATTTCTGTACTAGAATCGCAATACAATGGTTTTTAAAAAGTATTTAATGTTCTTTATTGATTTTTTAGCATATATTTTATAAAAAATCTTTAACAAATAAGCCAATTATTTTAAATTGATATAAATAACCAGAGGATATTTTTTCAGATAAAAGATTTCTATACAAGTTTGACAAATAGTCATCTTCCAAGCGTGCATAATACAAATTGCCAACACAAAAGTTTCTCACATGAAATATTCCTTTTATGGTAGAGAAAACAGTAAAAAAGAAAATAGGTTGTTATGTGGAGTATAATTTTGGTATATGTAGATAAGAAGAAAAGTCATAAAAGGGGTACAGTATGTACAAAAAGTGTGGTTAAAGTCATGTGGGTGGTGTCACTGATTTTGGTAGTTATTTTTTTATTTATTAATTATTTAATTTTTGTAGAATAGATACACAATTTTTAAAATGGTTCTTGCCTACAAATTTTTGAAATTTTTTTTTCTATGTAAAAAGTCTAAATCAACTATCTCGTTTAACGTATACGTTATAGAGTGTGTGTCAAAAGTCCGCCTCCACCTTTAACTTTTAAGCTGCTTAACGATGGAGGCCGGGGCAAGGGGGAAGGGGATATTTTTAAATAGAAAGTTAATATAATTTTCCATTCGACCATATATTTTTAAATATTACATAAATCTATTTTCTAATCATCGTACAGAGTGATATTGGTAGACTGCAGTTTCTTTAAAAAATCAAACAACTTTTGTTTAATGATTGATTTCATCAGATTTATTTGTTATCTTTTATTTCATTGATTAGTTAGTTAAAAGATGACTTTATTAGAGGAAAGGAAGCAAATATGGGCTACCCATTTTATTTTTTCTTGTAAAAAAATAAATAAAAGTTTAGTTCCAATACCAAACGTACCCAACGATAGCTATATTTATTAGTCACAACCTGTTATAAATTCATATTGATTAAAACAAATAATAAATTCATTATTTCGTAAATAGTGAGAAGGTGCACTATTGTGTCGATTTGAAATTGGCCCTAAATATGGGCTGCCCCCAAAATTGTGTAATAAATATTAGATTTGAAGTGGCAATCAATCTTATTGGTCGCAATAAGTTAAAAGTATAAAAGTTATATCTAAAATGAAATAATAAATCAAATAACTCGTAATATAGAACGTGGTATATTAAACATTTTTAAAGCTTTGAAGGTACCCATCTCGTACTGCCTTATCGCTATTATAGCGCGTTCCATATCGCCCTCGTTCCATTTTCTTCTATTCTTGGCTGTTGCTGATCTTTTCTTGACCTCCTAGAAAAATTCTAGGCTTAGATACATAGTTCTATATAGCCCATAATAGAAACACAGGGATAGCCCATATTGCAAAAATACTCGGTGTATACAACAAAAGAGGTTATGTCTAAAACTCAGTAATTATAAGAAAACTAATAAGCACTCATCAAAGCCCGATTATGTGGCTTTAGTTTGTTGCAGAAATGGTTTTGAAAACGTTGTTATCTATCAGGTAACGGAATTTATAAACTTACCTAAAAAAGTTCTGTGGCTTGCTGAAAAGGACGGAAAATAAAAGTAAATTCTCAAACGTCAACGAATGTATGAATTAATTAATGAATCTTTACTGAGGAAGTTTAACTTCGCCATTTACGATTTGCGATAGTCGGATGCAGAGAACTGTATCGGATAGCTGAGAAACCCACCTAGCCCATATTACAAGACCTAGCCCACATTTGCTACCCTTCCTATATAATTACCATAAACTAGCCTTTATTTTATTCGCAGCAGTATTTTTTTAATAACTTAAAATAATAAATTATTTCTCAGTTAGGGGTCAAAGTTTAAACACGTAAGGCAAAATATGACCCCCTCTCCCCAAATAACGCTTCGCAACGCTGAAACTTATCCCTTTCCCCTATAAATACGTAACGCTAGCAGCCAATACCCCGCCTAACCAAAATGTGAAAAAACAAACCATTATTATTTAAAAATAATAAAGAGCGTTACGTAACGCCCCCTCTTAACGCATTGTAAAGCTAAGAACTATCCCTTTCCTATGTGCGTTATGTATTTTAAGTGTTGCCCTTATATGGTTAGTTTATGCAAAAATTAACGAAGCGACGAGAGATATAAGTAAATTATATCGTCGGCTTACAAGTAAAAGGCACCTAGTCGATGTCTTTTTTCAAATTTAGTTGAATTAAACTACTTCAATTTGTTTTTATTTAACTGCAACTGGGAAAATGTCCAAACATGTCATGCGATTTGCGGTAGTTTTTTTCCAATAACAATTATTACAAAAATTAAAAAAACAAAAATGAAAGTCAATATCTCAAAACCATGTTTTTTGACTTTTTAGCTTCGTTAATTACTTTCCCCAAGGAAAGTCTTGCGTTAGCAAAAAAATTTCGAATAATTTTTATAAGTTTTACGTTTCTGGATGTTTTATATCCAAAAAATTTTATGTGCGTAAAAAAAAATATTCTGTCGGTCAGCCTGTGTGTCCAGGAAATTTGTGACCACGATAACTTAAAAACGCCTCTGGCTAAAGCCTTAAAATTTGGACCATAGGTTCGTTATCTAAGGTTCTAGACTGGGATTGGTCAGGGGGTAAAAACAATTTTTTTCAAAAATTTTTTTTTTATTTATTTTTCGTTTTACGAAAAAGGAAACTTTTTTTTTAAATATTTTTTTTTGAGAAATTGATTTTTTTAAATTTTGTTTGATTTTTTTTATTTATATTTTTTCGTTTCTAATTTTACTGAACTTAGGCATATAGGGAACATTATTATTTTGTTGGCAGGAGTATTTTTGCATAAACTTAAATAATTTAAATTTCAGATATAAATTTTTCCGCAGAAAATGATGCTGAACTTTGACTTACTTTCCACGTGCCTCTAACCTTGCGCTGTAAGTTTCCTTCTAAAAATAAGTTTTGTTTATTCAATTACATAAACACCCTTAGAACTTTTATGCCATAAATAGCTGTAGACGGAATAAAGAATAAAAATATATACAGTGCGTAAAAAGTCTGGAATCACCCGATTAACTTTTTAATTATAAGTCTTTAAAAAAAAAACGCTGGGATAGTTCGATTTTTATTTTAAATTTTGAAAATTTTGGTGCGAAAAAATTTATCAAAATTTTTACCCCCTTGCACCCTCCCATAACTTTTTTTTTAAATAGCAATCTACCCCTTGTGATAAATCGTTGAAAAGTTTATTTAATACGCTTTCTAAAGGTATGATAAAGCTTTATTTAGCTTATAAAAAAATGGGTGGCTATTTCAAAAAAGAAATTGAATTGGTGGGTGTAAGGGGGTGAAAACTGATAAAATTTGATGTAAACCAAAATTTGTCTGAGCATCTTTTTTCTTTGACTTGTAACTGAAAAGTTAAAAAAATGCTCAGTAGGTCGATTTTTATTTTTAATACTGCAAATTTTAGTTTACGCCAAATGTTATCACAATATGTTTCTTTTAATGAGCCCCCACGCTTTTAATTTCAATTATAGAGACCTAAAATAACGGTTATAGCTAAAAAGATTACTTTTTAGTGCATTAACAATAAAAACGTTTGCGCATGTCTTTAAAAAGTTGTTTTTATGATTTTTATTTTATACTTACCCCCGGACTGCGGAGGATAGGTTGGAAATTTTTATTATTAAATTCAATTTTGGCCCTGGGGTGTCTATTTTCTAATCATCGTACAGAGTGATATTGGTAGACTGACAGTTTCGGGTGTTGGCCCTCTTCAGTACCGAGAGTCAACTCCGCACGCTGATTAAAAAAACGTTTTTAGACTTTATTCGCCTAAGGAATACAGTCATTAGATTGATGTAGACTTGTGCGCCATCTATTGCTAGATGTAGACAACTACTCATACCTCTCTTAGTCTGAATACTTTTAGTGGTAGCAAGTTGACTTGTGTCTACATAGTACCACTAACGTGTGGTTAGACGTAGAATTAGTAAGAACAGAAATTTTTAATATTATAAAAATATTAATTTATTATTCCATCAATCTCTTGGTACTGAAGAGGGCCAGCAGTCTACCACTCTGTATGATGATTAGAAAAGATTGATGAAAAAATAAATTAATATTTTTATAATTTTGTTTAAAATTAGAAATTTCTGTCCTTACAAGGTTTATGTCTCTGTTTTACCTGTCACCTTCGTCAAATTTTTATTATTAATGAACTGAAAAAGGCTGTAGGCGCGGTTGAGAATAGAAATCATGCTAGCCGACGTGCTAAGTAAAAATCTAATAATGAATTAGACGCCTTAACCCGTTCGGATAGTTTCTCAATACATAGATGGAATATTTGATGCATACATTAGGTAACAAATCGTACTAGGGTCACTTTATCTAGTCTTACTTTGTTCTTTTGTTCTTGGTCTTTTCTTTTTATTTTTTTGGACCAAAACCAGAAAATAGATTTATGTGGACGTTTGTGCTACTATTAGTTTCGTTCGTGCCATCTTGGTTTTTGAAATTTTCTTTAAACTGCCCATAATTCCGTATTTGTATTTTAAAAATAAAAATGCGGGGGTAGAATCTCTTATGACTTCCCCAGAGAGGTTTAAATTTGGGTAAATGGAGTATCGAAAAACATGCTTAGCGGAGTTAACTTTTTAATATATTTTTCTCTTGACAGTAATTTTGTATTTATAACTATAATAATTAACTATATGAAACGGTGCTAGCACCCTGTCAAAACATCGGCACTATTGTACACTAGAGCCATCTAGTTTGCAAATTTCAAACTAGGTGTTTTGTTTGATTTTAAATTCTGTATCTTTAAAACATTATATTCGAGCAAAAAAACAATATAATATTTTTTATAGGGCTTAAAAAGAGCTTTTATTTAAAATATAATTTTTTGAAATCGGGTTATAAATATGTGAGAATTGCAAAAAAACCTTTTACTGCTTTAAACGCAAATATCTCGAAAACAATGCGTTTTAGGAAAACGTTGTTTATAACATTTTTTGACAAATTTAAAATTATCTTTTATATAAGTGCTAAATTAACCAAATACAATAATAATTGCCTTAATTATAAAGAAAAAACGCTAAAAATAGGAGTTTTACCCTATTTTTACCCCCTTACCCCCAATAGTTTACCCCCAAAATCTAATCAGCTCTTCGGAATACGATAAGAAACAATATGCAAAAAACCACAAGTCGATATCTCATGTAGAAATGGAGTTAGAGAGTTTACACCCAGACAGACAGACGGACGCAAAAATTTTCACTGATTTCGACTCAGAATGGTCTAAAACGTCGAGAAATGTGAAAAAAAGTGGTCAAAGATTTTGACTTTTCGGCAAAGATTTCAATACATCGGCACTCTTAGTAGCACTAAGTGCCGATGTAATACCTAACACCAAATATAATTAATTTGTTTGAAGTTGTAAATCATACGTTTTATTATGAGGATAGATTTCAAATATCCCGTTTCGGTTGTTGAGTGCTCTTCAATGATGATCATAAGTTATTCCGCTTTGCAAATCTGCAGTTGAAGGTCTTGGGGGAACAGGGGACATTTATTTTGTTTCAAGAAAATTAACTTAAACATATTAGGGCCTATTTATAACTCCTAAAAACGTAGTTTTTAAAAGAAAAAATACAATATGGATATTGTGATTAAAAAAAAAATACAAAAAAACAAAAACTCAAGTTTTTTGTTGTTGTAAATTTTATTATTTTAGTTTGTACTAACAACTAAAGTATGAGTGTCATTCGGTTCAAATCCAACATATAACAATTATTTATAACACAGGGTGGTCCAAAGAGTTTTTTTTATTTGCGCTGTAGAAAATTTGGTAGATGGGATTTTAAGGTGGGGTCGGTCTTAAACGATAGTTTGGTTCAGGGAAATTTAGTCACCATGCAGCGCTACACGGCAGAGGAGCGCTCGTTTTGTGTGCGCGAATATTACTGCAACAACAATTTCGCCACTGTTTCGCGCCGTAGATATCGACATATTTTTATTTCCATTAAATGTCCATATGCAGTATCACGGACGTTGTTTTCTGTTTTGTTTTTTGTTCCCCCGAGCCCTTCAATTTATGTTTAGCGAATCTCATTCAGATATGCAAATCTATTCAATGAATAGTATTCATGTTTTCCATTGTCGTAGAATACACATATAATATCCTGGCATAAATACACTGGTCGACAAAAAAACATATCTTTCCATTTTGTCTGATGTATCATTTTCTTGGTACTTTTAGATGCTGAACACGAATTCGACCTCCATTTGTTGACTTTGGTTCAGGAATCTGAAATAAATGCTTCTGCTTTTTTGAAAAAAAAGTTAAATATCGTTGTTTTCAGCCGGGAACATTAGTCATCTATGAGATGCAGTTTTTTACGCAGATTTTAAAAATATTTTGTTTTTTTAGATATCTTTAACGGTCTTCGAGAAAAGTTCAAAAAACTTAAAAAAAGTTAAACATTTTTTAAATCTAGAATTGTTGACTATTAAAAAACGAACAAATTGAGCTGTTGACCAATTAAAAGCTTTAGTAATAACTGAGAAATAGGCAAATTAATTTTATACCTATTTGTAATTTTGGCGAAGGCGACTGTAGGTCAAAGGATATCCTCCTAGGAGGGTACAACCAGTTAATAAAAATTAATACTTTAAGGTTCTATAATTTTTTGCATGTAAAACCGTTTAGCAATAATTACAAATATAACTGTTCTTTTGACCCGTTATTATTAATTGATAAGTTTAAAAGTATTTTGTTTCAATTTTGAGGTTATAGGTTGTGTTTTGATATTTGTTACCTTAAGAATGTGTTCCATAATAGGGTTTTTCTATGAAATTTCAAGTAAACCATTATTATACTGAAACCATTTGGTTATTGTAGGGTTGTTTCCAAAATTAGTAATAATTGTTAATTATTTATTATATTAGGTACAATAATTAACATCTCAGTACATTAGGACTACGGTCTACGGCTGTGTTGCCAAGTTTAATTAGTAGTTGTCACTATTATTTATAATAATCTTAATTATTCGTATACATTTCAATTAATTTAACATAAAACTTTCTTATTAATGATAATAAGGAATTTTATGTGTATAATTGTTATTAATCATCTTAAATGATTAATAATGTTTTAATGTTTATTGCTTTTGTAAGGATAAAAAGTTGATATGACAATGTTGTAATTTTCTTTTGTGCGTTTGCGCAGCAGTGTTCTCGTATCAAGCCGTGTCGGCTGAGAAATGATTTCTTCCTTTTAATTACTATATTTCAAGCTGAAAACATCTCTATCTACATCAAAGGTATTTAAACACGTTTTTCTTTAAAACTTTTATTTTATATTTTTTATTCATTATTTTAGGCCAACTTATTCAACAAATTCAACTTATTCAACAAATTCAACTTATTCAACAAATTCAACTTATTCAATTTAATCAACTTATTCAATTTACTCAAGTTAAATATTCAACCTTTTTAACTTCAACAATTTAACCTATTTTTGGTATAAACAAAATGGCCATCACGTGCTGAATTTATAATTACCTGGACAATTAGTCAGGTGGAACAACACTACCATTCTTGAATTTATAATATACTTGGACAAACAGTCAAGTGAAACAATTCTGCAATTTTTGGAAACAATTTTGCATATTTTTGCACATATTTGGAGTAAATTTGGGGAGTCTATTTTTGAAGTCATTTTTGGAGAATTCTTCAGGAATCCAGTAAATATTGGGATTTTGGCTGCATCATAGACCAATAAATAATTTCACATCTGTTTTAAAAGGTATTTCTATAAATTTTAATATTGTTATAGAAAGAAAATATATTTAATCTGTAATAACATTTCATTCATTTTTGCATTTCTTAACTTTTCATTCATTTCATTAATTTTTCAATAATTTTTAACTAACATTTTTTTATAAATTTGTGCCACTTTGTAATTTAAAACATGTGTTTAATACATATAATATGTTAACTTTACCAAAGTTGTTTAAATCACCTATTTTTTCTCATCTTTTCAGGCCTAACGTAATGTGATTATTGTTACTAAAAGTTTACTTTATTTTACTTAGTATAGTTTATTTAGATTTTACTAAACAAAAGAGTCAACCTGACAGAGCTAGCTAGGGGTGTATTGCTCCGAGTGTCTCAAGATGTTCTCTGCGAGTTCAACACCAGACTACGAAGGGGGCTATAGACTTGTGGTATTTTAGGGGTAATACAAAAAAAATAGCAGCAGTTTGAAAATGGAAAAAACATATGTTTTTTTTTTACTTAGAAAAAGACTTTAATGTCCACAAAATGACACTTTTAAAATATTTTAATCAAAATTAGTAACTAAAAATTTTCCAACCCAACATCAGGGGGTAGAAGAGTTTTCCGAAAAGAAAAACATTGTTTAAAAAAATAAACAATTATAAAAAAATGAGTATATTTTTGTTTTGTTTTGAGGGGTTTTGGGATCGCTAAAAGATGACCATGACAATAGTGTAAATTCAAATTTAATGAAATTTGTGTTTTTTGAGGCGCCGAATCCGCCGAACGTTGAATATTTTTTAATATTATTTTTAAGAGAAGATTGATGTATTAGGTTCGCTAAACAAGGATTTTTTGTTAACAATCCCCCCCTCGTATACATAACGCTTCGAATTTAACGCAAGAAATTTAACAAATATTAAAAAAAGCCAGAAAAGGACAGAAAAGTTTAGAAAAAAGACTATGTTTTTCGGGAAAAAACACGCGATCCGTACTTTTCTGCGCATTAGGTGGCATCAAGACGACTTGAAATACTTTTTGGAAATAATTACTATTAGTTATACAAAATTATTAACTAAATTATTATAATTATTAACTGTTTTTTTTTCTTTTTTCTGCGTGCATGTCACTGCAAACAAGTGGTCTAAAGGGTCGGTAATTAGGGGGGACTTGAGAGCCAGGTATACCGTGAGAAGCTGTGACGGTGGAATCGCAGATGATAGGCTTGCGCGAGTTCTTGGCGCGAATTTGCCCTGATCAATAGGGACCGTGTGCCCCGGACTCGAGGGCCACTGCAGTGTTAGTCTTCCCGGAGATCCCGTACCCAACGGCTGTACTCCTACTCGTTCTTCCAGTCAACAATCATTCCATATATTTTTTAAAAGAAAACAATAATTTTGAATAAAAAAATAGATTTTTTTTTCCGTAAAAAAAATAGTTTTATGTTATAAGTTTTGAAAAAATTGTGCTTGGTTTTACGTTTGCGCGCAAGTCGTTACTACACCTGTTAAGAAAACTGTTTAAATAACTGTTAAAAGTATAGTTGTATCAAATATTTACGCTGACACAACAAAATCATTATGTTGAAATAAAAATAACTTAAACCTTTATTTTATAAAAAAAATAGAAGATATAACTTTTTAAAAGTTTATAGACTATATTTTTAAGAACTTTTAAATTAAAACATTCATACTAATAAAATATCAACTAAAAATGGTGAGATTAAATACAATAAACATAACTCATTGGTTATCCTAAATATAACTCATTGGTTATCTTAATAAAACAATAAAAGAGTGAACATTTTTAAAGAAGAAACATAATCATAATAAAAAAATACGTACCTAACCGTTTTGTGATATTATTTAAATTTTTGTAGTCTTAAATATTCCAATATATCATCTAGCAACCTTAGACATATCATAGTGCTTTGTGTGGTTGTAGTTGACTTAGATTTTAGACTTAAACTCGTATAATACAAATGAATGATAATAAATAGCTATAGTCGATAGTTAAATGTTTTTAAAGTTTCAAATTCTATATGTTATAGTTAAACTGTTAACTGAGTGATTAAAGTGGTCGTTCGTTGACATTTGTATATTTGAAACAAAAGAGTGACGTTTATGATAAATAAAGACAAAGGAGAACTTTCCAAAATGAGCTTGACCAGATCGTGTTTGACGAACCGGCACATGAATGGAAAGGTAACTATGAATGAAAAATTTAGTTGATTGATATTTATAGCTATAGCTACACTTATATGCTTTACATAGTAAGAACGTCGCACATGATTTTTTTTATTGCAAAACTACACTTTTGCTTTCCCATTTTGAACATTTTCAAAATTTCGGAAAGCCTTGTATTCGTGCAAAAAATTTCAATTTATTTTTGCGTATTTTTGCGTTTTGTGACGTTTTATGTCGATATAAATCAATTTCAAGCAAAAATAAAAATTGTCGATCGGTCGGTCGATCGTTCTGCTAGGAAATCTTGTAAGCACGATACCTTAAAAACGCTTTAACCTAGAGACTTAAAATTTGGCATAGAGGACTTGTGTTATTTATAACGCCGGTCTTTTGGGGCAAACATCAAATTTGAACCGGCAGCTAACGTATTTACAATAGCATATACTGTATTTGCCTCGGTATTTGCTATAAATTTTATTTACTGATTTCTAATTTTACTGCGGTATCTAAGCTATTTTCGAATCATAATTAGCTTGTAATAAAACCATTATCCTGAATTGTTATCTATTTTTAAAGTAGCATTCATTTTATCACGAAGCTACATTTAGTATGGCAATAAATAAAGGATTTATGAGGTTTAATAATTTATAAGATATTTAAAATTTAACTATCAATAATGATTTCTATTCCAAGTATACAATAATAAATTTAAATTCCAGATATTAAAACCAATAATTATAATTATTTATACCTATACTATAATAAATACTTTGAAGATATCAAATTGAATCTCCTTAGTACAGTTTATAAACATTCAGAATGTAATATAAAATTGCGGTACTCATAATAGGTTATTTTGTTGCCCATATGTATACCGGAAATTTATTTTTACCATAAAAACACTGCTAAAAATATAAAATTACATTAGGCATTCCGGAATTTTATCGGTATTAATTGTGGCAACAAAATAACCAATAATGTTTGTTTGTTTGTTTAACCTCGTACTATTCTACTTAATCAAGCATCCCCTAAGTCCAGGACTTGTGTGGGCTAGTAGTAGAGGGAACCACCGGCTTATACTGACTTTCGAACCAGTTTCTAGGGAATGTCCGTTTCACTTAGCGCCTTCGCCAAATTTCAATTATTAATTAACTGAAAAAGGCAAATCGGCGCCAGTGAGAATCGAACTCACGATAGTAGACTTGCTATACATACGCGCTAGCCACTACGCTATGCCTCCCAAAAAGTCCAAACCAATAATGCATACCGGAATCTTTCAGTGTAGCCTATCTAAACTGACCCATGGTGGTTATTAAGAAACAGGCAGCAGAGGCTATTTTAAAATTCTTGCCATCCAAATTAAAAGTTAAAAGAGTACAGCTATCGTGGATAACATGATACAGATGCGGGAGTAAAACAGTAGAATTAGTCCCGCAAAAGATGGAGTAAAATAACGTTGTAGTCCCGGTCGTGCAAAAAATTATTTGCAATTATGGCGAAGGCGCGTATAATGAACTGGATAAGTAGTATCAATACAGATGTTTAGAATAAATACATAATATAATAGTATATTACATAACTAGTGTGGAAAGTGACATAAAAGTCTGGCGAGTGAGGAAACCCCACAAGTGTACGAAATACACTTTCCAACGAGTTATGTACACTATTTTTCCTACGATCCTGAAAAATTATAAAGTTTCTTAATTTAATATTTTCTAATTTTTATTACTTATTCAAAGAATTTTTAAGAAAAGCAACGGATACAAAGCAAAAAATAGCATACAAATTTATGTATGTTAAACAGGAAATATTATTTTCTTTTACTTTTAGTTTTATTGGTTTTTAAATTTAATACAATAATATACAATACCTAAAGTCCAAACCTAACGCAAGCCTCTTGTGTAAGTCAACGCAAGACAGTTTACTAATTAAATTAGATTTCTTTCGATATGTTCCCATATAAAACAGTAAAATTGTACTGTTTTACGATGTCGTAAGAAAAAGACCGTGTATTTTGATGTTTTTTATAAAATGTAAGGTAACTAAATCAAAAATTAAGTAATTTTTATAAAATCTAGACATAAATAAAACATCCCAAGTTATATCTTGGCCAATCTAGTAAGATATAAAATTCTGTGATGAAAGGTGGAAAATGGCATATAAAACGTAAATTAAGGCAAACCTACATACGTCAAATTAGGCAAACCTACATACATAAATATCAAACTAGGGTGATATGAAAATATCAAACAAGTGTGATATAAGGCGTTTTCTAAAGAACAAAAGAGCGCGCTAAATGTCATTTTCATAGGGGATCGTGGGAAAAATATTATATGCATACATGTATGCATATCATATTTTTATACAGTGTTTACAGTGCGGTCCAAAATCACGTTTTAAATTAGTTAAGATATCGACTTCAAATTAGGAACTTAATGGTTATTTTTTGTATTAAAAGCGCAAAATGATATTTCTGCTTGAGCGTGGAATTTGCTAATCGAGGCATCTAGCCGAGATCAGCAATCACGCGAAAGCAGAAATCATATTTTGCGCTCGTAATACAAACAGCATTTTTTCTACGATCTAAAATAAATAAATAAATTTAAGACAGTAAGTTACCTTACAAAGTCGCAGCACTTGAGTACAATTTTCTGCAAATCTGTGGGTGTAAAAGTAAAATCCTAATCACAGTAACTCTCCATAATTCCTTCGTAACAACAAATATATAGCACACAAATATTTAGCACACGAAACTGAGATTTGAATCAAAATAAATAATAATTTCATATTAAAAAATGGCGGACCTACATTTCGTCGCATATAACTGACAGCTGTTTACGATTGACATGCCGGTTGCCTACACTGTTCGCGCTAAAAAAATCACTTTTCTGCTTTCTGTAATGGTAACTAGCAGAAAAGTAAAATACTAAGAAATAGGTTATTTTGAAGTCGGAAAACTTCATTTGTTTTTGTAGAAATGTTAACTTTTCTATTATATCGTAGAAAAAATATCTTTTGATCGAGCTTTTGATATTTTAAAAAGTAGACAGGGAGCATAGGGTGGAATTTTTTTTAATTGAAAGGCAAATGGTGTGATAAATATTTTTAAAGCTCATAACATTCTCTATTTGACCATTATTTTTTTGGGTGGCTAAAAGAGGGTTAAAATGGCGGGAATTTTCGTGAAATATTGTCAAAAAAAGGTAATAAAATTCTTTACTTGACTATTATTCCTTTGGGTGGTTAAAAGGGGTTTAAAAACGATGTACATTTTCGTGAAATTTTAAATAATATAAATAACAATTTTCAACAAAAAAAATGGCAATTCAAGTTTGTGTTGAATATGGACTCTGCAGAAGATTATTTACATTATTTTTCAAAAACAAGTTTTTGGTATTTGGCAGTCAATGACTCTATAATAAGTGAACCTCCTACTACCATGATCCATAGTCAGATTTTTCTTCCACGTTATTCAATCCCGTTAATCGTTCAGGAGTTTTGTGAATATCTAAGTATTTTTATTCAGACACTAAAGTAAAATATTAACAGGAATGCTGTTTCCTGAATTTTCATCAAGCATCAAGCATCCTTGATCAATGAAGTTTAATTTTTTTTATAATTAGCTATTTATTCATTTTGTTAATTGGTAATAATTATAATTAATAGTTAAGTTAAAATTTATTAAAAGCAATTTTCTCAAATTTAATTAGTGAAATTTGTACAAAACAAAAGAAACATCTAAAGTGAGAGAAATCAGCTGATTTTATTATCTGCTAGTAATAGTTATTTTCTTAACTAGTTTATTAAGTAGCATTTTATCCACGCAAAGCATATCAGCCCACGAGGCCGTCAGGCAGAGTGGGCTGATATTCTTAAGTGGATAAAATCACTTAATACACAAGTTGAGAATTTAATTTTATCCAACACCTTTTATTTTTAAATAAAAATCTACAATTTTGCGAAAAATTATGTCAAAAATATTGAGATTAAGTTTTCTTAATACTAAAATAATAGGTAGCCATGGCCTAAGTATGCCTATTAAAAATAAACAATTGCTAGTTTACATTTCTTACAAACGTCAAAATGGACGCGGTGATGACAGAATTTTGAATAAAAACAGTATTTTATTCAAAAACTAAAGAATAATTTGGGGTTTTCTTTAATTTTTATGGTTTAGTTAACGTGCTTCTATTTATAGAATAGTTATTATACTTAATTAATAGGGTATGTAAATAATTTTGGGTAAGATCAAAAGCTGTACGTAAAAGAGTGGGTAAAAAACTCACTTTTGACATTTAAAATAGTGCTCAAAACGTGTTTCTGTGAAGGTGTTGGATAAAAGATTATTTTATTTTATTATTTCTTTACACTGAAAAAAAAGTTTATTTGCGTCAACTAAATATTTGGTTGGATATGGACAAATAATATTTGGTCGTGTCAAATAAATTTTATTTGGGTCAAATAAATATTTAGTTCATGTAAACAAATAATTTTAATTTCAAAATTATTTATTAATGGGAACAAAATGTTTTATTTGACAAAAATAAAATTTATTTGTCACAACCAAATAAATTTTTTTTCAGTGTAGGTGAAGAGATGTAATTTCTCGAGTTAAAAACTAGCCAAATATTGAGAACTAATTGCAATAGTCTTATCGTTTTTAACGCTTATTATACTGCCCTGCTAACAATATGTCCTATCTGCAAATTAGATCTTTTGAGATATGGCCAGTTTTATTGTTTTTTTTTTGCACTTTTTGAAAACATGTTTAAATAAATAGCGTTGGGTTTGGAACTCAAATTTGTATAAATTTTCGTGAAACTCATAAATTAAATTGAAATTTTTCGAATTATTCACCAAAAACTATTAAAATTAGTAAGCATTGAAGTGTGACGATGAATATCTTTTAAACGCTTAATTTAATCGACAAATCATAGGAGACCATTTTTGTAGAGCAGTTAATTTCCTACAAAACTATGAATTGCGCAATTCATAACAATTTTTTGTAAGCGAGTTATAAGATTCAAAAGCAAAACAGAAATGTCTCTTAAAATAATCAAACTTTAACCTTTGATATCTTTTAAACGGTGAGGTTTACGAAAAAATTGTAAGAGACCTTTTTTGTAGAGCGTTCGATTTCCTACAAGAATATGAGGAGAGATACTTTTTAACGAACCGTTGTCAAAGAGATATGAATTTTTGTTTCTAATACTGAGGAAAAAATGGAAAATTGTAAAGCGGAGAACCTTTTTATCAAAATTAAGAGCTCATATTTGGTGAGAATTTTCTAGAGGTGTCTAGCAACCGATTTTTCAGAGTATAAAGTAAAAAAAAAGTCGGTTTTTTTGACCCACCCTAATATATAGTAATATATTGTTAATAATAATAATAAATAATGCTGACTTCTAAAGCTAGTAGTAAAAAAAAATATTACTTAACTGTAATATTATTTCTACTTTTTTTCGACTCTAGATACGCTACTTTATGAGGGTTTAGTACGGTTTATATTACGTACTTATATCCAACCAATTTTTGTAAATGGGTACTCAATATTTATTTCTATTTAATCAGTTTCATCTTTAAGACCCTTTTATATTATCAGATTTCATTTTGGGTACATGTATTGTTTATTTTTACGACATCGAGGCAAAGCCAAAGCTAGTTTAAAAAGTGCTTATACCTTTCAAACAGTTTCAGATATCTCATAATTGCGTATATATTTAGGTCAAGTGAAAAACTGTTCATACATAAAAAAACAATATGTTTAAAAATAGGGTTTTTAGTTAATATAACCACACATGCTTTAATAATTAAAATATTTAATTTGGATTTTTATTAAAATAATATAGTATACCGGTTTTTTTTTTAACCTGAAACTTTCAAAAATCTGGAATACTATGAATTTTAGAAAAAAAAAAGTCAAACAAAAAACGTTTATTTTAATGGGGGAAACAAAATGGCGTATTTATTTTTTAAGCATATTTACTTTTTCAAGGTCAACTTTGTTTTTTAAATAGAAACATATATATATATATTTTTTACTGTTATTTAATTTTCCTCAAAAAAATAAAAATCTTTTGTAAAAAACTTTTTTTGATCGGACTTTTAGTTGCAGAGATAACACAGCCACACAAAATTAAAAAAGTTGGCTCACCGACGGACTTTTTGTCTAGTAAATTCCTATGTATTTTGAGCCGCTGAATCCGAATCTGAGGTCGGAAATTGAAAGTTAGCTCCCGTTTTCAACATAACCTTAAAAAACATATCATATCATTGCGAAAAGCAAAATACATAGGAATTGACTTTTTTGTCAGAGACCCAACTTTTTTAATTTCGTGTGGCTGTGTTATCTCTGCAACTAAAGGTCCGATCAAAAAAAGTTTTTCACAAAAGATTTTTATTTTTTTAAGGAAAATTAAATAACAGTAAAATATATATATGTTTCTATTTAAAAAAACAAAGTTGACCTTGAAATGACCTTGAAAACGTAATTATGCTTAAAAAATAAATACTCCATTTTGTTTCCCCCATTAAAATAAACGTTTTTCGTTTGACATTTTTTTTTCTAAAATGCATAGTATTCGAGATATTTGAAAGTTTCAGGTTAAAAAAAAAACACCCGGTATATGTTTTTTCAATTACAATATATCGTTATTTCGTATGTTGTATTACGTTGTATACGTAAAAACCAAATAGAAAATATTCAAATAATGTCAATGAGTAATAATTTATTACTAATAAAACATGAAACGCGTTTAAGTTTAAACAGATTAGTTCTTGCATTTGTGCCAAGCTCCCTTAGGAAGAAATTTAGCACAAAAAATTATAGAAATCTTTTTTTTTTATTTTTTAACGTTAAATATGCTGTCTAAATTATATTTTTAATATTTCTTATTTTTTGCAATTTTGCAGAGGACGATGAGTATATCTGGGTTAAAAAGAACATCGCAAATTACATGAGAAAATGCGCATAGCACCTTGTTTAATTAAATTAAATTAAATTCCGTGTTCTTTTTCAGGTGAAATTTTTGCTAATTTATCCCCTAATATGGGGTTTTTAGGAAAAAAGAAATTCCAAACTATAGTTCCTACCAATATTAAATTAATTTAGTCCAAACGGGCTTTTGCAAAAATTTATAAGAAAATGCGTTTTGGGCCTTGTGACTGTGTGACATTGGTTTGTAGTTAAATTTTTTGTTTTTTTTTTATTTTATTTTTTTTAACCAATTTACAGCTAGGTCGCAATAATTTTAAAACTATATTTTTTACTGATGTTTGGAGTTACTAGCTTTAGTTTGTATTTTGACCTGTGGAATCATATTACAAAAATAAAAAAATTACAAAAAAGTTACACATAAAATATGACAAAAAGTTCCTATAAACATATGTATAAAAATGCGTCATAAGGGAGCTACGCCCCTTTGAAAGTGGCTGAAAAAATCGGTTTTTATTTAATAACTCAGGAACTCTTTGAGATATATGAACGAGGTTTTGCACGTCAACTAATCCTACCAAGGCCCGTTTTTATGGTTATTTTCATGTACTTATTTCAACCAGGGGTGTGCGAAACGGGGGGGGGGGGGGGCTTATCAGTTTTTTGTCCCAAACTTTTTTCTGTGTAACTTTTTGGCAATTTTATTTTTGAAATATGATTCCTCAGGTCAAAATACATAAAAAAGGTACTCTTGTTGTAATACTGTAGGATTAACCGTTTTCGAGAAAAATTCATTTGAAGGTGAAATTCCACGGTTCGAGGACGAAAAATTAAATACTAAAATGTTGAAAACCAAAATTTTAATAATTCAGGGCGAATGTACATTAAAAACTAAGAAAAAAACCTCATATACAGGTACTTCCAAAAATCAATCCTAATGGAGCTATGGTCTTCTAAATATGCACCATTTGTAAAGGGCTATGGTAGCTTTAAAAGCGTTTTTTCGACCTACATGTATGGAAACTTTTTTTCTTAGTTTTTGATGTAGAATAACATTGCATCATTAAAATTTTCGTTTTCGACATTTCGACACTCCCAAGCAACAAGGACGTAACTCAAGTTAGACCCATTTTGAGTTATACTCATAGGTAAACGCCTTGAAAAAAGACACACATGGTGGTACTACTCAGATTTCTCCACAGGCCATTTTAACCAAAATTTTACCTAAAAAGTAAAAATTTTTAAACTTGAATATTATCAGAAACAAACAATAAATAAACAATAAATACTTATACAGTTAAATAGAGAATTTTATAAGCTTTCAAATGACGTATCGCATGTCTTCCTTTTCCACTTCAATCATTTACCCACCCTTAAATAACAAAAAAAAATATTTTAGAAATTTAGCTGTCGTGAAAAATGACATTATTACGGCTTTCTTGCTTGGGGGTATCGATTTTAGTATTTAATTTTTCGTCCTCGAACCTTGAAATTTCACCTCCAAATAAACTTTTCTCGAAACCGGTTAATCCTACAGTATTACAACAAGAGTACCTTTTTTATGTATTTTGACCTGAGGAATCATATTTTAAAAATAAAATTGCAAAAAAGTTACACAGAAAAAAGTTTGGGACAAAAAACTGATAAGGCCCCCCCGTTTCGCACACCCCTGGTTTAAATAAGTACGTGAAAATGACATACAAAGATGGGCCTTATTAGGATTAATTCACGTGTAAAACCTCGTTAACATATCTCAAAGGGTTCCTGAGTTATTAAATAAAAATCGATTTTTTTAGCCAATTTCAAAGAGGCGTAGCTCCCTTATGACGCATTTTTAGACATATATTTATAGGAACTTTTTGTCATATTTTATCATGTAGAATCACCTGTTAAAATTTCCTACGCTATTTCAAATACACCCTGTATAGGTATGTTTTTTCAATTACAATATATCGTTATTTCGTATGTTGTATTACGTTGTATACGTAAAAACCAAATAGAAAAAATTCAAATAATATCAGTGAGTCATAATTTATAACTAATAAAACATGAAACGCGTTGAAGTTTAAACAGATTAGTTCTTGCATTTGTGCCAAGCTCCCTTAGGAAGAAATTTAGCACAAAAAATTATAGAAATCTTTTTTTTTTATTTTTTAACGTTAAATATGCTGTTTAAATTATTTTTAAATATTTCTTATTTTTTGCACTTTTGCAGAGGACGATGGGCATATCTGGGTTAAAAAGAACATCGTAAATTACATGAGAAAATGCGCATAGCACCTTGTTTAATTAAATTAAATTAAATTCCGTTTTCTTTTTCAGGTGAAATTTTAAAATTCAAAATAGTATAGTATATAGTATCATCTTTGACATTAGACTCATTGGGGAGGTTAAGATAAAAAAAAAAATAAAAAAAACGGTTGGACGTCTGGGGACGGAGAAAACTTCCTAATGCAGTCCCCATGGGGACTGTCAACGTGTTAAATACCAACTCTATGTTTACAAATTATTTATAACAAATAGATGTAAATGCGTTCCTGTGCAAGAATCTGCCGGGATTGCTCCTAATCCCGATAATTTTTCCGCCTATGTGCGTGACACACAAACTGCCGGGATTAAACCAAATCTCGCTACCGGGATGCTAGACATTTATTTTTATCGAGTAGAAGAAGAAGAAGAAGAAGAAACCATTTCATTTTGCTTTGTTTAGAAGTTTTGCTAAAATTTACAGTTTTCATTGTAAAACTTAACACAAAACAGTAAAATACGAAGAAGCTTAGTTAATAAACAAAAAACATTGAACTACGGCAAATTTTAATAAAAAGTCAGTACGAAAACACTTGCAAACACAACATTTTGGAAACGTAACCTCAAAATTTGTCAATCAAGTTAAATAACGTAATGTAGCTTTAAGTAAAATGAGTATTATTTTTTTACAATTCGGACAATGTGGTAATCACATTGGTAAATCATTATATCAAACTATTTTCGATGATATCAAGTTAAAAGATGAATATTGTTTGTATCAAAATGCAGCCGTCGATAGGTGGTTTTCAAAGAGCAAGGATGGAATTTTTTAGGAAATGTCTTCCAAACTACAGTTCCTACCAATATAAAATTAATTTAGTCTAAACGAGCGGCAAAAATTCATAAGAAAACGCGTTTTGGGCCTTGTGACTGTGTGACATTGGTTGGTAGTTTAATTTTTTGTTTTTTTTTCATTTTAGTTTTTTTTTAACCAGTTTTCAAACTGACAGCAATAATTTTAAAACTATATTTTTTACTGATATTTGGAGTTACTAGCTTTAGTTTGTATTTTGACCTGTGGAATCATATTCCAAAAATAAAATTACAAAAAAGTTACACAGAAAAAGGTTTTGTACAAAAAACTGATAAGGCCCCCCAGTTTCGCACACCCCTGGTTAAAATAAGTACCTACATGAAAGTAACATACGAAGATGGGCCTTATTAAGATTAGTTCACCTGCAAAATATCGTTTCTATGTCTCAAAGGGTTCCTAAGTTATAAAATTATAACCGAATTTTTTAGCCACTTTCAAAGGGGCTTATCTCCATTACGACGTATTTTTAGACATATGTTTATAGGAACTTTGTGTAATATTTTATGATGTAGAATCATCCCTATTTCAAATATGTATGCGAACTGTCTTTAGTATTTAGGTACTGTTTTTTGCCAGAACTTTGGTTTAGAAAAAAAAATACTGCTGCCAACAAAATAATACTTTCCCCTTGAATCTCTAGGTTCATTAAAATCAATAACAAAAAAAACAAAATAAAAAAAAAATTCAAAAAAAAAAAATTTCAAAAATTTTTTTCCAAAAAAAGTTTCTTTTTACGTAAAACGAAAAAAAAAATAAAAAATAAAATATGTTTTTGAAAAAAATTGTTTTTACCCCATTTTACCCTTTTACCCCTATCCGATTTTTACCAAAAACAATCCCAGCCTAGAACTTTGGATAATCATCCTGTGGTCCAAAGTCTTTAGCCCGAAGCGTTCTTGAGTTATAGTGGTCACAAATTTTCCGGACACACTGACCGACAGACCGACAGACAAACATTTTTTTGACGGAAATTATGTTTTTTTGGATATAAAACGTTCAGAGATAAAAAAAGCATAAAAATTTTTCGAAATTTTTTTATGATACTAACGCAAGACTATACAAGTATAAAAAAGTCCAAAAACAAGATATACCCGAGGATATAGCATTCCTTCCAATTTTGTGGATCATGCTATTAAACTCACGTTTTAAAGCCATAAAAGCTGAAAATAAAATTGTATTTTCCATTTATTATAACTTTTGTCTGCACAAGCTGTTTATTAAGTCTTATGAAAATTATGATTTTCGTTTAAAAAAAGGTTTTTCCGGAGGTTTTTTTCGCTTTTTTAATCTTGGAACTATCGATGCGGCGACGGGCGATGGTTTTTGACCCAGGAAAATTTGTATTGTTTATAGCATGCACCGCTTCTTGTAAATGGTAATTCTCTCAAATAATTAAGTAAATTTTCATCCTGTATTTCATTTGATATCTTCTTTCTTTCCGAGTCTGTACGCCTTCCCTCCCCCATCTATTTTTTCTTCAATCTTAACCATTATTCTTTTTTCTATGATCATAACACAACTTTCCGAAACACTAAATAACCTTGCCAAAATTAAAGGTGTCTATAGAGATCACTAGCCACAATCACTTCCTTACATCCTGCTTCCAATATACTAATAGTTTGAGATTTCTTAACATTTCTTAACGCATATCTAAGGGCCACTTGCACCAACTCTTAAACTGGGATTATCTCAACTAAACTGAGTTTAAGTTAAAAATACTGCATTCTGATTGGTTGGCCGTCCATTTAATCCAAGTTGAAAGCTAAACCATCGTTGGTGCAAGTGGCCCTAATTACTTTATAATTATTATAAGTAATTTTGACAAATATTGTCAACATGACAACGGCTTTGTTTGTATTGTAATTATTGAATTTTCGCAACTAAATTTTCAATCTTGTTTTTTTTTCGGATTCAACTGTACGCACTGTAAATGAGTTTTTTTAATTAACTTAATATTTTAATCAATACTCACCTGATATATCTATTTATAAAGCTTCTACGAAAGCTCATTAATCAAACAGTACTATCGATAAAAAATTGAGCAGTTACCTTTAAAACATAATTTATCAGAATGATTAATATTTAAATTGCACATAGACAAGCTTATACACGGTGTCTGAGAATGAGGATTTAGTTCAACATTCGATTAACTCAAATGAGGCATGAATGATCAAAAATCCAATCAAATCCAAATCCGATGTCGGTTTTGACCAGTCAAGTCAGCGTTTCAAAATAACCTCAAAAAACAGAAGTTTTTTTTTGTGTGCCTGTGGAAAACAAACCGCTGGTTTTCAACTGTTTTTTGAGGTAATTTTGAAACGCTGACCTGATTGCCAATCAGTGATTGATCAAAACTGACCTCGGATTCGTTTTTAGCGGCCAAAAATACATGGGAATTTATATGTCGTTACTCTGGGACAGTAGAATTTTTTTTGTGCGCCTGTGTAATGGACAGCAGTCCAATACGTTAGGCAACATAAGTTTAGGTCTTCAATACCAACCCAAAAAGAAAATTCCCTAAAAATATTATATTTGGATTTTATCACAGAGCCACAAAAATGTGCATTATATGCAAAATTATTAAAGAATACATAAAACAGCTTATTAAACACAAAAACAAGTACAAAATCTTCACACACAACGGGGTATTATCAATTACTGTCCAATTAAGGAGTAGGTCATAAGTTCCCTAGGAAACTTTAGACCTACTGTACACATAGCTGTTATAAAAATTTAAAAAAAAATAGTTTTTTACTTAAAAAAATAAATATCTTACCTTCATGTAATTTAAAATATAATCTAAAATGTTATTTTTACCTAAAATATGCATAATTTTATTTTAAAACAATAATAATTATATTTTTATCTCTTTCTGTAGAACTTCTCTCTTTATCTAATCTAAATAGACGGCAGTCCATTATTTTATTCGAACGTGGAACTAAATGTTCATTCCCAGATACCGCGTGTAAGAAAAGCTTCCAAATAGTTTTTTTTGTTGACGGTAATTTGTAATTGTATGATGTAAACGCTTAAAAGCGTTTAAAATTGTTGTTGTTCAGAGTTTTCGTTAACAAAGCATTCTTTGTTGTTTCTCTAAGGATTTTAATTTTATAACGACATACACAAAAAAAACAGACGACTTTTATCTGCTTTATTTCATGCAAAATAACTAAGAAGCATATACAATATCATAACATAATGTCTACAAAGTCCTCAGAAAAATATTAATTTAATAGTTTAAAAGTTTCATGAACTATTAATATAAGTAACGACGTTAATATTAATCAATTTTTTTTGTAGGCTTGTGTTATTACTTATAAAACAAGCCTCTAAAACTAATTCCATCCGTAAAAAAAACAAATTTGGGCAAGGTTGACGCTAATTGTAAATAACATAGTGTTTTGTAAGACCTACCTAAAAAATCAATTGATTTAGTGATAAAGCTAGTATGATTTATATTCATATATATAATTACTTTATATCTCAGGTATTTTAGTAAGTAATTAACTAAGCGTTTAATTTTTTTGACATATTGATCTAAATGCTTTTGGGATTTTGACCCTTAAAACCAAAAAATGCATCTCTTATACATAGGAACTGTTCAACAATTATTTTAAAAAATGTTTGCTTTTTTTAAATTTTTTAGATTTTCTTTTGTCAACAAGTCAAAAATAAAATTTTGAGATTTTTTTTTATGTCACCCTATCGAGTATTATACAGGGTTATAATACAATACAATATAAGTGGGGTTGTGAGGCATGGTACTGCCTCGAGTAATTTAAAAAATATGAAAATAGGTTCCTATAAAGGTTGGTCCAGAAATGAGCCATAAGGGAGCTGCAGCCCTTCGAAAATGGACGATTCTTCATTTAAAACTAATCAAAAAAGTATTCTTCACCAAAACACCTAAATTTAATATTAAAGGAGATAGCCTTTTAAAAAGTAACATTTTTAGTGGCACAAAATGTTACTTCCTCTTAATAGCATTTTTTTTTTGAAAACGGTTGTTCCTACAGTGTTACACTATATGACATTTTTTATGTATTTTTACTGAACGAATCTATATTTATTAAAAAAAATCCAAAAAAAAATATAAATAAAAAAGTTTGGGGCAAATACTTGTTAAGCCTCGCATATTTTGTCCGTCTAGGCACGCCTCTGGCTAAATTTAAAAAAATAAATTAACATAAACTTATTTCCCTTATTAATACTAGTATACATGCAAATACTCGTCGCTTTAGCTTAAAGGGTACAAGAGTTATTAATTAAAAACCCTATTTTTATTACAATTTTAAAGACAAGTAGCTCCCTTAGGACTCATTTCCGGACCAACCTTTATAGGCACATTTTTTCATATTTTTTAACGTTGAATCACATCTTAAATTTCTCGAAATTATTTCTAAATAACCGTATAAAAGGTCGTTTTACATATCTCAAAAATGTTTATAAACCTTTTTTGTCGATAATACTTTAAAAAAAGTGTAATTTTTTGCCAAACACGATATAAACTTTTAAGGAAAAAGTCCAAACTAAGAAAAGTTTATCAGGGTGGAGTAAATCTTGTTAAAGTGTAGACCTGGTTAAAAGTAGCTCGAAACAAAATTTCTAGTTCCTTTTCACTAGATCTAGTTTTTAAAACTACATGACAAGTTTATAGTTAGTTTTTTTTTACTTTTTATAGTTAGTAAAAGCCCTTTATTTCTTTTTAAATGTAATATAAAGAACATAAAGCAAATTTATTAAATAAAGGCTAATAAATTTGAATCATTTGCAAGATAATTTTATGGTTTTATGAGACTTTAATAGATATAAACAACATAACGATTATTTAAGATGCAAATATAAACATTTTATTATTTTATTTTTGTCGCAAACAGTATTTTTTCATCAATATAAAATAGGTCATTATAGAAAACAATAAAAAAAGCACTTGAGCTAGTAGTTAAATGTCCAGATATTATCTTTTTTACGATGATTTTTTTAGTTTCTATGCCAAAATGGGGGTTTTATGATTCTTCAAGCACTGCACAGTTCAAAGAGTTATATTTTATAGTTACGGAGATAACACTAGGCAACACGGTTTCTTGCCCCGATTGGAGTCATATTAGACCAGGGTCGATAATTTTGAAAATGGTAAAAAGTGAAAAAAAATTATAGTAAGATGAAACTCGTTAAAAAAGGACGAGAATATAACAAAAATAAAAGAAAAAATAATTTACGGGCGATCTGAGGTCGGGAAGTGGAAGGGGGTGAGTTTTTAAGGGTAAAAAACAGTGTATCTCGATTTCCGGCAAAACTACAAGTCCTATGGAAAAAAATTAAATGACAAAGTTGTAGGTAATAAAGAGACCTACAACTTTTATAATTACACTTTTTTCACATAACCTCAAAATTTATGTGAAAAATTCAAATAATCAAGTTTTTGGTTTGGACTTTTTATCTTATGCAAAAAAAATTTTTTTTTCACGAAATTTGGTGAAAACTTACCTTTTTATGTCCTAAAGACACTGTAATTTTTTTGATTTGAAATATTTATTTTTTCACCTTATTTCGACTTAATATCGAAAAAACACCCTAATTTTCAATCGAAAATTCTCGCGTCAAAATATCAGCTTTTTAAAAAAAGTCTGGGAGTTTTTTGTTAGTTGAAATCTCTTCTTTCTGATAATGTAAAAAAATATATACATTACTATGGTAAATGTTCTCAGAAAATGCAAAGAAAAGAAAAAAACTCGAATCCGATAATTTTTTTTTAATCACTATGTACAATTTTGAGCTATTTAGTAAAATTTACACTTTAATTACTTATTATTATTAAATAGAATCTTACGTTTTTCAAGTAATTAAAGTGTAAATTTTACTAAATAGCTCAAAATTGTACATAGTGATTAAAAAAAAAAATCGGATTCGAGTTTTTTTTCTTTTCTTTGCATTTTCTGAGAACATTTACCATAGTAATGTGTATATTTTTTTACATTATCAGAAAGAAGAGATTTCAACGAACAAAAAACTCCCCGACTTTTTTTAAAAAGCTGATATTTTGACGCGAGAATTTTCGATTGAAAATTAGGGTCTTTTTTCGATATTAAGTCAAAATAAGGTGAAAAAATAAATATTTCAAATCAAAAAAATTACAGTGTCTTTAGGACATAAAAAGGTAAGTTTTTACCAAATTACGTGAAAAAAAAAATTTTTTGCATAAGATAAAAAGTCCAAACCAAAAACTTGATTATTTGAATTTTTCACATAAATTTTGAGGTTATGTGAAAAAAGTGTAATTACAAAAGTTGTAGGTCTCTTTATTACCTACAACTTTGTCATTTAATTTTTTTCCATAGGACTTGTAGTTTTGCCGGAAATCGAGATACACCGTTTTTTACCCTTAAAAACTCACCCCCTTCCACTTCCCGACCTCAGATCGCCCGTAAATTATTTTTCCTTTCATTTTTGTTATATTCTCGTCCTTTTTTAACGGGTTTCATCCTACTATTATTTTTTTTGGTTTCAAAAATTATCGACCCTGGTCTATATGTTTTTTAACTAATTTGGGTCGCTGAAACCGAATCTGGCCTCAGAATGTTTCTATTACCTAAGTTTTCTGAGAAAAATAAGATAAAAATGTTAAAAAATCATTATTTTATCCCTCTTTTGTTCTAAAATTATGAGAGACAAAAATATTCCAAGGACAAATTTGGATTCGGCGACTCAATATTAGTTAAAAAATACCCAACTTAAAACATAGAAACTTTAAATTCATAGGTAGAATAAATAGGGATATTATGAAAAAAAAAATATAAAAAAATGGATATTGTGACAAAACTAAGTAGGGATGGAGGGTAAGAAGAAGGGTGCATAAGGGGACTTATCACCACGTACTCATGCTAAAAATTGTCAAAAATCATTACTAGGGAGTCAAAAATGAACTAAAAAATTTTTACGTATTATGATTCTTATGTAATAAAGTAACATTTTTATGATGTAGAACCATTAAAAAAACAAAAAAAAATACACAATATTTTGTTTTATAAATTATTTTTAAATTGGCATTGCATGTACTAAAATTTAAAAAATAAGACGTGCTGAATTTTTTTTAAGGTCAAATTTGGATTCTGCGCCTTTAAATTTATAAGAAAAATATATTTTTTGGGCTCGGGAAAAAAGTTTACACTGTGTACTTTAAAAGTTCTATAAAGTTTTTAAACAAAATTGATAGTTTTGCCACAAATGAGCAATTAAGTAAACTCTGCACTTTCATTTTAACCTTTTTATTTTTTTTCGCGTACTTACTCTGACATATAGATTTTTGAATTCCTCGTATTTTATTTAATATACACTACAATTTTCAAAATTCTACTTTTTTTTTTAAAGATTTTGAAAAAAAAACGTCATTATAACCTGCTTATATCTCAAAAATTTTAGGTGCTGGAATTTTTCTAAGGTCAGATTCGAATTCTACGCCCTCGAATTAGTAAGAAAAATTTACTTTCCGATCGGGGCAAAAAAAAGTTGCGATTTGTTGCCTAGTGTAATTTGTGAGTAATTCTTCTGTGGCACCCGTAATGTGAAGAGAAATAAACTGGAGAACATTAATCAATATAAAAAATCTATCGTATCCAATTATTTTATTGTCTATGTATTACATCAAAAAAAATCCATTGTCCATAGTAACTAGATCTGGTGAATTTGAACTTTTTGACACAAAGGCATTTTGTTTTGTAGCCCGATAAAATTAGTTTGAACGTTGATAAATAACCTCGTTTGGACATAGAAATTCTCTCCATACAAAAAAGATCCGTATCTTTGTTCCATAAAGCTTTTATTTATGCGTTGTGTAAAACATAATATTTTAATGTGTGTAATTTATATACAATATTTTTATGTTTGTACGTGACGTGGATGTAGTTAAATACATTTTATTTGAATAATGGATAGTTTAATAAAGGGTGTAATTAAATTAAATAGTAATTTGTATTTAAAAGCTATCGCTATATACAGGGCGGGCCATCTAAGACGTATAGGGAATTTTTTGGCGTTATTTCTAAAGCTATCAATTTAAAATTAAAACTATTGATTATAGACCCAATAAGCTATTAGTCTGACCAAACAAAACATTTTAACTAGCTTTTATTTTGGAGTTGCGGCCATATGAAACTGAATTTCAATGATAAAGTTTAGTTAAAAACTTGAAAATCTAAAAATATTTGCTTTTTCTTTAACGTTCAATACTTTTTGTAACTAGTAACTCAATTTTTTAAACAAAAAATCTAAATTGATAAATTAATAATTTTAAAATTTTCTTACAGTGTATTTAAATAAAATGATTTTATTTAGTTTGCTGTGATAAAATTTTTCTAATCGTGAGTCTTTCATAAATGTCAATTTATTTTACCTATGATGTCAACTGACTTTTTCTTTCGCAATAACTATGTTCGAAATTAAAAAATAAACTTATTTTTTTGATAAATTATTGAAAAATGGATTAAAAAATAGGAATCAGTTAAAAGTGCTTCTGAATTTTATCACCAACCAGCATAATTTGAATACATGTAGTTTTTGAACGTTTTAAGAACTTTTATAAAAATAAGGTCTACACAATAAATTTATAACTAAAAACAAATAAAAAAAACTAAATAGATACGTATTTGAATTTTTATTTAAGTTAAGCAATTAGAAGTATAATTTAGTTCATTGTATTAGCTCTTGTATCTCTTGGCTTCCGAGACAAGTAAAACCCAAATTTAAGTAAAACTCGAGGTAAAACTGCACCATTTTTATGAAAAATAAACATGCACCAGGCTTTTCTTGCTTATTTATAATCTTTTATCACTTCCAAGTTATAATTTTAAAACTTCTCACTGAATAATAATTTTTCGCCAAACCATGGTTTACAAACTGTAACTTCCTAATACATGCTATTATTTTATTTTTCTAAATATCTATTTATTTATTATAATTATTAAGTATTTTTCTTGTTCATAAATAAAAAACTAACATTTTCAAAATTATTCAAACCACTGAC
>OY294045.1:21060188-21117607 GCA_958510825.1 Brachypterus glaber
ACAAAAACAAACTAAACTTACAACAATAACAAACTAAACTTGTCTGACAATCAATTCAATTGCGATAAATTTAAGATCAAAAAATCAGAAACAACGATGTCTGCAGTTTATTTGTAAAAACTTGATTTTAATAAAATTTCACAAAAATTTTTACCCGACCTTAGCAACGCAGAAGGAGAATTGTGTGTTTAACTTTTTGAATTTATGTATGTTTGTTACCTTCCAGAGCCTAAAATACTAAGCCGATTTTTACGGCGAGGAGTGGAAAGATTCGTCTTGATCACCCGAGTGACAAAGTCTATAAATTCTATGTAGATATCGTTAATATTGATGATCGCTCTATACAGGGTGATCCATAACTGGCATGCCAAAATTTAAGAGGTGATTCTAGATCCCTTAGGGCTCATTTCCGGACCAACCTTTATAGAAACTTTTTTTCATATTTTTGGATGTAGAATCACCTCTTAAATTTCGGTACGCGAGTTCTGGAACAGGCTGTATGAAATTTAAAAATGATATTTAACTCGCCCATCATCAGCAATTTAAGGAAAAATCAGAGAAATCTATAGATTTTTATTATGAATTCGGTATGATAGGGTCCGTATTAAATTTAAAAATAGCTTTTGATTCAAAAAAGTTTCGTTTTTTCTTTCTTTATCATGCATATAGGGGTATTTTGGCACCTTGGCTTGTTTCTAAAATTATCTGTATTTCGGCAAAAGTTCTGGAACATTACCCAGGACTAAAAAAGTACCTATTTTTTATAAAATTTACGTATTTAGGTTTTTTATGTTCTAGATTAGGTAAATGTACTTTTGTTATTTTACAATTTTTATAGCTATACTTACTTCAAGCAAGCTGCTATGCGTGGTACCCGATATCAGTTTTAATAGTTTACAAAAGTGAAGCGTAGCGCAGCGAAAATTTTTTTTGACGACCCCATACGAAAATAAGTACGTCTATAAAATCGGCAGGTGGGTTTTTTGCTATAACCAAGAAGTGATAGTAAACTAACACTTCTACAAAATAAGTATACAGACAGGTCCAGGCAACGGTGTACAAGAAATTCGCGGAAGAAATTGCGTTATGTGAAATTCATTGGTGAAATTCATTGCGCGAGGCACATAGATTTTGTAAAATATTGAATTCGTTTAAGCGACTTGCAAAACCCCAATGTACCAAATGTTATCACTGATAACATTGATAACTTATCAGGTTAATAAAAAGTGTAAATATGTGTAGTTCTATCACTTTAATTGAAAAAATATAAGTAGGTAAGTAGGGGTGGTTCTAAGGTGGGAGACAGATTTTTTTAAATAATTAATTCGTTTTCAGCGAGACGAAAAATCCCAGGTACCAATTTTTTTCAGGTTACATAAAAATTCGTTTAAGCGACTTGCAAAACCCCAATGTACCAAATGTTATCACTGATAACATTGATAACTTATCAGGTTAATAAAAAAGTTTAAATATGTGTAGTTCTATCACTTTAATTGAAAAAATATAAGTAGGTAAGTAGGGGTGGTTCTAAGGTGAGAGACAGATTTTTTAAAATAATTAATTCGTTTTCAGCGAGACGAAAAATCCCAGGTACCAAATGTTATCACTGATAACATTGATAACTTATCAGGTTAATAAAAAAGTGTAAATATGTGTAGTTCTATCACTTTAATTAACCTAAAAATTACGTTCTCAAACATGTCCTCAAAACCAACCCGGAAATTGTGTTTAATATTATACCAGTTTTGTTATTCCCGTAGAGTCCTCATTATAATCATTAGTTTTGCAACTTTAATCAAAACATTTTGTATAGATGTCGAGTAATATAAGCAAATTAAAGGTATCCAGGTTTTGGACAATATTATCTAAGTGCATCAGTGTTCGTATTCCCAGCTCATGTATGCACGAACGTGTTCATCACAGTTAATTTTAATTAATTTTGGTGTAGAGCGGTTTCTGTTGATAAGCTTAGACATTAATGAAGCTCGATTACACACACTAATAACAAGTACGTAATAATAAGATCAATGGCTCAAAAGTTTCTACACTTGAGAGCAAAAAAATCGATCCACCTAAAAAATTGCCATTTTTTAAATTCAAATATTTCGAAAACTATTTAATGGATTTGACTGATTTTTGTTTTGTTTTAACAGCAACAAAAAATGTACAACTATGCTTTTTTTGCCCCATCTTTTGGGACTTGCATGGTAAGCCACTGCAACTGTTCAATTGTTAGAGTATCTCTTATTGCCGCAGTTTTAATGAATATTTTATTTTTTATTCTTTTTTATATTTTTACTTTTGATTTAGGATTTTCCTGAAAGTTGTCATTTTTTTAAGTAACTCAAAAAGTACTAAATCAGTAGAGTTGTTGTTTTTTATTTGAAGCTCAAGTTTTTTACTTCTTCTTGTGAAGTTTCTTTATCCTGGTGTAATATTCTATTGCCGTCTAACGGTGGCTCAACGGTGATTTCACAGAACCGCCGCCGAATGGAGTGACCCTATTTTTTCTTTTACTCAAGTTTGTCAAACACATTTTATGTTTTTGATAAACTTGATTAGAAGAAAAACGTAACTGGGTTAAGCTTCAAATGTAAAGCACAGCATCAATCAAGTTCATGTAGTACTTTTTGAGTTAACTGAAAAAATGACAACAAATCAGAAGTATAAATATAAAAAAATAAAAAATAAAATTCATTAAAACTGCGGCAATAAGAGAGACTTTAACAATTTGATATACAGTTGCAGTGGCATACCATGCAAGTCCTAGAAGATGGGGCAAAAAAACATGGTTGTGCATTTTTTGTTGCTGTTAATACAAAAATACTTTTTTTAATTATTTTAAATAAAAACAAAAGTAGAGAATGTTTAAGCTTTAAAACAAAAAAGAATCAGTCAAATCCATTAACCCCTTCCGCTCCATTGTATCCACGTATGGATATTCTAAGGTATAGCAAAATATACCACAATATCCACAGTTGGATATTCGTATACAGGATAAGGGCGCATGGGTTTTAGTGGTATTAAACATATTACTTTCATTTAGGGATTTTTAGGAGCCTAAATGTCCCTGCACGGCTATATACCTTTGTCCCTTCCCCTCCATTGTATAGCAAAATATACCACAATATCCACAGTAGGATATTCGTATACGGGATATTAGCCCTTAAGGGGCTCATAATGTTCTATAGGCAGATTTGCATTCCTCGCATTATTTACAGGTGACAATTGGAAAAATCAGGCAGTTCTTTTATTTATGAATCCTGTGAAGTTTTAATAATATCCAGGTATGGATATTTTGGTATACACATTATATTCAAGGGTGGATATTTTTTTGTATATACATTATATCCAAAGGTGGATATTCTGGTAGATAAAATAAAAAATTGTTAAACAAATTAAAATTGTTTAAATTACATATTTGGGGTAAATATATAAATATTACCTTTTCAATTGTTTATCCGCAAGCATGTTAGCAATTTAATTATAGTATATTTTTTAAGAAATATTTAATTTAAATGATGAAATTGGTAGCATATTTATTTTAAAATTGTCTAGCTTCGTTTCTACATGTTGACAACACTTTGACATACCAATAATTTTCTTAATTAAATTAAGGTGTAAAATGAGAATTAAAGAATTCTAAAATTTATAAAAACTAGGATTTAAAATTCAATATTACGCCTGTATACGCTTCGAAGTATTCGGTAACAAGAGCCAAATTGCCATAATTTTTATGACAATCTAGGTTATTCAGCAACGTTTTCACGTCAACTCCGATGCAATATTTTGAAAAAGCTGCTAGATCTTCATGACATGATCTGGTGATAACTTCACAATGAGGAGTCATCTGTATGCGTTCATGAGAAAATCATTAACTAATGTCATAATGACTTCCACGTGAAATAGCAAATGTTGTCCGGGATTATAATAATTATCATTAAAAATTTAAAATTTAGTAAAATAAAATTTAAAAACCATAAATTATATTTTTTAGTTTATGTTTGGTTAAAATTGGGTAGCTATTTCAAAATAAGTTTACTGAATATTGTATTATTATGTAAATTTTTGTTTTAAAACTTTACGCGGTTTTTCAGTTAAACAATACACGGTTTTGCAACATAACGTTAAGCGGTATTGCAGTATATGGACGATATGTACATAACTCCTTTTTCTATGGAAAAATTAGAATGAATTAAATTCAAAAAAATCTACTCAACCCCTTCTTTCACTTGTCCTTTTAATTCCGAACAAAAATTATGGATGTTTAACATAAATAAATTTTGGATGAAAACTAGAGAGAAGTGCTTCAGGTGGCCCAAAGGGATAAAAACTATGTTTTTATCAATAACTAGATTTCAACAGAAGAAACAAAAAGTAACATGTAGCTAGGTGTTGTTTATGCAGGTGTTATTTTGTTTATTAAACACATGAAAACATATCTTTCATTTAATCATAAAAAAGAAAAGCCTGTGAAAAGAATATTTGTAACAGACACCTTATTTAATAATATTATTTCAACGTGGGTAGATACTTTCTTATCATATTTTATTTGCTTACCAACCATAATCTATTTTAATGGCTTCTAATAAACTCTATTAAGCGGGATATACAATTAAGCAACAGTGTCGCAGCAACGGGTTTTTAGCCAATCAGAAACCAGCATTTCTCTACTATCACTGCCACAAATTCTCCTTTGCTGCCAGTGTCAAGCTGCTGATGTTAAATTGCAGCAACAGTTTAATAGATAGATATATGGATATTGCAGCCCTCACATTGTTGTTTAAGTGTAAACGCCGCTTTATACGTTGACGTCGTGTACTTCTGACACCAAAAAGAGAACATTTTTCTCTAAAATCAAAAATGTTTGTATCAAAGTGCGTTATATATAATTCTAAACAACTTTTAAAAATATCTAGGAAAGTAAAGTTAAATTTTTAAAGTCCTAAATGATCAAAAATTTGCGTTACGTAATACTTGAACGTTCCCTTAATTTATTGTTGTTAATTATGCTAATTCAGTATTTATTAATTAAAGGTTCGAAAACGATAGAAATAGGGCCTTTCTATCGTTTTCGAACCAAACGAAACGTCACAATTTAGAGAAAATAAGTTTTTTAATAGAATACCCCCCAATACCCCATAAAACCTAACCTACAATAAATAAATTTTAAAATCTTTTTGAGTCTTTCTATATATTATGATTAGAATAGAATAGAACATTTTCTAAGGAACTTTTAAAGAAAATATTTATATATTTTTTTATTTTCAAAACAACGTTGTGGAGAGGACAATCAGAATCGAGTAGTGTACCTTTGGGGCTGGCGGACCCTTTGGGGCGGCAACCCGTGTACATTGCACACACCTGCCACATAGTAGTTACTCCACTGTTGGGAAAACCGAAGCTTTTGTTTTTTCAGTGTCGGTATTCTATGAAGATTTACTTACCAGCTTGTCTAGCTTCCTTGCACGCCTCGTACATGCCCTGTCGAACTTCCGGGTAGTCGTCGGCGATGGTCTCGCCGACGGTAACGAACCTCTCGACGGCACAATTGACGGCCTGTCCCACCCGAGCGACTGCCGCCGGTCGGAGCGTTCCCGCCGTTCCATGTTCCACCAGAGAGGAAATCTGAAAGAAAGGAAGTTTGTTTAGGATTATGACTACACAGCATCCTTTGTATGAATAAATTAATATGTTTATTTTTGTTTTCAACGGTTTCGGTTAACAACAGATTTTTTGAATTCACTTTAATGTATGGCGTATAAAATAATTGTACCTATAGCACAGGAGTAAATGTTACTAGTTAGGGTAAGTAACATGATTACACCCACCGCAACTCGTAGCCCACAATATTGTGCCCAAAGTATGGTTCTCGACTACAAGGACTAGTCCTTGAAGTTTTATTTTTTGAAATAAGTTTAGAATACCATTTATCTATTAGCTTTAACCTCGGTTTTCCTACGACCTAGTTATTAGTTAGTGCCTATTTTCCACCAGTTGCCCATGACAACGGTTGGGATGTGATAATCAGCTAATTTTACATATCTGCTGTTAGAAAATTAGTAAACGCCTAACACATAAGGAAACGTTCAAGTATTACGTAACGCTCCTAGGGGGGGTGGGGGTCATTTTGGAGTGTTACGCCCATGTTAATGGTATAGGTATAGCGTTACAGGGGGGGTGGGGGTCCAAAATGATCAAAATTTGATTTACGTAATACTTAAACGTTCCCTAACCTCAAATGACAAACTAATTTTAAGATAATTTTTGCATTTTTTGGATGTTAAGGTGTTAGGTCCTAGAAAAATAGTATACGCACCTCGACACAAACCATTTCAGTGCACATCGCGTGCACTAAAAACTAGGTTCGCGTACTCGGTGCGTAATATACTATTTTTCACTATTTTAGAACATACCTTTATTTATCATGTTTTCAAACTGTGAAATCAATTTTCTTCACCTATAGCAATAATAATCTTTTTTTCTCCTAGTAGGAGTAAATTTTATAAACAATTGATATCTGTCGCTTTAGATGTTTCAGTTCTTTGTGCAATTTTTACTGATTAAACTCAAGCAAATAGCTTTAAATAACTTTTTATTTATTAAAAATAATTAATTATAATTACTACCAATTAATACAATCAATAATTAGCTAAATATTATGAAAAAAAAAATAATAAAAAAAACTAAACTAACTAAAACTAACTTTTAAATCCCTCGCTGCTGCGCAGCTCAGGATTTAATATGCTCGGCTATAAAATATGTCTTCTCTAACTTGGTATACAATTACTATTATTTGCCAGTTCTTGTCATATTTTTTTACATGTAAGTGCATTACTTTGACCACAATTATTATAGGTTTAAATAAGCTTTGTTCATAAGGACCAAGTTATATTTATTCTAACAGTTACATATAGTTCTCGGCATGAAAGAAAGTCTCCGACGTAAGGGGGAGGAATCATTCGTGCTCTCTTCTTTCTGACAAGAGCGTTATAAGGCTTCCGTGCTTGCATCGGGCCTCCCACTTGCACACACATTCCAAACATATCTCCCGTAGCCACAGATCCGTGCGTCAAACTTTACTATTAAAGAATCTAAAACCAAGGCAAAAACTCGATACTGAAATTCCCAAAACCCAACACAGGCCAGAATATCTGTAAAATATGAACCTGACCGAACAAAAAAGATGATTGATCTCAGAAAACCGGAAATAAAAACAATGTTCCTATTTTCGGTTACGAGCCATGTAAATGTTCTTAGACCATTTACAGGGCTCTTAAGCGGTCACTGCCCTCTATACTAATATCTTTTTAAGATAGGCAAGTCTGGAGATATAACTCAAGTAGCCCTCAAAAACTTTTTGGCTGGTTTGGAAGCCTAAAGTTTCGTGTAGACCTAATTATAAAGGGGATTTACAACAGATCCTATTGGTCGTCGCAGTGATTTTAAAGGTAATATCGCTTCACAACCCTTTTTGTATTGTATTGTAACTTTTTAACAAAAATCGCAGGTTGTATTTGAAATTATTTGACCTATAGGTCAATTTATGACATATAGGTCAAATAATTATTTAATCGTTGAAATTGTTGTAACAATAAATTTTATAATGTGACTTATACAGTGCGTGCATTAAGTCTGGAATCACACGATTAACTTTTTAGTTACAAGTAAAACACAAAAACCCTCGGATAGGTCGATTTTTATTTTTAATTTTGCAAATTATGGTGTAATAAAAGTTATTAAAATTTGCACCCCCTTGCACCCTCACCCCCCAACTTTTTTTTTTCAAATAGCAACCTACCCCTTGTGACACTTCGTTGGAAAGGTAATTTAACAACGGTGTATAATAAAGCCTAATTTGGTAAGGGGCTAATGATAAAATGCACAATTTAGTTTATTATAAAGACATGTAAAGTATAACTTTAGTTCACTATAAATGTTCAAATTGATGTCCTTCAGCTCTTTGATAGTGGACAGTAAAAAAACGGGATTAAAATCGATTAAATAGTAAACATAAAATTGGTCAATAAAAAGAAAAAAAATTGCATTTTTCAACAGGGTATAAAATATTACAATAAGTTTAAAACAACCTTTTTAGATTCTCAGGAAGGTGCCAAGTAGGAAATAGGGCAACAATTACCATATTATGCGTAATATTTCACACAAACAATGTTTAAATAAAACATGCGTTTTTTCATAGACCCTTTAACAAATTAGGCTTTATCATACACTGTTGGAAAGCTTATTAAATTACCTTTCCAATGATGTATCACAAGGGGTAGGTTGCTATTTGAAAAAAAAAGTTGGGGGGTGAGGGTGCAAGGGGGTGCCAATTTTGATAACTTTTTTTAGACCAAAATTTGCAGAATTAAAAATATAAATCGACCTGTCCGAGGATTTTTGTATTTACTTGTAACTAAAAAGTTATTCGGGTGATTCCAGACTTAATGCACGCACTGTATATTCAATTCCTTAGGAAACTTTCAAGTATTAAGTAACGCAAATTTTAATCATTTTGGACCCCCTGTATGTTTCCTGCCCTAGCAATTGAGAACTCAGTAGAGAAACCTGAGAATTTCGCAGTGAGAAACCTAAACTAAAGTCATATTTTTTTGTCATTTCGTCGCATTAGAGCAGGATGATTCTATCTGGAATATGTGTCAGTATATAATATTTGATAATATCAAATCATGGTATTTTATTTTAACATATTACGTTAAATTAAAATACTATGGTTTTCTTATGAAAACAAAAAATAGACAACTTTTTGCACACACACACACAAATTTCAGATAAAACTACTAAGGCGACGATTTGACGAACTTCCAAGGGATCTGCTACTATGGACAAGCCCCTAAATTTTAATTTAGTAATATGAGTGTCACTAAAATTAATTTTGGTAATATTATTAATATTATATTAATATAAATGTCATAGTTTCAGTATTTTCTCTGCTATTTAGCTTTTTACTAAGATTTGGATATTATTTCAAACTTTTTTCAAAACTTCGCAATTAAAAAATTATTAGAAGTAAAAAACTTATAATTTTTCTTCATTAGAAACTTTCATAATCAACCCAGACACAAATTTTTGCCAACTTTGTTTAATAAGGAAAATTTAGTAAACTTTTAGCCGTTTTTTGCAAATATGCAAATTAAAATTTGGTTCTAATTTAAAACAAAACGTACGAGATTGAAACGGTAATGTTTCATGTAAAGAGGCCTTCTTGAATTCAAGAACATGTATTACACTGTCCCACAACGAAAATATACTTTTTTTTCTGACATAACCTATCTTAACGCATTTTTTCTTCTTATTCCAAATATTTTTTAAGCACAGTTTTTTTATACAGGGTGTGTTTTTACTGTCAAATTTTCAAAGGATGGATTTTTTTAACCTAATGAGAATTATAACATTTTGTATTTTTCTGGCTATATTTTGTTTTTTGAATTTTTAACGGGGAGCTTCTAGAAGTGGCGCTACATCAATTTTAAGTGCGCCGTGTCGGAAATTTTAACACCTATATGACCCACCAAATTTTTTTAAAGAATCGTTAACGGTAGAAAACAAGGGTTGGACTTTTGATAAGAATTCCATATAAATGCAAACTGATTATAAAAGTATCACAACGAACTAATAACTCTTCTTTCTAGAATATGGATACCGTTAAAATAAAGTATCGCCAACATCTCGGTTTATTTGTAAACAAATAGTAGGTATATTCAGGCCTGAACACAAAGAACTTTTACCTCAAGAAATAATTTCAGACCAATGTTTATGAAGGTGTCATCTTTTTGTTTGTTTTTTTACTAAGAGAAACGCGATACAGCTTTGTGGTGTAAAATGTAGATGTCGCTAGTCGACTTTCAGGCTACCTAGTAGCGATGTTGCGTAGTTTCCACCTTATCATGAATTCAAATCATTATACTTAAATTAAAAATGTTAAAAACTTTATTGTGTATACTATAATTATGTTTAATAATATAGTATATTTAAATCTAACTACTAGTTCATATAAAACTCATACAGAACTAATGTTTCTTAAAATTTACAATAAAATATCGAAAGTATATGTTTCCAATCGGCAACACTGTACCCCTGTCAGTCATTTTACGACATTAGACTGTGAGTTTACACATTCTTTCTCTCTCTTTACGCGTACTAAGTGTAAACAATAGTCACTCCCCACCAGCCCCTCACCGTAGTTGGTTCACGCTTCAAACAAAGCATACGGTAGATTTCATTATGTTCCTTCTTGAGGTAAAAGTTCTTTGCCTGAACAATAACAATTACCAGTAACTGGTATTGTTGTCTCTGTTAGAACAAAGATGTGCGAGTAAGACAGACGAATGTTTATGTTGCCGACGTTTTTGTCAGTTTTTACGAATGAAATGCCTATTCTGGAGAGAAGATTTATTAGTCCGTTGAAGTATCAAAATTTATCGACACATTTTCCGAAACTTGCCATTTTCAATTTATTTTTACGATGATATAAAATACTGAAAATATCTATGTTGTTTTAATTGAGATTATTCTGGATAAAAGGTTTAAATAAATCACAGCGTCCGCAAATCTCCATGGGCCGAAAAGCCACAGATGTTTCTCGAGGCAATAAGTTTTCCTACTTTAAGTTCGTTTTCGTAACTATACCCAAAGGAAAAGGATTTAAGGAGAAAAACACTTTTAATTTGGTTTTAGATATTTCGAATAAGAAAACAAATGATTTTTTAAAGCATTTTTATTCAAAAAAAACTTTAGGGTGTTTTTATAATGAGGCGCTTTCCTGTAAAACCACAGATAAAAACAAGCCCTGAAGATATATACTTACTACTTCTTTTTCCAAAGTGTGGACAATTGTCAGTAATTAGTATCTACTTTATATTAATTTAAAAAAAAGGGTTTTTTCTAAAATAAAGGACTACGCACATGATTCAGTACACAAGTCAATAATTCAGTAAGGGCTAAAGCATTTTCAGATTTTTTTTTGTTACTTTTATCTATTTCTCTGTTCTTGAAATAGTTTTATTAATATGCTCCATTTTATTTACAATGAAGGCACAGCGAGACCTATTCATTATTTTTTTTCAGAATTACCCAATTTTTATTAGTTTATTTTTAACAATTTTATAAAACATCTTTTGTGGGACGCCACCCTAAGTCAAATAGTTCTATAAAGCTTTGTGCCCATGAAGACTTTTTAATTAATCAGTTAATGAGTTGAGACATATTTTTTCAACAAATTTAACGAGGGGTGATTTTCCACACTGAGGATTCGTTCTCGTAGTAAATACTAAACGTTTTTGCCTATTTGGAACCCCAGGCAACATTCGTTATTAATTAGAAGTTGTTACAGTAAAATATAACAGACCAACGTTATTTTTTACTGTAACAACTTGTAATTAATAACAAATGTTGCCTGTTGTTCCAAATAGGCAAAAACGTTCAGTATTTACTACGGTAACGAATACTTAGTGAATACGAAGTGAACGTGGTCCTTTAAAACATTTCCTTTGCAATGCAATGATTACACAGGCACACAAAAAAAATGTGCGGAGCCAAAAAAGCGACCTATATAGATAGCATTGTGGTATTGATTCAGCATATTCGAATTCTGTATTGATTGGACTTTTTTACCAGTTTTTTTATTCGAGTTTGAATTTTCAGTTTAGGTCAAATTTTTCAAGTAGGCCACCAAAAATTGAAAACAAATTTTTACTATGTTTGTTTAAAAAGATTTCCCCAAGTTTTGGTAGAAAAAAAATTGCGAAAGTTATTAACAATGAAAGTTTAATGTTATAACAAATCAACATTTATCTCGTAAACGGCTAGACGGACTGATAGAAATGTTGTTGTAATATAGGCGCCAACCATATTTTGTAATATGCCATAGCATAAATATGTTATACGATACAACATCGAGTTGTAGAATTAAGAGGTAAACAACATAAAATTGTTATAAATACAACAACAAACGTTATCTTATGTCCTAGTTAGTACTATGCTATAGTACAATTTGTGGTTGGCGCATATATAACATTATGTTGTTGTATTAATAACGCGGATTTTGACAATTCTTACGTTAACATTTTTGTTTAAAAGGGTACATATACTCGAGAAATCTTCCTTCCGAATATAAAAAAAACAATGAACTTATTAAAAAAAATATTAAAAATAGGCCCATAAGAGGTCTCTACTTTTTTTTCTTTTGGGTTGGCAACAGACAAAAGTCTATCTCTTGACGTTTGCCGTGCAATTGTGAACGTCGGTTTAAAGTTTAATTTTCTACAAAATTTTGTGTTTAGGTTATGTTTCACCGTGTTAAAATTGTGGCGTGGTTACTTGCAGTGGAAAAGAGAAGAAATGACTATAAAATATATCAAAATAATATTCGTTCTTAGAATTTTAAACATGGCGAAAACTGTAATGCCAATTCGAAACAAAAATCCCTAAATCAGTCATCAATTTAAATGTAAGTTTTTAAAAATTTTAGAGCAAAATAGAAAAAATTGTATAAAGCACTCGTTTCATAACACGTTTTTAGCACACTAGTACTTTAGAAAACTCACCGCAAGCGGCTCGTTTTCTAAACTTGTACTCGTGCGCTAAAAACCTATGTTATGAAACTAGTACTTTTATATACTATTATGTTATTTTGCTTTCTCATATTTGTTGTAATATTAATTTGAAATTAATCTTTGTTAATAAAAGTATAATATCTACAACAATAAATTTATTAATTATAAACATATCTTTAATTAAGTGTTATTTAATTTATTTTGTAGAAGCGTTAAGTGAGAAACTAATTAACGCTTTTGTTCGTTAAAAGACGAAATACTGCTAACAACAAAACAATGCTTGCTGTTTAGAAGTTTTTGAATACATATAATTTGTTCCAAAGGTATTAAATATACGAAAAATAAACTAAACTGCTTGTCAACTAAAAAAAAATACTATTTTTAAATCATAGTTTTTTTAATGAAATGATTCCGAAATTATAAAAAAAATTATTTAATTGTTTATTAGCATGCAAAGTTAATGCAAAATGTTCCGTTCACTGTAAAGTATACAGTAGGGTGGCTCAAAACATAAAAGTTGAAATTTTTTACTGCTCATGGAGGATAAAGCTCATTTTGATTAGTAAATATCTCACAAAAAATACTGCTGCCAACAAAATAATACATTCCCCTATAGGCCTAGTTTAATTATAATCAAAAACAAAAAAATTAAAAAAATCAAAAAAAAAGTTTTTTTTTATTTTTTTTTTAAGTTTTTTTTTCGTAAAACGAAAAACAAATTGGAAAAAATATGTTTTCGAAAAAATTTGTTTTTACCCCATTTTACCCCCTTACCCCAACCCGATTTTTACGAAAAACAATCCGACCCTAGAACTTTAGATAATCAACCTGTCGTCCAAATTTGAAGTCTTTAGCCCGAAGCGTTTTTGAGTTATCGTCACAAATATCCCGGACACACAGACCGATAGACAGAAATTTTTTATTACGGAAATCTTTTGGATATAAAACGTCCAGAACCGTAAAAAAAGCTACGGTGGGTTCGAAGTTATTTTAAGTAAAATGCTCGCTACCTTAAAAGTCCCTCGTAAGGGATCGAATGTTAGTAAAAAATCTAAAAATAAAAATAATCGCTTAATTTTTTTTGATGGGGAAATAACCAGAAAAACTTGAAATTACGAAGCAACAAATAGGCTTTTCCTCCAATGACCTGAAATTTTCAGAGTATATATAGTTGTGGTATAAAAATTAACAAAATTCCGCTTTATTAACACCTCAAAAATGGGCGTAAATCCCAAAAAATCTTGTTTTTTACATACTCTTGATAATTTTGGCGTAACGGTCAATATTTTCCAAAAAAATCTTATTACAAAAATTAAAGAGCATTAAATAATCTATAATTTGTTTTTTTAATTTATAAAATCGGAAAAAAAATTAGCAACATTCGGTTCATAATATATTTTTTCTTGAAGTACATCTATACAGACATATAATCTTATTCGGCATAGGCATGTATTAAACAAACTAACCAAAAATCAAGAATAATTTTAATTTCCTGTTATCCGACACTGTTATTGTAATGAAAGTATCAACTCTATTTATGATTCAATACTTTTATTGGTGCTTGGGGGGTAGTTTAACCCTCTTTGTGGGGGTGGATTTTTATCAAATGTGATACCCCTTTACGGAATTTTTGTTTATTTATTTATTTGGAGAGCATCAAATAAGTTACAAAACTTGTGCTAGGGGCTGTTTTATATCACAAAAAAATGTGTTTTTTTAATATTTTTCTGTAATGTAAAACATAAAAAACACGTAAAGGGGTATCATCCTTGGATTTGATGCAAATTCACCCCCACAAAGAGGGTTAAACTACCCCCAAGCACCAAAAAAAGTAATAAATCATAAAGTATCTCAAGAAAAATCGAGTTAAAGGGATCCAGTCAGTTAAATAAAATGTGAGAAAGTTTGTTATAAAATTAATTTCAAGTACCCCTAGTTAACCCTTTATTTAAGGGGATCTTTAGCTTCTAGAAAAATAAATCTTGCTTTTTGCACAAGTTCATGACCAGACAAAAATTTTAAGCACTTATACGTTACATTTTATCAATTCCAATCAAAGTTACAGATGTTTAAAAAAGAAGCTAAAACCTCTTTTTTTAAGGTCACTCTTTAGCGAAAATTTATTCTTAGAAATATACACATACACCTAGTTTCTCTGTGTCGTTACAAATTTATAATAAACGCCGTCAAAAAAATACGTCATACTATTTCCTGAAAAATCCATTATATATAACTTAAAGTTTGCCTTTTCAAATTTTAAACTTGCTTGTTAAAAACAAATTCCATTCTTTAACAAGCTAAAAGTTTGGGACGACTAAAATGTAAATTTCCATTTTCACTTCTGATTTTAGTTATTTTTATTTTAGAAAATGATGTGAAAATATCGCATTTATATCTACATAAAATTTCAACAGCACATCTATCATCGTACTTTGCATTTTACCCATTTATTTTGGTAGTTTGCTGTTATGGATGATTGCTAAAAGCAAAGTACTATGGTAAAATGGATGATATCATATCGGTACCTCAGTTCTAAAATGTTATATTTCAAAACTTGGTCAATTTAACAAGCGGATAAGAACTCCCCACCCTTGTCAATAGAATAGAATAGAATTATTAAGGTAATGGGTTTAGAACTAGGTACAGACACAATATTTATGTACTACTCTGTGATGACGTAGAGACCAAATAGATCTGAGTTTAAGTCTTCTACCCATGTAAACTTGAAGAAAATGAAGTATTATAATAAAGTTTAAAAATATATTGATTTAAACATATCTGTATAGTATGAAAAATACTGACTTCATTAATCAATGGTAAAAATAAATAAATAATATATTTTACTTTAAAAAGTTTTAGTTTTTTACAAGACATGATTTTATCGCATTTTATTTTTTCTAATTGTGGCGGAGAACGGAACCTTTATAGAATCGCTTCGTTAACCGTCCGTCAGTCTGTCACATCCGTTTATCTTAAGAACAATATAACATAGAAATCCGGAATTTGGCACACAAGTAAATTGCATTAACGAGAAACTAGTCAAGGTATAATTATAATTATTAATAATTATTTTTTATTTTTTTTTTGCTAAAAAGTCAAAAATTAAATTCTAAATTAAATTCTTCTATTTTTTTAAAGATCCGCATCAGGTTTGGTCTTTTATAACGCAACTTTATATAAAAAAAATGTTTTTTTACTAAAATTTTTTAAAAAAATGTTTTTTTTTGCATGCCCTTCCTTAAAATTTAAAAAAATGAAATATGACACAAACTTTTAAGAAAAACTAAAGGGAAGTGTATAAAAAGTCCAAACGAGAAGTGTGTAAGCGGACCAAACGGTGCAAAAAGGGACAAAAATCATAATATTTATCGATAACTCTATTAATAATTATTGTATTGAAAGGATTAATTAATTAAACCAAAAGAAAAAAAAATCCCTACAAAAAATGTCAAATTTGAGCTATGACTAAAACTCTTACATACAGACATGAAAAAAAAAATCAAAAAAGGTAGGGAATCCTCATGGGGCCTCAGTGCACGGTTCACCTGAGCGATTTTAAATTAAAATTTCGTGGACCCCTACATTTTTGGGACTAAAACATGCCTGATGACATAAGAAATCAATTCCCATATGAAAGAAAATCGTAAAGATACACTTTTTTAGACAGATAAAAAACGTTTTTTTGAGTTATAGGGTGTGTCAAAATAGTCGCGACTTTCAAAATCAAAAACGCTCTCTGGCTTAAAGGATGCCCCTTAGAAAAAAATAGTGGCCACTAAGAAATGAGCCAAATCGATTAATATTTAGAGGTAGCTCAAAGCACTCAAACTTTAAAAAAATCGGTACCTGTTTTTCAGATAAAAACTGATACCGATAAAAATTGAGGAAATGTTGGAGGACTTCTTTGGTAATATTTAGAAACAACACTAAATTTAAGAACTAAAAAAAATTATATCCCCCTCCCCTTAAGTTAGAACATGAAAAAATCGGCAATTATTTCAAAAATTTCGTTTGGACTTTTTCGCGAAAATTTAATTTTTGCAAGTGCATAAAAAATAGTTTTAAATAAAAAATCTGCAAAATTATATATTAGTATATAAGAATATATACATGTTAACCTACATGACTATACATGTATACAGAAGACATAATTCTTTTCCGCAAGTTGAGTAAAAAAAAAATAATTTCGATTCGAAATCGGGTGAATTTTCTGTTTTTTGCCTAAAACTTTTTTCGGTGTACTTTTTTTATTTTTTCTGGTTGGAATATACTTTTTATGTAAAATTACACAAAAAACTTTCTGTGGTTTAACATCGCAGGTTTAACCGTTTTAAAGATAAATGCATTTAAAGGTAAATTTTTACGCATGAAGAGTCAAAAATAAAAATAATAAAAAAATATAAAGCCAAAAACGAACATTTTAGTAATGGGTGGTTATTTAAAATTAAAAACAGAAAAAATTTATATGCACCTTGGTCAAAAAATCATTCCTAGGGCAGTTATGTCCTTTTAAATATGCCCTATTTAAAAAAAAAATCGCGAAAGCTTCAAATAATTAGCGTTTTTTTTATGTTCTTACTTAAGGGGAGGGGGGATATTTTTTTTTTAGTTTCTCACAATTAGTTAGTATTGTTTCTAAATATTATCAAAGAAACCCTCCAAAATTTCCTTAATTTTATATACAATCACTTTTTATCCGAAAAACAGGTACCGATATTTTTCAAAGTTTGAGTGCTTTGAGTTGCCTCTAAACATTAATCGATTTGGCTCAATTTTGAGTGGCCACCGCTTTTTACTAAGGAGCAACTTTTGAGCTAGAGAGCGTTTTCGATTTCGAAAATCGGAATTTTTTGACACACCCTATTACTCAAAAAAACGTTTTTTTTATTTTTCTAAAAAAGTGTATCTTTTACGATTTTCTTTCAAATGGAAATTGATTTCTTATGTCAACAGGTAAGTTTTAGTCCAAAAAATGTAGGGGTCCACGAAATTTTTATTTAAAATCGCCCAGGTGAACCGTGAGTGCATAAGTCTAGTCGCACATTTTTCCAATTTAAATTTGGCTTATTATATTATTCACAGCGCCTGCGAAAGTTTCAAATTTTCAAAAAAAAAAATCAAAAATCGTCCTAGACAAAAAAATTCTTGGATATAAATTTGTTTCATGAAAAAATAAGCATTTTTTTTTCAAATGTCTGTCTGTCTGTCTATCCGATGTCACGATTTTTGTAGACACGATAACTCAAGAACGAATAATCCGATCGTATTGAAATTTTCAGAAAAAATCAAGTTCTATGAGGGGAAGATCTCTGTTGTTTTTGAAAGTAATGCCCCCAAAAACAAAAAAGTTATAGGGGATTAAACTAAAAAAAAAAAATACTGAAAGAAAATTCCGATTAACGTAATTTTTTCAGGAAAAATTACTTTTATTATAAGGATCAATTTTACAAAAAAAAACTGTTTTTTGGAAAACTTTTTTTCATGAAAAAAAATTCAATAATTTTTCGATTTTCAAAAAAGATCTTTAAAAAAATGTATTTTTTTTGTTATTTTTTTTTGAAAATTATTTTTTTTAAGTATTTTGTATACTATTTACAGTGAATAATATATAATGGAATGCGTAACATTACATATCTTCACGGCTTGTTTTTGAATAACATTTGCGTTTTAATTATCATTAAAAAGTTCGAAACCACAATTTTGCTTATTTCTCAAAATAACATAACTTGTAATAATTACGTTTTACTCCATACGCTTCACGTGTTTAAAATAGGCATTTATATTAACTTAGTTATTACTGGGAAAACTTAGTTGAAAATATAGGGAAGGTGAATGATATAATCACTTGAAAGGAGTTAGAGATAAAGCCAAAGTTTAAAGCTAAAACTTCTTTAATTATAATAGTTTTGCTAATAAGAACATTTTAATAAATTACCCGCAAAAGGGAAAATGAAATTATAAACTACACACATAGAAATAATATCTTAATTAAAAAAAGATTTATTTGGACATATTTTGTTTTATTAAAGAAATTATATTCAGTACGTTAAAATTTTGTCTTAAAATGAAATTTCCTTTATATATTTATATACCGGGTGTCCCACCAGGTTCTTGACAAGCTATATCTCGCTAGGTTATTTGAAAAGATAGAATTTTTTGCAAAAAACAGCGTTAAATGGGAGCCGTTGAAGTTTTTATTCACATATCCAAAACCACCCCTTGCTTACCCACCCTTAAAACCACCCCCAACTTTTGTTTTTCAAATAGCATCCTCCCATTTTTATCAAAGCATATGAAAGTACATTTCATTCTGAATTCAACCATGTATTATAAGTGGTATCTTATCATTTAAGGGGCTCCAAATAACAATTATTATTTATTAATAATAGGGTGGTATTTAGAACAAAGTTGCAGGTGGTTTCAGGAGAGTGGGTTATTAAGGGTGGGTTTTGGATACATTAATCAGTTCTCTTTTAGATATAATCTAACTTGTTTTTGGAAAAAAAAATTGATGAAAAATATTACTTGTGATCTGATGGGGTTGTACTTTGGAGCCACTTAAAAATTAAGATATCACTTATAATACATGGTTGTGCTTTCATATTCTTTAGTAAAAATAGGGGGGTGCTATTTAAAAAATAAAAGTTGGGGGTGGTTCCAAGAGGGTGGGTAAGTAAGGGGTAGTTTTGCAGCAAATTCTACTTTGAATCGCATTTACTTTTGTTTTTTTCGATTTTTAAACAACGGAGATAGCCCGTTTAAAACCTGATGGGACAATATTATTAATAAATTATTATATTATTAATAAATAATAGTTGTTATTTGGAGCGCCTTTAAGAAATAAGATACTACTTATAATACATGGTTGAATTAAGAATAACATTTACTTGCATATTCTTTGATAAAAATGAAGGGATGCTATTTAAAAAAACAGGTTGGGAGTGGTTTTAAAGGGGTGGCTAAGCAAGGGGTGGTTTTGAATACGTCAATAAAAACTTCAATGGCTTCCATTTAACGCTGTTTTTTGCAAAAAATTCTACCTTTTAAAATAACGGAGATATAGCTTGTCAAGAACCTGGTGGAACACCCGGTATAATATTTAAAAAAAGAGAGATTGTTATCTTAACAATATATATGGTAAGATTCATGTATTATAGATGGAGTTGCGACCTTTCAATTCAACGTCTAAAACATCGCAAGGTAGGATGCCTACATAACGCATCCAAATTAATCGTCGTACAGGTATTTATTGACGATTAAATTGCGTTATTTTTCATTAAAATATGAAAATATAAAAGTAAAAGAAAATATTATTGGCCTAAACTACGTATTTATTAAATTAAAAGACGAGTCTGTTATTTCTACGAAATCATTTTGTTAAATTATAGTTGAAGTTCAATAAAATTAATAAAATACTATTTAGTATACCAAAAAATTATTATTTAAATAAATCTTTTGGGTTTTAGTATTAAAATTATAGTATCTGGTACTATAAAAATATATGTTTTTGCGTATTTAGTGGTCCAAAAGTGCACTCCCTCCTCCTAACTTTTAAACAAATTGAGATATTAACTTTAAAATTGGAACACTTAAATAAGGCAACTTAAGCCATCTTTTGGCTTGTATTTGATATTTTTAGCTTTTAAAATGTGGGCAAGAAGGCAAAGGGGGATTTTTAATTTAATGGAAAGGGAGGTTTTGTGATACCTCATATTAAATCCAATACGTCTCTCTATTCGGCCATATATTTTTTAATTTAAAACAAATGTTTAGATTTAGATTTTTTAAGATTTTTTTTTTTTTGTAAATTTTTATTTATATAATTTAAAATTAGTTTAAAAGTATAATTTACGTTTCTGCTTAAAAAAAATGTTTTAAAAAAGAGTATGGTTAATCAGGGAATATTATAAGTTTAAAATGGAGTACCACCTTTCCATTAAAAAATCTCACAAATACCAACATTTTAAAATCTGAAAATATCATTATTATTATTATAATAATAGGTCGTTCGTTGGTACTGCACTTTCTTGCACTGACGTACACTTTTCGTCCAACCAAATAAGTACTGTATTTGCTCCCTAATTTTTAAAGATAAATAATTTGTTCGACTGTAAAAAAGTGCAACACCAACGAATAGACCTTATCTCGTTTAACAATTGAAAACGTGATTTTTTCTGCAATTTCTTTTTAGTAAAAACAACTTGATTGGACTAATAATTGTAATATTTCATAAATAATACAATAAATTCATGGGACAGTTCTTCATGGGTTAAATGATATTGAATTAATACATTTATTATTTTTATCTGTGTATATAAACAATTAAATAATTTGTGCATAGATTTAGGTCCAATATTATGCCAGGATTATGGCCTTTGAATCTCGTGCCGGAAATAGCAGGCTTGATTTATTTCAATTTTGTAAACGGAAGTTATAAAAGTTTTCAAAAACCATAAATTTAAGCTTTTCGAAAACTTTTTTTAATTCTACTCTATTAACATGAAAGTAAAAAATAAAAAAAAGTATTTAGATTTAATTATTATAACTGCCACCGTCACTGTGTACTCATTACGTAACTCTCATTTCATATACAGCTCGTCAAACTTAGGAGGAGACGTGGAAATAAAAGAGAAAGTATTCGGAGGAAAAAAGATAGGCCGTACGCGTACCTCTAACAACTGGTGAATTCAGCCGCTGTCCAATGCACACTAGAGTGCCGTGTCCACATTTAAAAACTCACGTCTCTTCCTACGTTTGACAAGCTGTACAGGTTCGGCAAGTCGCCATTAAATAAATTTTATCCAATACATACAGATAATGAGACAATTACCAGCTTTATTTTAAATAGATAAACTCAATAATAACCCCCGCGTGGCTTTTACTTTATTGAGTGGATAATTATTTATTTTACCACTCAACTGTCACTTGTCAAATTATTTTCTTGTAAATGTCATTAAAATTAAGTTAATTTTCTCATGGGCAATATCTTACTTTACCCACTAGTACCATAAATAACTATTATCCTCGGATTCCAAAAAATATTTGCTTAAGTATGTACTAGGCAGCGGCGGACTGGTATGGGCCGCTAGGCCGCAAAGTGGCCCGGGCCCTACCTGAATTATACTACAGGCTTCCCGCTGAAAACTTGTTAAATAAGCCCTAAGGAAGCACCGGCCCTTCAAAGACGGACATATTGAATGAGGAACAAAAAAGCACCAATAAAATTTTAATGCTGCAGGGCGATTCTTTATTTTAAAGAAAGCAAAAGCAAAAAAGTATTCTTCACCGAAACAACTGCCTTTATTGATAGTACTATATATGCAAAACCTCGTCGCTCTAGCTCAAAGGGTACCAGAGTTATTAATTAAAAACCTTATTTTTCGTACCATTTTAAAGGGCCGAACCTATGTTCCTATGTTGGTTTTTTAATGTTTTTGTGATGTAGAATCATCCACTTTATTTTCCTCCAAAAGATTGCAAACACCGCGTATATATACTATATATATAATGTTTTTTCTGTGTGCGTACGTGTTGGCTATTACATAGTACATACAAATTATTTTAATTAATATTAAAAATTAAACACTGTAAAAATTAAAATAATAAATATCCTCTTAAATATTCTTTTATGTATAACAGTTCGCTTATTTTCCCTAAAGGGAAAAGTAAAATTTATGTTTAAGTGGAATTTATTGGGTATTTTTTCAATTGGCAACATTTTGGTTTTATCTTTAAATAAAAAGCTGTCATTACATTTTAAGGCTAAACAAATACGCTGCCCAGTAAAAGAGCTTTCCCAGTTTTCACCTCCGCGCGGTAAATGGATTTTTTATTATCAGATTCACTTCTAGCAACCCTTAAAATATACCAGTTTTCACGAAACTAACCCTCCGCCCTTAGGGGGTGGAGTTAGAATTTTTTTATTATTAGATTCCTTTCAGCAACCTTAAAAACCCCAATATACCAATTTTCACAAAAACTAACCCCCAGCCCTCCGAGGGGAAATTAGAAAAAATGTATTATAAAATTCAGTTTTAGCGACCTCAAAAACCCCAATATATAAATTTTCAAGAAAAATATTCACTTTCAGCAACCTGAAAAACCCCAATATACAAATTTTCACGGAAACTACCCACACCCCTCTGGGGGTAGATTTAGAATTTTTTATTATCAGATTCACTTTCAGCAACCTCAAAAATCCCAATATACCAGTTTTTACGAAAACTACCCCCCACCCCTCAGTGGGTGAACTGTGGGGGTGAAGTTCAGCAACCTTGAAAACCCCTAAGGGAACGTTCAAGTATTACGTAACGCAAATTTTGATCATTTTGGGCCCCCTGTAACGCTATTTTCCCATACCATTAACATGGGCGTAATACTCCAAAATGACCCCCACCCCCCTAGGAGCGTTACGTAATACCTGAACGTTCACTAAGTAGCAATTTTTTTTCCTCATTTGCCCCCCTTGCCGCACCCGATGTTCACCAGACAATCCCGAGCGAGAACTTTTGGCAACATACCTTTATGCCACTTCAAGTCTCTAGCTTAAAGCGTTCTTAAGTTATTGTGCCCCCAAGATTTCCCGGACACACCGATCGACCGACAATTTTGTTTTTGCTTTAAATTGATTTATTCGACAAAAAACGTTATAAGACGCAAAAATACGCAAAAAAAATCTTCCGATATTTTGAAAATTTTCAAATTGGGAAAATAAAAACGAGAGGTTTTTTTATTTGTATTTTACAATACCAGAATTGTAGGTATGCATTATTTCACCTTGATAAAAAATAATAATTTCCTTAAAATGGCAAAATACTCACAAATATAGGGGTAAAACAATAGGTTCTACAATGTAGAGTCTACATTGTTAGTAGTGACGTATTAAAGTAAAATGATATTCTCTGCATTTTATACCGCCTTTTAGCACATTTGATATGGCTCCGTGTCTAGAATTTTATTTTAAGCCCGAGATCAATGGAGTAAGAACTATTTTTATTTCATTCTTATAACTTTCCTGTTTGATATGGATTCAATAAAACTATAGGGTGAAAAATAAATTCAAAAATCAAAAATTAAAAAAAAAATAATTTTTAAAATCTATAAAAAAATTTGTGGATTATTTGAAAAATAGTTTTAATGAAAAAAATAATGATTACCGCTAAAATACTTTAAAATGGCAAAATACTTACAAATATGTTATTATTTTTACAAATTTATTTTATTTTTTAAAAAGAAATTATAAAAATCAATTCACTGAAAATAATTTTGCACCGATGAACACTTTATTGCTTAAAATTCCTTGCCTTTATGCATAAATGGTATTATAATTAATAAAATATACATAGTAACTTAAAAAAAAAATTAATTAACAATCAAGTAAAATAATAGTAACAAATAAGTAAAAAAAAAGAAAAATAAAATAAACTCTTCAAATATATGATTTCTGACTTTCTTGATCGTAAAATAAAATGTAAGCATCCCCTGAAACGATGGATGTTGGTGAAATTGAAGATACCCTAGAATCGTTGTATTCGTACCATGTGTAATTATAGGGATGTTTACAGTAGGCGGTGTAGTGACCGCTATAAGTGGTACCACTATGATTTGAAATAACGTATAAGTTGTATCTGCAGGGTGTGACGGACTCTGCGGTATAATTGTTCATATCTAAACCTATTAAAGGGAAGTCAACGGTGACGCTGAGCTTTCTTTGGAACTGTTCACTTTGGGAGAAGCGTTTGAGGTGGATTACTAAGATTTTTGGGAGTTTTTGAATTCTAAAGGATTTTGTGCAATTTCGGCGCTCGTTGCATCCAGAACATGTAGGCTTTTCATCGTTGTCCAACGTCTCTTCCCGAGTGAAGAATTCTAAACATTCTGTCAGCCTTAACTGACCGGTCCGTTGTGAAAGAGGAAGAGAAAGGTCCCAGAATGGTTCAAATGTGACGGAACAATGGCCGCAATGGGTGCACTTAAGAGTGGATTTGATTTGACCGGCGAAGAGGTCAAAAATGCTAGAGTCGTCTATCGGGAGGTATCTAACCCATGACTCTGCAGATTTTTCGTTATTACTTATTTTTTTAACTCTCTCGGTCAAAATAGGTTTGGACTTTTATGCATAAATTCATTATAACAACGAATTTTTTTTTTTAATAAATTTTACGTTAAGACAACCAATTTTAAGCATTGATATAATAAAAATTTTATTGTCACAATTAAAAACGTACATCGGTGCAAAATCAATGTAATTTTATTGATATGACGGTCATTTTTATTGATATCATGTTAATTTTTGGTTCAGTGTATTGACTTTTTGGTATCATTGTAAAGAGAAAAAAATAATCTTTATCCAATACATACAGATAATGAGACAATTACCAGCTTTATTTTAAATAGATAAACTCAATAATAACCCCCGCGTGACTTTCACTTTATTGAGTGGATAATTATTTATTTTACCCACTCAACTATCACTGGTCAAATTATTTTATTGTAAATGTCATTAAAATTTTTAATAAAAATATGAATTTCTAAGCTATTTATTGGATAAAACCTTGTATGGCACTCATGGGTAAAGTAAGATATTGCCCATGAGAAAATTAACCCACGAGGCGTCAGCCAAGCAGATTAATTTTCGAGAGGGCAATATCTTACTTTACCCACTAGTACTATAAATAACTATTTTAGTAATATGAATGAGTCATAGACGTAATTAAGCAAAAACTCGAGCAAAAGCAAAAAATGTAGTTTTCCAAGTTTTCGAGTAAAATTAAAAGCAAACAATTTTTTATTAAATCGTATTTGTTTACTAATATTTGATCCAAAATGAATAGATTTAGTGACTTTCCAGCTAAGAAAAAACTGAAACAAAATTTTATTTAAAAAATGATAAAAGCTGTCAAAAAGCCAAACGATTTACTCCAGTATATTTTCGTAAAAATAGCGTTAAAATTAAAGTGTAATATTAAGAAATGGTCAAATTCATATGATTCAAACCGAATTTTTTACGGTTTTATAGAAAATTTAACTGAACCTTTAAATTTCCGATGACAAGTTAATTTAAAGTTTGATCCTAAAACTGAGAATTAAAATTAAAATAATATAGTTTAAAATTTCTTTAAACTTACCATTTAACTTTACGATAACAACGTAATATTAAAGTTTTAAAATTACATTATTTTAAACTTTTTAAAGTCCAAAGTTAAAGCAAAAATGTAATTGCTTTCCCATTTTGAAAATGTTCAACATTTCGGAAAGCCTTGTATTCGTACAAAAATTTTCATTTTTTTGCGTTTTATGACGTTTTATGTTGATATAAATCAATTTCAAGCAAAACTAAAATTGTCGGTCGATCGGTCTGTCCGGAAAATCTTCTGGCACGATAACTCAAGAACTCTTTAAGCTAGAGATTTGAAATTTGGCATACAGGTATGTTACCAAAAGTTCTCGATCGGAATTGTTTTTGGTGAACATTGGGAGGCGGAAAATGGGGAAAAATACATTAAATTAAATTTGAAAATTATATAGGGGTTTTTAAGGTTGCTGAAATTAAATCTGACAATAAAAATTTTCTAACTACCCTGCAGGGGTGAGGGGTAAATATTTTTAAATATTTTTAATATTTTCGTCAAAATCCAATCCAAAAAACTGGTATATTGGGGTTTTTAACGTTGCTGAAAGTGAATCTGATATTAAAAAATTCTAAATCCATGCCCTGAGGGGTGGGGGGTAGTTTTCGTGAAAATTGGTATATTGGGCTTTTTGAGGTTGATGAAAATGAATCTGAATATAAAAAAATTCTTACTCCACCCCCTTAGGGGCAGGGGGTAGTTTTCTTGAAAATTTATATATAGGGGTCTTTGAGGTCACTAAAACTGAATATTATATTTTTTTTAAATTTTACCCCCTGAGGGGTGGGGGAAATTTTTGTAAAAATTGTTATATTGGGGTTTTTAAGGTTGCTGAAAGAGAATCTGATAATAAAAATTTCCGTTCCCGTTCCCTGAGGGGCGGGTGGTAGTTTTCGTGATAATTGGTGTATTGGGGTTTTTTGAGGTTGCTGAAAGTGAATCTGATAATAAAACAAATCTGACTCCACCCCCTAAGAGGCGGGGGGTAGTTTTCGTGAAAATTTGTATATTTTTAAGGTTGCTACAAGTGAATCTGATAACACGCGGAGGTGAAAATTGGAAAAGTGTTTTTACTGGGCAGTGTATTTTAATGTAAAATCCTAATTTTACAATTTTTTTTTTAATGCTGGTACCGATAGTCGGTAATTACTTGCAAGGTTACCCGTACCGGATATATGTTTTACAGTGTTTATGCAAGTAATTTCGCAAACTAAAATGCCGGGGCTCTTTAATTAAAGCGCTCTTTAACATTCGCTGACAATTAGACAACGTAGGTTTGTACCACTCTATAATGCATTCTGCAGAAGACTATTAAACAAGATGAGGTTGGCCAACGTTAACCTCAATGACTGGCAACGACAATTTAAAGTATGCTTGTCCAGATGAAATTATTTTGGAACGAGTCCAAATTATAGTTTTGTTAACAATTTATTGAATTTCTTTATAGAAAATATTGTTTTATTCAGAGACCTGACTATTTAAGCAATTTAACCTTGGTTCAACTTAGGAGAGAAATGTCAGCTTTATTGGATATGTTTAAAAATAAGCTTTACCAAGACGATATTTCTAGACTCGCCGTAAGCAGCTTTCCCAACATTCCTTTTACCCACGTAGCTAAAACTCCAGCTAGTTATCTCCTGAATAACTTCCCGATTTACTTTACTCGCATTATCACTCAAATCCGCCTAAGCGGGCACCATTTTCCAAGATTCTCGTACAGAGGCGCAATTTATTCAATTAACTGTTCAGAGATCTGCACAATGTGTAACTCTTTAAGAAACGAAACCTTTGAACATGTTATGTTCGGAAATGTTCGGAAATGTTAAAAGTTCGCTCGTTTGTTCTCTATGAATAATAAAAGAAATTTGTTCCAGTTAAAAAAAGTTTTGCTTCAATTAATAAATAAAATCTGTCCCAGTTAAAATAAATTCTGCTTCGTCGATTTGCTTATGTGTTTTGGATTTTTGTTTTTTTTTCTCTTACTTTTTGCTAAATTTTTTGTTATTTACTGTTTAATTGTATTTTTTTTTACTTTATGCATTTACTTTATTTTTTGTTATTCACTGTTCAATTGTATTTATTTTTTTTTACTTTATGCATTTACTTTATTATTATTTTAATTACTACTACCAAATGTATAATGTGTATTTAAGATTATTTTCGAGTAATGATGAAACCCTTGATATAAGAATTGTAAAATTCTTTTTAGAATCAATAAATGTATTATTATTATTATAATAGCTATATGTGTTAAAAACTACACTGTAAAAAATAGTTCCTGCGATTTAATTACCGGCTATCGGTACCAAGGTTTTAAAAGAAAAATTTGAAAATTTGCAGAATTTCGTAACGTAATTTTAAAACAAGCTATGGAGGTATGTAATGCTACGCATATTATATATTATTCACAGTAAATGGTATACTGCATTTTCCCAAATACTTATCATACTAAATAATTATCAAAAAAAAATAAAACTGAATTGAATTTTATTTGTTCAAAAAAAAAAAAAAATACAAAGAGATTAAATTTTTCAAAATTTTTCATTTTTTTTTTAATTTTCTTTTCCCCTCACAGAACTTGATTTTTTCTGAAAATTTCGAGTAGATCGGATAATTTGTTCTGGAGTTATCGTGTCCATAAAAATCGTGACATCGGACGGATGGACGACGGACATAGTCAAAGTTTCTTATTTTTTCATGAAACACATTTGTATCCAAGATTTTTTTATCTAGGACGTTTTTTGGCGATTTTGGGAAATTCGAAACTACCGTATAATATTATTCCAGCGCAGGCGCTGTGAATAATATAATAATAATGTAATATTAAAACTAGAATATTAAGTCGTCATCGTAAATTTAAACGGTTAATTTAAAGATTTAGTTGAATTTCCTATAAAACAAAAAAAAAACGGTTTAAATCATATAAATTTTATAATTTAATCTTAATATAACTCTCTAATTTTAACTTCATTTTTTACAGTGTATAGCTTTTAAACAATTTTTAACTCGAAAATACACAGAAAAGCTTTTTTAGCATATTTTTACTCTTCGAAAGATATCTAAATCTAAAAGATTTAGAAAATAAACAAATGAAAATATGGTACCTATCGTTTATCAAAAAAAAAAAAAAAAAACGTAGAATACGATCCCAGAATGGTATTTTGCCCTGTTATGCATAAAATTCGTATAGTGATATAAAATAAAAACTTTCTTTAAAGATAATAAGACAATTACCAGCTTTATTTTAAATAGATAAACTCAATAATAACCCCCGCGTGGCTTTTACTTTATTGAGTGGATAATTATTTATTTTACCCACTCAACTGTCACTTGTCAAATTATTTTATTGTAAATGTCATTATAATTTTTAATAAAAATATGAATTCCTAAGCTATTTATTGGATAAAACCTTGTATGGCACTCATGGGTAAACCGATATTGCCCTCTCGAAAATTATTAATTAATTTTCTCATGGGCAATATCTTACTTTACCCACTAGTACCATAAATAACTATTATTCCATATAATTCACAGTTGATGGTATATTGCGATATACCCAAAATATAATTGGTTTGATTGGGTGAGCGTACTTTATTTTTCATACTGTATGAAAAAGTGGGTCCGCCTAGAACTTTTTGTTTATAAATTTGTAGTTTTTTTTTTCAAAATTAGTAGGAACATTTTTTAAATTATTTTTCCGGTCTATTTTTTTGTTTTTTTATTTTTTTTTATTTGTTAGAATGGATCCTTGTAATAAAAGTATTTTGTTTTCTGAAAAAATAACGTCAATGCTATTTTCGATTTTTTTTATTTTCAAAAACAATAGAGCCCTAGGGAATTTCCTCTCATAGAACTTAATTTTTTAATTCGTTTTTGCTTACAAAAAACGTGAGTTACTTATTTGTATCCAAGAGTTTTTTGTCTATGATTCTTTTTGGCGATTTTGGAAGATTCTAAACAACCGTAATATACTTCTAGAGCTTGTGAGCTGAGAAGAGAGAGATTAATAAATAATAATACTAATAATAATAACAATAATAAATTTTGTGCTTATATTGCCGATATTTTTATTGATATTATTTACTAAATATAAATCAGTATGATATTTTTTATAATTTATAGAAACTTATACCTACTAATGTTTACAAACTTTGTATACATATACTTTGCATAAACTCTTCAAATTAAAATAAACTAAATTTGTTTTTCTGTTCTAAATTGTCAGATACGATATTTCTGTTTAATAGGGCAGTCCTTATCCAAAAGTCAAATAATATAAATGGAACTCAATATAAACCATTAGTCTCTAATAAATAGATCGATAATACGCTCATTTATAAAAAAACTCACAGAAACAAAAATAAATCACAGTCAGTCGTAGAATTTTATAAAAGTTCTTTTAATAACACGATTATTTTTAATTGTCGATAACTAAGAATCAATATCTTAAATGTCTGTTAAAAAATTAACGAAAAAACAATATTTGTGAGGCGAAAAGGAAATACACTGCCCAGTAAAAGAGCTTTCCCATTTTACACCTCTGCGCGTAAAATGGACCTTTTATTATTAGATTTACTTTTAGCAACCTTAAAAATATACCAATTTTCAACCCGCCTCTTAGGGGGTACAGTTAGAACTTTTTTATTATCAGATTCTCTTTCGGCAACCTTAAAAACCCCAGTAAACCAATTTTCATAAAAACTACCCCCCACCCCTAAGGGGGTCAAATTAGAAAAAAATTATTAAAAGATTCAATTTTAGCAACCTCAAAAACCATATATAAATATTCAAGAAACTACCCCCTGCTCCTCAGGGGGTGGAGTAAGAATTTTTTTATTATCAGATTCACTTTTAGCAACCTCAAAAACCCAACCCAAACGAAAAACCCCAATATACCAATTCTCACGAAAACTACCCCCCGCCCCTTTGGGGGTGGAGTTAAATTTTTGTTATTATCATATTCACTTTCAGCAACCTCAAAAACCCCAATATACCAGTTTTCACGAAAACTACCCCCCACAGGGGGTGAAATTAGAAAAAAAAATCAGATTCATATTCGCCAAACCCAAAAACCCCTATATACCAATTTTGACGAAAATATTGAAAATATTTAAAAATATTTACCCCCTCACGGGTGGAGTTAGAAAAAAGTTTATTATCAGATTCAATTTCAGCAACCTCAAAAACCCCTATATAGCAATTTTCAAATTTTTCTAAAAAAAATATATTTTTCCCCCTTGTCGCACCCCAATGTCCAAACCAAAAACAATCCCAAGCTAGAACTTTTGGTAACATACCCGTATGTCAAATTTCAAGTCTCTAGCTTAAAGCGTTCTTAAGTTATCGTGCCCACAAGATTTCCCGGACAGACCGATCAACCGACCGACCGACAATTTTAGTTTTGCTTGAAATTGATTTATATCGGCATAAAATGTCATAAAACGCAAAAATACGCAAAAAAAAAATTAAAATGTTTGCACGAATACAAGGCTTTTCAAAATATTTAAGATTTTTAAAATGGAAAAGTAAAAGGGATCTCTTTTTGGCGTTGTCAATTTTTTAGTACAGTCGAAAATAGTGGTTTGGGTCAAAATTATTGATTTTCGCATTTTTGCGATTTCTTATAGTTCAGTTTGTCCTTTACAAGTTGCAATCGATTACAAAACCTTCTGTTTCATACCTTAATTATTTTAAATGTAAAAAATAAAGATTCTGTGTTGTTTTGAGTTTTTAAGTGTGCTTGTCTTAAAACGTCCGTTTTCATTTTATAAAATTCAAATGCCCGTAAATTAAAAAAAAAATCTCAGAGACATGATTTTTGCACCAAATTGTTCATAATTTAGAGCTTAATTAAAAAATATTAATAACAGAAAACCGGAAATTGCCGACAAAAATTCCCTTTTTCCTCACATTTGACCTTTTCCTGGAAGCTTTTATCTTCTTCAAGTTTTTCCTGACAGACCGACCGCTCTACCGACAATTTTTATTAGAGTATTTTTCTTAAAGATCTCAGGAAGAAAACCAGCCGTCTCGAATGAGCGAGAGTACTTTCTCAAAAAAAATTAAATTTATCACTGATTAATATAATGCATTATTAATTTTTGTCATTTTACTTTTTATGGGTATCGCTGTAAACAATTTTTTGGGGAGGTCATGGAAAAAATGATAATATTTTTTTTGTGTATTTTTTTTTTTTTGACTATTTAGTTTGCGACTTAAGCAAACTTTTACTTTCGTACACTAAAAGCCAGTTGCAAACCATTTTCATTTGCTATTTTATCTACGGTGTACAGCCCAAAGCATAAAAAAAATCGAAAAAAAAATAATAAAATGATTACACTGACATTTACATGAAAATAGAAAAAAAGTACTGTCAAAAATGCAAAACAAAGGCATTCGGGTTTCATAATATCTTTTTTATATTTTGCGACTCTTATAAGCTCATAATGACACGCATTTTGCGTGTTTTTATAGGCCCATAAGAGGTCTCTACTTTTTTTTCTTTTGGGTTGGCAACAGATAAAAGTCTATCTCTTGACGTTTGCCGTGCAATTGTGAACGTAGGTTTAAAGTTTAATTTTCTACAAAATTTTGTGTTTAGGTTATGTTTTACCGGGTTAAAATTGTGGCTTGGTTACTGGCAGTGGAAAAGAGAAGAAATGACTATAAAATATATCAAAATAATATTCGTTATTAGAATTTTAAACATGGCGAAAACTGTAATGCCAATTCGAAACAAAAATCCCTAAATCAGTCATCAATTTAAATGTAAGTTTTTTAAAATTTTAGAGCAATAGAAAAAATTGTGTAAAGCACTCGTTTCATAACACGTTTTTAGCGCACGTACTAGTGCGCTAAAAACGTATGTTATGAAACTAGTACTTTAATATACTATTTTCTATTTTGCGACTCTTATAAGTTCATAATTACAAGCATTTTGCGTGTTCTTATAGGCCCATAAGAGGTCTATACTTTTTGTTCTTTTGGGTTGGCAACAGACCTGGCCTATGGCTTGACGTTTTCCGTGCAAATTTCAATGTCGCTTTAAAGTTGAATTTTCTACAAAATTTTGTGTTTAGGTTATTTTTACCATGTTAAAATTGTGGTTAATTGCAATAAAAAATAGAAGAGATGACTATAAAATATATCAAAATATCATTTGTTCTTAGAATTTTAAACATGGTGTAAACTGTAATGCCAATCCAAAACAAAAATCCCTAAATCAGTCATCAATATTAATGTAAGTTTTTTTACATTTTAGAGCAAAATAGAAAAAATTGTATAAAGCACTCGTTTCATAACACGTTTTTAGCGCACTAGTATTTTATAAAACTATATACTATAAAAAAAACACGTGCGTTTTAATGTGAACATTAATAAATCCAGTTGTGTGCTTAATGCTAAGAACGTAAATAAAAATTATTACGTAAGTATGTACTATAATATCAATAATTGAAGAGTTTAAGTTCTAAAGGGTCTATATGCCAAAATTAAAAATTCTGAGTTATCATATATAAAGAGTCCTATCATGCGCAATTATTTTATAAAGGTTTTATTGATTTGATATTTTTTGCACATAGACCCTTTACATTCTTCAACTGATAATCATAAAAATAAAGAACATTACAGAACCTTGAGGTTTAGATTGACTTAAGAAACAAATCGGTTTAAAATATACAATTCTTGAGTGTCTTGGACTTTTTATGAGCGTGATAGTATGTGTTTACGCGTCTTACTCGTCAAAGTTTTAAGTACTTAAAACTTTGACAAAAAATAGTATGTTTCAACTTTTGCCATATTAATAAGGTATTATAATAGTAGTTGTTACAAAAGCTATAGCTTTTATATAGTATCTAGATTTATATCACACTTTATGATTGTAGTTTATTTCAATACAATATTGTTATAGCTCTTTAAATCTTTCCTTTTGTCGGTTTAACATGATTTAACGATTTAACGTCCTAAAACCAGAGCCGTCACCATGGAAAATTTAGGAAAAATTTGAAATAGTTGGTGTTTAATGCGTAGTAATTAAAATTGTTGAAACTTTAGACAGTTGGCAAATTGATGTAATGTAGTAGTTGGCAATAATCAGCTAGTTATCAAAATTAGGTTAAGGACTATATATTGTCATTTCTGTGGTTTTGGAAGTTGGGACAAAAATTTAACTAGTCATCACTTTTGTCCTGGGAAAAAAGTTGTCTCAATTGCATTCTATTTGCCTCACCCCAAGGGAGGGTCAATAAGGGGGTTTTCGGCCCAAAACTAAAAAAATTCGACCAATTCTACTGGAAAACATTTTTTGAACCCTGAAAAAGAATATTAAGTCCAAACTCCTATATTATCCTATTCTACCTAAAAAACACTAAATTTTGAGTCACAGTTGACTGAACATTTTTTTTCTGTAATTAGTGTGCACAAACCATGACATAGGTAGAGTAGGGTAGTTAAGGGGTAGTTTCTAAGGATGGGATCTGTTTAGACTAGAATAGACTTAATATTATTTTTTAGGGTCCAAAAAATTGTTTTCCAATAGGTTTTATCGATTTTTTTTTGGCCGAAAACCCCACTTATTGACCCTCCTCGAAATAAATTTCCTTTGCTACAGCTCTGTCTAAAACCCCAGATAAACTGTTTTATCTTGTATCATTTTCCACCTCAAATAATGGCTTATTTACAGGGAAGTTTACTTCCTCTGCCTGTCAGTAAACCAGGGTGACTTAATTTATTAACTACAACCTAACAGTTATGTAAGTTATATTTCATAAGAAAATAAACATTTTTTCCTTTCGTAAACCACTTTATTAATTACACAGGCCCACAATTTTTTTTGTGAGTCTTGGATTTTAATATGGTATTCCTATGTATTTTTCCCGCTGAATCTGAATCCGCAACCCGTTTAACCCCTACACGTCAGGATTTTGATATATCCTCAAAAAACACCCGAAAAACTACTGAAACCGCTAAAATCATCTATGCCATACCACTGTCACCCCCTGTCCCCAAATTGCTAATTCTATAACCCATGAACCACATAATCCTCTAACCTCATAATACCATAGCCGCATAACCTCAAAACCCCGTAACCTCATTAAGTAGAAAAATCTAGTTTGGGAAAACCGAACAAATTCTTCAGCTTTTTTGTGGCCTCATAGTGGTATTCTTTCGTTGAATTAAGTTTATTTACCTCTAGTTTATTCAACGAAAGAATACCACTCTGAGGCCACAGCGCGTTAATCAAGTGTGGTTGAACCTAAATTGTTAAGACTTAAGGGTCATATATATATATCGGTGTTTTTTTTTAAAAACAACATTCGATTTTTTTAAGAATACGAAAGTTTTTAATTTTTATTTATCGATAACTTTTTTTCCCACCTTACTCGTTTAAATAGAATCATTAAAAAAAAATCTAGATAAAAAGAAATAAAAATGTAAATATTTAAAACCTCGCGTCAACTCTAGAGTCGACGTGGCGTTTTAGTTCAAAATTCATCCATCATTTCCAAAACTGTTGTGGTGAAAACTAGTAAGATAGCCAAAATTAAAAGTTTAGGGCCCCTAAACGACCCCTAAATGAACCACGATCAACTGCAAAAAAAATTGAGTAACGTATAGTTAGTTTTACCAAATTCAGTTTGAATTTTTTTATACAAAATGGACCATCTAAGACGGATCAGCTGTTTTCTGGTGTTATTGTTAAAGCTATCGAATTGATATCTATATCAAAGATACTAGACCAGTTAAGCTATTTTAATAGTAAAAATAAAAGTGATTCACTACTTTTTGTTTTAGGGTTACAGTCATAAGAAGACACAGTTACCAATAAATTTTAGACCAAAACAAAAAAATCTAGATGTCTATATTTTTTTCTTAAATGATAACTTTTTTTATCAATTTTTTTCAGGTAGAAAATGTAAAAAATGGTTGATTTTTTAAATTTTTATTCAAACTGATACAGGTGGCATTTTTCAATCATGAATCATGAATCCTATATGATACAGTGACTTTTTCTTATTATTAAAAAAAAACAATATTAATCAAATATATTTATTTTTGAAATCAAACGTAGTTTATGTCAAATAATAAGAGAAAAAAATGCATGAGCTAAAACAAAGAAATATTAATGACTGGTTATAACCCAGTCATATATGTTTCCAGTTTCGTTTTAAATTTAATATTTTTCGTCCTTATCGATATAAAAAATCGTTATTTCCAAAACCCGTATTTTGCAGATGCTCTTTAAAATATTAAACTCCATACAAAGTTTTAATAATTAAGTTTGCAAACCACACTTTGGAAAAGTTTTTACCTGACACAAAGTCCTGAAGTCAATATCGATTTGCGGATAGCCGATATGCAAAACGTACCTTTTAAAGTAAATAAATTATCTCCTTAATGCTGTCACACCATAAAAAGGACTATAAAACTATTATCCTTGTTGGTATCAGCAAACTCAATTTATTTAGCTCTAAAGTCTACTAAATTCTATTAACCCTTTGCCGGTTGCGCAGAAGAATTTTATGCCTTAATTTTATCTGTTTTAGATTTTATTGAGATTTTTCTACAAAGTGGTCCTGGACTACTAGTCCATTTAGCTTTTCCCAAATGACTAACTATAAAGCATAGATTTTTTTTCTACTACCTAATTAAGTGCTAGCTTACATATTATCTACCGTTGTCAAGGCTTGTTTACCTTGGCAACCAATAAAATCAGTGAACTCATTTGACGGTTGTTAAGCATTGTTTATTAACGACGGTCAATAATGAAAAATTTTTGAGACAACTACTAACTTTTTTCAACTTATTTGAGAGCTTTGTCAAAATAATTTTTAAACTTTATTTTTAACTGATATTTGGAGTTACTAGCTTTAGGTAGTAGAAAAAATAGTATATGCACCACGTATACGAACTGTCTTAAGTGTTTTTGACTAATTTTTTGCCCGACTCCGTCTCAGCAAAAAAACTTCAGTCTATAACACTAAAGACTTAGTTGGGACAGTAGTAAACTTTTTAAAAAATAAAAGTTTTCTAGTGCATAATGCTCTACTAATACTGCAAAGTTATGAGAAAAAAGTCGAAAAAATATTACAAGCTGCCTACTATTACCAAAAAAAGAGCGTTACTCCTTATTTGTCAAAAATTTTACCAAATTTAGTACTTATTATGTATATTATTTATATTTAGTATTTATTATTTAGTATTTATTTAGTATTTATAAATACAACTGAAAAACGAAAAAAAGAGCGTTACTTTTTAATTGTCAAAATTTTTGGAGTGTTACGCTCATGTTAATGGTATAGGAAAATAGCGTTACACGGGGGGATCAAAATTTGTGTTACGTAATACTTGAACGTTCCCTTAGTGATAATTATGACTGAATCATCATTACATGCAGCACTGGGTAACGGCGCGACCTGCAATGTGGTATTTTTTTGCGCAATCGTCGAAGGGTTAGGAAATTATTTTAGAACTATTTTTAATATAGTTGTTTTAATAGTTTTTTATTCACATTGGGTATCAAGTAGTACAGACTTTGAGAAACTATAAAAGCTTTAAATATAAAGTACTTAATTAAAAAGTTTAAATACAAAATACTTAAATAACTTTAGATTTTTAAAGTTTTCATAGACATTGTTATTCATACTTGGAAAAGTTTTTAGTAAAAAATTCAGTAAGACATAATGCACTCAACGAATTTTTTACGCTATTAATAAAGATTTTTACAAAAATTACTGTGAAAAATTGCTAAGGTTGCCCGATTTTTACACATCTATTATATAAAATGCTAACTTACTTCAGCAACCAACGCCCAGCCCAAACCCCTGGACCTAGAAACTTTTTGGACAGTTTGTTTCTTTTATGATGTAAGCACCCACTAAGAAGGGATTTTTCGAAATTCAACCCTTAAGGAGGTGAAACTGGGGTTGAAAGGTTTTTTAAAAGATGTGCGTATCTCAGAGGCCCCTTAATCTAGAATCTTCATATTTGGCAAAAATGTTCTTTATCGAAATAGAAAAGATAGGTATTTTAGGATTTTTCGATATTCTTGGGGTAAAAATCGTGAAATTTAAGTCGTAAATGGTAAATTTTGTAAATATAACCCTTTTTTGAAAAGTGAAAAGTGTCCGTATCTCAAAGACCTGTTAATCTAGAATCTCAATATTTGGCAAAAATATTCTTTATAGAAATCAAAAAGATACGTGTTTCAGGAATTTTCGATATTTGACCCCCAAGGTGGTAAAAAATGTTAATCTTAATGCCCTGTGCAACGCACGGGTATTCGGCTAGTATGTTATATTTTTCTTACGTCTAAATTAATATAACAAGTACGATTTATGTGAAATCAATACGAAATGGGAAATTACATGGATTTTTCTCAGTGGTAAAGTAAATAGATAAAATTTTAAATAAATCTCCATGTAAGCTTTTTTTCATTTCCATTCGCTCTAGAGTAAATTGAAAGGGAATAACGGCTTAAAAAGGGATAACAAAATCATTCGCAGAGATAGATCCGTAAGCTCCTTTTGAAAACCCACCAATCGGCGAGAAAAAATAATTTCCTTTAACGGTAAAATGACCTAAATACTCACTAGGTTTTTCAGACTACTTTAGAAGAGCAGAACCGAAAAAATAATATCTTATGGACGTTGTCCTTGGCCTATAAAGTTTTTTTTTAAATATCCACTAAAATCAAGGTGGCTATTAGGGCTCCATATCAAAAACAAAACAATAAAAAACATTAAGTGTCATTTCATTCCACTATTTTTGTTAAAATCCACTGAAATACCTAGCGCTACGAAAAAACAGACATACAAATTTAAAAATATACAACATTTTAGTTTTTAATTTTTCGTCCTCAAACCGTGGAATTTCACCTTCAAATGAATTTTTCTCGAAAACGGTTAATCCTACAGTATTACAACAAGAGTACCTTTTTTATGTATTTTGACCTAAGGAATTATATTTCAAAAATAAAATTGGAAAAAAGTTACACAGAAAAAAGTTTGAGACAAAAAACTGATAAGCCCCCCCCCCCCCGTTTCGCACACCTCTGGTTGAAATAAGTACATGAAAATAACAAATAAAAACGGGCCTTGGTAGGATTAGTTGACGTGCAAAACCTCGTTGATATATCTCAAAGGGTTCCTGAGTTGTTAAATAAAAACCGATTTTTTTAGCCACTTTCAAAGGGGCGTAGCTCCCTTATGACGCATTTTTAGACATATGTTTATAGGAACTTTTTGTCATATTTTATGATGTAGTTAAAATTTCCGACGCTATTTCAAATACACCGTGTATACACGGTGAATTTGTTACGGTATAATTCACTGAATGATTTTGTTTGTATTAAACCCCAACTAACTTTACTTATTAAATACAAATTGTTGCAAAACTGGTAAACAAGCGTTTAAGAGGTCGCTCATTTTAAAAGTAGTACTACTTTATTTATTACTTAATAAATTTTCAATAAATAAAATTACAGATTCAATATGGTGGCAAAAAATAATTAGTTATAACTTTTTTATAAATATATATTTATGCATAAATAGTTTCCGATTTTAACATTTTACTTTTACGGGAAAGCATTATTACACTTTTTGTTTCTTTATTAATGAAAAAAAAATAGAGCCGTTTAAGTATTAAGCAACGCACTTTTTGGTAATTTTTGACCCCTCCGACCCCCTGGTAAAGCACTGTAAAATTTTATGTTTTAACCAGCTTTATGATAAAATTTTTTCACTGTGCGTGTGGTTTTGAAACAAATTAGGGATCAGGGAAGTCTTTCATTGTGAAATTTGTTAATATCGCTAAAAAAAAACTTGATATATTTATTTTGACATATGCAACGTTAAACCCCCCAGACTCCACATCACTGAACATACAAAAATATGTGTATATAAAACAGCACATGTATGTAGTAGTATTACATATAAAAATGTTTGGCTGTAGTTGTACAATTTATATATAAATTTTAATGAAATATATCAGAAAAACACGAAAAAGTGCCATATTTGGAGTTAGTGGCCCTGTAAAAAAGTAACTAGGATAGATATTTAAATTCTGCAAGTTATGGCATACATCATTTTTATTTAGCAATATTTCAATAAAAAAGTTTTTCTGAAATGTTGCGTATTTTTGTTTTGACCTTGAATGCATACAAAAAAAGCCCAATGTGCGCTATATCTCAAGATTTTGATGGTCAATAATTTTTTTCATTGTCATATTGGTTTTCAGTGTCTTAAAGTAAGCAGAAAAATTATAGTTTAATTTATAAAAAACTAACTTTATTTTTTTTTGTGGTCCTGTGTAATTTATGGGTATAATATTTAGACTATTTCACAAAAAATATATAGGCCAATCAAAACCTTGCATTTTTAGTTTCTTGACAAATCAGATCAAAATGAAACTGATAATTTTTGCACATGTGCAATTATCATTTGGTTACTATGGAAACAAGAAACTGACAGTTACTGACATCTTAATAAATGTTATATTTTTGCAAAATGTGTTTTTAATTTGTGAAGCTTACCTTTAGTTGATTTATGTTTATTGATAAGCAATAAATATGCTTATTTTATTACCAAAACATCCTAGGTATAAACCCTAATTAATTTCAGATAATATATTATTTTATACACTTTCCATCTTAAAAGCTTTAAATCACTGATGTTCATAAATTTTAATTTATTTAATTGAATCTTGGTATTAAAAACAGGCCACTCAAAACTAATTTAAACACTTAATTATTAAAAATATATTTACAGTAAAGGAGTAAATAATTTACTTCTTTTAAATGACGGAAATCAAAACATCAAATGACAGGAGCGCCTAGTTATAGCTACCCGCTCCCGAACTGCGCATACGGCTTACGGTTTTTTAATATATTATTCTAAATCAAAACCGGTTTTTTACAGGCACAAAACCAACGCTAACCAACGCTAAATTAAATCAACGCCCGCCATAAAGAAAAAACACCAAACAAAAAAAAACCAAAACAATCTCGGTGCGGGTAGCTATAATTAGGCGCTCGTCAAATGACTGCGCTGGTACCAGTACAGCGTTGCCAAACTTTATTATAAACCAATCGCAAATTGTTTTTTTTTACGGGTGGAAAAACCGTTATTTTATTTCTTTTCAGTTGAAAACTAAACTTTTTAAATAAAAACAGCAATGATTTTTATTTAAATGCTAAAATATATGATAACATCTATTTTATTGGAATAATCTCAAACATAAAATATCCCTCAAGCAAAGTTTAGACTTGGCCAAATACGCGAACAAGTGAACATCGTGGTTTTAAAAAGCGCGGCAAATTTGAGATTTAAAATTTTAATTATACTTATAAAGTAATATTGTTGTTTAGTTCTTAAATTTTCAATTTAAATATGAAACAACATTAAACATGGTAAAATTATATACTTCCTTATTTTGTTTGTGAAATAGTCTTTCAAAATACCATTCGTGAATGTTGAATTATACATAATTTTTCAGTCCAAAAAGTCCAAACGAAAAATGCACTCATACAATTGCCAAGCAAAATATTTTTTTAAATTCAGTAAAAAAAATATCGATAATTCAACATGCACTTATGATATTACTACTGACAATATTTCACGAGAAAGTAAATTCGATGGAACCAAATCATTTAGCTACAATTTAATTTTACATTGTTCACAAACTAGGCATTTATTTATAGTTTTTAACTATTTATTAAATATAATATAATAATTAATAGATTTTTATTTTTCCTATTTTGTAATAATTGGTTTTAATGAGTATTTATTAATTATAAACTTGTTATAAAATATATATCGGTTTGTTGGCTCTATATTTAATTAATTTTAAATTTAATTGTTTTGGAATGCATGAGTTAGTAATATATTTTGTTTTAATGCAGATATTTTTTAAATAATAGTTTTAGTTGTATATTGTTTTAATGCAGATATTTTTTAAACAATGGTTTATGCCGTTAATCTTTTTTAGCAGAAATTAATACCGAAATTAAATAATTTTATCAATACTAAAACGTTTACAACAAACAAAACATTTTACTTGTATTTTTGTATACAGTGTTATACGTGACTAAAGTTGTGGCCTTTGGAACGGCTTACATGTTGTAATAGTGCGATTCTTATACCGGTATACCAAATATAGTATATTACATAACTAGTGTGGAAAGTGACATATTTCACGCGAGTGCGAAGGTTTACGAACGAGTCGCCAGGCGAGTAAAGAAACCCCACGAGTGTATGAAATACACTTTCCAACGAGTTATGTACACTATTTTTCCTACGATCCCAAAAAATATTAAGTATCTTATTTTAAAATTTTCTAATTTTTATTAATTTTTAAGAAAAGCAAAGCACAAAATAATAATAAATAGCATACAAATTTATCTATGTATGTCAAACAGAAAATATGATTTTCATTTACCTTTAGTTTTCTTGGTGTTATATTTAATACAATATAGGTATAATATTATAATTATTATAGTACATAGCTAGCTATATAGGCAAAGCATATAGTCAACCCATGATACAGCTAGCTGTTTAATGGGTTGACTGTATGCTCTTCCTAAATGAAGGCAAACTTGACAGTCTGCTAGTTAAATTTCTGTGGTTATGCTGCCATATAAAACAGTAAAATTTTACTGTTTTACATTTCATACAAAAAATAATGTGTATTTTGATGTTTTTTATAAAATGTAAGGTAACTAAATTAAAATTAAGTAATTTTTATAAAATCTAGATAGTAATGATCAAAATAGTAACGTTATAACTATAGTTTCTATTTTTGACATGAAAAACAGAAATATTTTGATTAAAAAACATAAAATATATCAAAAAAGGCTGTGGTGAAAGGTGGAAATGGATAAAACAAGGTGAATAAAATTCATAGAATCTACGAGGTAAATATCTAAATAAAATTAGTTAACCCTCCATACATAAATATCAAACTAGGGTGATATTAAAATATCAAACTAGTGTCATATAAGGCATTTTCTAAAGAACAAAAGAATGTGCTAAATGTCATTTTCATAGAGGATCGTAGGAAAATAGTATATTACATAACTAGTGTGGAAAGTGACATATTTCACTCGAGTGGGAAGGTTTACGAACGAGCCGCTAGGTGAGTGAGGAAACCCCATGAGTGTATGAAATACACTTTCCAACGAGTTATGTACACTATTTTTCCTACGATCCCGAAAATATATGTATTTTCTTATTTTAAAATTTTGTAACTTTTATTTTATTTTTAAGAAAAGCAAAGCACAAAATAATTATAAATAGCATACATATTTATATATGTAGGTATGTCAAACAGGAAATATGATTTTCATTTAAACTTTAGTTTTCTTGGTTTTATATTTAATACATTACATAGCTGTTTAATAGGTTGCCTATTCCTAAATAAATGCAAACTTGAGTTTGCTTATTAAATTAGATTTCTGTGTTTATGCTGCCATGTAAGACAGTAAAATTGTACTGTTTAAGAAAAAAGTGTGTATTTGGATGTTTTTTATGTAATGTAAGGTAACTAAATAAAAAATTAAGTAATTTTTATAAGATCTAGACTGTCTAGACAAGTAATGGTCATAGTAAGGTTATACAGTTTCTATTTTTGACATGAAAAACAGGAATATTTGGATTAAAACACTTAAAAGATATAAAAGGATGTGGTAAAAGGTGGAAAATGGTTTATAAAACAAGGTGAATAAAATTTGTAGAATATACGAGGTAAATATCTAAATAAAACTAGGTAAACCACCATACTTAATTTATGTAACATAAATATCACACGAGTGTGATATAAAAATATCAAACTAGTGCGATATGAGGCGTTTTCTAAAGAACAAAAGAGTGTGCTAAATGTCATTTTCATAGAGGATCGTAGGAAAAAGAATTTTTCAGCTTTAATGACAATGCTGAAGATAATAAATGTAAATATCAATTTTCAGCATTGAATGAAAATTTTAATCTCGAGTACAAACATCAAAAAAGAATGAAAAGAGATTTAGCCTCTTGGCTAGAAATTTAATATATAGTCTGATTAAAGAGGAATTCGTTGAACGTGTTCTGCAGAGGGGATTTTCCGGGGAACAATGAATCTTCTATTGTATCCGTATCTGACTAGTGTAATAGACAGGATAATGGCTTTATCCAATTTTCGTGTTTAATTCGTAGTGTTTTCCTTGGAACATTTAATTACATCAGTCATATTATACACTTATAAAATCTCCTTAAAGTGTGAAATTATGATGAGACTTAGACGGAGAAAACTGTTTCGGTAATCATTACCAAAATTTTGCACTTCGGTGACACATGCTCCTTTTTGGTATTTATTACTAAACATACCATAGTATACTTTCTTATTAAAACGATAACTCAACAAAGAATAATCCGATCGAATTTTCAGTAGTAATATCATAAGTGAAAGACTATTTCACAAACAAAATAAGGAAGTATATAATTTTACAATGTTTTATGTTGTTTCATATTTAAATTCAAAATTTAAGAACTAAACAACAATATTACTTTACAACTATAATTAAAAACTTAAATCTCAAATTCGCCGCGCTTTTTAAATCCACGATATTCACTTGTTCGCGAAGGTTTCCAAGTCTAAACTTTGCTCGAGGGATATTTTATGCTTGAGATTATTCCAATAAAACAGTTTTTATCATATATTTTAGCATTTAAATAAAGATCATTGCTGTTTTTGTTTAAAAAGTTTTCAACTGAAATAAAATAACGGGTGTTTCTACCCGTAAAAAATAACTTCCTATCGGCTTCGAATAAACTTTGGCAACGCTGTACTGGTACCAGCGCAGTCATACTAGCGTCTACGTCCCAAATGCAACTCGGTCTTTCGCGCTGTTACCAAATTGTGCAGATATATTAAATCTTTGGTTTTTGGTTGTTTTGGTGTTTTTTTTTATTGCAAAAAACACCAAAACAACCAAAAACCAAAGATAAATTAAACTGCACAATTTGGCATCAGCGCGAAAGACCGAGTTAAATGTGGGACGTAGAAGTTAGAGCGCAGTCATTTGATGTTTTGATTTCCGTAATACTTTACTGCAAATATATTTTTAATAAATAAGTGTTTAAATTAGTTTTTAATTAAAATTAAATAAATTCAAATTTATGAATATCAGTGATTTAAAGCTTTTAAGATGGAAAGTGCATAAAATATATTATCTGAAATTAATTAGGGTTTATACCTAGGATGTTTTGGTAATAAAATAAGCATTTATATTGCTTATCAATAAAAATAAATCAACTAAAGGTAAGCTTCACAAATTAAAAACACATTTTGCAAAAATATAACACTTATTAAGATGTCAGTAACTGTCAGTTTCTTGTTTCCATAGTAACCAAGTGATAATTGCATTGTGCAAAAATTGTCAGATTCATTTTGATCTGATTGGTCATGACACTAAAAATGCAAGGTTTTGATTGGCCTATATATTGTTTGTGAAATAGTCAAGAAAAATCAACCTTGGCAATGTTATGAAACCGAGTACGAAACCTATTAAAATTGAAAACCTATTAAAATTGAAAAGAATCCCGTCAAACATAAGAATGTTATTTTGAGCTAAAGTTTTCTAAAAATAGATATAAAATAGAAGGAAACGTGCTATCAACGTCATTTTTTCAGGAAAAATTAACTTTATTAAAAAAGTTTAAAAAAAATTAATATTAAAAATATCTCAATATAATTCAGTTTAGTTCAACCTAAAACTTTATCAGGAAATAATAACTTATAGAAATAAACTATATATCTTCACGGTTTGTTTTTTTTTATTTGGCTTGATCTGACTTCAAAAAAGTAATGGTCAAGGTAAACCCTCGAATCGAAGTATCCCCAGTTGACGGTACAATACATTACAATACAAATGAGGTTATGGGGCCTTTTAAGTCACTGTAACCAATGAGATCCATTGTGAATCCCCTTCTTAATTTAGTCCACTTCAAACTTTAGGCTTCTGAAGAAGCCCAAGATATTTTTGGGGGTTACTTAGAATATATGCAGGTCTTGGGTATACCTGTTCGAGATATAGTAGCCTTTGGCGAACAATGGCTTCACAGAAGCAGATAATGTGTTCGGCCGTTTCTAGTGCTTCTAAACATAGACGGCAAGTGTCGATTTCAGACTTGCCCATCTTTTTAAGATGATATCTTAGAGGGCAGTGAAGTAAAAGTCCTGTAAAGGTCTTTAATTCCAGCTTGCTGAGATCAAGTATATTTCTTGTCCGTTCAGGTTCATATTTTATAAATATTTTGACCTGTCTTAACTTTTGATCCTTCCAATATCGAGCTATGATATTGGTTTCCCATTTTTTAATAGCCTCTACCAGGTGGCTTTTTTAAAGCCCTAGAAATGTTCAGGCCAGTAAATTAAGTGCATACTCCTTCTCTCGCAAGACAGCAGACAAACATTCCTACTCTTAATTTCCCTACTTCCTAACAGCCCTACTATATAATTTTCCTACTCTACATGTTACAGAGTAGAGAAGTAGTGATGTTATGGAGTAGACAAGTTAGGGAGTAGGAAAGTTAAAAGAAGGGATGTTAGTCTGCCTGAATTTCTTAATCCCATAAAGTTAGCATTTAAGCTAAACCCTTTTAAAGAGATCTAAATATGTGCAACATGTAATGCAAAGTTTGAAATGCAAGTGTTTAAACAACTTAGAAGTAGATTAATGCACGTGCATAGAAATAGTTTTAATAGGATTTACTTGAACTTGTGTTAGTTTGACATATCTATATTACTAGTTTTATCAGTGATAATTGCATTATTGTAATATAATATTATTAATGTGAAAATTTATTACACATTATAATAATATAAAAGAGTTTTTATTTTATATTAGTAGAAAGATATATTCGATAACCAGTATTTCAATTTCTAGTATATACTAGAAATTGAAATACTGGTTATCGGTTAACCGGTTATTTTAGCCAAATACACGCTTAAAATAACCGGTAATTTTATATAAATTAACCGGTTATTTCATTTATTAAATTATTTAAAAAGAAACTGAAATATTTTTCTTTTTTACTTTGAATTTCAAACAAATATAAACTTTTGAAATATTAAAAATATTATTAAAAAATATAAGTTTCATATTAGAAATCATAAAATCATGTAAAACTAGACATACCGGGTGATCCAACGAAAACTTTAACTTTGGATAAAATCGAAACTAATGACTTTTCAAAAAAACATCGATATAGGTAAAATTTTATTTTAAGGGGACATCTTTTGACATGTAACCAATAATTGACGTAACTACCCACACAACTCAGGAGCTACCAGTTCGAAAATCTTAAATGGGAATGTGGGACGTTTAATACATTATTGAAAAGGTTCTCTAATACTGGTTACGTCAATTAGTGATTACATGTCAAAAGATATCCCTCTTAAAATAAAAATTTACCTGTCTCGGCGTTTTTTCAAAAAGTCATTAGTTTCGATTTTATCCGAAGTTAAAGTTTTCGTTTGATCACCCGGTATACATACTTATTAGCAAAATCGTCAATATTGCAACAATATTAACAAAAATCTTACGGGCGGAACATTTCGATATAATTAACATAAATTATTTCCTTATATTATAGATTAAAATCACTTGGTTTGGTTGAAATGCTGAAAATTAAGTACCTACTCGATTTTGAGCATGCGTTTGATTATGTTTTTATTCTACAGATCGGTCCAAAAGTCACCCCCCCCCTCTTAACTTTTGAACCAGTTGAGATATCGACTTCAAATTTGGAACTTTTAAATAAGACAACTTAAACTATCTTTTAGCATACATTTAAAACTTTCAGCTCTGAAAATGTGGGCAGGGGGGCAAGGGGCACATTTTTTTAAATGGAAAGGGGGGTCGTGTAATACATCATTTTAAAGCTTATAACTTCAAAATTTGAAGTCGATATCTCAATTGGTTCAAATTTTAAAAGGGGGGGTGACTTTTGGACCGCACTGTATATTAATTTGTAATAAAAACTTTGTATTCACAAGAAATTTTTCTATGTTTAGTTCTCCGTGTGAAAGAAAGTCTCCGACGAAAGGGGGAGGGATCATTCGCGCTCTCTTCTTTCCGTCAACAGCGTTATAAAGCGTGCGGGCCTTGCACACCCATTCCAAACATATTTCCCGTAGCCACAGATCCGTGCGTCAAACTATACCTATTAGTTAATATACTATATTTTTACTCATAACTTTAAAACATAATTTTTTGTAAAACCTATATAGATCGTATAAACTTTAGTACATAATAAACTATATTTTTACTAGTTTTAAAATGAAATTACTATTTATTTACTAAGGTAGCTTTGCTTGTTACTTTGCTTTTAAAATGTTTTCTTTTTAGTACAGAATAAATAATATTTATTATATTACAGTAGTTTTTTGCTGTTTAAAAATATAAAATACCTACACTATAAACAGTTGTTGTATAATTTACAAAAAATATGGGGTTTGGGTTACCCAAGTATATTGCTGTAGATATTCTCAAAATTCCGTAAATTACAACAATATATTTTTTTAACAACTGATTTGTTCTAAATTTTATAAAATCTTATACACATAATTATAAAAATATGTATTTTTTTACCACTGATTTATTTTAAATACTCCAAATTGCATGCGTTGGCATAAGCCATCATTCTACCAGTGAACAGCAGGTCCCATAATCGGTAGAATCACAACTTTATTGTAAAGTTTTTGCACTGGATTTAGAGTAAATCATTTCAATATTTTTATAATTAATTATATAAATTGCATTTTTAATGTTATAATAATGTACTAAAAACTTTTCGCAAAAAAAAATTAACCGACTTCTATGTCTCTAAAAAGTAAAAAATAAAAAATACTTAAGTCGGTGACAATTTCACCATTCCCTAAATTAATTACTAACAATTATTTTTTTATTATTTTATTATTGTTTGCTGTGAAATTGGCACCGACAAGTATTTTTTATTTTTTGCTTTTTAGAGTCATAGAAGTCGGTTCATTTTATTTTTGCGAAAATTTTTTGTTTTTTACTTTTTAGAGATACAGAACTTGTAGATTTGTAACGTCATCTAAGCTAAATTATAGTTGTCCTTCCATCTCGGAAAGCTGCTGACGTCACAACGCAATGTTTGCGAGTTGTGACGTATGTTAAAAATAATTTTCTAAAAAATAAAAGTAATATTTTTATTTCAGCGCCCAAGAGTCCAACCAACCTTATTTTAAACGAAATACTAAAGAAAATCTTGTTAAACTTTAAGCGTTAAGTAATAATCAAACAACTCCTTTTGGTAAAATGACAACATTTATCATTTTCTCTTGGTATTTTAATATAACAGGTCCAGAGAATCAAGTTTAGCGGCATTTAAAAGATTTTCAGTGTGCCGTAATATTTAAGTGACCTCTTAATCAAGTTTTTCGGCTTATCCGATTTATCCGATATTTCTTTAAAAATTTGGCTGGTAGTAGAACCAAATTAAGCCGTTTTTAAGTGAAATTTCGTTAAAATGATTAGATTTATCTCAATTATCCGGCTTACCCGGCATTATCCGAGTGTCAAATTAAAATGGGACCACCTCATGAATGCCCTCTTTAAGTTGCAAAAAGTTTCATCAAATTCTGTTCATTCGTTCCAAAGGTATGCGGGAACAAACATAAAAAAAAACAAACGTCGAATTGATAACCTCCTCCTTTTTGGAAGTCGGTTAAAAAATTCAATTATTATTATTAATTGCATGTACTTTGGCTAAACTTTGGCTAAACATTTGTCCTCGAAAAGTTTTTGTGTGCTACAATTAAGACAAAATATTAGTATTATTACCATTCATCGGCGAATTTCCAGGGCTCGCATAGGCGCCGCGTCGATTCTATCGTTGACGCGAGGTTTTAAATATTTACATTTTTATTTTCTTCGAATAACACCGATATATTTACATATTTATAGTTAATATGTATATTCAATATTGTTGTGTGTAACAAATAAGTCGTCAAATGTTTCGATTTAGTTACCTTTATAAAAATTTCCCTCATAATTCGGCAAAATTATTCCGTAAGCATATGTTTCTGTGTTTATTTTCAACGTTGATGAGTCATAACTGAATTTATTCCGATTAATGATTATTACATTATTAATCTTTTATTATGGCGTGGTGAACTCAATAATATCGTACGGCCTCTTATGTTGGGGTACTAGCAAAAAAGTTATCCAAATTTTAATTTTGCAAAAAAGAATCGTGGGTTTTATGTTTAAAATTCCTGTTTTATCTTCATGTAGACCAGCGTTTGATCAAAATCGTATTATGACTGTTTATAAAATGTTTATGTATCAATGTGTCCTATATGTTCGAAAAAAATTTGATTCTTTTAGCACCGTGGGCGACAATAACAATTATCCTCCAGACAGGATCAATTACTATATGTTCCACGTTGTAATTACGAGCAAGTTAAAAGTGGCACAAAAATTACATCCATTAATACAGTAAATTGCCACCAAGTATTAAAACTGCAAGTAGCTTTAATGTATTTAATCTACGAGTTAAAAACTTGTTTAAAACAAACTGTTTTTATTCTAGGGATGAATTTTTAAATAAAACATGAAATTAAATTTTATTATTTTAAGCTCTATTTATATTTATATTTAAGTTATTTTAAGGTGTAAAAGTTATTTTTGACTATTTTTTAAACTATCTTTGAACTATTTTAAATCTATAATGAAGTTTTTTTTAACTGTTCTAATTATATTTGGTATTTTTTTTTGTTTAATGTATTTAATAATTTCAAGTTTTAACGACTTTATTACGTATTATGTAATATTATATTACCATATCCGATGCATTTTTGTCAAATGGATTTATATTGAATAAATAAATAAATAAATAAATAAATATTTTTAAGAAATTTAAAAACATTGTAATTAAAACGAGTGAAATTATTCTATACGTTTTTGGGGTCGCTGAATCCGAGTCAAACCAACCCCAGATTGATTTAGCAACCCCAAAAACGTATAGAAATGTTTGTCTCGACCCCAGAAACAGATCTTTTTGCTTTTCTGTGTGCCTGTGATATTATTCACATTATCTGTTAATTCTCTTTCTGAATAGAGAATTTCGCAGTGCTTATAATTAAATTTCATCTCGATTCCCAATATTCAATACCACTCGGCTTATATTAAAGTTTTCCTAATCATTTGTATGTTCTATTCAAGTTGTTGCTCTATGCATTTCATATTGTCTATGTTTTATTATCAGTGATCGGAGTTTGGATTTTTTAACAAGTCCGCATTAAGGAAACCTGGTGTTAGAAAAGATCATCAATAGTTTGTTTGGGTCTTTAAGAGACAGGCGCAGCCTATGGCTCATTTATCTAAAAAAATACTTAATCTGAATTGAAATTTGGGGCAGTGAGTCTATGCTCACTGATGCGAGTTGCATCTGTCATAATTTGGGGGGGAGTGAGTCTCTGCTCACTGATGCGAGTTGCATCTGTCATAATTTGGCGCTGTGGAGTGGGTGGGAGGGGGATGGGGAGGGATGTGATAGGGAGAGGAGGGATGTGCGGGAGGAGTGAGACTATCTCACTGATGCTGGGAATGCATCTGTCCTGTATTAGTGGGTACCATTACTGGTTGAGGACGTTTTTGATCTTTTTGTGAGTGTTGTGTATTTCATGATCGTAATCTAGAAAGTTTGAAATGAGGGGGTTTGGGTGATCTAAATTGTCTTGTATAAAAGACGTGCTGTAGCGGATGATTTCCGTTTTTAGGAGGGGCATTTCGAGATCTCTGTGTATCTGGTTGTTCCTCATGAACCAGGGGGCATCGAGGCATATTCTGAGTGCCTTGTTTTGGAAGGCCTGAAGTTTTGCTGAGAGCGCTTTGTTAAGGGTGATTTTATTCCAGGCTGGGGCTCCGTAAAGAAGTACCGGCTTTAGGGTTTGGTTGTAGAGAAGAAGTTTGTTTTTAATGGATAGGGGACTCTTTCTGCCTATTAAGGGGTAGAGTTTGGAGAGGCGGCAATTTGCTATTTGGAGGGTGTTTTTGACGTGCTGATCCCACGTCAAGTTTTTGGAGATTGTAATGCCGAGGTATTTGGCATGGTTTTCCCAGTTAATGGGTTGGCCATTTATCTGAATGGGTTGGGGTGGGCCTCTTCTAATCCTAGAGATTAGGATGCCTTTGGTTTTATTGGCGTTTACTTTGATTTTCCATTTGGAGAACCATTTGATTAGGGCATCCATTTGGCGCTGGAGGGCGATATGGATGCGCTGGGGGTTTCTGGCTTTTGCTAGGATGCCGGTGTCATCGGCGAACAGGGCTAGTTCAGCGCCCTGTGTTTTTGGAATATCTGCCGTAAAGAGGTTGTACAGAAGGGGGGATAGTGGGGAACCTTGTGGAACGCCAGCTCTGATGCGGCGGGTGTTGGACTTACAGTCGCCTATTTTTATCTGAAAATCTCTGCCTTTGAGGAAGGAGGCTATGAGTTTGGTGATGCCTGGGGGGAGGCCGAGAAAGTGGAGTTTGGCTACAAGACCTTTGTGCCAAACCTTATCGAAGGCTTTTGCGATGTCCAGTAGGATCAGTCCCGCGGCTTCGCGCCTATTTAGTCCGTCCGTTACAGAGTCTACCAGGCGAGCTACCTGGTGGACTGTGGAGTGTCTGCTTCGGAAGCCGAATTGCTCATTTGGAAGGAGATTTAGTTCTTCAACTAGAGTTTGAAGTCTGGTTAGTATGACTTTCTCGGCTATTTTGCCTAGGGAGGAAAGGAGGCTTATGTGGCGGTAGCTTTCAGCAAAAGTTGGATTTTGTCCGGGTTTTTTGATTACTATTACGTCTGCGTTTTTCCAGGGCTTTGGAAAGTGGCGCAGTCTGAGCATTGCGTTAACAATGTTAACGATTTCCATAATGGTTTTCCGGGGGAGTATTTTAAGAATTTTATTCGGTATTTGGTCGGGACCGGGGGCTTTCCTTTTTGGGAGATTTTTGATGATGCGTTTGATTTCCTCGGGGGATGTGGGGGTGATAATGTCGTTTTCGACTTGGTTAGTGACTCTATTATAGATGTGGTTTATGTCTCTTTCATGCATGAGTTGCTCGTAGTTCTCGTCGTCCGAGTCGGGCTCGGAGTCGGTCTCTGATTCGGAGTCGGAGTCGGGGGGGATTGGAGGGTTTGGTTGAAATTGTTTCCGCATTGCGTCAGCAAATGCTTCGGCTTTTTCGGGGGTGGAGTAGACGACTCCTCTTTCGCCGTGAATTGGGGGCATGCCTCGTTGGTGGTCGAGGGATAGGGTTTTGGCCATTCTCCAAAGTGATCTATCCTGGGGGTTGAGTGACTTTATTTTTCCCTCCCAGCGGGAATTTGCTAGTACGTTTAGTCGGTCTTTGACTTCCTGGGTAAGTCTGTTTGCTTCGCGTTTAATATGGGGGTCTTGGAGGGTGCGTGCACGACGAAGAAGTCGGTTTTTCTCTCTGATTAAGTCTTTGAGATCTCGGGGAAGGTCCTGTGGGTTTTGGATATCTACTTTTTTGATTAATTTGGCGCTGTCCATTGCGGATTTTATGGTATTGGTGAGGGTGGTTACTGCAATATCTAGTTCTTGGACGGAATTTATTGAATTGATTTTGGTGTTGCTTTCTAGGAGTTCGGAAATATAGGAGAAGTTGTAAACGGTTTTTTTGGTGTGATTTGCGGTTGGTATGCCTCCTGCCGTGATAATGATTGGAAGGTGGTCGGAGCTTAGTTCGTGTCTTAGTTCGATGTTAATGTTTAGTGTCGTGTTTTTATACAAAACGATGTCAAGGATATCAGGAAGGCCGTGGCCATAGTGGGTTGGGGAATCGGGTGCGGTAACCATTATATGGTTACGTTGTAATATTTCGTAAAGCCTACGGCCGTTGGCCGTAGTTGTTCTAGAATGCCAAAGGGCGTGTTTGCAATTCAAGTCTCCGGCTAGGATTGTTGGATGATTGTCGTTAAAGTAGCCTTCGAAGTAGGCGGGTCTGACCTCCTTATTTGGGGGTTTGTAGAGGGACACGATCCTGAATTTGGAATTGTCGTGCATGTTGACGAATATGGAGGTAGTTTCGACTTGATCGCTTTGTGTGGGGGGCGCATGAAGAAGATCGTGAGATATGTGTTTTTTGATATAGATTGCTGTGCCTCCTTTGCGGTCCTGGAGTCTATCGTTACGGTAGCAGGAATAGTTGGGTATGGTACCCCTATGATGTGGTTTAAGACCAGTCTCTTGGATGAGGGCTATATCTATTTGATTTTCGTGTAGAAATTCTATGAGTTCCGGTTTTTTTGAATTGAGGCTATCAGCGTTCCAGGTGACTATTTTAAGGGCTCTAGGTTTTGTTTGTCTAGACATTATGGGGGCCTAGATTGGGTAGTTGAAGGGAGCCAAAAGCCTGCATGAAGCTGGCGAATTCTTGCATGAAGGTGTGGATTTTTGAAATTTGGGATTGGTCAAAAATATTGGGGGGATTTGCGCTGGGACCTGGGGCCGCCTTGGGTTGTTGTGGGGTGGCGGCGTTAGTTGCCTTTTGGGCGTAGGAGATGCCCGGGGTGAATTTTTGGGTTGGGGGTATGACCCTTGTACGGGTTGGAGCGATGTTTGATGGGTGTTTGGGGCATTTATGATAGTTTGCCGTGTGGGGGCCCAGGCAGTTGGCGCATTTTGCGTCCGTGTGGCGGGGTTTTTCACATTTTGTTGTGTGGTGGTCTTGTGCGCATTTTACGCATTTGGCCGGGGCGTTGCAATTGGCCTGGGAGTGGCCGAAGAGTTGGCATTTGTGACATTGCCTGAATTTGGGTTTATAGGTCTGACTTTCGACCTTTATGACTAGGTGTAAAAGCCTAGTCTCTTTGAATATGGGGTGCTGTTGTCCTGTCACCTTGGGAAGGATGACTAGGATCAGGGGCATGGGGGTCTTGTCTTTAGTACGCGTCATTCTCGCGACTGACGTGGGGAGGTAGCCACGCTCGATAAGAGCGGCTTGGACGTCTGCGACGTCTATCTGGGTGGGGATTCCCCGGATTACGGCGTGGATTGCCTTGTCCTCCGGGAGGGTAAAACTATGATATGGGATTTTTTCGGCATCTAAGTGCCTAGTGACTTTGCGGAAGTCGTCACTGGTCTGTGTGCGAATTTGAACTCCTTCGGAGGTATTTTTCGCGTGGAGGATGTTAACTTTTTGCGAGTTGAAATGGCGGGACAAAGCTAGCCATTTTTCAGGGGCTCGGATGATGATGGGGGGGATTTTGGGGGTTTTGTGGGCTTCCTGGTCGGGGGGGGTTCCTGGGCCAGTAGCTTGGATTTTTGGGTTTACAGGGGCCGTAACGGGGGGTTGGGGCCCTGATCCGGAGGGGTTAGCGGCTTCTTCGGAAGCAGTCGCTTTACCGGGGGTTTTTTGGGTCTTAGCGGGTTTGTTTTCGTGGTCTGAATTCAATTTGTGTTTCCTTCTGCGCCGGTTTAGGCGCTTGCGCGGGGAGGCAAGGGGGGATCGGACTGCGTCCGAATCGGTCTCTACTACGGACATGTCCGTTTCGAATTGATCGGGGGCGTCGGAGGGCTCTTGAGCGGGGGTTTTGTCTTTTTGGGCTATTAGTGTCCCTATTTGAGAGGAGAGGCGGGAAATTTCCTCTCGGAGTCCGCTTATGGTTTCGTTTGCGGTGGCTAATTGAGTCTGAAGGAATTCAAGCTGATCTTTATGTTGTTCAGCTTGGATTTTGAAGTGTTCTGCCTGGGCCTTAATTTGGTCTTGGAAGTAGACGGACATTTGTTGATTTGGGAAATTTGCCATGGTGGCGTCGCTGTTGGGTTTTTCGGGGGTATCAGCCATAGTGGTTTTTGATTGGGGAGTAAAAATAGAAGTAGAGTTCTCGGGGGCCTTGGAGGCCCCGGGCGGGGGGGGGGGGTGTAGTGTTAAGCACTAATTGTTAGTTGTTGGGGTCTCAGGGAACCTTTAACACACCAAACCGCCAGCCTCAGCGGTTCGTGGGAATTGGCTTAAGTCCACAGTGTGAAAAGGGCTGCAGCACTTAGCAAGCAAGCTTACAAGTGAGCATATGTTAGTTAGAATAATTATATACCAAAATAATCTTACTCAATGGAAATCTGCTGGGCGACGTCTGACCTCTTCACTGTCACTCACTCGACTTATTATGTGTTAATCGTGTTAGAAAAGAATCGCTGCCGAGAAAAGAATTTGCAAGAGCGCGCTCGAGCGTGGCAAAAGGCGTGGATTATATCCAGTCGGGTGCGATTCGCATAATTTCGGTCTAATTCGTATCTGCAGCATAGTAAGTTAGCCGCCATCCACAGACTATGCAAGCCTCATAATGTTAAAAGCTATGCGTACAAGACATATGACGGCACATCAACCAATTACGGCACTGTAATGTTTTACGCTAGTTATGCGGGTGGCGCTTTAGGTATTACTCAATACATGTTTTATAGGTTCATTATAACAAAAAATATAGTTTTTTCATATTTTTGTTTTAAGCATTTATTTATTCAAAAAACTAAAAAAAAATTGAAAAACAAATAGTTTTACCCCGTTTTTATCAAAAAAAATCTTAATCTAAAACTTTGGATAAGGAACCTATGGTCTAAATTTTAAGTCCTTAGCGTTCTTAAGAACTCGATTGAGTTATTGTAGTCACAAATTTCCCATTCAGAGAGATAGATTTTTCTTACGGAATTTTTTTGTTTTTGTATAAAACGCATAGAGAAGGAAAGAGAACCATTAGTCCAGCCTGCGCAAGATTATTTTGTGACAGAACGGGGCAGCGAAATGACGTAACGCAATATATCTGACCTTGCGCAATACGCATCTCTATCAGCTGTGATATGCTGTCAGTAGTAAAACAATTCATCACCCCAGTATTCATTTGTCTTATCTCCAAAAATCCCCCAATAAAAATCTTAAAATGTCCAAAAATAGAGATATGGCAAACCAATACTGGGGTGACGAATTATTAGTAGTTTGTTTATGCTGTCAGTACTGTCAGATCGTCGTTTGTTTCTGTTCATTTTTCGATTTCTACTGTGTTTTAATTGTTTTTTTTTGCTGCATTTGTTTATAACTTTAAACCTAACCTGTATTGTTGCCTTATGAAGAGCAAAGGGTCAATCCCTGGTGTACTCAAAGTAGGTGTACAAAATCCGAAACTCAAACACACCTCGAAAAATTATAAAATAATTTTAAAAAACTATTTCGACGTTTCTTCGTAGATATTTATTGTTTTTTGTTGAATGTTTTAAAATTTTTATTTGATACACAAAACTAAGGTTAAAAAATACTCGTCAAAACAACAATAGTAGTGCGCATGTGCAAGTTTATCTCAGATGCGCTAGGCACATTTATCACAGTATTCCGCAACGGCTTTGGAGGTCTTTCCTTGTCTATGATAAACGTTAAAAAGCAATTTATTTTTTATTTACTAACGCATAAAAGTAATATTGTAAATAGAAACAGTTGCTCTAGTTAAAAGTTAGTTACACTTAAAAAGGTAAATTTATTACATTGTAATAAGTGGATTAATTTCTATTTTATATTTAACAACCTAGGAACAACAGAGAATAATGGAAACTGTTTGCTTATCCTAAAAAAAGGAAAAAGCATATTTATGTGTAGACTGTTTTTTGTTTTACTTTTTATTTTATTTGACTGTATGTATTTAACTTAGTTTGC
>OY294045.1:21117807-21199163 GCA_958510825.1 Brachypterus glaber
ATTCAGTTGCAAATGCATAGGAAGTTATTATCCTATACAATTGTAGTTTAATTTTTGTTAAAAACACACAACATTTCATGTCCGTTTTTAAATATTAAAGCACGTGACTTTAGTACTATATTGTTTTTAACAAAAATTAAAGTACATTGTTATAGGATTATAACTTACTATGCATTTGTAACTAAATATTTAGTTACAAACTGATAGGAAGTTTTTATCGTATACAAATGTACTTTAATTTTTATTAAAAACACTATAGTTCTAAAGTCACGTACTTTAATATTTAAGGACGGACATGAAATATTGCGTTTTTCTAACAAAAAAAGTACAATTGTATATAATAATAACTTCAGATTTCCTATCCGTTTGTAACTGAACATTCAGTTTACTTTTTACAGTGTACCGGGTATTATTTATGTCCACCCTTAAAATTAAAATTAATTTTCATTTGATAAAAACGAAACTTTGGTGATTAATATAATTTTACATTAGCTGTGAAATGGTGGATATATATTTTTTTGTTTTACTTCCCGTTTCCTCGTAAATGACCTTGATTTTAACAAATTTTGATTTAGAATTAAATTCTGAGTACAACCCTCTATTTGTCAATTTTTTACAGAATATGTCATTTTTTAATAAACTTTAATAGCATTTTTTTGCCCATAAATTTTAATTAAAATACAATAATATTGGTACAAATCTTTTAAGAAAAAAATATGTGGTAAAATGGTTCTACGGAGCCATTAACTAAAGTGTTATTGAAAAAACTGATTTGCCTAGTTTTGAAGAGCTCCAAATTGGTTATAGTATATTAAAGTACTAGTTTCAAAACATCCGTTTTTAGTTAAGAAAACGAGCCGCATGCGGCGAGTTTTCTAAAGTACTAGTACGCTAAAAACGTGTTATAAAACGAGTGCTTTATGCAATTTTTTTCAATTTTTCTCTAAAATTTAAAAAAACTTACATTTAAATTGATGACTGATTTGGGGATTTTTGTTTCGAGTTGGCATTACAGTTTTCGCCATGTTTAAAAGGCTAAGAACAAATGATATTTTGATATATTTTATAGTCATGTCTTCTTTTTTTTCACTGCAAGTAACCAAGCCACAATTTTAACACGGTAAAAAATAATTTTGTAGAAAATTAAACTTTAAAACGTCGTTGACATTTGCACGGAAAACGTCAAGCGATAGGCCTTTGTCTGTTGCCAAGCCAAAATAAACAAAAGTAGAGACCTTTATGGGCCTATAAGAACACGAAAAATGCGTGTAATTATGAGCTTATAAGAGTCGCAAAATATAAAAATAATTAAATAAAACGTTGTTTCATATTTTTCCTGGGAAATATACTAAGCCAAGATTAATTTTACATATATAAAAGTTAACTAGATTTAAAATTAAAATCAAAATAAAAAATTACATGTTCTGTCAAAAATTGACAAATGATACATGGTTGTACTCATAATTTAATTCTGAATCAAAATATGTGTAAATATGCAAATCAGAAGTTGAGGTTATTTCCGGCGAAACCGGAAGTGAAACAAAAAAAATGAAAAAGCCAATATAAATCACCAAAGTTTCGTGTTTATCGAATAAAAATTAACGTTAATTTTAGGGGTAGGCATAAATAAAACCCGGTAGTCTGTAACTATAAATTTCTTTTTTTAAACAACAAAAATAGTCACAATAAAATAAAGTTGAATTGACTTTTATTTTATTATATCATATTTATGCCACAATAAAAACAGATAATAAAACCTTTTTTATTCGATTGATTCTAAAAACGACACTTTTTGTTCATGTTTTACGGGCGAAAAGTTGAACTTTGTGGCCCTAGGACCAAAAAGTCTTTTTCGCCCGCTAACTAAAACTTGTTATTTTTAAGCTTTTTAAAAGAATGTGCTTTACCTTTGCTGTAATATTTGTAAAGAAATATGACCTTTTGGTCACTTGTTATCCTGAACTAGCTGTCCTTTTTGACCAGATACAGTTATTATAATCATTTCATACAAAATAAGAAAATGTCCATAACATAACCTCAAAATATATGTTAACTGATTAATCTGTATTAATCCACTAAAATAAATTTAAAACACAAAATTTCAATTGTAAAATCAACTTCAATATTTATAATATTCATAAAACGGTTTCAGAAGTATTATTATTTTCATAACAGACACATTTTAACAGAAATGAATTACCAAAGCTTTTTTAATTTAAAAATGAAACCGCACGCAAAAGAAACGATTCAATTGTGTTTTTAGCGATTTGATTCGATAGCAATATGTCATGGATAACTAGATAAGTAATAAGACAGTACAAAGAAATATTTTTTGCAATTTAATAATTTATTATAATTAGTAACAATCGAATAAAAAATATTGTATAATATATGGACAAAAAGTTAAATTTCGATTATGTAGGTTTATTGCCCTCGGGCTGGCCCCATTGGCTGGCCCTCGGCTTCTAAAAACCTACTCAATCGAAAAACTTAACTTTTCGCCCTTGTATTATAAATACCTATTTTATTCTGCTCTGTCATACTAAATAAATGTATTTTTTATAAATTCGCTCAGTCAAATAATTTATTTTAAAGTAAATTGATTTTAAACTAAATTGATTTTAAAATAATTTACTTTAAGTACCTACTTTAAACCATTTGACAGCTTAATTTTGTCCTTAACGCCCGTGACGTATTTCACAGGCCTGCTTTATCTTTTGTTAATGAGTTCTTTGTAGAGAAAATTAAATTATCCAAACACAGATTAAAGCAATATCCTAATTCAAATGAATATTATTTATTTCAAGTAAATGTTAACGCTGTAATACATTTTCCTTAGTACCTACCAGATATTATATTTTTAATACTTAAACCCAAAAGATTTGTTTATACAGTTTTCCTAAATGTCATGTCACTATTGAAGAAGGTAATTCCTTGACTAAAAGTTCGTATAAACATGCGTAAATTTTCAAAAAAAAAAAAAAAAGTCCACCAAAAAAGACTTCAATACTGAATAATATCCCGTTTTTTTTTAGTCGATCCAAACGGCCGGAATCACGGTGACCACCGTTTTTTGTTTTTTTTTTTGTTTTTTTGATTATAAATAAACATACCTATAAAATTTTTAGAATAACGTATTTTTTCTGTCTATGTAAAAAAATGTTTAAAAAAAATATATTTTTAAAATTTAAAGAAAATACATCTTTTTAAAAAAAATCAGAAAAAAGTTTAACGTATTAAATATGCGTATAATTTTATTTTTTCAAAATAATATTTTGAGTTATAAATATTATATATTTTTTATTTTACACTTTAAAAACAAGGTTTGTGTTGTTTGACATCCCTTGTATATTTTTGAATTTTTGAATTCAAATAACAATTTTACATCTATACTAAAGAAAATAATTTAATTAACTTTTTATTTATTAAAAAAAAGCCTAATCCGGCAAAAGAAAAAAAGAACCCCATTTTGTAGCCCTTACAATAGCGCACCAAAAAGTTAAGACCGTCCAAGGCGGTTGTCATTTGAAAAAATTAAGTTATGAAGGAAAACCCGTTTTAAAAAATTACCAAATTTTGGTTTTTACATTTAGCAAATAAATTAGATTTTTTTATAAAAAAATAAATCTTTATTTAATAAAAATAATAAAAGAAATGTACTAAAAAAAAATAAAATGTTTTTAAATGATTTTTTTATGCAAATTTGTTTTCTGGATCCAAAAATGCAAAAATATACAGGGGGTGTCATTAAAAAAAAATTAACTTAGTTTTCGGCGAAACCGAAAGTCCAAAAAAATAATTTTGTACGTCATTTTGCTACAAAAAAATTGCTTTGATTGGACTGAAAACAATCCCATTTTAGGGGGTGTCTATGGATTGAAACTCACCCCGTATAGCTATAGCTGGATCAGGAAAATTAAGGATTTTTTTCAGGTATGTAATCACAACTTTATTCGAACGACCTACAAAATATAAAATAGTCCCCGAAACGCCTATCGTTTGCGGTGACCACGATTTCTCGAAAACCAATTTACCGATCAATCTGAAAGAGCTTAGCAGGGTAAGCAGGTAAAAAGTGCCCCAGCCCGATTTGAGCTGAGTATTTGTGCAAAAGTTAGCTCTCATAGAGGTCAGTTAATTCCCAGATTTTCAGCCCCCAACGACCCCCAGCGGGGTCAGAATTATTTTTTTTAGTTCGACATGAATCATTTTTTTCTCCGGTCCTGCTGATCCGATTGACTTCAAATTTGGAACACATAATAAGGACTATAGGGATAGTCTACAATTGACTATGATTTTAATTTTGCTTGGTTTCTTAGAATAAACATTTTTTGTTATTTATGTTCAATATTTTTTTTTGGACCTATTTATATTAAATAAAAATTCGAGTATTCCAAATAATATTCTTAATTCTATACTACTACAAATGCGTACCTGCCGCAGTTTTTATTTTTTTTGACACTGTTCTACCACATGAAAAAAATGAAATTTTTGATATGTTTTAGATCGAATACGAATACATAACATAAAAAAAAATGGCGGGTGTGTTCGGCCAAAAATGGGCCTTTTCGGCCCTTCAAAAAATACAAGTGATTTTTTTATAGGTTAGAATAGTCGCAAATCGACAATATTTTTGTTGTAGACTATCCCTATAGTCCTTATTATGTGTTCCAAATTTGAAGTCAATCGGATCAGCAGGACCGGAGAAAAAAATGATTCATGTCGAACTAAAAAAAATAATTCTGACCCCCCTGGGGGTCGTTGGGGGCTGAAAATCTGGAAATCAACTGACCTCTATGGGAGCTAACTTTTGCACAAATACTCAGCTCAAATCGGGCTGGGGCACTTTTTACCTGCTTACCCTGCTAAGCTCTTTTTAGATGTTGTTCCTAATTGCAATAGCTAGTTCGTGGACGAAGGGTTTCGCAAAAAAAATACGGAAATAGCGTAATTTTTCCAAAAAATTGATTTTCGATGTTCCGAAAATTGAGTTTTCCGGCCAAAAAAAGTAGAAATTTTCGTTTAAATACAAATCCCTTCGTTCACGAACTAGCTACCTAAAAAATTTCAGATTGATCGCTAAATTGGTTTTCGAGAAATCGTGGTCACCGCAAACGATAAAAAAAAGGCGTTTCGGGGCAAGGGCCATGGTTTCCACAATTTTCCGAATTTTACAATAAAAGAGTTTTCACAAACAAATCGAAACATACAGGGTGTATTTGAAATAGGGTAGGAAATTTTAACAGGTGATTCTACATTATAAAATGTGACAAAAAGTTCCTATAAATGCGTCATAAGGGAGCTACGCCTCTTTGAAATTGGCTAAAAAAATCGGTTTTTATTTAATAACTCAGAAACCCTTTGAGATATGTTAACGAGGTTTTGTACGTGAATTAATCCTAATAAGGCCCATCTTTGTATGTCATTTTCACGTACTTATTTATACCAGGGGTGTGCGAAACGGGGGGGCCTGATCAGTTTTTTGTCCCAAACTTTTTTCTGTGTAACTTTTTTGCAATTTTATTTTTGAAATATGATTGCTCAGGTCAAAATACATAAAAAAGGTACTCTTGTTGTAATACTGTAGGATTAACCGTTTTCGAGAAAAGTTCATTTGAAGGTGACATTTTACGGTTCGAGGACGAAAAATTAAATACTAAAATGTCGAAAACCAAAATTTTAATGATGCAATGTTATTCTACATCAAAAGCTAAGAAAAAAAGTTTCAATACATGTAGATCGAAAAAACGCTTTTAAAGCTACCATAGCCCTTTAAAAATGGTGCATATTTAGGAGACCATAGCTCCATTAGGATTGATTTTTGGAAGTACCTGTATATGAGGTTTTTTTCTTAGTTTTTAATGTACATTCGCCCTGCATCACTAAAATTTTGGTTTTCAACATTTTAGTATTTAATTTTTCGTCCTTGAACCGTGGAATTTCACCTTCAAATTAATTTTTCTCGAAAACGGTTAATCCTAGAGTATTACAACAAGAGTACCTTTTTTATGTATTTTGACCTGAGGAATCATATTTCAAAAATAAAATTGCAAAAAAGTTACACAGAAAAAAGTTTGGGACAAAAAACTGATAATCCCCCTCCGGTTCGCACACCCCTGGTTGAAATACGTACATGAAAATAACACATAAAAACGGGCCTTGGTAGGATTAGTTGACGTGCAAAACCTCGTTGATATATCTCAAAGGGTTCCTGAGATATTAAATAAAAACCGATTTTTTTAGCCACTTTCAAAGGGGCGTAGCTCCCTTATGACGCATTTTTAGACATATGTTTATAGAAACTTTTTGCCATATTTTATCATGTAGAATCACCTGTTAAAATTTCCGACGCTATTTCAAATACACCGTGTATACTATTTGATGTTTTGTAGGTCGTTCGAATAAAGTTGTGATTACATACCTGAAAAAAGTTGGTGACTTGTGTAAATTAAGGACATAATACACTATTTGGAAAACTAGCTAGAAGATATTTAATCGATTTTATTATATGAGGAGCTTATTTTCAAAATGCAGCAAGTCCAAAAAGTTATGAAATGGACTTGTTGTGTTCTGAAAATGAGCTTATTTAATTACATTTTATTTCATTTCAAAACGCAATAAGTTAAAAAAAAAACAAATGGATTAGTTGCATTTTGAAAATAGGCTCCTCATATATTTGCAATTTTGGCGGAGCCGCACATTGGGGCATCTCAAAAAACAAGATTTTTTGAAAGTTTAAAGCCCCTCCCTCATACCGTGAAAAGTACCAACGAAAATCTGTACCAAATTTCAGCTCGAGAAAAAAATTAGGTTTCGAATTGAAATTAGAAGAAAAAAATCAAAATTATATATTTTTGTGCGTGCAAAATGGAAACATTTAAATCTGTCTCGAATTTCAGCTCAAATTTGGCAGGCACCTACTTCATTTGAAAATTTAAAAAATAAATTAATTTTTTTTTCAGTTTTCAAAGAAGTGGGAGGAGGCTAGTTTTATCGTTTTGCGCAAAAATTTCACAAAGAATATTGTTATTATTAAAAAAAAAATTATTACAGTTCATTTTTTTTTATAACATTTATTTTATTTTTAAATAAAGTAGCTTGGTACATGCCAAATTTTGTATGTTTGAGCTACATTTTTTTTCATTCTGCTACATTTTTTTTCATATTTGTTAAAAAAAATCGTGCCTTATAAAAAAAAATAATAATTTTTAATTTTTTCCACTTTTCAAATAAATGGTGACGGATCATAATTTCATTTTTTTAGCTGAATTTGTCACAGAATTGTCGTATTTTTTACCACTAGAGGTGGAGCTTAAAATTTTCAAAAAGTCGTGTTTTTTTAAATATCCTAGCATATTATATATAAAAATATAATTAATAGGGGTGACCGGGGCTAATTGTCGCACTTTTCATTCAAAATCAGTTTTTTCCTTTATTTTTGTATTTTTTTTTATTGACCTAATGGTAATTTTAGCTGCATGTTTCAGTAACATTATTTAAAGAAAAAACATGGAAAATTTTATAGTCTTTTCAAATAAGGGAGATATAACTTGTCTATAACCTGGTTGGTGGGACACCCGGTATCGTGAACGGATGGACCGTTTTGAAAAAAAATTAGATGGAGTGCTTACGTACCATAATGTTACCTCTATGCCAAGTTTGGTCAAAATCCGAGACATCGAGGGCAAACCGAGTATGTTAGCGTGAAATATCAGATATATTTTCTAAAAAACACATTTTTTTCAAAAACGGCTCTAACGATTTTTAAAATTTTGGTCTTATTTTTTTATTAGAGCCCATATAACAAATTCCAAAAAGAAAAAAAAATGGAAGTTTTCATGTCATTTAAAAGTTCTTCTAGAACAGCCTGCTTATACTTATGTTAGTGATTTTTTTGATACTGGTTTGTAGAATATTTTATAAGAAAAAAGTTTTTTAAGCGTATATCTAGAAATGGTTAGTTTCGGAGATATGGAATTTGCCCGGAAAAATGTTTATCCAGGCCGAGGCTGAATTCTAAAGAACGTATTCTTAAAGAAACCTAATTCGACTAATTTAAGCCCATATCCATTATTTAAATGTCCTTCTTCCTAACTTTTTTTGAAAGCAAAATACTTTTATTTTTACATCATTAAACAAATAAAACACAAAAGCTGCTGATTTGAATATAAAAACAATTTATTATATTATCTTTTAAATTTATTTTTGCTGTCTACATATGCTAAATTGATTGACATATATCTATATATATTTTCGTTCATGTTTTTTATTGATAGCTATATTGGTAACAAGCCAACTTTTTATTATCTACTCGACGACAACTCTCATGATAGAAAACAGATCTCAGTTCAAGTGAGTTGGGGCAAGTTTCGTTTTGAGGAAATCGGGTAAAAAAAGAAGAAAAAAACAATGCCCTTTAGACACCCCTGATTTTAAAAATTACTTTAATTTTTTGCGGAAAAGTATGAATATTAGAATTAACCAGAATATTTACCTTGCCCGTTATTTGTTTAAATAACCATGCATGGTTTTTTATAATTTCATTGTTGTTATTTCACCATATAGCCAATGAAAATGTTGGTTATATATTTGTTTTTTTTTAATTTATCAGAAAACCAGCTGAACAGTTGCAAGCACCTTGTCAAAACATCGGCACTAGGCACTAATTTGAAACGTTTTGAAAAGGAAAGTTGTGTGATCACGTGAATAGGCAACCAATAGTACACCTGCATAATTTATTACAGTTTGAAAGTCTGTATCTCCAAAACGATATATTCTAGCAAGAAACTGTATATAGCATGTTTTATACGGCTTAAGACAGCTTTTATTTAAAATATATTTTTTTGAAATCAGGTTATAAATGAGATATGCTAAAAAAACGTTTTACTGCTTTAAACGCCAATATCTCGAAAACAATCCATTTTAGGAAAAAATAGTTTGTAACATTTGTTGACCAATTTAAAATTATCTTTCATATAATTACTTTTTTAATAAAATACAATAATAATTGACTTAATTATAATCAAAAACGCTAAAAATAGGAGTTTTACCCCATTTTTACCCCCTTACCCCTAATCGTTTACCCCCAAAATCTAATCAGCTCTTCGAAATACGATAAGAAACAATATGGAAAAAACCGCTTGTCGATATCTTATTTAGAAATGGAGTTATCGAGTTTAGAGACAGACGGACGAAAATTTTTTTTTTACTTATTCGCCTCAGACCGGTCTAAAACGTCGAGAAATGTGAAAAAAACTTGGTCAAAGATTTTGACATTTCGGCGAAGATTTCAATACATCGGCACTTTTAGTAGCACTAAGTGCCGATGTATAGTATATTCTATAACTAATATGGAATAGACAATATTCCGCACGAGCGGAAAGTTTGTCATACGAGCCGGCAGGCGAGCGCGGAATGACTATTCCATACGTGTTGTAGACTATACTTTTTCTTCGACTACACTGTATGGCTTTAAACTGCGGACAAGGTTAAAATCAATGTTTTTTGTGACTCGACAATACAAATGCATCAAAATACATATTTTTAAATAAAGCAATTAATGCTATTTAATAATTTTATCAAATCAGTACTTAAAGATTTTTATTTAATTTTAGCACATATTTAGAAATTATAATGCAAAAATTGAAGGTTATGACAGATATCAGGTTTAAATATTTAACAATAAATGGAGCAGTTTTAATTTTTTGAATTAAATTGATAAAAAACTCGTCAAATATTAAGAGAAACTAATAAACTTTATGTAATTTTAACGCAAAACTTTAAATTGCATTAAATTATTCAATATATCATGCTAAAATAAATATATTTTTGCTAATTTTGCTATATTTTTCTTTACTTTTATAGACAAGAGATGACACTACATGTGCTCATTCTAACATTTGATACGGAATATTCATACCGTATCTAGAGCTAGAATGGATTCATTCTGTGTTTGAAAAGTGTGTGTATTTACATACATTCTAAGGCAGTCGTAGAAAAAAAATATTTCCTCATCATACTAAGCTAGTAACTGTGAAAGTCAAACATTGATCCACATCAAATAAAATTCCATTACATTCCGAAAGGGGATTTAGAATTTCTTTTGTGCTGGTGTCTATTGTTTATATAGATAAGGGAAATAGTGTGGAAAATAGATTTAGAACTAAAAGAGCACGAAGAACACATTGTACCGTAATTAATACGTTCACTGCCAACGGCTAGTTTTGACAGCGGAGCAATGGGTATGGGCAAGGGAAAAATAGAAAGAATTGATTAATGTTGTTAGGGGCGCCAGTTACTTTAGCTTTTACTCCTTTAGGTAAGTAACAACCTAGTGTAAATACTTAAGCTTTTCAGTTTGAGAAAATATAACCCCTAAATAAAATAAGGTAATTCATTTGAGAAATTTATTATAAATAAACTTAATGAAAGCACATCAAGTAATGTATTAATATATATAAAAAATATGTGTAATTATATTAAGATATAATTAAAGAAATCTTAATAAAAATTACTAAATTCAGAAATCATTCGACTTAAATGTATAAAGAAAACATGAAGTTCAGCAAGCACCAAGAAATGTATGTAAACAACAATCATTTCTTGCAGTGTATAAAAGTCATGCTTAAATTAGAAATCATTTAATCAAAAGTATGATATTTAATAATTAATAAATGAGATTAAATGTTTTAAAAAAAATAAGTACCTAAAAATGAACAAAAGCCAGAAGGGCATATAGTATTAATCAATACTATATCAGATCTGATAAAGTTTACAGTTATAAAAATATTGAAATAAAAGAATTTAAAAATATGAAATATTGCTTTCAAAAGTTTTCAGAATGAGTACTTAGCTGGTTTCTGCAAAATCCATGAGGTATGAATTCCATCGTCTCCATCTGTGCAAGTCTCCCCTATGCTGATGAATTCATTTCTCAAATGAAAGAAAAAAAAATATAGGCTGTCCCATCTACTTTGGAAAAATTATCTTCCAGGATAAAATGTACGATTGAAAATGTTGTCCGGGATTAAATATGCTTTTGAAAATTATGTCCAATATAAAATTGTCTGCTAGACGGTCATATAGAATTTATCTATGCCAAAAATTACAGAACCATGTTCCAACAGAACATCACTCCATGCGGAGAACTTGTATATCAAATATACCAAAATAAACTTCAACTTAAGTTAATGTAATTCCATATTAATGGTATAGAAATGGTGAGTAATTAATGGTAATTAATTAATGTAGTAATAATGGTGGTGTCATTCTAAGTCTTCGATGTCCATCGAAACGTTATAAATGCGTAATTGTAGAAAATAACAGTTATAATATCTTCCGCATTGTTTAAATATTCATTTTCACTAACTTTAAATAAAAATACATGAAGGATTACTTCGATGATTACAGAAAATAAACACTCGTCAAAATGAGACCACCATTGTACAGAGTTGCTTCAAGAAGCAAGCGAAAATCGACCTTATCAACCGGTATGAACCCTTCAGGTAAATAAAATACTATTTCTGAACTATTAGCGACATCTATGCAAGTCATTATCAACTACAGTTTTACCGTATAGGATTCCTAATAAAGGTAACTGAAACGACACCAAAAATAATAACTAATTAAAAGAATGTTTCCTAATAAATCCGTATTAGTGATATCTAACCTCAAAATATTACTCTAAGAAACAAATATAAAAAATACTTATTGTTTATCAGCAAAACTAATAAAATTACGAACAGAATACTAAGTGTCCTGTGAACTAAGTATAAACAAAATACTGAATCTAAGTGAGCAGTTCCAGCAAACTATTTTCAACAAATTCTGGATTATCCCGAAGCAATAAGCATATGAAACTTTCCAGGAGAGACAAGCTACAAATGAAAGCCAGTGAAATCCAACCCTCAATAGACTCTGAAACATATAAAAACCAGGTAAGTCCATAGACAAATGCACTATAGAGAAATAAGTCATATGATTCTTTATTATTAAAAATCATATTCTAATTATGTTTTCTTTATGTTATTTTCAGGTAGAACTATTGAATAGAGACTCATATGGTTAGAATTCAGTTCCTGCTACAAAATAGTCCCAGATACAAAATAGTTCTGTACGTACGTAACTATTTATATACAAAATAAACATAAATTATAACGTAAGTAAACGAATAGTTTAATTAACCCTTGCTATATTACAAAGTGACGATTTATATCGTTACACATGCCCCCTCCAAAAATAATAAAAATATTTAATATACAAAAAATATTTTTATACCAAACTCTATAACTATTTAACTTAAATAGCTAAAATATATACTATATTTTATTTAATAAATCAACAAAAAATACAATACTTTATGTAAATCATTTGAAATACTACTTGATAATTAACAATAGCTAAGCTTGATAACTACGTGTATCATCCGCCTACTCTTATGTAGAACATAATTTTGGGACTTTATCGGTGTGTGTCATAAACAGGTAATTGTCATAATCAGGTAATTGTCATAATCAGGTAATTGTCATAATTAATTTTGTTTTTCTTTTTAGCTAAGTTTTATCAAGATAAAAAAATAAAAATAAGACTTGACTACGCGCATCAGAATCCTCTTCTACAAAAAATATATTTTTATATTTTTTTTTTACTATATACAAAAGTTTTGGGTACCCTTTAAATATTTTCAATACATTGATATTTTTTAAATATCCTTCCGAATGATACTAAGAATATATTCTTATTTAATCAAATCTAGCCAACTGAAATGTCACTATTCGATCCAAAATATTTCTTTAGATCTTTAACATGCCAGTCGCCTCTATGACCATCTGCATTTTCCAAAATATACACTAACTTTGACTTTTTCGCAACAACTTTGCAAAGTATGTACTTTGGAGCAAGTTTTGCAGCAAAACTTTTACTAGCATCTGAGAGTACTTTGTTTCGTCTCCAAACTTTTTCACCTATATCAAAATTTACTTCACGCTTGCGCAAATCATAAGTACGCTTATTACGTTCATAAGCTTCATGTAAATATTTCTTTACATCAACAAAAATCTCTTTAAGATTTCCCAAGTCTTGGCTATACGAGTCTCTGTCACAAGGTTCTAATTTAACACCATCAGTTGATGTCATTTTGCCATAATAAGTTCCTGTGATAGGTACATTCCTCCCAAAATTAAGAAATGCCGGCGTATACCCCGTAACTTCATTTACAGACGTTCGTAAAGCTAGACCTATTTTTGCTAAATTTTTACACCATTCTTTTTGATTATCTTTTATATATGATCTTATAGCAGTAGAAATTGTGCGATGTTGCCTTTCCGTCGGATTATTTTGACTATGGTAAAGTGCATTAAACCAAATTTTCTGTACATTATATTCATCTGCTAATTTTTTAAAAACTTTACCAGCAAATTGTTTTCCATTATCGACAATTAAAAATTGACAGACTCCGTAAACTAAAAAAACTTCATTCTCAATGAATTTACATATTGCATTTGCAGTAGCTTCCCTTAAAGGATGTAATAATGTATACTTTGTAAACCAGTCTGACACAACTAAAAGATAACAAAAACCTTTAGAACTTCTGGGAAATGGTCCCTGCAAATCACATGAAATAACTTGCCACGGATAATTTACTTCTTTTTCACGACCCATCAATCCAAAACGTGCAGAATTACTAACTTTTTGTGATTGACAAATATTACAACATCTTACATATTTTAAAATATCTTTACGCATTTTTGGCCAAAAATATGTTTCTGAAATTCTATGAAAAGTTTTAAAAAATCCCATATGAGAAGCTAATACATCGTCATGACATTCTTTTAGAACTTGTTTACGACATTTTTGAGGCACTAACAATTTCCACTCTATAATATTACTTTTTACTTTTGTCTTGGTCGGTATGAACTTATAAATATTATCATCAATAACTTTAAATTGCGGATATGAATCTGGACTCTTACCAATTTTTTCCCTCAACTGAATATAATATTTATCACTATTATAATCATTTACATTAAAATTAATTAAATTTACATCTGGAAAAATTGATTTTTCTGGTTCTATTCTATCAAAAGCTCTGGATAACCCATCAGCTACTACATTTAATTTACCTCTACGATATACAATATCCATATCATATTGCTGTAATTTTAATGACCATCTGCATTTTCCATTTTATCTAAATCGTCCATTTTGAATATTTATTTTCAAAATTTAAATTCAATTTACTCAAAATATTTATTTTATAATAAAATATTTATACTGTACCACAAATTATTTTTTTTTTGTGTACACTGTTCAACAAAGTTTTTGCATACTTTGGAAAATTTCCCAAATATGTCAAAAAAATACTAAATTATTATTTATCTCAATTGGACAAATTAATAATTATAAATAGTCTCCAAAACTACAAAATTAGCTAATATTTATTCATATCCTTCGCATAAATAAATACCCTATTATCCATTTATTTCTATTGAATAAAAGATAATTTCTAGAAAAACTGAACCCACGCCAAAATTTCTCTATTCCATGTTATTCCATAAAATTCAGAAAAAACATAAAAAACACATATCTGATATATCTTATCAGATTAACTCTAGTTTGACTTAATTTTCAACAAAAAATATTTTATTCAACAGTTATATGTAGTTTTTCTCAAAATGAACTTTAAGTTACACTGAAAAAAATAAGCTTTAGATTTTTATAAAAAATACACTGAGAAAAATGGAGTAAAATTAAAAAAAAACAAGTGTTCTATCTATCCAAATACCACGTTCTTGGGCGCCAATATTAGTGTACCGTAATTAATACGTTCACTGCCAACGGCTAATTTTGACAGCGGAGCAATGGGTATGGGCAAGGGAAAAATAGAAAGAATTGATTAATGTTGTTAGGGGCGCCAGTTACTTTAGCTTTTACTCCTTTAGGTAAGTAACAACCTAGTGTAAATACTTAAGCTTTTCAGTTTGAGAAAATATAACCCCTAAATAAAATAAGATAATTCATTTGAGAAATTTATTATAAATAAACTTAATGAAAGCACATCAAGTAATGTATTAATATATATAAAAAATATGTGTAATTATATTAAGATATAATTAAAGAAATCTTAATAAAAATTACTAAATTCAGAAATCATTCGACTTAAATGTATAAAGAAAACATGAAGTTCAGCAAGCACCAAGAAATGTATGTAAACAACAATCATTTCTTGCAGTGTATAAAAGTCATGCTTAAATTAGAAATCATTTAATCAAAAGTATGATATTTAATAATTAATAAATGAGATTAAATGTTTTAAAAAAAATAAGTACCTAAAAATGAACAAAAGCCAGAAGGGCATATAGTATTAATCAATACTATATCAGATCTGATAAAGTTTACAGTTATAAAAATATTGAAATAAAAGAATTTAAAAATATGAAATATTGCTTTCAAAAGTTTTCAGAATGAGTACTTAGCTGGTTTCTGCAAAATCCATGAGGTATGAATTCCATCGTCTCCATCTGTGCAAGTCTCCCCTATGCTGATGAATTCATTTCTCAAATGAAAGAAAAAAAAATATAGGCTGTCCCATCTACTTTGGAAAAATTATCTTCCAGGATAAAATGTACGATTGAAAATGTTGTCCGGGATTAAATATGCTTTTGAAAATTATGTCCAATATAAAATTGTCTGCTAGACGGTCATATAGAATTTATCTATGCCAAAAATTACAGAACCATGTTCCAACAGAACATCACTCCATGCGGAGAACTTGTATATCAAATATACCAAAATAAACTTCAACTTAAGTTAATGTAATTCCATATTAATGGTATAGAAATGGTGAGTAATTAATGGTAATTAATTAATGTAGTAATAATGGTGGTGTCATTCTAAGTCTTCGATGTCCATCGAAACGTTATAAATGCGTAATTGTAGAAAATAACAGTTATAATATCTTCCGCATTGTTTAAATATTCATTTTCACTAACTTTAAATAAAAATACATGAAGGATTACTTCGATGATTACAGAAAATAAACACTCGTCAAAATGAGACCACCATTGTACAGAGTTGCTTCAAGAAGCAAGCGAAAATCGACCTTATCAACCGGTATGAACCCTTCAGGTAAATAAAATACTATTTCTGAACTATTAGCGACATCTATGCAAGTCATTATCAACTACAGTTTTACCGTATAGGATTCCTAATAAAGGTAACTGAAACGACACCAAAAATAATAACTAATTAAAAGATTGTTTCCTAATAAATCCGTATTAGTGATATCTAACCTCAAAATATTACTCTAAGAAACAAATATAAAAAATACTTATTGTTTATCAGCAAAACTAATAAAATTACGAACAGAATACTAAGTGTCCTGTGAACTAAGTATAAACAAAATACTGAATCTAAGTGAGCAGTTCCAGCAAACTATTTTCAACAAATTCTGGATTATCCCGAAGCAATAAGCATATGAAACTTTCCAGGAGAGACAAGCTACAAATGAAAGCCAGTGAAATCCAACCCTCAATAGGCTCTGAAACATATAAAAACCAGGTAAGTCCATAGACAAATGCACTATAGAGAAATAAGTCATATGATTCTTTATTATTAAAAATCATATTCTAATTATGTTTTCTTTATGTTATTTTCAGGTAGAACTATTGAATAGAGACTCATATGGTTAGAATTCAGTTCCTGCTACAAAATAGTCCCAGATACAAAATAGTTCTGTACGTACGTAACTATTTATATACAAAATAAACATAAATTATAACGTAAGTAAACGAATAGTTTAATTAACCCTTGCTATATTACAAAGTGACGATTTATATCGTTACAACATTAGACTAACAAATATCCTTTAGGGTATTGATACTTTTTTTGAATTCTTCACATTTTTTGAGCAATTTTACATGCTGAATTCAAATTTTCAAAAAAATATCTCTTTATTTTAGGAAGAACAAATCATGGCAAATAATGACAGCGATAAAAAATTCACATATCGATGTTCTAGCATACAAAGGTGCTAAGTAAATAAGGTTTCCCTATACCCTATATACTTAGCACCTAAACCATCGATATGGTAATTAATAAAATTACCTAGGTAATTATATCTATATTCCGGTGTTTCTTTAATTAATTAATTAATGTGTATTTTGTTTTTCAACATCAATTTTTTTAATCGTTCTATTTTAAAATTTTGAACATATTAAAAAAATAATTGCCATCGTAAAGAATCTGACATTTGCTATTCCTCTTGATTAATTTAAACTGCGAAAACGAAGCACCTGATTTTAAAATTTAAACGCTCTGCTACGCTGGGCTCAAGAAATTTTATGCTGCGGGACTAAAACAGATCTTTGACTCCCTTGCACTATGGGCCAGAATTCTTTTTCCGCGGCCAAAATTCTGTAAATTAGTATGTAGGGGTTTTCGAGGGCGCTTAAACTGAATCCAATATTAAAAATTACAAATTCAAAATGGCGGATCCAATATGGCGGAAGAAAATTTTGAATTTTAACGGATTTTGTTAAAAATTGGTATCTAGGGGTTTTTGGGGCAGATGAATTCGAATCCATCATTAAAAATTAAAAATTCAAAATTCAAAATGGCGGACCCAATATGGCGGAAAAAAATATAAATTTTATAAAAATTGGTGTCTGGGGGTTTTTGAGGCCGCTTGGTTTTGGTTAGTACCTCAAAAAACCCCTATATACCAGTTTTTTACGAAAATATTATAAATATTTAAAAATAATCACCCCTCACCCCCGGGGGGTGGAGTTGGACAATTTTTATTATCAGATTTTGTTTCGTTGACCCCAAAAAACCCTATATACCCCGTGGGGGTAGAGTTAGAAAATGTTTATTATCAGATTCGATTTTAGCAAACTTAAAAACTAGGTATAGCAATTTTGAAATCCTTGTAAAAAAAAGTATTTTTCCCCATATATTTAATATTTGAACAAGCATCTTACAAAAAATTATCACATTTTTTAGGTTTAAACGGCTGCCCACAAAAAAAAATTTGTTTTATCGGCAAATAAATTTGGTAATATATGCCCCAACTATCCCTAAATCAAATGATTTTATCCTTTTGCAGAAAATCGATTTTCGTTAATTTTGGCCGCCAAGTAAAATTCTGGCCCATAGTGCCTTGCTATCATATATAAATAACATATAAACATAATCTGGAAAACTTGACTCAAAAGTAAAAAAATGGCAGCATAATTAAATTATTTATTCATTTAATTACGGTCTCGGGATATAACCTTTGAATAAATTCAACATTTTGACTGTAAATATTTACCTACATACAATAAGTTTTAAGGTTACTATGGTAAACTCTCGAGCTAATATCTTAAGGATAAGGACGGTAAAATTATGAAAAGAAAAGCTTCTTCAGCATGAATAGAATCAACTTTACAGTTTCTAACCAATTAAAAAACCAAAAAAAAAAACAATGGGGAAAACTCCATCCATTTTCCAGGCGGAAACATAAGCCATAAAAATTTGTGCTCAAGAATGCCTGAATAAGGGCAAAAGAGGGCAAAAAATATGCATATTCTCGGATAGCCAAGCAGCGTTAAAGGCACTAAACTCATGTACGTTTGGGTCAAAGCTTGCCTGGGAATGCTACGAAACCCTCAAGCAACTGGCAGAAACCAACAAGGTTTCCTTGATGTGGGTGCCAGGACACGAGGGTGTTGAAGGCAATGAGTCTGCGGACTCTCTCGCGAGAGAGGGAGGATGCGCTCAATTTATTGGATCTGAACCTTTCTGTAGCTTTAACAAAAGCCATCAGGTAAAGGCAATTAATAGATGGGAAACCAAAATCAAAACTCGATATTGGAAAGACCAAAACTTAAGACAGGCCAAAATATTCATAAAATATGAACCTAAACGAACAAGAAAGTTACTCGATCTCAGCAAGGTGGACCTAAAGACCTATACAGGGCTGTTAACCGGACACTGCCCCTTAAAATATCATCTTAAAAACATAGGAAAATCTATGCTCAGAAGCACCAGAAACGGCCGAACACATTATGTGCTTCTGCGAAGCCATTGCTCGCAAAAGGCTGCAATATCTAGAACAGGTATACCCAAGACCTGCAGATATATCCCAAGTAGCCCCCAAAAAACTCTTAGGCTTCTTTGGAAGCCTAAAGTTTGATGTGGACTAAATTGCAAAGGGGATTCACAATAGATCTCATTGGTCGCAGTAATTTTTTTATTATTTATTTATTTATTTATTTATTTATTTATTTATAGTCTTTCTGGGACCTATAAAAGGCAGTACCATGCCTCACAACTCCACTTATATTGTATTGTATTGTAACCAATTAAAAATTTTTGTGTAAAAAATAAAATAATAAAAATTGGGTTCTGGGAAAAATAAATAAATCTGTCTCATTGCGCCGCACTATGTGGCCAAACAGAAAAAAAGTGTTTAAAAATATTTTTTTGGTGAAATAAATGTAAAATGGTTTACTATACATAAATAACTATTTTTGAGTCAAAATTTAGTTTGAAGGGTTCTGGGCAAAAAGGGTAAAATTGAAAATAAAAAATAATTAACCCCCAGTTCGTACGCCCCTGAATAAATGTAATTTAATTAAAACCATTTAATATATTAGATTACGAGCAAAAATTCATATCATTAGCTTAGACGGTTTCTGAGATATTAAATAAAAATCAAATTTTAGGGTGTCCTCTTTAATGGACTGTGTTTTCGCCCAGAGGTATTTTAGAAACCAAATATTTTTTTGTTCATATATGTTAATTTAGGAGCGTTTTCAATAAAAACAATTGAATAAACTTAATAAAACTTTGAGTCTACTTGGAATAATGCTTCTTTTTTTCATATAAAAATGCTTATAACTTTTTTTTTGTTTTATTACAGCTGATATTTACACATTTTAAGAACTGTAACTGTAACTATATTAGAATATTTTAGTGTATACATTTTAAATTCGCATTAATGCGTGCGCAATTATTTTCAAATTTTATCATGTAAAATATCAAAAATTTATATTTTTTCCTACAAAAATGCTCAGAACTTCATTTTGGCTGATTTTGGATATTTATTATTTATATACTATTTAGACTACTTTTGTAAGAACATTTTAATATAAAAATTAGAAACTATTTGTAAAATGTATTTAAACTTTTTATTACCAAATCTTAGTGAACAAACCTAAGTATGTTTAGAAAAAATTATATTTTGCTATACACGCATCAGTATATGCTTTAAAATTAAATTTTACATTGGTATAGAAAATCGACTGGCGTTTAGATCCTAATTAACCAAAAACAATACCAATGCATTTTTATAACGCAGAATAGTCTAGTTATTATTTTTAAACGATTTTATGTTCTATTTATGAAATTCGTTTTTCCTTGTAAATAAGATGGAAAATATGATTAGCAACATTTCAAGAACAGATAGGGAAGTAAAAGTAAAAAAAAAATTTCTGAAATTCCTTCAGCCGTGACTGTACTTGTGTACTTAAAGTTGGATCACCCTGTACACATCCCCTAGACATTATAATTACACCATAGTTTAAAAAATTACATTTAGAAAAGGACGAAAATATTCCTAATGAGAAATTTTACGATAAACTGAATAATGTAAAAAAACTAATAAAATATTGATTTTGATTTGATTGGAATCTGCTGTCATTTGCAAAAAGGAAATTTGCAATATCTTTTCAAGATATTGGTCTCTCATTTCCTTTTATTGAGAAATAGAACTGGATCCGACGTTTTTCAATCATTTGGTTTACAATTTCAAAATTTACTTTTATGGAACGTTAGATAAAAACTCCCGTAAGGAAGAGTAAAGTATTAGAACATGAGAATATAGAGTGGTGGTCCATTTATCTTATTTTTTTTTTTTACTGGTCGATATTTTAACCAAACTGAAAAAAATATTTGTATGTAACAGGCACAGGTCTAATATTCGAACAGATATATATATATATATATATATATATATATATACACACGGTGTATTTGAAATAGCGTCGGAAATTTTAACAGATGATTCTACATCATAAAATATGACAAAAAGTTCCTATAAACATATGTCTAAAAATGCGTCATAAGGGAGCTACGCCCCTTTGAAAGTGGCTAAAAAAATCGGTTTTTATTTAATAACTCAGGAACCCTTTGAGATATATCAACGAGGTTTTGCACGTCAACTAATCCTATCCAGGCCCGTTTTTGTGTGTTATTTTCATGTACTTATTTCAACCAGGGGTATGCGAAACGGGGGGGGGGGGGGGCTTATCAGTTTTTTGTCCAAAACTTTTTTCTGTGTAACTTTTTTGCAATTTTATTTTTGAAATATGATTTCTCAGGTCAAAATACATAAAAAAGGTACTCTTGTTGTAATACTGTAGGATTAACCGTTTTCGAGAAAAGTTCATTTGAAGGTGAAATTTCACGGTTCGAGGACGAAAAATTAAATACTAAAATGTTGATAACCAAAATTTTAATGATGCAGGGCGAATGTACATTAAAAACTAAGAAAAAAACCTCATATACAGGTACTTCCAAAAATCAATCCTAATGGAGCTATGGTCTCCTAAATATGCACCATTTTTAAAGGGCTATGGTAGCTTTAAAAGCGTTTTTTCGACCTACATGTATGGAAACTTTTTTTCTTAGTTTTTGATGTAGAATAACATTTCATCATTAAAATTTTGGTTTTCGACATTTTAGTATTTAATTTTTCGTCCTCGAACCGTGAAATTTCACCTTCAAATGAACTTTTCTCGAAAACGGTTAATCCTACAGTATTACAACAAGAGTACCTTTTTTATGTATTTTGACCTGAGGAATCATATTTAAAAAATAAAATTGCAAAAAAGTTACACAGAAAAAAGTTTGGGACAAAAAACTGATAAGGCCCCCCGTTTCGCACACCCCTGGTTTAAATAAGTACGTGAAAATGACATACAAAGATGGGCCTTATTAGGATTAGTTGACGTGCAAAACCTCGTTGATATATCTCAAAGGGTTCTTGAGTTATTAAATAAAAACCGATTTTTTTAGCCAATTTCAAAGGGGCGTAGCTCCCTTATGACGCATTTTTAGGCATATATTTATAGGAACTTTAATTAATGAATTTGACTGACTGACTTTTTTTTGTTTTGAAGCTTAAACATTCTCTATTTTTGTTTGTTTTAAGAATGATAATTTTTTTTTTCCTATTAACAGCAACAAATAATGTACATAAATATAAATACATAGAATGTTTTTTTACCCCATCTTCTAGGACTTGCATGGTACGCCACTGCAACTGTTTATCAAATTATTAAAGTCTTTCTTATTGCCGCAGTTTTAATGAATATTTTCTTTTTTATTTTTTTACATTTTTACTTCTGGTTTAGGAGATATCAGGATTTTCCTGAAAGTTGTCATTTTTTCAGTTAAATTAAAAAGTACTACATGAATTTGATTGATGCTGTGCTTTAAATTTGAAGTTTAACCGAGTTACGCTTTTCTTCTAATCAAGTTTATCAATAACATAAATTGGGTTTGAAAAACTTGAGTAGAAGAAAATATAGCGTCACTCCGTCCGGCGGTAGTCTGCGAAATCACCGTTAAGCCTCCGTCAGACGGCAATAAAAAGTTGCCCTGGGATGAAGAAACTGTAGAAGAAGAGCACAAGACATGAGCGTAGAAGAAGTAAAAGACATGAGCTTCAAATAAAAAACTCTGCTGATTTATTATTTTTTGAGTTGACTGAAAAAATGACAACTTTCAGGAAAATCCTGATATCTCCTAAACCAGAAGTAAAAAAGTAAAAAAATAAAAATAAAATATTCATTAAAACTGCGGCAATAAGAAAGACTTTAATAATTTGATAAACATTTATTTTATATTTATATTTTTATAGTGTAGACGAAAATTGGACTGAAAAACGACAAGCACCTACGGGTGCTTGCTAAAATCGGTAACAGGTGGAATTTTCAACAGGTACGCGCTAAGTACTTATGCCACAAAGCACGGTTTTTTTGCGCCATCAAAGAAAAACTGTGATTGTGTGTTCGTTTGGAAAAATAGTTTCTGAAAAGCAGTGAGTAAGTACAATAATGTTGCTAATGTGCTACACATTTGCGCTAGAAAATTATTTAATCATAATCTGAAATATTTATTGCAGCAGTGTACCAAAATGTATAAAAAAATTATTTTTGTAGAATTCCTTTACCTAAATGGCGTTATTAGTAACTAATAGTTTTTCCGGACAACAATTATTTATTTTATTTTGAATTTAAGACAAATTGTATATAAAATGTACAATGTACATTGTACATGCTAATTTCAAAAATATTTTCATAATTTTAAAACAAATTTTATATAGTTATAGGTTTTAATAACTAACTAAAAAAGTATTTTTTCAAACACAAAAAAATAGGTCTGAATGGTTTAAATAACTAATAAACAGTTAAATATACCATAATCTGGAAAACTTAGATCAAAAGTAAAAAATTTTTTAATACAAATTGTACATTAAAAATTACATGCGTAATTTCAAAAATATGTTCATAATTTTAAAAATTTGTTCATTAAGTTATTTTATAGGTTTTAAAATTTTATAACTAAATCTAAAGTATTTTTTCAAATACAACAAATTTAGGTCTGAAGGGGTCGGGTGCTGCAAAAAATATAAAATAGGAATTTTTTAATATACTTTTACCAGAGCTACTTTTATAAAATAATGCCCTATAAAGGGTGTTGAAAATGGGCATTTTCGTCAAAAATTCTTAAAAAAAATCAAACATTTTCTGCAAGAATTGTTTTATTTATAAATTTCAACAAAAACGTAAATTATACTTTTATACTAATTTTAAATGATATAAATAAAAATTTCAAAAGAAACTTGGTATTTTTTTAACAAAAAAATTTAAATTTCCATACCATTAAATTTTTTTTTTCAAAATTTAAAATTACATATTATAATAATATTTCCTACAGGATGCTTCTTGAAATTTATTTAGGGTTATTTGTGATAAACACTTAAAAATGAAGCAAATAAAAACTTTATTGCATTACATAATCATGCAAACGTTTCACCTAATATTTAGGCTTCTTCAGGGCTAAATTATTAAATATGCATTACAACAAACAAATTAGACAAAAACATTACATCAACAAACAAAATACACTGGAGATTTTTCAACAGGAGAATACTCAATGTAGAACAATTAATTACTTTAGTAAATAGATAGACGTAAATTCCACAAAAAGTCCAAAAAGTTATCTACAAAAAGTCGGACTAACGTTTTTTTTTTTATTGTAAGATATTTTATTTCCAAGACACTCGACATTCTGACATCTACACCTTTTCAAGTTGTAAATAGGAAAGTGTAAATTGATATTCAGAATTTCAAGATAAATTTCAGAAAGTATAAATTGTAATTCAGATTTGCAAGTTATATTTCAGAAAGTGTAAATTGTAATTCAGATTTTCAACTTATATTTCAGAAAGTGTAAATTGTAATTCAAATTTGCAATTTATATTTCAGAAAGTATAAATTAAATTTCAGAAAGTGTAAATTATATTTCAGAAAGCGTAAGTTAAAATTCAGAAAGTGAAAATTATATTTCAGAAATTATAACTTTATATTATTATTACAGAGTATATTGTATTTCAGAAAGTGTAAATTGTATTTCAGAAAGTGTAAATTAAATTTCAGAAATATTTATCTAAAAAGTCCAAACGAGAAACTTATAATTTATAATTTAATTTTGTTAAATGTTTAATTTTATGTAAAAACTAATTTTTTTTTTAATTTCTATTTATTACTGTTCAATATTTAATACCGAATATAATACCTATATGTATAATACATAACTGCTACTTTTTTTAAATTTTGTTGAATAAAATAATACGTTCCGAAATAAAAACTATGATTTCTGATTTACAAATTACCGTTTCCTAAAATTAATTTACACTTTCTGAAATTGAATTTACAGATCCAAATTTAAATAAAATAACACATTCTGAAAATTAGTTTCTACTTTCTGAAATATAATTTACACTTTCTGAATTTCAACTTACGCTTTCTGAAATACATATTACAAATCTGAATTTCAATTTATACTTTCTGAAATATAACTTGCAAATCTGAATTACAATTTACACTTTCTGAAATATAATTTAAAAATCTGAATTACAATTTATACTTTCTGAAATTTATTTTTAAAATCTGAATAACAAATTACCCTGTCTGAAATTAATATCACACTTTCTGATTTACAACTTGAAAAGGTGTAGAGTACTTACTAAAAACTCTTGTCTTGATTTTTCAAATCACACAATTTACTTGATTTTTCTCGAAATCAAAACGAGACAAAAATCTCGATTATTCAATTACACCCACGCCCAAAAGACCTATAGGTACATCTTAAACCTAACTGTATTTTTATTCCTTATTTTTTTGTCAGTTTGTTTTATTCTTTGCTATTTTTAGAAGTAAATATTATTTTGTTGGAAAAAGTGTTTAATATTTTTATCTGGTCACAAAAGATTTAAGATTTAGCAGATACCCACATATTATCTTGGCTGACATGTTTCCCGCTACAGATTTTAACCCATGTTATCAGAGGTGACACCTCAGTTTGGGGTCTTTCAATCCCGTTCAAATATAGCAATTTATTTAGCATTAAAATGTGACATAACTAGAAAGAAAAGTACAGTTTAGGAAAAAAAATCACTCGTGTATAATGAACGGTTTTATTTATTTAGTTAAAATCATTTTAATTAAGATATCGTATTTAATGTTTAATAAGATTCTTTGCCCAAAAATATTTTATAATTAATTGTTTTTGTTGGGAATAGGCAGAATAAAAACTATTTATTTATATTTTTTTATTCTATTCAAAACGTTTGGACTTTTGGATTTGGGCTATCATCAGTTAACTAAAAATAAACAATAAAATTATAAAAGTAAATAATAAGCAAAAACATTTTTTTTATATTTTTAATAAATTAAAAATAATGTAAAAATTATATAAATATTATGTGTAAATCTAAATAAGATTTAGTTACTTACAAAATAGAATTAAGAAACAAATGGTAATTATGAATTGTATAAATATTAAAAAATAGAAATAAAAATTACTGACACTGACATAAAATTGACAAATTAAATTTTTTTTACCGTTTTAGGTGATCACAATTGACAATACTGGAGGTATGTTGTACTATAAAATTTCATTTGGTTGTTTTGATGCGCGAATTTTAAAAGAAGGTAGTGTCGCCGGTCTATTTGAGTTGTCTTATGTGCCTTTTGGGTTGTGTTTTTCTTTGTTTTGGTGACATCGTAGTAAATAAATATTGTCAATGTTGCTCACCTAAAAAGGTAAAAAAAAAATTAATTTGTCAATTTTATTATGTCAGTGTCAGTAATTTTACAAGAATATTTTATTTCTATTTTTTAATATTTATACAATTCATTATTACCATTTGTTTCTTAATTCTATTTTGTAAGTAACTAAATCTTATTTAGATTTACACATAATATTTATATAATTTTTACATTATTTTTAATTTATTACCTAAATGTTTTTCCTTATTATTTACTTTTATAATTGTATTGTTTTACCAAAACCAGGTGCCGAAACGTTTTGAATAAAATAAAAAAATATAAACAAATAGTTTTTATTCTGCCTATTCTTAAGAAAAACAATTAATTATATAGTATTTAATGTATTTTAATTTTTAATATAAAGTTTTACAAAGGGGAAGGCGCGTCTAGACGCTAGCATACAGGGTTATTCTTTTAAACGGTGCAGTACCTTTATCTTTTTTGTGCGATTAAATAGAGATATGCTTATTTGAGCAAAGTTTTATCTAAGAACATATTCTACCTGTTGGTGTAATTTTTTGACTACTGGCACTTGCTGTTTCACCGAAATCAACCCTAATTTTGGGTTTTCAAATGGGAAACCCTGTATATTTTAAGATGTTTTGATTAAGAACAGAATTTGGGGAAAAACTCAAATACAACTACTACTTTAAAATGAAAAGTTTTGGATATATTTAAGAAAGGAATATAGATTTCTCCAACATGCGTTTGGGTCAATAATAAACCTCTAACTTTTTCATTTGAGAAGGGAAGCATATGATTCTTTAAGAAAGATTTGATACTAAATTATGTTTTAAAAAACTATTTAATTTACCAAACTCTACCACTTTCGGTTTTGCTGTAAAAAACTATAACTCTGAAATTTTCAATAGACCCATTTTTTTAGTACTTCTAAATAAAGAATATAAATATAAAAATAAAGTTAAATATAACCATCATTCTAAAATTAATAGTTTTTGAGTTAATTAACAAAAACCGTTATTGTCAATTTTATATTTAGGAGGCCATGACTTAAATCTTTATTTTATCTTATCGTATGATTCATATGAAACAAATATGGTATTGTCGCCACTCGTGGGTGAAGGATTAACGGGTTGATCCTAACCACAGAACACTACCTAACCAGGTATAATTTTGGTACGTTTCGGTAAAAACAAAGAATTTATTAAGGGTTATTTTAAAATTTATTTGATGATTTTGATATAATTTGTTTTATAATTAATGTTATTGCTGAATATTCGCAGACTTTATTTCCTACCAATCTCCGTATTTCTAAATTGTGAAGGCCTTCTAGGATAATATTGATAAACTATTGTTTTTTGAATAACTTATCATAAAAAGTATAATTGTTGGAATGTTAGTTTTATTTGCCTTATTTATATACAGGGGATTATTAAGAAAATCAAAGTTAGAAGTATTTCCGGAGAAACCGGAAGCGACAGTGTTTACTAAATTGGATAATTAGGTAAATTATATCCAAAGATAAAATATTTCATCAATAAGTCTATCTATATCTATCTATTTAAACAAAAAAGCACATTATTGTTTTTTTAAATAACTCTTAAACTATTAATTTTGGAATGACATTGTATTTACTTTTTTTTTGCAGAATTGTATCAATAATCAAATGAAACTAAAATATATAGGGTGTCATTTGAAAAAACAATTTTAGGGTTATTTCTGGTTAAACTGGAAGTGATAGTATTCAGAAAATTACACCAGCAGGTAGATTATGTTCTTAAATAAAACTTTGTTCAAAGAAGCATATCTTTATCTCATCACACAAAAAAGATAAAGGTACTGTACCTTTTAAAAGAATAACCCTGTATACATACATGTATGCATGGACGAATAATTATTCGTCTTCGATACAGTTATTTTATATATTTTTTTTTTTTCGTGAAAATGGCTTTGAAATTTTAATTTTCTGAAGTTTAATTATATTTTAAATACATATTTGAGATTAAAGTTGTTCATAATTGTAACGATATAAATCGTCACTTTGTAATATAGCAAGGGTTAATTAAACTATTCGTTTACTTACGTTATAATTTATGTTTATTTTGTATATAAATAGTTACGTACGTACAGAACTATTTTGTATCTGGGACTATTTTGTAGCAGGAACTGAATTCTAACCATATGAGTCTCTATTCCATAGTTCTACCTGAAAATAACATAAAGAAAACATAATTAGAATATGATTTTTAATAATAAAGAATCATATGACTTATTTCTCTATAGTGCATTTGTCTATGGACTTACCTGGTTTTTATATGTTTCAGAGTCTATTGAGGGTTGGATTTCACTGGCTTTCATTTGTAGCTTGTCTCTCCTGGAAAGTTTCATATGCTTATTGCTTCGGGATAATCCAGAATTTGTTGAAAATAGTTTGCTGGAACTGCTCACTTAGATTCAGTATTTTGTTTATACTTAGTTCACAGGACACTTAGTATTCTGTTCGTATTTTTATTAGTTTTGCTGATAAACAATAAGTATTGTTTATATTTGTTTCTTAGAGTAATATTTTGAGGTTAGATATCACTAATACGGATTTATTAGGAAATAGTCTTTTTGTTATTATTTTTGGTGTAGTTTTCGTTACCTTTATTAGGAATCCTATACGGTAAAACTGTAGTTGATAATGACTTGCATAGATGTCGCTAATAGTTCAGAAATAGGATTTTATTTACCTGAAGGGTTCATACCGGTTGATATGGTCGATTTTCGCTCCTTCTTGATGCAACTCTGTACAATGGTGGTGTCATTTTGACGAGTGTTTATTTTCTGTAATCATCGAAGTAATCCTTCATGTATTTTTATTTAAAGTTAGTGAAAATGAATATTTAAACAATGCGGAAGATATTATAACTGTTATTTTCTACAATTACGCATTTATAACGTTTCGATGGACATCGAAGACTTAGAATGACACGTAAGTTAAGTTTTTCTGTTTCTTAGAATATTTCACCATTATTACTACATTAATTAATTACCATTAATTACTCACCATTTCTATACCATTAATATGGAATTACATTAATTTAAGTTGAAGTTTATTTTGGTATATTTGATATACAAGTTCTCCGCATGGAGTGATATTCTGTTGGAACATGGTTCTGTATTTTTCGGCATAGATAAATTCTATATGACCGTCTAGCAGACAATTTTATATTGGACATAATTTTCAAAAGCATATTTAATCCCGGACAACATTTTCAATCGTACATTTTATCCTGGAAGATAATTTTTCCAAAGTAGATGGGACAGCCTATATTTTTTTTTCTTTCATTTGAGAAATGAATTCATCAGCATAGGGGAGACTTGCACAGATGGAGACGATGGAATTCATACCTCATGGATTTTGCAGAAACCAGCTAAGTACTCATTCTGAAAACTTTTGAAAGCAATATTTCATATTTTTAAATTCTTTTATTTCAATATTCTTATAACTGTAAACTTTATCAGATCTGATATAGTATTGATTAATACTATATGCCCTTCTGGCTTTTGTTCATTTTTAGGTACTTATTTTTTTTAAAACATTTAATCTCATTTATTAATTATTAAATATCATACTTTTGATTAAATGATTTCTAATTTAAGCATGACTTTTATACACTGCAAGAAATGATTGTTGTTTACATACATTTCTTGGTGCTTGCTGAACTTCATGTTTTCTTTATACATTTAAGTCGAATGATTTCTGAATTTAGTAATTTTTATTAAGATTTCTTTAATTATATCTTAATATAATTACACATATTTTTTTATATATATTAATACATTACTTGATGTGCTTTCATTAAGTTTATTTATAATAAATTTCTCAAATGAATTATCTTATTTTGTTTAGGGGTTATATTTTCTCAAACTGAAAAGCTTAAGTATTTACACTAGGTTGTTACTTACCTAAAGGAGTAAAAGCTAAAGTAACTGGCGCCCCTAACAACATTAATCAATTCTTTCTATTTTTCCCTTGCCCATACCCATTGCTCCGCTGTCAAAACTAGCCGTTGGCAGTGAACGTATTAATTACGGTACATAATATAGAAATTATAAACTCTTTTCATAGAACCTATCTGAATAAATGAAATTTTAGTTATTGACTGCTCGTATTTTTAACAATTTTAATTAAAAACTTTTTCTAGTATTAATTAATAGACCAGGAACATTAGACAAAAAATTTCAAAAGTTTCTGTAACTTGGTTTCTTGTTGTGGGGAATAAGTAACTGTAACATATGAACAAAAGTTACACTCAAGGACCTACCAGGCATTATGCAAAAAATTCAAAAAACTGAAGATTAAAAGTGTCACAATGCATGTTAGCTTCATACGCTTCATTTTCCATTTTTGTTCACTTATTTCACCCAAGGGGTTCCGGCGATAAAATTAAATTAAATTTTATAAGTAATTGAAGCGTTTATTGCAGCAGAGCCATTTTGCCTAAACAATGTTTATTAAGATATTAAAAATAAACATTTTTTTTTCAGATTGACCTTGTTGCTGAAAATCAAAGAAATAACTGTCAATGTTTAAACGTTTTTTTTTTTTAATTATAGTATTATTTTAAACCTTATTGCCACCTAACAGTAAACAATAAAGGCATAGTGTTGAAAAAAAAATCTTTTTTTTTTTGCTTAAGTTATCTTATTTTTTCCTAAAATGTCAAGAAAAATCAAAATAAGCAACAACAAAAAAATGATTTCTGTCGCTCGGCCTGTCTGTCTCTATTCAGGAAAACTTAAGAACGATTTGTGCTAGCGACTTAAAATTTGGTATGCAGATGTATTTTTATATTATCTTGGATAACTTCGCATTTGAGTAAAATTGGTTGGGGGGGAGGTGGGTAAAAGGAGGGTTATATTTTTGTTTTCATCGTTATTTTTTTATTATTTATAAAAGAAAAAATGAGCCACATAAAACGTTAAATAAAGCTGCATAAAAAATGTTATTATAATTTTTTTTCCAGCGCCACCCCTCCTTCAAAATGTAAAAAATTGTTTTTAGACATAACTTTTCATTAAAAATAGAAGAAAAATTTGAAAATAATCTAAAAGGTAAAATAAAATTACATAAAAAATGTTATTATCATTTTTCTCCATTCATCGCCCCCCCCCCCCATTTCGCTAAAACCTAATAACTTCTGTTTTTGCACATAACTTATTAATTCCGAATAGAAGAAAAATTTAAAAACAACCTAAACGGTAAAATAAAATTACATAAAAAATTATATTATCATGTTTTCCATGACTTTTTTTTGCATGTTTTTTTATATTTTGTGCACAAATTGTCTAGCCTATATAGCCTATATATTTGATTTAATATTTAAGTAGGTCATATTTTCAACTACATAATAAAATATAAAGGAACTAATCAAATGCAAATGGAGTGTAGTGAAAAATCGTTGAATTAAAAAATAATACAATTTTCGCTTCGAAGAATTATCAACCTCATCCAGGCTTTATACCAATCTCTTCAAATGTCTCGTCGTAAAATGGATTTTTCTCTATTCACGCGTCGTGACGTCCCAGAATAAGATAATTTTTAGGTTTCCGAACCTAGAAATCTGAAAGGCATATTTATAAAAGAACTTATACCACCATCCTGTATTTCAAAGAACAGTCCTTTATTTCCTACTTTTGTCCTTTGTCCTTTAGAAAACTCGTAAAGGAAGCTAAATGTCCTTTAAATTTACGACTGATACTTGGTTAAACATACTTAATAAAGTATCTTCCATTATGACCAAAATTAAGGTATGGCTAGATGGAAACAAACTATATCTCAACTTAAGCAAAACTAAGTTTATGTGTTTTACAAATAATAGTTTTAAACAACCTAACGTAAGTAACCTGTTGATACATTCGCCTGACTGTTTTCAAACACACTGTAAATGCAATTGGTATATATCAAAAACAAAAACCATCAAATACCTTGGAATCTACATTGATGAAAACTTAAAATGGAACGTCCACATAGATGCTCTATGTAAAAGAATAAGAAAAGTATCTTACGTTTTCCATGTGTTAAAAAATATAGTTCGTAAATGTACAGCCAAAATGGTATATTATTCCCTAGTGCAGTCAATATTAACATATGGATTAATAGCATGGGGCTCAGCCTATAGTACTCACTTAGGAAAAATAAAAGCTGTACAAAATATGATAATAAAAATTATATACCGAAAACCACGTGTCTACCCAACATCGAAATTATATAGTGAAACATTTCTTCTACAACTAGACCAGCTTTATGCCCTTGAAATATATAAATATTATTACAAAAACAAAAATATTATTCAAATGCAATCACACAAATATATCATCCGTAGAAATTCAACCGGAACAGCATTATTGCCCAATGCACGTCTAAACATTGGACAAAAAAAATTTATATACCACATGCACCAACTGCATAATATTTTTCCAAGCCCCCTAAAAACTCAAATTAATAGTATTCATTTCTTTGTTAAATCTTTAAAGTCTCTTCTTCACAACGACGAAATATTTAATGTGGAAATAAGAAAAATAGTTTAAATTTTCTCTTGTTTCAGTAAAAAGTTATATTACCTGTTATTATTATTATTAATATTATTATTATTATTATTATTATTATTATTATTATTAATATTATTATTATTTTCTTTTAGAGTAAATATTATTATTATTTTCTTTTAGAGTAAATATTTTTTTTTTATTTTTATTATTAGGGAAAAAACTAAGAGAGTTGTAATTGACATACTATACATATAAGTACTATATCTTATCAGATATTATAATGTTTATTTATAGGAAATAATTAGGAAAACCTTATTATCTGCAAACAAGATTTTCTTAAGCAGATAATATTATATCTTTTTATGTTTTGTAAAATGCATTGTAAAAATGTTACGTTAAAAATAAACTCAATTCAATTCAATTCAATCTTACAAAATGTGAGATTTATTTATAATTTATTATAGTTCCATGTGCTACAATTGTTTTTAAAGATTAAACTTAAATAATGTCACTTTTAAAAGGATACATTTTTTTTAATTTAAATCGCATAACTGCTCCTTAAGACTTAAGCAAAGATAGACAGGATAGGGAGTTGGTACGACGCGGTGCTCTGCCCCCCCCCTGTTTCGGCCACATCGCTATCAGCAGGAGATGTATTATCTATGTCTATCACTGATAGACTTAAACACAGGTTATATATGACTATCAGCCTCGCATATAAAGCTGTGGAAGGAGAATATTTTTTTTTCTACGACTGCTTTAGAATGTAAGCAAATACACACATTTTTCAAACACAGAATCAATCCATTCTAGCTCTAGATACGGTATGAATATTCCGTATCAAGTGTTAGAATGAGCACATGTAGTGCCATCTCTTGTTTATAAAAGTAAAGAAAACTGTAGCAAAATTAGCAAAAATATAAATATTTTACCATGAAACATTGAATAATTTAATGCAATTTAAAGTTTTGCGTTAAAATTATATAAAGTTTATTAGTTTTTCTTAATATTTGATAAGTTTTTTATCAATTTAGTTCAATAAATTAAAATTGCTCCATCTATTGTTAAATATTTAAACCTGATATCTGTCACAATAATCTGACATAACCTTCAATTTTTGCATTATAATTTGTAAATATGTGCTAAAATTAAATAAAAATCTTTTTTAACTACTGATTTGATAAAATTATTAAATAATATTAATTGCTTTGTTTAAAAATATGTGTTTTGTTGCATTTACAATGTCGAGTCACAAAAAACATTGTTTTTAATCTTGTCCGCGGTTTTAAGCCATACAGTGTTTCATATTTGCAGTCGAAGAAAAAGTATAGTCTACAACACGTATGGAATAGTAATTCCGCGCTCGCGGGACCGTCATACTCGCCTTTCGGCTCGTATGACAAACTTTCCGCTCGCGTGGAATATACTATTCTGCAATGGGCAATGGTATCGTTTTTTTTTAGAGACCTATGTCCTTTATGTTAATGATTCAGGGTTGGCGACCCTACTTATAAGTAGATTGTATTTTAATGAAATCTAGTCCAAGTACTTTTTTTAGAATATTTTTTTTTTGTCAAAAAGACAAAAATAAAATTTTAGCAATTTTTTTTTTTTTTTGAGAAATTGAGTATGTATTATGAAAATTCTTTCATTGTGCATCTCAAAAATGTATACCGGGTTTTACAAGAAGTATTGCCTACGAATTATCTCCGTAGCTGTTAGAGATTATGCTTTGTAATTTACAGTGCCTTTATGAGCCATTAAAACCCCCATTTTGGTATGACCATTTAAAAAAATGTCACTTCTGGTCCAACCGAAAGTTATACCAACTTTGGATTTTTAAATGGAATCAAATATTTTTAAAAAAATCAACATGGCGGTGCTGCGACGTCCATATTGGAATATTTTAGAAAAATTAAATTTTTACTTTTATGTTGAGGACTCACTGTTTATGAGAATCTTATTTTCTTTTGTTTTTTATAAAAATTGCTCATTTTCAATATTTTTAAAATCATAAAATTTAACGCCATTTTGTGCTAAATTTTCAAATGAAATGACCTATTTTTTATATCGCTAAAAACTTTTTGTATGCTTTATAAAAAAAAACGAAATAAAAATAGGTCATTGCATTTGAATTTTTTTTAGAAAATGGTGTTTTAAAAAAACTAAATTGGTGCCATTTTTATAAAAACAAAAGAAAATTAGTTTCACATGAACAGTGAGTAGTTTCTAAAATATGTTGTCAGAGCATCACCATCTTGTTATTTTAAAAAATGGCTCCTATGGCGCCGTCTTTAATGAAATATAGACTTATAACATATTAATGAAAAGAGAATTTAAAAACAAATATGAAAATTTAAAAAAATGTATAAGTTGCCGTCAAAAAAAAGTTGGTATAACTTCCGGTTAGACCGGAAGTGATATTTTTTAACTGGCTATGCCAAAATGGGGTTTCTCATGGCTCACATAAGAATGAAAAAAAAATATATATATATATTTTTCTCTTATAGTTACCGAGATAAGTCGTAGGCAAAACTTCTTGTGACACCCGGTATAAAAAAATTAAAATTTTCAAATAAATGTGATTGTTTTATGCTCTATTTCAGAAACTACAAGAGATAAAATAATAATTATCCTATAGAAATATATATACCAAAAGAAAACCCAAATAATTCTCTACAAAAAAAGTCCTATGTTTATGTTTGATAATTTCTGAAAAACACCAGATGGTATTAAAAACTACAGTTCAACATGCAAATTTTGATACCCGGCAAATAAATTTTTTCGTAAAAAGATGGGGTGGCGGATTTGAAAAAGAATGCCCCATATGAAAAAGAAAAAATAAAAAAAAACAATTTTTTTTAAATTTTTTTTTCTAAAATAAAACCAACAGTTACAAAATTATTTTTTAAAGTTTTTTTTTCAATGACTTTGTCATAGGTAATAGAAGTTCGTAATAACATTTTCTTGACGGTGCGAGTTTTGCAAGAAGTCCTGACACCTTTCGTCATCCATCTAAAAAAGGCATTTTTCAACGAGCAACAAGCAATGCATATCAATTTTAACATGAAAACTTCATTTAGGACAATTGGGTCGCGATAAGCAGAAACCTACCAACCAACATTGTGAGATGACAGTAAATTGTTGAACTTTTTCTCTAATAACTTTAAAACGTTTTGACTAAAACGCTTAAAATTAAACATTTGTTTCACCTGTTCATGTATCAGAACATTTACAAAATATTTAATCTTTAATCTTCAATTCATGTAAAAAATATTGGATAAAATGTTCCGTAACCTACTGTAATTTCACAATGTGGGTTGGTAGGTTTCTGCTTAATGCGGACCAATTATTATTATACTACTCACAGCGTGTAAGCGCTAGAACAGTATTATACGTTAGTTTCGAATTTCCCAAAATCGCCCAAAAACGCCATAGACAAAAAATTCTTGGATACAAATGTGTTTCATGAAAAAATAAGAAACTTTGATAATTTCCGTCTGTCCGTTGCTCCGAATAATCCGATCAAATTGAAATTTCAGGAAAAATCCTTATTGTTTCTTAAAATAATCCCAAAAACAAAAAAGTTATTGCGGGTTAATCTTTAAGAAAAAAAAATAAAAACTATCATTAAAAAAAACTGAGATAATTCCTTATATTTTGCAGAGTCAAAGTCCAAGCGAGCTGGGCGTAAGAAGAAAGGTAGAATGAAAAACCGCTCACAAATAATAAAGCATGTATGGGTGGAAACTTTAAAGAAATGGAAGAATTGGCTGGGTGACTGATAGATTATCATGATCGTTTAAAGAATAAAAATATATCTGTTGAATTTAAAGCTAAAATTTGAAGCCTAACCAGTTTCTTCTGAGCCAGGTTATCTTTAATAAATGTGTAAACTTTTACACAAAGTTCTTTTTTAAACAAGGTCCTTTAAAAGTTTTAAAATAGACGAAACACAAAAATATTAACATATGTTTAGCCCTGAGGGTGGTTTAATCTAGGGTCATTTAGTCGCTTGTTAATTTGTTTAGTGTTTTGGAGTTAGACAGTTTGGACGTTTTAGAAGTTTTTAAAAAACCCATAGCACCAGAAGTTTTGGTCCAGAACACAATAAAAACAAATAAACAAAGCAACGATTTTAATCGTTGCTTAAAAAAGGTAAAAACATTCATCATACAATTAAGGTGAAGAGTAGAGGCATCTACGTCAGTCGCATTAAAACAACAGCGCCAAAGCGAGATATAGTGAGATGCCTAAGTTTAAACTGTAACCGAAAAAAATGCATACAGGCACCTTTTTTAGGCGTTCACATTTAAACTACAGTCGGTCAAGTGAGTGCGTGTCGCCTATAACGTGTAGTCGGTAAGAGAGAGCCCTACTTTTTTTTCGGGGATATACTTTAATTCCTGACCGATAATACTTTGTACATGGAGACTTTTTCTAAACCTAATTTTTAGTAAGTCAGTACGTTTTAAAACATGAATGCTGCGTACGCATTACGGTTTGAGGCTGTCTTTCTCTGTTTGCACCCGAAAGGTCCGAAAATGACGCCTACAGACATTCGTCAACAAGTGGGTGAAACGATACTCGAAAACGAAAAATGTTGACGACTTACCAGATCGTGGCTTAACAGGAAAGGTGTAAGCACAAAAAAATGATTTTAAACATGTTTTCGCAGAATCCTCAATTAACCCTGCGCCAAGGGGCAAAAAAACTGATGCAGAAAGGTTTGGATATATCACATAAAACAATTCGTACTCATCTCCAGGCTCACGACTTAGTGGCGAAGTACAATAAAGAAACCTTTGTTGAGTAAAACACAGAGAGAAAAACGACTCGCGTGGGCCAAGAGAAACATCGATCGAGGCTAGAGCAAGGTTATTTTTACCGATGAAGCTTCCTTTTGGAGTTACGCTATCATCCCCAGGACTGGACATCCTCCACCAACCGATTGGTCCAGCGAACTGTGAAACACCCTGTAAAGATTTATGTTTGGTGGTGTCTCTCGGATAAAGGTTTTGGATTTTTATTTCTCTTTACGTACAACTTGACGCTGAAAAAATGGTCGAGATTTACAAAAAAGCTCTTATACCGACTGCCAAACGTTGGTACGGCGATAAAAATAAGCAGTGGATCCTCCAAGAGGACAACGACCCCAAACATCGGAGCAAGTTGTGTAGCCAGTGGAAGAGGATATCCCACATCATCATGCTGGATTGGCCGTCCCAATCGCCGTACGCAAACCCCTTTGAGAATGTGTGGTCATTCATTAAATTAAGAACTAGCTTCGCGGGAAAAAGTTATACACATTAAAGCAGCTATCACGAGAAATTCGGACAATATGGAGGTCCTTGCCGAAGGAAAATTCAAAAATTCTCGTTCAAAGTATGCCCCGACGATGCCAGGCGATCATTGACGCAAATGGAGACTGGACAAGTTACTAAGTTATTTGCATTGATCTATCATTCATTAACTGTAATTAAATGTAAAAAAAATAGTAGAAATATATTCTTAAATAAACAGTGCGAGACACACTCTTACTTGACCGATTGTAGGTTCTGAATAAGTCAATATTATTGCAAGAATCGCTTTTCTTGAATATTTCAATACTTTTCAGTTCTTGGAACGTTTTTAATATTAAGTTAAATCTTTCTTGGAAAGTTAAACAGTTTTCCGTGAAATTTTCTTCCCAGAATTATGCAAATTATTCATGACATCCGTCAGCTATGTGTTAAGTATCAAATTAATAGATGATTCTATGAAAAGGCTTATTTAGAATAAATGGTAAAAGTTATCATATATATATATATATATAGGCAGCATCATATTTTTTTCTATTCATGTAAATTTTTAATACCTAGCACCTTTCCTTCTACTTTTTTCGATTCATATTTTATATTTTAAAGCTTAAGGTTTTTCCCTTTTTCTCTTGACGTCCTTGGAATAATGTAAATATTATTAAAAGAATCGCTTTTGTAAAATATTTGAATACTTTTCATTCCTTGGAACGTTTTCAAAATTTAATTTAAATCGTTTCCGGAGAATTACAAGAATTTTTGTGAAAATTTCCTACAAATCTACCCAGAATAATGCAAATTATTCACACCTGTCAGGTATGTATTCAGTACTACGGAATATTGTCTATTCCATACGAGTTATAGAATATACTATTATATTTTAAACATTAAAATAAAAAGAATTATAATAGGTTATAACACAGGTCCACAAAAAATAAAACCAGCGAGCTTTTTTATTGACAAATTCCTGTACAGCGCTCAAAGATACGTAATAAAATGACTCCGGTATACCGTTCGGTTTTTAAGGTTCCACTTTAAATAAATAAAAAAGCACCAATACCACCATCTGCAAAAATATTAAATAACCAGGGCTTTAAGTTTAAAGTGCCTTGGATTTGGGTGACTTGAAATCATGGTGCGACTTGAAACCAGGAAGCGTTCTTTTAATAATATAAATAATTTCTTAAAATTTCCGTTTTAGTACATCAGTGAAAAAATTGTGTAAAATGAATGTTATTTTTTACGTCCAGATAGTAACCATTGAGGTAGATCTCAATGATAGTAACCGAAATACCTAGTATTAAATATTTTTAGGTTTGAATAGGGATTCCCGATATTTTTTTTTGTATATCTACATCTTTAAGTAAATTTGTTATGACAGTAGAAAACCTTATTCTATCATTCAAGTCCTTTTTTTGTCGTGTTGTTACCTGTTTTGTCGTTCATTCACCTTTTTCTGTCGTACCAAAATTTTCCGTGAGTTATCGTTGATTATACCTATTCTGTTGTTGGTAGTTCCTTTCTTTCGTTCCAATACCTGTTTTTTCATACCAATAATATTTTCCCAATACAAATAGGTAGCTATTTTAGATTTTAAGCTTTCACGGCCATTAAGATATAAACAACTTTCACTTTCGGGTTTAGACCGTGTTAATGGATTTTCACTTTCCGACGTTTCGTCTCTTACTACTAGAGACATCTTCAGGGATTAATCTGAAACTAAGTTTCGAATCAACTTGTGTCACTATTTATGACGAGTTGTGGTTATTCACCCGTGACGACCTTTTTCCTATCAAAGACTTCCATATTGCAGGTAAGTGGTAACCAGTGTCCCGATTGATATTGTTAGGATGCTTGATGATTTCTATCGATTCCCGTATCTTCCTTGGCATTTTTCTGTTTTTGCATAACCAGTAACATTATCCCAACGAACTAATAACTCTTCTCTCTAGAATAGGCATTTCATTCGTAAAAACTGACAAACACGTAGCCAACATCTACATTCCCCTGTCTTACTCTCACGGCTTTGTACTAACAGAGACAACAATAACAGTTACTGGCTATTGTTATTGTTCAGGCTTGAATATACTATTTATTTACAAACAAACCGAGATGTTGGCGATAATTTATATTAACGGTATGCGTATTCTAGAGAGAAGAGTTATTAGTTCGTTGCATTATCCCTGCACCACCCGTCACTTTTTGATTAGCTTTTTATATTTAGATTAATTAAAATTTAATTAATGAAGGTTAGTGAAAATGCAATTCTTTTAGTGCGTCTGCTTCAAGGAGTAACGCAGTATAAGAAAAAAGTAATGAGTGGAATAGAATTAAAATTAATTTAGGAATAGTAAGTTCTTTTTGCTTTCCCATTTTGAAAATTTTCAAAATTTCGGAAAGCCTTGTATTCGTGCAAAAATTTTCAATTTTTTTTTGCGAATTTTTGCGTTTTATGTCGATATAAATCAATTTCAAGCAAAAAAAAAAAAATATCGGTCGATCGGTCTGTCCGGGAAATCTTGTAAGCACGATAACTTAAGAACGCTTTAAGCTAGAGACTTGAATTTTGGCATACAGGTATGTTACCAAAAGTTCTCGCTCGGGATTGTTTTTGGTGAACATTGGCGTGCGGCAAGGGGGGCAAATGGGGAAAAATACATTTTTTTAGAAAAAAATTAAAATTGCTACATAGAGATTTTTAAGGTTGCTGAAATTGAATCTGATAATAAAATTTCTCTAACTCCACCCCCGAGGGGGTGAGGGGGTAAATATTTTGAAATGTTTTCCAAATTTTCGTGAAAATTTGTAGATAGGGGTTTTTTGAGGTTGATAAAAATGAATCTTGAAATATATTTTTTGGGGTTTTTTTTTGTGAAAATTGGTATATTGACGTTTTTGAGGTTGCTGGAAGTGAATCTGATAATAAAAAATCTATTTTACGCGCAGGTGGTCAAATGGGAAAGCTTTTTTACTGGCAGTGTATTTACACTGGTACATAAAATCTAAAAATAGTACAACAAAACGTTGTTGTAACAAGTTTGAGGTATATAATATCATTTTTACGATTATTCTAAAACATTATAACGTTATATTAAATAGACTATTAAAATTGTAAATTCATGTTATTTAATAAAACAACAACGTTGTTTTCACTATAATAGTTTTTTGAGGAAGGATAATCAATAAAGATGGCGACAATCAGCTGATTCTAATAAATGTTTTAGCAGAATATTGAAAGTAGGCATTTTGGGCTAAAATTTTTATGTGCATAAGTATACCCAACGATAAGCATGTACATGTAATTACATGTGATATGTAGTTTCTATGTGCACATAAATGAATTTAAAATACATCACAGAACACCCATATCACAGCTCGTAAAACGTAGGAAGAGACGTAAGTTTTTAAATATGGACACGGCCCCCAAACGACGCGGCTGATTTCACCAGTTGTTAGAGGTACGCGTACCGCCTATCTTTCTTCCTCCGAATACTTTCTGTCTCTTTCTTGTACGCAGTCCGTCACATTTCCACGTCTCTTCCTACCAGGCTCTGCTAGTCTCTCTAAAAAAGGAAAACCTGATCGGTTAACAGTTTGTTGTTGTAAATCAAACAACTGCACTCGTTTGGACTTTTTATAGAACTATTTATTGTTGTATACTATAACCTAACTACGTTATTAATTAGCCTATTGTTCTATCAGTGTAGGGGACCATATACATAAAAGTCCAAAGTAAGTTCCTATATTTCTCGATACTCACTCTTTTTGAGAAAAGATTTAATTTATGCGAGTTTATTAAAAGTAAAACAAAAGCCAACTTCGCGCGCTAATCTTGAATTTAAATTAAATTTTAGTGACTTGCCAACGCAAACCAACAATCTTGTTAGTAGGAGGTCTTCACATTATAAAATCATTGAAAGTAAAATCCGAGGTGCTCGGTTTCGGAAGATAATGTACTTTATTCATCAGAAATTACCACAGTCGACTTAATAGTTCTTCTTTCCTATTTTAGCTTATTCTATGTAAATTTAGATGAGAGAATTTAAATCCATTTACAGAAATGGTTCATTGATTTACATTTCGGAAAAAGGTATCGCTGAGGGGTATCGATTAATTACAAACTATTTGTCACACTTATTCTTACTGAATTATTGTTCTGACACATTACAATGACAGATATTTAATACACTGCACTACACACTATTTATGTGAACGGATTTAAAAATTTCTGACAAAAAATTATATAGAATAATCAAAACAGTATAAAATAAATAAAATATAAAATAAATATAATATCATATTATGATCATTTCTAAGGAAAAAAGTCCATTATCTTCCGAAACCGAGCGCCTCAGATTTTACTGTTAATGGTTTTATAATGTGTAGACCTCCTACTAGCAGGATTGACTCTGGGCTTGCGTTGGGAAGTCAATAAAACTTAATTTGTATTCAAGATTAGCATGTCCGTCTTTCTAGGTTTTTTATTTTGTTTTTTCAGCAAACCAATTTTTTTAGATTAGTTTGGCATGTCTCGAGGATAATTTTATAAAATAAACTATTAGCCCATTATTTTAATTTAATTTTTTGCGTTAGCAAACTATTCCTGCTGGTGGTAAATATAAGTGGATTTTGACAGAATTCGGACGAAAGTAGTTTTATATGGTGAAGAGCAAAATGATTCTATATTCCGTGTCTGAAATAGACTGCAGTGATTCACTTACGAAAGTGTGCGAGGATCCTACCAACTCGGGTGCGGTTCGCGTAACTCCGTCTCAGAGGAATCCCTTATACGAGAGCATCATAATACGTTTTAGGTATTAGTCACTGCGTTCTATTTCAGACACGGAGAATAAGCCAGATGAAAGTGGTTTGATGGGCAGCACCTTAGGGCCCAGATCCATATACCAGTATAAAAATGTTTTGGGAACGGGAGCCTTTGTCGAAAAATTTACCGCGAAAGAAAATATCGCGAAAATATTTCGTCAAAAAAATTACCGCGAAATGTTTTTTTCCGAAATAAAAATAGTGAAAACTATTGCCACGAAAAGTTTTAATAGCGAAATGCAATTATCGCGAAAAATATATTGCGAAAGTAATACCCGCGAAAATATTTAACGCGCAAAGCAAAATCCGCGTCTAATTTTAAATTATAAAAATACGGTTTTCTTTAATTCAGTTTTATAATTGCAGAATTAACAACATTTTAATATAACCAAATTGTTTGGTTTGGTTTTTAAAAATATATGTAAGTATAATTATGATTATATTACTAATAAATATAATATAATATATAACCAATTTCTTTATATTGGTGTTATAAGTTTAGTATTTTAAAAAACAAAAATATAATTAAATTGTTTGGTTTGGTTCGTTTGGTTTTGTTTTGTTTTTGATAAAAAATAAAAATAAAATTATGATTATAAAACTTTATTCAAAAAATTATAATATTATATATTTTAAGGTTATTTTTTTAATTAAAATTTAAGCGCGATTATATTATTGCGCGGCAAAAGTATGAGCGATTATATTATTACGATGTAAAAGTATACGCGATTTTTATTTTCGCGATATTAGTTTACGCGGTAAATGTTTTCGCAGTAATAATTTTTCGCGGTAATTACTTTTTCGCGGTGAAACCTTCACGGTTAAATCATTGCGCGATAAATGTTTTCGCGGTAAATGTTTTCGCAGTAAAAGTTTCGCAGTAAATTTTTCGGCAAAATCTCCTAGATCCAAATGTTTTTACTGTATTTCTCAATAAAGCATCCAGGTTTAAAAATAAAAGAGCTGTAAAATAATGGAGCTAAGCCACCTATTTGCATAATTTAGTTTTTGAATTCCTTTTCTTAGATCCCAAGATTTGCATATTAAACAGTTTTTTCTTCGGATATAACTACTCGGTACTTTTGAATATTTATGAATATTTTTGTTCAAATCCATTATCTCTTTCTCCTTTTACTAATCGAGGAATTATGAGAGATAATAATAAAACTTGATTATCTGCCGAGATAAAATTTAATATAAAATTTTCTATTCTCTGGTATTATTTGATCAACCCTTGACTTTCAAGTTCTTTGCAAATATTTAATGAAAAAAAACCCTTTTTTATTTAAATTCAAATTAAAATATTCTACGTAAAATAAAATTTTCATCTTTTATATTCGTTAGTTAAAATAGGTAGTAATTTTATTAAAATTTTAAAAGTAAGATCAAACTAATATAAAGAAAAAAGTTATCATGTTATGTCATAATTACCAAAATTAAAATAATAATAAATCATAACTGCTCTTTTCAAAGTATTTCAACTAAAAAGTAACTCTTTTTGTACTTTTGAATAATACATAAATCTAGTGTTCTGGTAGCCCTTCTTGTACTTTTGAATATTTTAAAAGTCTAATTTTCCGGTACTATGATGTAGATAGATTTAGAACATCAAAAAACTAATTACTAAGAATTAGTAATTAGTAAACTAATTACTAAGATATATTTTAAGTAAAAATTGTACCTAACCATAAATTGTCTAAATTAATTAACGGACAACTGCATTTATTATTAAAACTTTCATAGTTTATCATCAAAGATAAACATTTCATTAATCTACTTGTATAATAGTCAGTTTTCAATCAAAAGTTACAATACAATACAATATAAGTGGGGTTGTGAGGCATGGTACTGCCTTTCAAATCACTGCGACCAATGAGATCTATTGTGAATCCCCTTTGCAATTTAGTCCACATCAAACTTTAGGCTTCCAAAGAAGCCTAAGAGTTTTTTGGGGGCTACTTGGGATATATCTGCAGGTCTTGGGTATACCTGTTCTAGATATTGTAGCCTTTTGCGAGCAATGACTTCGCAGAAGCACATAATGTGTTCGGCCGTTTTTGGTGCTTTTGAGCATAGACGGCAAATGTCGATTTCAGATTTTCCCATTTTTTTAAGATGCTATCTAAACGGGCAGTGTCCGGTTAACAGGTCTTTAGGTCCACCTTGCTGAGATCGAGTAACTTTCTTGTTCGTTCAGGTTCATATTTTATGAATATTTTGGCCTCTTAAGTTTTGGTCTTTCCAATATCGAGTTTTGATTTTGGTTTCCCATTGCTTAATTGCCTCTACCTGATGGCTTTTGATAAAGCCACAGAAAGGTTCAGGGCCCATAAATTGAGTGCATGCTCCCTCTCTCCCGAGAGAGTCCACAGCCTCATTGCCTTCAACACCCTCTTGTCCTGGCACCCACGTCAAGGAAACCTTGTTGGTTTCTGCCAGTTGTTTAAGGGTTTCGTAGCATTCCCAGGCAAGCTTTGACCCAAATGCACATGAACTTAGTACCTTTAAAGCTGCTTGTCTATCCGAGAATATGCATATTTTTTGCCCTCTTTTGCCCTTATTCAGGCATTCTTGAGCACAAATATTTATGGCGTATGTTTCCGCCTGGAAAATGGATGGAGTTTTCCCCATTGGTATCGATAGTTGGCATCTCGGCCCATGTATGCCCGCACCAACTCCTGACTCCATTTTGGACCCATTTGTAACCGATCGTCCCATTTTCCATTTCTGGTCCTCCTGATGTCCAAGTTCAATCAAAAGTTAAAACTGATTCCATTAAAATTAAATTTAGTAATACAATTCATTTTGGATTAGAATAAGTAAATGAAATAGTTTATTGAAATTAATTATATGAAAAGTAAAAGAGAAACATTAATATTTCCATATTATTTTTTTTTAGTTCTTAATTTAACTGTATTTTTTTTCCAGGTGGACTCATTGAACACATATGTGCCGATACGGATGAAGAAATATTACCTGACAGAAGTACCTTGATACGTGGTGCAAGATGTCTTTTAGGGGCCATTACTAGAGTATTGTTATTAGCAGATATTGTTGTTGTCAAACAACTCCTGTTAGCCAAAGATAAGGTCAGTGTTAGAAATAATTTTAGTTAAGGTACCTTGCTTTTCAAATATTCCCTATTAGTCCAGTCAAATAGAGAAAAATTCCTATCTTAAATTGCAATAAATGTACAGTTGAATCCGAAAAAAAAAACAAGATTGAAAATTTAGTTGCGTAAATTCAATAATTACAATACAAACAAAGCCGTTGTCATGTTGACAATATTTGTCAAAATTACTTATAATAATTATAAAGTAATTAGAAATGCGTTAAGAAATGTTAAGAAATCTCAAACTATTAGTATATTGGAATCAGGATGTAAGGAAGTGATTGTGGCTAGTGATCTCTATAGAGACCTTTAATTGTGGCAAGGTTATTTAGTGTTTCGGAGAGTTGTGTTAAGATCATGGAAAAAAGAATAATGGTTAAGATTGAAGAAAAAATAGATGGGGAAGGAAAGGGCGTGCAGAGTCGGAAAGAAAGAAGATATCAAATGAAATACAGGATGAAAATTTACTTAATTATTTGAGAGAATACCATTTACAAGAAGCGGTGCATGCTATAAAATACAAATTTTCCTGGGTCAAAAACCATCGCCCGTCGCCGCATCGATAGTTCCAAGATTAAAAAACCTCCGGAAAAACCTTTTTTTAAACGAAAATCACAATTTTTATAAATTATATGTTTGGTTAGTAAATTTTACTTTTTCATAAATTTTACTAAATATTGTGTTTTAATTTTTGATTTGATTAAATATTCTAAATGTTTTTTCAGTTTATTATTTATTATTATTATTTTTTAAATGTTCGACATTATTCGCATGCATTTTCTGTAATAAACTTTGAAAAAACTGACAATTAATTGTCAAATTAATATAACCTATTTCTTAAAATCTTACTTAAATATAAAATAATTAGTAAACTTGACATTTTAGCATATTTAAATCTTGCGTTTTTTGTGGGTCCAACTGTACATGGCCTAATATTTTAAAGGGTGGTACTGAATAATAACAGAACACTCCTGTTTCACCCGGCGATTTGCGTAAGGGTTGTCCGCTATCTTGAATTTTAGGGGTGAGTGAGGTTATCTCGCTAAATATGCATCTTACGATAAAAATGCAAATAACCAATTTTGTTGGGGAGAAAATTTCCAATAATTTTTGTTTGGATATTTTTTTAATATATTAATAACAACCGAGTTATAACTATTCAAAAATTGCTATGTTGGGAGTGAAATTGGTTTTTTCGATTTTTTAGCCAAATTATTCATTGGAGTATAAAGCAAGTATAAAGCAAACTTAAAAAAAAATTAAGTCAGATGTTACCCACCCTAAAAGGACCATCCCGTATATTTTAAAATATTTTTAAAATGTGCCTTTTTTAAAACCATACAACTTTTCCCTTTAAAGTTTTTCTCTAAAGTGGATACTTTACTCTATATCGACCGACTCGGCTTCGTTGAAACACCCTGTATAGCCACAATGGTTGACATACCTAAAAATATGTTAAGCAGTTATAACAAAAAAAAAATCATTTTTTACAATTGCGTAGAAAGTAGGTTCTTTTAAGTCAAATTAGCGATACTAAAGTTATTTTTTTTTTTGCTCTCCAAGGGGAGAGGCATAACTTTCTGCCTAAAAAACTTTGAATTATTATTTTTTTTTTCGTAAACTTAAAAACCGTCAAATAGATGTATCAATTATGAATATATAACTAATATATTAGTTCAACAGACAAGGTGATCGATCCCACCAACAATACTTAAAATTAATATTAGTCCTTATTTTTCAAAATTTGTAATTTTAAACCGTTTGGACTTTTTGTAGATTTTTTTTTTAATCAGTCGTGGAAAAAGTAATACGTGTGTTTTAAGATTGAAGCGCCATTATTGTTTTTACGTGTTTGGTGGTTTAGGTTGGGCTTTAGCTGAAAAACGATAAACAAGTAGAATTCAACCGCTTTGTGCGGTTAATACGCAATGTGCCTCCTTTCTAAGTAAGCAGCTCAAGGAACATCCATAAAAGAAAAGAAAAACATAATAAAAAATATCGTTAACGTTAAACTACACTACCAAACACAACCTTATCATTCTAAATTGTGAAGTAAAGAAAAACTATGCTCTTAATCCAAAGCTTTAACTTTAAAGCACTTGCGAACTTCTTCTTATCGGCAGTGAAAGTTTCCAAAATTAATGAAGCGTACATATTCCAATACATGTTTTCTATTTTAGGTATCGCACAGTTTAGATAGGTTAGAATCTGTAAACAATTTTACTGAATTTGTTAAGGCGTTCAGTCAATTTGGTGCTGAAATGGTGGAGTTAGCACATTTGACTGGCGACAGACAAAACGATCTGAAGGACGAGAGGAGGCGAGCACAAATGGCAGCTGCAAGGCAAGTTCTCGAAAGATCAACAATGATGTTACTAACGTCGAGTAAAGTAAGTATATTGAGAATATTATCTATAAGAAATTTAAGAAATCCTTTGTTTTATGCATGCAAATGACGGAAATAGTATACCTATTCTATAACTAGTATGGAATAGTTAATTTACATAACATACGAGCCGGGAGCGCGGAATAAATTTTTCATCGTATTATAGACTATACTTTTTCTTCGACTAAATGGCTTTAAACTACAGATAAGGTTAAATACAATGTTTCTTCTCACTAGATATTGTAAATGCAACAAAACACATATTTTTAATAATGCACTTAATATTATTCATATTGACAATACCCAACAAATTCTTTGTAATTTACCTATGGAAATAAATTTTATTTATTTATTCACTAATTTTATCAAATTAGTACTTAAAAAAGATTTGTATTTGATTTTACCACCTATTTACAAATTAAAATGCAAAAATTGAAGGTATGCCAGATTGTTGTCATATATCATGGTTTAACTAATCAACAATAAATGAAGCAGTTTTATTTTTTTTTAACTAAATTGATTAATTATATTAAGAAAAACTAATAAATTTTATGTAATTTTAACGCAAAACTTTAAACGCATTAAATTATTCAATATTTTATGGTAATATATTATATTATATTATAATAATTATTTGTAATAACACCGACCACCAAAAAAACGTCAATTACAATACAATACAATACAATATAAGTGGGGTTGTTAGGCAAGGTACTGCCTTTCAAATCACTGCGACCAATGAGTTCTATTGTGAATCCCCTTTGCAATTTAGTCCACATCAAACTTTAGGTTCCAAAGAAGCCTAAGAGTTTTTTGGGGCTACTTGGGATATATCTGCAGGTCTTGGGTATACCTGTTCTGGATATTGTACCCTTTTGCGAGCAATGGCTTCGCAGAAGCACATAATGTGTTCGGCCGTTTCTGGTGCTTCTGAGCATAGACGGCAAATGTCGATTTCAGATTTTCCCATTTTTTAAGATGATATCTTAACGGGGAGTGTCCGGTTAATAGCCCTGTATAGGTCTTTAGGTTCGTCTTGCTGAGATCGAGTATCTTTCTTGTTCGTTCAGGTTCATATTTTATGAATATTTTGGCTTGTCTTAAGTTTTGGTCTTTCCAATATCGAGTTTTGATTTTGGTTTCCCATTCCTTAATTGCCTCTACCTGATGGCTTTTGTTAAAGCCACAGAAAGGTTCAGGGTCAATAAATTGAATGCATGCTCCCTCTCTCGCGAAAGAGTCCACAGCCTCATTGCCTTCAACACCCTCGTGTCCTGGCACCCACATCAAGGAAACCTTGTTGATTTCTGCCAGTTGTTTGAGGGTTTCGTAGCATTCCCAGGCAAGCTTTGACCCAAATGCACATGAACTTAGTGCCTTTAAAGCTGCTTGGCTATCCGAGAATATGCATATTTTTGCCCTCTTTTGCCCTTATTTAGGCATTCTTGAGCGCAAATTTTTATGGCGTATGTTTCCGCCTAGAAAATTGATGGAGTTTTCCCCACTGGTAAAAAATGTCAATTACTTTTAACCAGACTATATTTTAAGACCTAGGAAAAAATGATTGTCGTTATAATTACTCTCATTTTACACCTAAAATTATGTTGTTTTCAGTTTTAGAAAGATAAATCATTTGGGATTCCATGAATCCAATTCCTACGAGTAACCAAACCATCAGAATTTTATTTAAACTAATACTACTTAGTTTAAATAAAATTGTGATTTTTGGGGTAAAATACTTAAATCAATTTATTAAAATTAAGGGAGGATTGGTGTAGTGGACTACCGCGTCGTACTTAACGAGTTTACTACCCAAATAGCGTAAGTTCGATTCTTACCGACGCCGATTTACCTTTTTCAGTTAATTAATAATTGAAATTTGGCGAAGGCGTAAGTGAAGCGGACACTCCCTATAAATTGGTTCGAAAGTCAATTAAAGCCGGTGGTTCCCCCTACTACTAGCCCACACAAGTCCTGGACTTAGGGGATGCTTAATTAAGTAGAATAGTACGAGGTTAAACAAAAATGTAATGTAAAATTTGTTTTAACGTCGTATGGTGCCTATCAAAAATCATGTCAGTATTGGATTGAAAAAAATATTGTATGTAAGATGATGAAAGATCTGTACATATGTATCACAGCTGCGTTAATCAAGAAGATATTTCTTAAAATCGGGACTGCAAAATTTGGAAACCTACACTTAAAGAAGCACATGCAAGAAAATTGCTTTTCATTTTCGGACTCTTGTCGTTATTATATTATTACAGCGCCTGCACTAGAAAAATATTATACGGTAGTTTCGAATTTCCAAAAAAAAAATCAAAAATCGTTCTAGACTAAAAATTTTGGATATAAATTTGTTTCATGAAAAAATAAGCATTTTTTTTTTTGAAATGTCCGTCTGATGTCACGATTTTTGTAGGCACGATAATCAAGAACGAATAATCCGATCGACTTGAAGTTTTCAGGAAAAATTAAGTTTTATATTGTTTTAGAAAGTAATCCTCCCAAAATACAAAAAAGTTATGTGGGGTTAAACTTAAAAAAAAAAAACGAAAAAGCTGAAAGAAAATTCCGATTAACGTAACTTTTTTAGGAAAAATTACTTTTATCCAATACATACAGATAGTAACACAATTACCAGCTTTATTTTAAATAGATAAACTCAATAATAACCTCCGCGTGGCTTTTACATTATTGAGTGGATAATTATTTATTTTACCCACTCAACTGTCACTTGTTAAATTATTTTCTTGTAAATGTCATTAAAATTTTTAATAAAAATATGAATTCCTAAGCTATTTATTGGATAAAAGCTTGTATGGTACTCAGGGGTAAACCGATATTGCCCTCTCGAAAATTAACCTGCTTGGCTGACGCCTCGCTAGGTTAATTTTCTCATGGGCAATATCTTACTTTATCCACTAGTACCATAAATAACTATTATTATAGGGATCAATTCTAACAATTTTGAAAGTAATCCCGCTAAAAACAAAAAACTTATGCGCGGTTAAACTTTTTAAAAAAATAAAAAAAAAAATTTTCAAAATTTTTTTGTTTTTTGCAATTTTGCAATTTTTTTTATTGCAATTTTAAAGAAAATACAAAAAAAAATAATTTTTTTTTCAAGCGTTTTTTTGATTTTTTTTCTCAAAAAGAAAATTAAAAATAAAATAAAAAATTTCAAAACTTTTCTTTATTTTTTTTTGAAAATATATTTTTTTTAAGTTTTTAATAATAATAATATATTTATTGCTTCAAAAAATATACAATTCTTATAGCAAGAGTTTCGATACAAATTTAAATGTATAATGTTTTTTTAAGTATTTGGGAATATGCAATATACCATTTACTGTGAATAGTATATAATGAAATGGGTAGCATTACACATCTTAACGGCTTGTTTTCCGTTTTAGCTTATTTATTTTTTACAAATAATTGTATTATCTATTAGTATATCTTATATTTTTTTCCAGACTTGCCTGAGGCATCCAGAATGCACGTCAGCTAGGGAAAACAGGGATACCGTATTTTGCCAAATGAGGAGAGCCATGGACCTAATACATTTCGTCGTAAAGGACGGAGTGTTAAACAATAGCAGTAGCACCGAACATTGTGTTCAGTCAGCCCACAGAGAAGAGCTGGAGAGCGATAGGGGTACTGCGTATGCCTGCATGAGGCATCTGCAGAATATCTTGGAACAAAGCAAAATTGATATGGGTATGTTGTTATATTACTTAATCAGATTATCTGTCAAATCAATATTATCACAATGCAGTCAGTGTTCAACTTTTAACTTGAATAATATACGGTATATCATACTCTGTATAATAAATGAAAAACCAAAAGTTAAATCCAAATTTACTAAATCCAATAATATTAAAAAAAATTTATAGAGCCTGTATATTTTATCTATTTTTAAAAATTTGGATCGCTGATTTCAAAAGTAAAAGAGAATTATGCAGACTAGTCGATTCTTACGTATTTTGGGTCGCTGAATCTGAATCCGAGGTCAGAATTTAAAAGTTGGCATTCAAAATGGCGGATCCAATATGGCGGATTAGATTTGTTAAAGTTGCTCGGATTTGCTTGAAACTTGGTATCAGGGGGTTTTTGAGGTCGCTAATTACGAATCTAGTGCCAGTTTTTCAAAAATTAAAATGGCGGATCCAATATGGCGGAACAAATTTTTTAAAGTTGCTGGGATTTGCTTGAAGTTGGTACTAGGAGGTTTTTGGGGTCGCTGATTCCAAATCTGGTGCCAGTTTTCCAAAAATTAAAATGGCGGATCCAATATGGCGGATTAGATTTTTTAAAGTTTCTCGGCGATAAGAGGTCTGTAATTTTTTCTTTCCGTCACTTTAAAGTTTAATTTTCTACAAAATGTTGTGTTTAGGTTTTTTTTTAATGTATTAAAATTGTAGCTTGGTTACTTGGAGTAAAAAACAGAAGACATGACTATAAAATATATCAAAATATTAAAATATTATAAGCCGACCCCGGTAGCGCAATGGTTGTGTGTTTGATTACGGATCCTGGGGTTGTGGGTTCGAGCCCCACATAGAGCATGGATGTATAGTGGTGTAAATAGTCGGTAGATGGAACTACGATGACTAACTGTAATGTGGGTTGCAGGTATAACTGTAAACACATTTCAGGGTGGATGCGAGTTCTGTTGAGGACCGTGCTTCGGAGGGCACGTAAAGATGGCGGTCCCGTCAATTAGGCCATAGCAGCGAAAAACGACGTTAAACAGTAAAACAAACAAACAAAATATTATAATTTTAAACATGGTGAAAACTGTAATGCCAACCCGAAACAAAAATCCCTAAATCAGTCATCAATTTAAATGTTAGTTTTTTAAAACTTTAGAGCAAAATATAAAAAATTGTATAAAGCACTCGTTTCATAACACGTTTTTAGCGCACTAGTACTTTAGAAAACTCGCCGCAAGCCGCTTGTTTTCTAAACGTAGTAATGCGCTAAAAACGTATGTTATGAAACTAGTACTTTAATATACTATTATAATTTCAGATCCATTAAGCCAAGAAACTCTTCCAGCCGCCTTGGATGCTGTCTTAGAACGAACTCAGGATTTCACTGATAGTGCCTATACCAGTCATGAACATAGGGAAGCCATTTTAGAATGTAGTGAGAGATTAAAAGCTGAATTGGATCACCTTTTAGGGCTTTATGCTAATGTAGTAAGTATTTTCTGCCATTTAAATTGGATTATAATACGTATAATTTATGAATTTGAATATTACAAAGTTTTTAAGCTCATTAAATAATAAGTACCTTATTTTTGTAAAGCTTGTTTTTATTGCACTTTGCTGTCTCAAAAGACCCGTAAAACTCTTCACACTCACGAGATAAAAGAGTATTTCCTAAATTTTCAAAAATTACGCTTAACGTTAATTAAACTATAAGGAAATTGCACTGCTCTACTACAGAATTTTCACAATCAATGATAAAACCCCCAACCAAAATACATAGCATGCTATTTCACGCTTTTTTGCGGCATATATTGGTATGGTGGTATTGTGGCGCCATCTAATGTTGCACAAAAGTACTACATTTGGTGTTAGCAGACCTGTAATCTGATAATGCCACTAAAACGCGTGAAATAGCAGCTATAACTATGTCATTTTGTTTGGGGATTTTCTCATTGATCTAAGAAAATTGCATTTTTCAACAAAAAAAAATGTAAATTCAACATTCAATTTTGGTTTTTTTTTTTAATTAAAAATTATATGGTCAAAAATAAAATTCAATGAGCTCTAAAATGATGTATCACACGACCCCCTTTTTATTTAAAAAAATATTCTCCCTTTCTTCCCTGCCTTGATTGTGCAAACATACTAAATACATACCAAAAATTATTTGGGTTGGTTTATTTACGTTTTACAAATTTCAAGTTAATATCCTAAACCGTTCAAAAGTTAAAGGGGGGCAGACTTCAGACACGCACTGTATAACAAAAAAATATATTATGCACATAATTTTGCTTCGTTCTGTTATGCTGCGTTATATATTATGCATGTAACATAAATCTAAATAATACATTCGGAACGTATGACGTTTTATAGCGGCAAATGTCAGCAAAACGAAGTAAATTTTATTTATTTTTTGGTAATATATACTTTTATGTTGCTCATTTTGTGTCTTTTATAAACTGAACATGTCAATAGTTACCTACAAAAGTTTATTAGAGCATATACAGCCTGTTTAAAATTATACAAAACGAAGAAAACAAAGATTTAGGCTGACGTGATTTATTTTAAATTGAAACAGCGCATCGGACAGTCCGTCTCCCCACTAAAATCAAGTCGGCCTTGATCTAATCGTTTTATCAGTATTCTCTGTATTGTATAATCTCAAACACATGGTATATTTTTTTCGTAACAGAGCGGTAACTTAGGCAAAATGAGATAAAACCGCGGTTTTATCAGTTTTGTCCTCGCGTGGACAAAACTGAAATTTTGGTACTAATTTTGAACGCTTGAAGGCCCCAAAATGTAAAATAGTATAACTAGTATAACTAGTATGGAATAGACAATATTCCGCGCGAGCGGAAAGTTTGTCTTGCGAGCCGGCAGGCGAGTATGACGGTCCCGCGAGCGCGGAATGACTAATCCATACGTGTTATAGACTATACGTTTTCTTCGACTGCAAATATGAATGTATGACTTTAAACTGCGGACAAGGTTAAAAACAATGTTTTTTGTGACTCGACATTGTAAATACAATAAAACACATATTTTTAAATAAAGCAATTAATGTTATTTAATAATTTTATCAAATCAGTTGTTAAAAAAGATTTTTATTTAATTTTAGCACATATTTACAAATTATAATGCAAAAATTGAAAGTTATGTCAGTTTGTTGTGATATATAGCAGTTTTAATTTTTTGAACTAAATTGATAAAAAACTGGTCAAATATTAAGAAAAACTAATAAACTTTATGTAATTTTAACGCAAAACTTTAAATTGCTTTAATTATTCAATATTTCATGGTAAAATATATAAATATTTTTGCTAATTTTGCTACAGTTTTCTTTACTTTTATAAACAAGAGATGGCACTACATGTGCTCATTCTAACACTTACGGAATATTCATACCATATCTAGAGCTAGAATGAATTCATTATGTGTTTGATAAGTGTGTGTATTTGCTTACATTCTAGAGCAGTCGTAGAAAAAAATGTTTACCGCTATATCCATAGAAAATAAAGTCATAAACATTATTCATTATATTAATCAATGATTAATGTTACTTTTTTATGAGAAAGTACTCTCGCTCATTCGAGACCGATTTTTTTTTGTTGCAGACCGGTTATGAGGGTTCAGCGAATTGTCCCGAAATAGAAAACGCCGTTCAAGACTGTATAAATTCCGCAAGAGACTTGAATAAACATTTAGCACATGCTGCCATTAATCAGGCTCAAGAATTGAGCACTGCAACTAAGCAAGGACTAGAATTAGTTACCGCAATCCGACAACAGGCGCTTATGTCTGAAATTGATAGATTGCACCATACCTCAAATGCCTTTCAAGATTCGATAGACCATATACTAGAGGTAATTATAACACTGTGCGACAGAAAATTTAAGCAAGAGATCTGTCAACATCAGTCGTTAATTTAGGACCACTATAGTCAAGTCCCCAAGGGGATTCGCTACTACTAGGTCATTTAAGCGATTTTTTTTAATTTAAATTTTTCAGCTCAAGACCCAGTATGCTAAAGCCTAAGATATTAATTTTTTAATTGTATTTTTCTCGTAAACAGTAAGTCTTAGATTATTACATCATGAACTTTTTTATATATTTTTATGTATAGGATCATATTTAAACTAAAAAACAGCAAAAAAGTCACGCTGAAAAAAGAATTGGGCAAAAAAGTGCTTGGGCCTTCCCGTTTGGCCCGCCCCTGGCTAAAATTACCACATAAATATAGTATATATTAATATGCCCTTTTGATATAAAAACACATGCATAATTAACGTAACTTTATTATAAGAATTATTTTAATAGTATAATACAAAAAAATAATAAAAAATCCAGTACTTACTGTACTTTACACTAGAGGGTTTATGTCAAAAGTTTAACTTTTAAAATCTCTTGTCAGAATGATATGATGTTGTAAAGTTTACGATTTCAATGCCTCCCTTGATAAAACCTATTAATGCTTTTTAAAAAATTTGACAGATCTGGCCATGGAAACAAGTCACTTCTGGCGTTTGCAGAAATATTTCCAATATTGATTTTTTAAAGGATGCCATGTCTATTTTAGTATTTCTTATATTTTTTGTTAAAGTTTAAATATATATTTTTAGGATCTAGATGGTATATTTTTATATATCATAGAAATATATACATATATTTTATGTTTTCATTTAACCTCGATATTTACAATTTCCAATAGAAAATTTACAGTACAAATATCATGTGTTCTATTTTTAGGTTTGTAAACTGCTGAGACATGTGGCAGTATCGGAAACATTACAGGTGTCAGCAAAATTTACCGAAATAAATTTAAGAGTTTACGGTCCTCAGGTTATAACAGCATCCAAATCTCTTTGTTCGCACCCCGGAAGTAAAATCGGGCAGGAAAATTTAGAAGTATTTGCAGACATGTATCAGTGGCTCGTGTCGGACGTCACGACTATAGTCAAGGATGTTCTGGAAGCCAGTCAGTCTAAGCCTGAGAAGCAGGTTTATATGTCTTTGCCAAGGCCTGGTGTAAGTATAAAGTTCATCGAAAATATATGGATGGTATTACGCAATTACATGTTAACCCACATTCTGAAATGACAGTAAATTGTTAATACATTTTTCCTACGATCCCTCATGAAAATGACATTTAGCACACTCTTTTTTCTTCAGAAAACGCCATATATCACACTTGATAATTTTAAATCACCCAAGTTTCAGAAATATTCCAATATGGATGTCATAGGACCGCCATGTTGTTTTTTTTGAACAATGGCTCCTGTGGTGACAACTTTATTGCAAGTATCAACTTGTGATATATCAATGAAAAGAGAATTTAAAGCCCAATTCAAAAATGTAAACAAATTTATAGGGTTCCATTTAAAAATGAAAAGTTGGTATCACCTCCGCTTAGACCGGAATTGATATTTTTTATAATGACCATGTCAAAACGGGGGTATTTACGGTTCATACAAGCTCTGTAAATTTTTAAAAGTTATATTTTATAGTTACGAAGATAATTCGTGGCCAATACTTCTTTTGACACCCGGTATTGCTTTCCCATCCTGAAAATTTTCAAAACTTCGTGCAAAAATGTTAATTTTTTTTGCGTATTTTTGGGTTTTGTGACGTTTTATGTCGATATAAATCAATTTTAAGAGACTTGAAATTTCGCATACAGGTATGTTACCAAAAGTTCTCGCTCGGAATTGTTTTTGATAAACATTGGTGTGGGGCAAGGGGGAATGGGGAAAATACAATATTTTTCACAAACATTGAAAAATTTTATAGAGGTTTTTGAGGTTACTATAATTGAATCTGATAATAAAAAATTTCTATCTGCACTCCTACGGGGGTGAGGGGGTAAATATTTTTAAATGTTGTTAGTATTTTCGTCAAAGTTGGTATATAGGGGTTTTTGGTGTCGACGAAACTGAATCTGATAATAATTTCTTTCTAAATCAACCCCCTGAGGGGCGGGGGTAGTTTTCGTAAAAATTGGTATATAGGGTCCTAGGGGTTTTTGAGGTAGCTAAACGTAAATCTGATAATAAAAAAAATTCTAAATCCACCACCTGAAGGATGCGGCGTAGTTTTAGTGAAAATTTGTAATTGGGGTTTTTGATGTTGCTTAAAGTAAATCTGATAATAAAAAATCCGTGTGGAGGTGAAAAATGGGAAAGCGATTTTACTGAGCAGTGTATTTTTCTTTTGGTGGCGCTGAAAACGAATATGACTATGACAAACCCCCAAAATACCTCGCACCCTTCCTATGTAAAATTGGTTTTATTTAGACACGGCTAAATTTTGTATATGTTATAGTTCTTGGCATTTTAATCATAAGTTTCCAAGGGCACAACTCCCAAAAATGAGTAGTTTATATGCGAAAACCTGGGTGCACCGATCTTATGGCAAACTTGTTTCGGTCCGATTTAGCTGAATCATATGACCCCATATGTTCTCTACTTTCTTTTCAAAAGGGGTTGCGGGCACAACTCCCAAAATTCAATTCAGGGCTAGAAAACTTTAAAGATCTCGAGCTCGTCTAGTATTCTTTTTTGCAGTTTTTTAAAGTAACTAATCATTACCCCTGACATCAGTGAGCTTTTTCCCGAGCAAATAAGTTTTTAGCACACAAAAATACGTGAGAAAAATATAGTCGGGTTTACCCTTTAGGGAGCAAGAGGTTGTGTTAGGCTAATTTTAAAAATTGCGTTTTATTAAAATGGGTATTTTTAGAACAAAACAACTTTTATTTTATTAAATATGTTGTTCAATAACTATTTTGGCATTGCTTGCTGTTACTAAGTTAAATATGAAATAAACTATATTTTCTTGCACAAAGTTTATAAAGTAAATATACATATATCTTAGTACTGACAATTATATTTTAACCTTTTTCATTGAATTAAAAAAAAAATGCTTTTTTTCATGTTTTGACTCGGGTGCGTAAAGTTAGTGTTTTTTGTGGACCACTGGGATAATATCTTCCCACCTATTACCGAATTAGTGGCATGCGTATGTCGCAGAGTCTTTAATATATGTCAGCATTACACTAATAATTTAAAATAACTAAGGGAATAGTTTTCATCGCTGGGCACAGGTTTGGAATGAATATAAAGTTGGTGGGAAGATACTATCCCAAAGACACCTAAAGGGTTAAGAGATTTTATTACTTTTTTGTGGACCTGTCTTATATTAAAGTAATTATTTCTTATCTTTAATTTATTTTTTAGAAACATGGTACTACAACAAAGCCGTTAAAGTCAGTTAGGTTGGACGTAGAAGAACAAGAAAAAATTGCAAAATCTGGTTTGGAAATGAAACTTATCAGCAGCGAAATGGATGCTGAGACAGACAAATGGCAGGAAAGTAATAGTAATAACCAACAACTGGAGGTAAGATTGCAGTTTAGCCTAAAATAATTTATCTATTATAAAAAATGCTAACTCACTTCAGCAATCAACGCCCAGTCCAAACCCCTGTACCTAGAAACTTGATATTTGGACAGTTTGTTCCTTTTATGATGTAAGCACCTACTAAGAAGCGATTTTTCGAAATTCAACCCTTAAGGGGGTGAAACGCGGGTTAAAAGGGTTTTTAAAGTGTGCGTCTTTCAGAGATATCTTAATCTAGAATCTTCATATTCGGCAAAAATGTTCTTTATCGAAATCGAAAAGATTCGTGTTTTAGGATTTTTCGATATTCGACCCCATAAGGTGGTAAAAATCGTCATATTTAAGTCGTAGGTGATAAATTATGTAAATATTGCCCTTTTTTGGAAAGTTTGCGTATCTAGAATCTTAATATTTGGGAAAAATGTTCTTTATTGATATCGAAAATTATATAGAAAATATTATTGCGGGGAAATTATTAAACAAGATAACTAATTTAAGTTTTTAACTAACCCGTTCAAAGAACGGGCTTCACGGCTAGTTTTAAATAAGATCTATGGATCTAATCCAGTTTTTATAAAGGTCTATTAGATTAAATCCACTTTTTACTTTCGATCAGTCTCGGAGAAAAAGTATTGTTACAGCGAAAAAAAAAAGTTTTTCAGATTTTGATGTACCTATTCTGCCCTGATAAAGTAAAGGACAGTAAGTGACATAACAATAACAGCGTTTTCAAAATATTACATTGGGGTTGACGTGAAAACGCCGCTATGCGACAATTGTTACTGCCTGCCCTGTACTTGATCAGGGCAGTATTTATGTACTGATTTTTGTTGTCAAGACAATACAGGATTGCGTAGATGGTTTCTTAGTTTTTCTTTACTCTTATAATAACAAAATAATAAAAACTTTAAGTGCAGTGGAACCGTACATTTTTTCAGTTTATTACAGCACTCATAAAGCTTTAAAGGCTCATGGCTTCAATCTCTTTCGATGCTAGTTTCCATCTTTTTATATCTATCTTTTGTTACGGGTTTCAACCAATTCTTTTTTGAATGATTGCTTCTTTTACTTTTTCCAAGGAAAGTCTTGCGTCAGTAAAAAAAATTGAATTTTTTTTATTGTTTTTTTTTACGTTTCTGGACTTTTTATATCCAAAACATATGATTTCAGTCAAAACAAAATTCTGTCTGTTGGTCTGTGTGTCCGGGAAATTTGTGACCACGATAATTTAAAAACGCTTGGGGCTAAAGACTTCAAATTTGGACTATAGGTTGATTATCGAAAGTTCTAGTCTGGGATTGTTTTTGGTAAAAATTGGGGCAAGGGGGTAAAATGGAGTAAAAACATTTTTTTTTTCAGAAATATTTTTTTTTTTCAATTTATTTTTCGTTTTACAAAAAAAGAAAATTTTTTTGAAAAACAAAAAAAAATTTGAAAAACTTTTATTTTTTTTTAATTTTTTTATTATTTTTCAATTTATTTTTCGTTTTACGAAAAAAGAAAAAAATTTTGAAAAACTTGAAAAATTCAGCAAAAAAAATTTTTTTTTTGTTTTTGATTTTAATGAACCTAGGCCTATATGGGAAAGTATTATTTTGTCGGCAGCAGTATTTTCTACGATTTTTGTTATTATATTTTGTTTCAGGAAAATAATGACATAGTAAAGAGAGCAAAGAATATGTCCTCAATGGCTTTTTCAATGTACCAATTTACTAAAGGCGAGGGAGCCTTAAAAACTACTCAGGATCTTTTTACACAGGCTGAATATTTTGCTGAAGAGGCCAATAGATTATACAAAGTTATTAGGCAATTTAGTTATCAGGTAAGAAATAGCACATTATCCCAGATAGCACAGGTTTATACATATATACATCCCCAGGATATACGATTTCGTCTTTAGATATCCGTAGGACATTCTCAGGATATACTTTGTTACTAAACGGGAAGGTATGTTCTGAGGATATACTGTACGTCTGTCCCAAAGATAGCTACTAATTATGTACAACTGTCCCCGACAAAAGTGGCTATCAAATAGTATTGCTTTTATTATTTTTTTTATGAAATATTAATATTAGCACATAGGTGCAAGTTATTTAAATTTAAGCTAATAGTTTCACAAAACAATAATAAAAGCAATACTACTTGATAGCTTTTTTCGGGGATATTTGTACATAACTTACTTATCTACGAAATATATTTCCTTTTTCCCTCAGAGAGGGGTAATACTCACGAAATTGTCCAACAGAGGAAAACACAATATAAATATTTAATAATAATTACCGTGGAAAAACTTATACCCAGAGACATCCGAAAGAACATCCCCTCGGGACGTCACTGGGATGTACAAAGGACATACCGTATATACTTGGGATATACGGGCAGTGTATCCTCAGGATATACCTTTTGGGATATAACAAGACTAATGTCCCGGGACATGGGACATTGAGAGGATATCCGGGGGATATTGTGTGATATATGGGATTATACTAGGGGGGAAAGTAAAACTTTTGCCTGTCGAATTTATTGACCAATAAATTCGACCAGTAGCATTTGGACATTTTGGACATTTTTGTTAATATATTTTTTCCATGAAAAAATTACACCATTTTACTTTATTTTTACTATACGGGGTTATTCAGATAGGGTCATTAATTTTAAGGGGTGATTCTTTATTAAAAAATATGAAAAAAGTTCCGATACACATGTCTAAAAATGAAATGAAAGTGGTTAAAAAAATCGATTTTTATGTAACTCAGTAACCCTTTGAAACACAGCAACGAGGTTATGAATGTTAACTAATCTTAATAAGGCCCATCTTCTTAAGTTACAAAGAAAAAAGTTTGAGACAAAAAACTGATAAGGCGCCCCCGTTTTGCACACCCGTGATTAAAATAAGTACATGAAGATAGCATAACAAGATTAGTATTAAGATTAGTTTACATTCAAAACATTGTTGCTGTATTTCAACGGGTTCCTGAGTTATTAAATAAAAACCGATTTTTTTAGCCACTTTCAAAGCGGTTTAGCTCCCTTACGACGCAATTTTAGACATATATTTATAGGAACTTTTTTTCATATTTTCCAATGTAGAATCACCCCTTAAGATTAATGACCCTATTTTTGAATAACCCTGTATTATAGTTTTTTAATAAATAATTTTCTTTATGTCACAATATTAACTTTTTTGATGATATACTCTTGTGATTTATATACCGGATGTTTCAGGAAGGTGGTTCACCCCCATTAATTTTTTTAGGTAGGTTGTAAAATTTGCAGGAGCTACATTATGTATAATTTAGGACTTTTTTAGATAGTTAGAAATTTTTTGACACATCCGGTTTTACCAGAAATTAATCGAACTTTCAATTTTTAAATTAAATACCCTGTATATTTTTACATATTTTGATTCATAAATCAATTCTGAGAACAAGCATGTCACTTGTCAATGTTATTTAAATTTTTATTTTAAATGTTTAGTGCCACATTCTTCCAAACAAACTATTAATGTGTGGTATCAAAATTTAAATAAAAAATGACATCGCCTGTCAAAAACTGACAAGTGACACGTTCTTGTTCTCAAAATTGATTTCTGAATCAAAGTATATAAAAAATATACAGGGTCCGGCCCGTAACTGGGGGGGGGGGGTTCTAGGGGATGTGAGTAATCTAAATTGATTTAATTTATTATTAAAATAACCTTTTTTCTATACCCATTTGTTTCTAAAATATCGCAGCTAAAAATTTCGCTAATGGCTATTTTTTTGCTATTCTTAATCTGGGGTATTTTAGAAACAAATAAAAATAGAATTTTTTTTTTGGAAAAATAGGCAATATTTTTTTAATTTACCTATTTATATGAACTTTAGAATTTTTTTATCTACCATTTTTCGAATCAGAAAAAAAAATCGCAATTTTTTTTTAACTGATTTTAGATCAAAAATAAGATTTTTATGAAACAATTTCTCAATTTTTAAATTTTTAGTTGGGAAATATTTGCTCTTTAAATATGTCAAAAAATCCTAAATTACACATAATGCAGCTTCTGCAAATTTTACGATCCCACCTGAAAAAGTAAAGATTTAAGGGGGTGAACCACCTTCCTGAAACACCCAGTATAGCATAATATGATAGTTATTCACACTAAAGAAAATGTGTATTTAACTTGATGTTACTTACTCTTAATCAAAAGTGTTTCTGAAACGTACAATTGTAGGTACAGATATATCTTTTGTTTAACTTTTTAAACATACCTATCTACTGTACGGATCAAAGATAGTTTAAGCAAGGTCATCTAAAAATACATTATTTTTTTTAAGGTTCCTGGAGGTACGGATAAAAAAGGACTATTGGAGTGTTTAGACAAAGTGCCAACTTTTGTGCAAAGGTTGCAATTTACCGTAAAAGACCATACTGTAGGTAAAGCCGCAACTTTTACAAAAGTTGACAACGTTATTCAAGAGACCAAAAATCTTATGAACGTTATTTCTAAGGTAGTTACTACGTGTTTCGAATGTGCCACAAAGGTGAGTTTAATTTATATATTTTTTTTTATATTTTCCAAAATTCCAGATTTTTTGTTTTTTTTACCATTATATTTTCAGAATATAAGGTCGATTCGGGCATAATTATTACTAACTAGACTGAATTAAGAAATTAAAAAATTAAGATAATTAAGAAACATAACCTTAAATTTTATAATAAATTTTCCGTAGTATGCAACAATAAGGTAAATGCCAAATAGATAAAAAGCATGTGTAAATACGACTCAATAAGTAAAAAAAAACAATATCTATTGCGCAGGAAGATTATTACTATATTTGCAGTTGTTGGGAATAAAAATTGTGCTTTAAAACCAACTTATCTCCAAAAGCGCCTTTTATTTTTTTATATAACTACTTTGTTTTTCCTTAACACTGAAAATGTACGAATTTTTAAAATACAGAGGTGTCGCCATCTTCATTTTTATTTTAATACTTGGATAACGATTGTTTTGGCACTAAAGTTTGTGTATTTCAGAATTTCTTTTTATATGGTGTATTTTAAGATTCTATCATTATTTTATGCTATATTTTATACTTTATCTTAATTGTTGCATACCACGGAAAATTTATTATAGAATTTGAGGTTATGTTTCTTAATTTTATTAATTTATTAATTTTCTAATTCAGTTTAGTGTAGTTAGTGATAATTATGCCTGAATCGACCTATAATTCTAAATTAATATCACAGAGTATGAAACCTTCAATTTTTCAAAAGGGCTCGGCCTCCTTAACCGCGCTGAGTTTAAGTGCCAAATTTTTCAAGGATTTTATGGAAAATACAGTGTGTATCAATTATTAATAATTATTATGTTATATTTTATTTTATTTTTATTTATTTATTTTATAAATATAGTATTCTGCACCATTACCACAAAGGGTTCGGGTACCTTGTGCAACATTTGAGGGTACCAATATACCAATACAATTAACACCACAGTCTCTTCATCAGTTAGTCAACTATCATAGTGCTACACTACCCAGATAGCAAAATATATGTTAAAGGTTTTTCTATTTATTAAAATACATAACGTACTAACTCTACTAACGAACTCACCACTAAAAATGTAAGATGTCATTTTTATTTTGTGTTGATTTTTTTTCTAGTCTAACTAAATATATTAAAAATATCTCATATTCTATCATTTACCCAACAAACAATATTAAATCGGCCGGCGGATCAAACGCTGCAGCGCCATGGTCCATTCAGCATAGAAAAAAATAGTAATCTTTTAATTTAAGGTGTCTTTCTACCTTAGAAATTATAACATTAATATTTTTTTTAAACATGTTTTTTATATAGAAAGAAAAAAGATATCATTGTTATGTTTATTTATATTCAAAAAATACAAATAAAATTGTCAAACATTTTGAAACAAAAACGTCCGCCATTTTGTTACTTTTCGGCCAAAAATTTATCTTCTAGTACGGGCTATAGCGACTTTAATACTGAATAATATCCCTTTTTGTTTTTTTTTTCAGTCGATCCAGATAGCCGGAATCATCGCGACCACCGTTTTTTATTTTTTTTTCCAAAAAAAAATTCTGGCCAAAAAATCTTTGAATATAAATTAACTTACCTACAAAATTTTACAATGATATATTTTTTCTTGCTATATAAAAAAATGTTTAAAAAATAGTATATTGTTTTACTAAAAGGAAAAGTGAACCTTTTTTTTTACTAGTCTGTAGAATTTACAGACGTAGCGAAGCGGAGTCCGGTAACTACAGACGAGTAAAAAAAGCACTTTTCCTCTGAGTGAAACATACTATTTTTTCTTCAAGCATCCTATATATATTTTTTAAATATTAATTTTTGAATTTAATTTATTCAGTAATAAAGTATGTTTTTTTTATTAAAATAGGCCAAGGGAACGTTCAAGTATTACGTAACGCAAATTGTACCAAAATTCATACACTTCATACCCCGGTTCTCGCGTTATTATAGATTATAGAGATTTCATATTTTGGCTACCCCCTCTAATAGGGGGTTTGTTAGGGGGGGTAGCCAAAATATTAAATCTTTACAGCCTTGAATAACGCGAGAACCGAGGTACGAAGTGTATGAATTTTGGTACATTTTGCGTTACGTAATACTTGAACGTTCTCCAATAAAACCCTCTAGCTCATTTTAATTTTTTTCGTAGGTTAAATCGTACACTTTTCGCGATTTCGATGGTAACTTGTCTAATGTAGAATTTGTAATTTAGGAGAGATTTGTATGTGTATAAACCATATATTCTTCTTTAATCATTTTTAATCAATTTCACACAAGGTTTTTGCACAGAATCTCGAGTCAACCACCTGTTTACATAATAAACAAACAAGAAGTATGGCTGTCATCAAGGTCAAAGAGTGCTGCCGCCATTGGAGGTTTTGCTAACTAACTTTTTTTTACGCCTTACAACAATGAACTCATTTTTTTACTGTAAAAAATAGATCACTTCTAACTAGTGGGTTCAGTTATAAAATATGAACATGCTTGAAGAAAAAGATTATTTTTATAATTTCTAAGGTAGAAAGACCCCTCAAATTAATAAAATTAAAAGATAAAATATATAATTGTCTTTTTCTAATACCCAATAATAAACATTAAAAACCAAAAAGTTCATTTTGGATTTGGTAATTTAAAAACCGACTTCAGTCAACGTTAGGTATTATTAGACTTTAAACTTAACAAGCTAATGTTGCACCAATGTTATAATAATAATCTCTGAAAATAGTACAAACAAAAATATGGATATTTGGAACGGAACGTAGAAATGAAATTCGTTACAAGGATCCCACAGTGGGCCAAATTGAACTTTTAGAAGGCTAAAATTCTATAAATTTCAGTATTAACTTAAAATAATCTGTTGTCAATGAGAAAAATAGTTTAAAAAATCTAAAGCTTAAGGGGTCAATTTGTAAATTTAAACTTTTCACACACATTTTCATATTTTTCACATTTTGACGCTACGTTTTCGCTCGACCATGCACATTTAATAAAGGCGTGTAAAAATAATATGCAACTTTTTGCGGCCAAATTTAGTATGCTTTCATAGAGTTGTAAATAAGCTATCCGGGAGTTAAAAATTTATTACCGGAATCAACAGGAAATTCCTATGAGGTATCAAACTGTAGATCAAGCAAAATAAAATATTTTGCAAAATTAAAATAAAAGTTAAAATCAAAATTAAAATAATTTCGTTCAAAAAATATAAAGCCAGCGGTTTAAAGTACATAGCTTGATCTTAATAATGTATAGAATAAAAAACTTAATATTACTTTTAAACATCCGTTCTGTTCCACTCAATGCAAATTACAAAAACAGATAATTTTTTTATTTGCTTATTTGCCAACTTTAAGCTGGATAAAAATATAATAATATATAATAGGTAATATTACTTTAATCCGTTTATTTAAAAGTTGGTTTTGCTATTTTTGTCTTGCTAGATTTAAAAAATTCACCACCGTGGATCGTCAAAAAATTTAATTCAATAACAATCAATTTTAAATCAAAATGTATTTTAAGTATTACAATAAATTTTCTAAAGGTGACAAACATAAGTACCTTAATACAACATTAGTGCGATATTAGCTTCTAACATTAAACTGTATATAGTTTACATGTAAAATTTTTTCCCGGAACATTTACACATTGAGGTATCGTGATGTAACCGAAACGTTACATCTCTACCAGAAAAGGTAGTGGTTAAAAAATTAAATTATTTAGAAAATTAACGTATCTTCGAACAAAATATTTATATGAAATTTTTCTCTTACAGTATCTAATAACGGATGATCAGGCATGATACTTACTTAGTAGACGTTTTGTGTTCATGTATTGTGTTAATGTGTTGAAAAATAAGCGTAAGCCTGTACATTTAAGCTTAAAAAGCTTTTCTGAAGCTTTAAATTATAGAGTGTCAGCCTACAAAGCAAAAAGCTTTCTTTGTAAACCATTAATTCAAAAATCCATCATTACTGTCCATGGGCAAGATGACGCGACTGAATATATGCCCAAAAAAAATGCGCAAATACCGGGTGTCCAAAATTTTACTTCCCGGTCAATATCTCCGTTACTTTTAAGATAGAAACCTAATTTAAAAAACATATTAAATGGGATCAAAAGTATTTTTAAATCCCACACCAAAACACACTCCCCCTTAGGGTAAATACAAAGTGTAATGCACAATTAAATTCACTGCTTTCAAAATCACTAAAAAAATTATGTGGGTGCTATTTGAAAGTTTTGGGTACTTCCAAGGGGGTGAGTTAATAGGGTGTGTTTTGGTGTGGGATTTAAAAGTACTTTTGATCCCATTCAATATATATTTTTTTTAATTAAGTTTCTATCTTTAAAAATAACGGAGATATTGACCGGGAAGTAAAATTTGGGACACCCGGTATAACGTGATTCTGCCCAGGGCTATGTCATCGCTTGCGAGATCGCTTGCTACATTTATTAAATACAAAAATAGTTAGGTACCTATAGGCATTTCTAAACGCATTGTTAACAAAAAATGCTAGGCAAAAATATTAAGGAATATTCCTTGTTAAAACGGTTAGAGTAAATTGAAGCTTGCTAAAATTATCCTTAAAGAAGAAATAAATTGTTAGGCTTAAAGGATAACATTTCTCAAAAGTCAAAAATTTGCCGACACCATTTTAGTTGCGTCTGGCTATATTTGATGCGCTGATTTCGAAACCTTTTTCCTTTTTTCTCGATCAGCTCATTTTTTTTTAGATATAACGCAGAGTGTTTTTTTTTACTTATAGTTGTAGTAAAAAAAATAAGGTACAATTATTTTTTTTTGCCGTGCATTGGTTCTTAATTAATAGGGCTCTAAGCCAAAAAAAGTGGATTTTAAATATCTTTATTTATTAAATTAAAAAAATGAGTTTTTTTCGCATTTTTTTTGTTGCTATATTTGAATACAAATTTTATGAATACTAAAGATATGGTCTGATTTTTATAAGCAACACTAACAAAAATGTGAGGTTTATAAAAATTAAAAGTTTTAGATCAAATCCAGTAACGGACAGTTTACGGGGAGTTATTAAAAGCAGAACAACAATAAGCCTTTTCGCATTGGTTACCAAAGTTGTTTGGTATTTACCGTTTGATTTCGAGATGCTTTGGTTACGTGAGGTTGAACCAATTAGTAGTAAAATCTGTGACCGTGCTTTGATAGCGGTTATAGCGTTTTGGTTATCATTCCATCTCTTTTCTAATATATTTTCTCTTTGTTTGGTTTGTTTTGTTTATAAGTGTCACAGCATTGGGTTGGCTTTAATTGTTACCATTTCTTCAATTTCATGCGAGTCCGATTTAAAAAACAAATCATAAACAGCATAAACTTTATAAACTTTTGCTTCGACATAATGAAAAATTCTAACAAAACAACAAACAAAGAGGTTATGTTTACTTGTCAGTGTAACCAACACATTCGAATGCAATTTAAACCAATCTGGTAATGGTAATTACCAAATGTAACCATAACCGCAACTTTGGTAACTAATGCGAAAGGGTTTAATATTTTCAATTATTTAATGTTTATTTGATGTTTTATTAATGTTTTAAATCAAGGAGAGCAAGTTTTTTTTTTATTTTTTTGTTTTGTTTTTTTTCAATATAAATTTAATTTATTGTGTTGCTCTTCTAAACATAAATAAAATATTTCTATATTATTGTTTTTTCTCGATAACCCCCTGGTAAAATCTCTTTGACTGGATTAAATCTAAAACTTTTTTTATTTTTATAAACCGCACTTATGTATTAATACTAATATATTGTGTATAAAAATTAGAGTCGTATCTTTAATATTTACATAAAAAAATTATCAAAATATATCGGAACCTCAGTTCTGAACTGTTACATCTCAAAACATGCTAACATGAGTTTCTACCATCCAATAATTTATAATTTCATATCCACAAAAAAAATTCAATATGGTCTGGTTTCTGAAAAACTGACTTTATTTATTTTTTTTTGTGGTCCTGTGTAAACAATTAAACAATATTTGTAAAAAAAAAACTATATTTTTTTATATTTGGGAGTTATAATTAAACAAATCTTAAAAAGTTTAAAATTTATTTTTCTCAAAACATACTTTACTGTACTGAGGTACCGATATCGAAAAAATGCGAAAAAAATCTTATTTTTTTGAATTTAGAAGCCTATTTAAAACAAACGAATAAATATATTTTAAAACCGCTTTTTTGGCTTAGAGCCCCATTCATTGTGAGCTAATCCACGGCAAAAAATTAATTCGACAAAAAAAAACTTTTTTGTAGAGCAGTGTAATAAATTTACAAGTTCAGGTTTTTTTCTTTAAGGAATTATTTTGCTGTCTTATTTATTCATTATTTTTTAATATGCTTTAAATATCAGGCTTTACCGCTTAATAAAATTAAAATAATTGCAGTTGTAGGAAATATACAAAAAATTATCCCGTATAAAACAATTAGATACGATATTTACTATATAGTATGTCCTGTAAATAATGTAATTAATTTTAAGGAGTGATTATACATAGGAAAATATAACAAAAAGTTTCTATAAATATATGTTTAAAATTCGTCTTAAGGGAGCTAAGCTAGGAACACTAGATCTAGAACAGAAAATAAAATTAAAATGTTCTTATCAGGCGCACCTATTTCTAGATGCGCTGGTAAGGTATTGCGTTTAAAATAATACTTATCTGTTATATCTTCTTTACCTAAAAAATATTATTAGTCAATACCTTACCAAAGTTTAAAAATTTTGCCTAAATAGAGAATTTTCAATAAAATTCTTGATAAATCGTTAAAATAATTAAAGAAATAGGTAATTTTATTTTCTGTTTTAGATTTTTACGATATAAATAGTCATTGAGGCGAAATGGCTCAAATTAATAATACTATAAATATATATACGCCTCAAATAAATTATAGATTCTAACTAGATCTAGGTCTTAAGTTAGCAAGGCTAAGTTAAGACCTAGATCTAGTGTCCCTAAACTAAGCCTCTTTGAAAGTGGCTAAAAGAATCGGTTTTTATTTAATAACTCAGGAACGCTTTGAGATACAGCAATGACGTTTTGAATGTAAACTAGCCTTAATAAGGCCCATCTTCGTATGTTATTTTCACGAACTTATTTTAACCAAGGGTGTGCGAAACTGGGGGGTCCGAGGGGGGTCTTATTAATTTTTTGTCGAAAACTTTTTTCTCTGTAACTTTTTTGTAATTTTATTTTTGGAATATGATTCCTTAGGTCAAAATACATAAAAAAGTTACTCTTGTTCTAATACTGTACGATTAACCGTTTTCGAGAAAAATTAAGTTGAAAGTGTAATTTCACGGTTCGAGGACGTAAAATTAAATACTAAAATGTTAAAAACCTAAAACCTAAAAAAGTTACACAGTTTGGGACAAAAAACTAATAAGGTCCCCCAGTTTTGTACACCGCTGTTTAAAATAATTACATGAAGATAGCATACGAAGATGAACCTTATAAAGGTTAGTTTACATTCAAAACCTCGTTGCTGTACCTCAAAGCGTTCCTGAGTTATTAAATAAAAATCGAATTTTTTAGCCACTTTCAAAGGGGATTAGCTCCCTTACGACGCATTTTAGACATGTTTATAGGAACTTTTTTTCATATTTTCAATCATTTACTGGACATCCTGTATGGTGCGGTCCAAAAGTCAAAAGAGGGGGGTCTTAACTTTTGAAAGACTTGAGATATCGATTTCAAACTTGGATCATTAAGATAAACTATCTTTTGGTATATATTTATAATTTTCAGCTTTTAAAATGTGGTCAGAAAAAATTTTATTTTTTTTTTGATTGCTCATATTTTCTAAAATATTAATCTGAGGGTATTATATACATATATTTTTGGAATCAGCACGTCGAGATCTATCGACATGAATTTTTTGAAAAAAATCTGAGACATGGTCGATTTTGCAAATTTTATGACCAAAATGGTCACAAAAAAAGTCATTTTTCGCCATTTTTGATCATTTTCTAGATTTGTGTGAAAAAATTCATGTCGATAGATCTCGACGCGCTGATTCCAAAAATATATACATATAATACCCTCAGATTAATAGTTTAGCCTACAAGTCGACGGAAAGGGTCAAAATTTTCGCAATTTTTTTTTTGCACCGGTCGCGAACGAGTAGAGCTATCGACTTCAGGTTTGTACTAATCGATAAAGAAAACATGAATTAATAACATACTAAAATTTCAAATAGACAGGTTTATTTTTGAATTTTTTACAACGAGTCAAAGTAGGTCCAAGGAGAGCGATTATTTTTTTTTTGATTTTTTTCAAACTGGTGCCAAAAATTGACAAAAAATCCTGTCGACTTGAAATTTTAGTATGTTATTAATTCATGTTTTCTTTATTGAATGGTGAAAACCAGAAGTCGATAGCTTTATTCGTTCGAAAGTTACGATTTTTCGAAATAGAAAGGGAAGTCGTGTGAAACCTACATTATTTTAAAGAAAATTCAATTCTCTATTCAACTTTATATTTTTATTTTTTTAACTATTTTTTCAAGGTGTTGATTCTTGATTTTGCTTTCCCATTTTGAAAATTTTCAAAATTTCGGAAAGCCTTGTATTCGTGCAAAAATTTTCATTTTTTTGCGTATTTTTGCGTTTTATGTCGATATGAATCGATTTCAAGCAAAAAAAAAAATTGTCGGTCGATCGGTCTGTCCGGCCGATCGGTTTGTTACCAAAAGTTCTAGCTCGGGATTGTTTTTGGTGAACATTGGGGTGAGGCAATGAGGTCATCCAAACCAAATTTTTTTTTTAGAAAAATGCTATATAGGGGTTGTTTTTGTGACAATTGGTATATTGGGGTTTTTAAGGTTTCTGAAAGAGAATCTGATAACAAAAAAGTTCCAACTCCGCCCCCTAAGAGACGGGGGGTAGATTTCGTGTAAATTGGTATATTTTTAAGGTTGCTAAAAGTAAATCTAATAATAAAAATTTTACGCTCGGAGGTGTAAAATGGGAAAGCTCTTTTATTGGGCAGTGTATTTTTTGCTAAAAAATGCAAATGTTGTGATTTTTTTTGGAAATACCTTTTAAAATTAGTTTTAAAGTATTATTTACGTTTCTTATACAATTAATAATTTTCTAATAATTGTTGATTTTTTTAAAATAAATTTTGACGAAAATTCCGATTTTCAACCCTCAAAAAAATCTAAAAAAATTACAAATATATGACCAAATATAGTATTTTATGAGATTTAAAATAATGTATCACACGAGCCTTATTCAATTAAAAAAAATCCCCCCTGTGCCGCTGCCCACAATTTAAAAGCTACAAATATCAAATATATTCAAAAAGATAGCTTATGTTGTTTTATTGTCGTATTGGGTTGTTCAAATTTAAAGTCGATATCTTCACTCGTTCAAAAGATAAGAGAGGAGGGGTGACTTTTGCTCTGCACTCTATGTTAGAATTGCATTATTCCGTAATTAAAAATTATATTAGAATACCTTTATTCTAAAATAACCGTAAAAGAGGAAATTAAGTTTCTAAGGACCTTAAGAGTTTTATTGGAAATATATATGGAACTCAGTTATTGGTTTATATTTTTTACAAAAACTTCAATGTCAGAAACTCTGCATATTTAAAATACAATAATATTATTATACTATATGCTAATCTGGCTAAAAAGGCCCATGTCTGGTGGATGGGTGATCCAAACCTTAGAAAACCTTCCCCATTCACGTGCTTCAGAAACGAAACCCCGTCATAAAAGTTTTAATTCTTTATAAGTAAAAATAAAAAAATACTTTAATTCCACGTTGAATATACATATCTATAATAGTGAATAACCCTTGCATGAACTAAACAATGTTGTTGTGTGAAATAGTTATTTACGTGCCAAGGTATGTAAGCTGGTAAGGTGGTTGATGATTTTTAATTAATAGAAGAGATCGGAGCACACAGTGGTCACAGAAAAAAAATTACAAAAGTCTGTTATTTTGCATAGGACCATTTTTTTGCACCGCTGATTACGTAAAAAATAGTAATATATATATAAAAAAATCGCGACATTGGACCAAAAAAAATTTAAATCCGATTTAGCTGAAAGAGTGACCGCAAAGCCTGTTTTTCGAACACCTGTTAGTTCAATTGGAATTGATAAAATGTAACATATAAGTGTTATAAATTTTTGTCTGGTCATGAACTTGTACAAAAAGCAAGATTTATTGTTCTAGAAGCTAAACATCCCCTTAAACAAAGGGTTAACTACCGTCCTTATTTTTGCATAACGCACTTGCGAGGAAAAGATTAATTATTTATTATTTTAGTAGTTAATATTGTTACTTATCTAAATAACATTAATTGATTATTTTCAAGTGATTATAAAGTCGTAGACAAAATTACCCCTATAGAAGAGGTGTAATAAACCCTTATAAAGAGGTTAAAAAATAAAAAATTCAAAAATATTTCTATCAATTTACGTGCGTTTGCAAAAATAAGGGGGTAGTTAGCCTTTCTAGAACAATAAATCTTGCTTTTTGCACAAGTTTATGGTTACATTTTATCAATTCAAATCGAAGTTACAGGTCTTGGAAAACAGGCTAAAAACCTCTTTTTTTTTTGCGGACACTCTTTGCTATAAATGCTTCTTTTATTAATCGGACGAATACCCAAAAACTCAAAATTTAAAATGGCAAAATAAATTTAGCCGATTTATTTTTTTAATTTCGCCAAAACTAACGAAAATATGCCACAAAACAAAAAAAATTGAAAATGCCAGCCCATTTTGTATGGGTTATTTTCCTTATATGTACTAGTATTTACTGTAAAAATTTCATAATTTTATACATGCCCATTTTATTAAATTAAATTTTCAGCGGCGCAAAAATTGGACCTATGCAAAAAAACAGACTTTTGTCACTTTTTTTCTGGGACCACCGTGCAGCGGAGCCAAAATTATAAAACAATCTAAGACTAAATACTAGCTTACTTACAATCTGAGGCGCATATCAGGTTTTTTCTACTACCCGTCACCCAAAATAGAAATAATACCAGATACTGTATCGGCTGGTCTTTTTGAACAGGCGGTGTCTTAATTTTTTTTTTGTTTTCAGGTTTTTAAGATACGCATCGCATTATATAGATTCCTTATTTGTTATGTTCATATTTCATACAGATTTTTTAAGGAGATGATTGATAATAATAATTATTATCTGATATCAGTCGATATATGACCCTCTGAACCAAAGCAGTTGTGCACAAGTTATGGAGTTATGTGCACAAGTTGTGGAGTTCAATTCCACAACTTGTGCACACAACCCCACAACTTGTGCACACGTGTTTTGATTTAGAGGGTTCTGTGAAAAAGTGTCCGAATTCACCCACACCGTCCAAAGTCATCTCGGTTGACGGTACTTATTACACTGTAAATTCATATGATCATGTAACGTGGTTTATTAGGAAATCATTAAATTAATAATTAATTCTGCTTAAAATATTTTAGCTAACCACTTTAATAAACGCTTTCATTGTCGGTAGTAGAAAAAATAGATATAAAGGTGTTGCTATTCCTTATCTAATATAATACTTATAATTTATAGTACAAACTGGAGTTCCGGGGTACTGGTCCAGCATCTCGAGGAGGGGCCGAGGGAGGCTCCTCCAGTGGTGGAGGCAGTGGATTGGACAGCAAGGGAGGAACAGCAACAGGCTCGGATTCGAGTTTATGACAAATGGGGATGTCCCGGCGCAACAAGGGAGACTCGAGACGTACTCGGGTCTCCTTCTTGTTGTTCTAGGACATCACGACCCCCCTCAATTGTATATATTTTTATATTACGGTATATATTTATAGTTTATAAAAGGGTATACTATTTTTTATATAGTGTTAATTAATTGTTCAATTTTGACTTTATAAATCATAAAACATTTATTATAATTTGATTTGTATTATAATTATTTAAATTAGGTAGTTATTTATGATATACACGGTGTATTTTAAATGTACTCCCCTTCTCACATATAACATTTATTTTTTTTTGTAATAAGTATATATATGTTTGATTTAAGTTTGATCTTGTCATCATTTTCTAAGACCGAAGTCGCCCTGTACTGTTAGACAGAAAATATAAAATCCCCAAAATATATATAAATATATACAAATTTTATAATCTCACGGAATAGGAAGTCATTTAAAAATACCCTAAAAAATGTCGACCCCAAATTTATTTTATAATAAAAAACACCCTACTTTATAATTATAGGTACTTTAAAGTACCTAGGAGCACTAGATCTAGGTCAAACTTAGCATGCTGCTTTCGTAAGACCTATATTTAGTGTTCCTAGGTATACCTAGGTATTTTATATTAAATGGCTTTTAATTTTTAAAAACAATATTTACTGTGCACAGTGGCCCTGAGCGTTCAATGGAATTGAAAAACGTGGAAGAAAAAGTTGACAATGGATCATGGTAGTATGAAGTATGACTATAATTTACGCCTTTTTCTCAACGACCAATGTTAGAGAGTTGCTTGTAACATATTTGGAATAATCATGTGATCTACCATCACAATCAAGCACCGCGATTTCTAATTTATTGTTTGTGTGACCATGGACTCTGCAGAAGATCATCTGACATTATTTTCCAAAAATGAGTTTCCAGGATTTGACTGTCCATGATCCATGGTCAGATTTTTCTGCCACGTTTTCCAATCTCACTGGTCGCTCAGGAACACTGTGTGTCTGTGTGTCAGAAATCTGCTTAATGAAGGATTCATAGCAAAATTTTTCTAAATAAAGTTCCTATTAGGACTTTAACTCCTGTTATAGTTCTAACCGCTTTTAGAGTGAATTTAGTTATATGTATACAGAATGTATACTACCTATACATTCTGTAGTATAAAAACCACGGGTCGGATCAAAGTAGCCGTTACCGGGGGCATGCAAAAATTAGAATTAAAAAAAACTCATTTTTCAAGTGAATAATCACAACCTCCCAGGTAACAAGGGATGTTATATTACAAGAAATTAACATCACTTTTGAGTGTATTTTTAAACTAAATCATAACATCACATAATATTGAAAAATAACATGTATTTAACATCACATTTGCAACGTAACACGTGTGACGTGACAACCATGTTATTAAATAACAAATATTTAGCAACGCTGTGAATATATCGCATGTCACATATTAACGTGGCTTTCACGTGAATGTCATGTTATTTTGCTTCTCACCGACGTTCGAAGCAAAAAAATCGATATAAGATGATATTGATAGAGTAAATTATTATAAGGAAATTGTATACACATTATACGATTTCCAATGGATAGGGGGCTCTGCCGGGCTTCTCAAGACCACGGACACGGATTAAAGGAATATATTCTCCGCTTAATCTGAAATTTCGTATTTAGAATCTATCTGTTTCAATCTGTGATTGTTTTAATTACTGTGATTTTAAATCCGATTTTTTTATAGGGTTATAGCGTTTTTAATGGTTTTAATTTAGAAAAAGCTAGAATATTATTTAAATATTAAAGTACCAGTAACGGCATCCATAAGATATTAGATATAACAGGAATGTGGATTTATGATGTCACAAACACGTTATTTTCGGGATGTCATTGTGTGATGTTATTAGGGGCGGACTTAGGACATCCCCACCATGCTACATTCTTGTTAAATGAGACTACAATCTTAACATCACATGTCACATATTAACGTGGCTTTCACGTGAATGTCATGTTATTTTGCTACCTGGGCCTAAGATTAAGTAATCACAAAAATACCGGTTTTTAAGGATTATATTAATCAAAAACAGTTCGGACAAAGATAAAAAAACCTACACAATCACGTTCACCATCCAAAAACTGTCCCACCGGGGATTACCCGTGCTCCCTACTTCTCCGGCCGGCGACAGGGTCGTACTTTTAATTCAAATTCTTAGGTAAAATTGGGTCCTTACACACTTTAAACTATTGTTCACCAAGCGGAATGTCATATCAGAGACTACAATTTTTATCTCTGGTCATATCGACGCTGTTATTGCTAGTGAGTGGTCATGGTCCATGACTCATGGAGAAAAAGTCTGTCTGTCGGTCTGCCTGTCTGTCGGTCTGTATTCACGATAACTTAAGAACGCTTTGAGATAGCGACTTGAAATTTGGTATGCAGATGTATTTTATATTATCTTGGACAAGTTCGTATTTGAGCAAAATCGGTTTGGGGGAAAGGGGGCCAAAAGGTTTTTTCTTTTGGTCGTATTTTTTTTATTATCTACTATAGAAGAAAAATTTAAAAACCTCATAAAAGGTAAAATAAAATTACAAAAAAAATGTTATAGTAATTTTTTTTATTTTCGTTTGGAGTTTTTCAAATTAAATTGTTTTCTGTTTTTGCACATAAAATGAAATAATAAAAAACCATTTGAATTGGTTTATTTATTCAAAAGTTTTAAAGCATAAATGCCGGTCACGTGACCGGCCGGATATATTTTTTTTATTTTTTCGTGTAGATGATCCATAAGTAACCCAGAATCGGCTTATATAAAAAAAAATTCTAGACAGACACTCGACAATTCGCGAATGGCCAAGATTAAGTCTTATGCGCATTGGTTCTTTTCCTATTTTTCTACTTTTTTACTTTTATCGACGTTTTATACCAAAAAGATCATTTCCGGAAAATGACTACGATAACTCGACAACCTTACACAAAGTTCTCGGATGGAATTATTTTTGGTAGGAATCAGGCAGGGTAAAATAAATACAAAAATATTGTGTTTTTTAAATTATTTATTTGTTAAAAAAAGAAACATTTATCAAACGTTCTCCATGAGTCATGGACCATTCACTAAGTAATAAAAGCGTCGACATGACATTCAGCTTGGTTAATTTAAAGTGTGTAAGGACCCAATTTTACCCAAGAATTTGAAGTAAAAGTACAACCCTGTCTCCTGCCGGAGAAGCAGGGAGCACTGGTAATCCCCAGTGAGACAGTTGTTGGATGGTTAAAAACCGGTATTGTTGTGATCATTTAATCTTCGATTGTGATTATTTAATCTTAGAAGTGTCTATTTACTTGAAAAAATACTTTTTTAAATTCTAATTTTTGCATGTCCCCGGTAATGATAATAACATATATTTTCGATTTTATTAAAGTCGAAATTGAACACTTTAATTTTATATTTCTGGATGGTTTCTTAAAAAATATATATACAATTTCTTATAAATAAAATTATAACAGCGTATTTAAAAAGAAAACGATACATTTGAAAAATATACATTTTATTTATACTTATATACATGTATATTTATGTATACATAGTACTTTATTAAAAAGAAACTATCCGTATTTATTATTTATAACAAAATACTATTTTGAAAACAAAATAGGTTAGTTAGGTAGAAAAAATAAATGTTAATATTTTTTTTTTATTTTTTAATCTAATTTTCGTTTAAAACTTTAAAATTTATCTTTATTCTAATATTGTATGGCTAAAAATAACATTTTCTGCTTCAGATTGATTTAAACTTTAAATAAATAATATTTATTTATTTTAATCAACTAATTTTTAATTAAATCTACACTTGAAAGCAACAGAAAATAAATTAGAAAAATCTACGCCTAATGGCACAAAAAAGTTAAATAAATATTTCTTTACCTGAAAAAATCGATTTTTGAAGACGGATCAGACAGACAAACTAAGGTATAAGTTCCCATAATTAATTTATTTTTGTGGAGTAATATCACATCATTTTTACTTTTATCTTTTAAAAAGTTTTTTTTTATCTGGCTTGTTCTGACATGAAAAAAATTACGATCAAAGCTTATCCTGAGATCAAGGTATCTTCAGTTAACGGTATATCTTTTACGGTTCTGCCAAAGATATTTTATTGCTTAAGTTTTATTTTTTATAATTATTTTATATATTATTATGTAGATAATTATCAGTAGTCGGCGTAAACTCAGTTATGACTCATCAACGTTGAAAATAAACACAGAAACATAGGCATACGGAATAATTTTGCCGACTTATGAGAGAAATTTTTATAAGGGTCACTAAATCGAAATATTTTACGATTAATTTGTTACAAACAACAATATTGACTATAGTCATACATATTAACTATACATAAGTATATATATTTCAAAGAAAAAAACGACATTCAATTTTTATCTTTTAAGAATACGAAAGTTTTTAATTTTTATTTATCGATAACTTTTTTCCCACCTTACTCGTTTACATGGAATCATTAAAAAAAATCAAGATAAAAAGAAATAAAGATGTAAATATTTAAAACCTCGCGTCAACGCTAGAGTCGACGCGGCGACTATGCGAGTACTGGAAATTCGCCGAGTACTGATAATTATAGTAGGTATATATTTTTTTAATGGCAAAAGGTGAATAAACTTGAAAAAATATATTTTTTAAATGTAGAAATATGTAGGATACAGGGTGAAACAAAAAAAAAGATATTTAGATATTCTAAAGACCTAAAATAAGTAGTTTTAATTAATTTTTCAAAATAGTTATAGAATAGGAACAAATTGACAAAAATGTGAGATTTTTAAAAATATACCTTTATGAGATTTTTAAATATATGATAAACTTATGTATGTTCAGATAGGTAGTATTTTGTACTATAGATAGGTTTTCCTATCTATACAGGGCTATTCAGAAATAAGTTCGAGAAATTTAATTTAAGGTGATTCTACGTGAAAAAATATGAAAAAAAGTTTCTATAAGGTTGGTCCGGAAATGAGCCCTAAGGGAGCTGCGGCCCTTCGAAGATGGACATATTGAATGGGAAACAAAAAAAGCACCAATAAAATGCTGCATGGCGATTTTCACTTAAAAAAGCAAAAAAGTATTCTACACCAAAACACCTAAATGTAATATTAAAGGAGTTATAGCCTTTCAAAAAGTAACATTTTTAGTGGCACAAAATGTTACTTCCTCTTAATTGCATTTTTCTTAAACGGTTGCCTCTACAGTGTTACACTATATGACATTTGTATGTATTTTTACTGAAGGAATCTATATTTATTACAAAAATTCAAAAAAAAAATGCACATAAAAAAATTGAGGCAAAAATGTGTTAAGCCTCACATATTTTGCCCGTCTAGGCACGCCTCTGGGTAAATTAAAAAAGATAAATTAACATAAACTTATTGCCCTTATTATTACTAGTATACATGCAAAAGCTCGTCGCTCTAGCTTAAAGCGTAC